>OZ005653.1:62050826-62765826 GCA_963930645.1 Salticus scenicus | reverse complement strand
GCCCTTAGTATTTGATACTTACGCAAAATGCAAATAAAACAATAAAACAAACGATAATAAGTGTTGTTTAAAAAGATTATTTTATTTTCCATCTGTCCCCCCCTACTCTCCCCCCCTTATCAACTTTAGTTAACTTTCACTATAATTTTAATAAAATGAAAGTGATAGTGGTACAAAGTTAGTAGGTAGCATGGTTATATAAAAACAAACATTTTCTTCACTCTGCCCCCTCTTAGCAAATCGTCCAGATATGTGTACACTCACTGTAACTTTTCATAAGCAGAAAATTGCGTAGATACAAATTTTTTTTAAATTGACAATGCGGTAGTTTAAAGAATAATATATTTTACTTCTATCTGCGTCCCCCTTGTCCCCCCCGACAAATGTATAATACCCTCATTTTGATCTTCATAAAAGTAAGTGATAGTTACAGAATATGTCATTAAAATCGGTAAAATGGTGATAGAAAAAATATTTTATTTTCCTCTGTCCCCCCTCTCTTTAACCCCCCCCCCCCCAAGTATGTCTGACCTTACTGTGATTTTTTTCACAAATTGTATTCTATTATACAAAGTTTTTGTTTAAATCGATAATAGTGTAGTTTAAAGAAGAATATATTTTATTTCCATCGGTTCCCCCTTGCCTACCCCTCCCCCCCCCCCCCGCAGGTATATAATGCACTCATTGTAATCTTCATGAAAATTAAGTGGTAGTTATGGAATATATCATTAAAATCGCTAAAATGGTGATATAAATAATCACTTTATTTTCCTCTCCCCCCTCTCTTGTTTAACCGCCCCCCCCCCCCCCCCCCACTAAGTATGTCTGACACTTACTGTAAATTTTTAATAAATTATACGTGATTGTACAAAAAAAATTTTGATCAATAATAGAGTAATATAAGAAGAATATATTTTATTTTTATCTGCCCCCCCTTGCTCCCCCCAGGTATATAGTACACTCACTGTGATCTTCATAAAAAGTTAGTGATAGTTATAGAATATATCATTAAAGTAGGTAAAACTGTGATATAAAAGATAATTTTATTTTTCTCTGCACCTCCCTCTTTAACCCCCCACCCCTAAAGTTTGCCTTACACTTACAGTAATTTTTTCACAAATTGTACGTGATTATACAAAGTTTCATTAAAATCGGTAAGAGTTTATGTAAAACAATTGTTTTCTTTCGATCTGCTTCTGCCCCCCCTCCCCCTCCCCCCATCTTCCCCGAGGTATATACTAAATTAATGTTGTACCAAATCAATTGAAATTTCTAAATGTGTAATTTGAAAGCCATTCTTATATATCATTATTTGATATTTATTATTTTGCGATTTGCGAATTGAAAAAGTGCCCTTTTTTCCGGGTGCCCTTTTTTCAGTGCCTTTTTTCCGGGTGCCCTTTTTTCCGGTGCCCTTTTTTCCCGGGATTGCTACCAAGAATATAAAAATTTTTTCCCAAAGGAATAAAATCCATATGAGTTTGAGTTACTTTTCCCGCTCAAATTCATGAGGAAACGAACTTTGCTCAGCTCAAGTTCACAATTTAAAAAACGAGCGAAATTCAGCTCAAAACTGAAAAAGTTTTCATTAAACTCATGAACGCGGTCCTGCGCAACACTGATTTAAAACAACGGAACCTCTAAATGATAGAATTTGTTTTCTATTAATAAGTTCTCATGCCCATAAACAAACGTATTGAAAATTTGAGAATAAAAAGCCATGCAAAAAAGTGGGTACACTATTCAGAAGTGTTTGCTAAATAAATTTTTACCACAATTAAATTAATAAGTTATAATTAAGAATTATAAGTTAATAAGTTTAATTAAGAGTAAAATAAAAAATAATTTTTATAGTAATTAGTAATTTTTGAAAAAAAAAAAAAAAAAGGGAAATTACCTATGAAAGTGTTCACAGAGGATAAGATCTATTAAAAAAAAAAAATGTATGTAAAAATGAACTTTTAGTGAGCTTCGCTCGTTTTTAAAAATGAACTTGAACTGAACGCGTTCATTTCTTTCAGACATGTGTTTGAGCGCGAACTAACTCGTTTTTTCCACGATGAACTTGAGTTTGAACTAGTTCGTTTTTTTTGTGAACTTGCACAACACTGATTATGAACCTAATTTTCCTGAATATCTCCAAAACGGAAAATCATACAAAGTCCAAAAAAGGAGGTGCACAACTAGATGTTATAACAAACCTATGTTGTAATTCGCAACTTTCTACGTCCAACCGTTTTTGAGTTATGCGACATACACCCACACACACACACACACAGACACACATACATACAGACGTCACGAAAAATCGTGTAAAGTCGCTTATATCTCTAAAACGAGAGCTCGTGTTAAGACGAAACTTGCAGGTGTGCAACTAGACATCATGACTGTCAGACGTATAAATTGGCAACATTCAGCGATCATTCGTTTTCGAGCAATGTGAAATACAAAATCCATTTCGCAAATCGGGATTACTATACTTCCTTATACTTTGTATAAGGAAGTAAAAATGCATGCATAAGTAAAAAATAAATAAAAAATAAAATTGTGCCTTGAGGGGACTCATGTCAAAGTTGTGTCTTGGGGGGGACTCATGTCAAAGTTGTGCCTTGGGGGGGGGACTCATGTCAAAGTTGGGCCTTGGGGGGGACTCATGTCAAAGTTGGGCCTTGGGGGGACTCATGTCCAAGTTGTACCTTGGAGGGGACTCATATCAAAGTTGTGAATTGGGGGTACTCATGTCAAAGTTGTACCTTGGGGAGGGAACTCATGTCAAAGTTCTGCCTTGGGGGGACTCATGTCAAAGTTGTGCCTTGGGGGGACTCATGTCAAAGTTGTACATTGGGGAGGACTCATGTCAAAGTCATGCCTTGGGGAGGGAACTCATGTCAAAGTTGTGCCTTGAGGGGGGGACGCATGTCAAAGTTGTGCCTTGGGGGGGACTCATGTCAAAGTTGTACCTTGGGGGGACTCATGTAAAGTTGGGCGTTGGGGGGACTCATGTCAAAGTTGGGCCTTTGGGGGACTCATGTCAAAGTTGTACCTTGGGGGAGACTCATGTCAAAGGTGTGCCTTAGGGGGGACTCATGTCAAAGTTGTACCTTGGGGAGGGGACTCATGTCAAAGTTCTGCCTTGGGGGGGACTCATGTCAAAGTTCTGCCTTGGGGGTCTCATGTCAAAGTTGTACATTGGGGGGGGACTCATGTCAAAGTCGTGCCTTGGGGAGGGGACTCATGTCAAAATTGTGCCTTGGGGGGGACTCATGTCAAAGTTGTGCCTTGGGGGGGGACTCATGTAAAAGTTCTGCCTTGGGGGGGACTCATGTCAAAGTTCTGCCTTGGGGGTCTCATGTCAAAGTAGTACCTTGGGGGGGACTCATGTCAAAGTTGTACCTTGGGGGGACTCATGTCAAAGTTGTGCCTTGGGGGAGACTCATGTGCCTTGGGGGTACTCATGTCAAAGTTGTACCTTGGGGGGGACTTATGTCAAAGCTGTGCCTTGGGGGGGGACTCATGTCAAAGTTGTACCTTGGGGAGGGGACTCATTTCAAAGTTGTACCTTGGGGGGGACTCATGTCAAAGTTGTGTCTTAGGTGGGACTCATGTCAAAGTTGTGCCTTGGGGGGACTCATGTCAAAGTTGTACCTTGGGAGGGACTCATGTCAAAGTCGTGCCTTGGGGAGGGGACTCATTTCAAAGTTGTGCCTTGGGGGGACTCATGTCAAAGTTGTGCCTTGGGGGGGACTCATGTCAAAGTTGTGCCTTAAGGGGGACTCGTGTGCCTTGGGGGGACTCATGTCAAAGTTGTACCTTGGGGAGGGGACTCATGTCAAAGTTGTGCCTTGGGGGGACTCATGTCAAAGTTGTTCCTTGGGGGGACTGATGTCAAAGTCGTGCCTTGGGGAGGGGACTCATGTCAAAGTTGTGCCTTGGGGGAGACTCATGTCAAAGTTGTGCCTTGGGGGGGACTCATGTCAAAGTTGTGCCTTGGGGGGGGGACTCATGTCAACGTGTTCTGAACTTTTCTGAAAGTTTCAAATATCTAGCTAGTCGAGAAGTCAGTTAAATTGCAAGATTTGTCCAAACCGTTTTTGAGCTATTACCGTTTTTTGATACATTTTGCGCATTATGAACCTAATTTTCCTGAATATCTCCAAAACGGAAAATCATACAAAGTCCAAAAAAGTAGGTGCACAACTAGATGTTATAACAAACCTATGTTGCAATTCGCAACTTTCTACGTCCAACCGTTTTTGAGTTATGCGACATACACCCACACAACCACACACACAGACACACATACATACAGACGTCACGAAAAATCGTGTAAAGTCGCTTATATCTCTAAAACGAGAGCTCGTGTTAAGACGAAACTTGCAGGTGTGCAACCAGACATCATGACTGTCAGACGTATAAATTGGCAACATTCAGCGATCATTCGTTTTCGAGCAATGTGAAATACAAAATCCATTTCGCAAATCGGGATTACTATACTTCCTTATACTTTGTATAAGGAAGTAAAAATGCATGCATAAGTAAAAAATAAATAAAAAATAAATATGTGCCTTGAGGGGACTCATGTCAAAGTTGTGTCTTGGGGGGGACTCATGTCAAAGTTGTGCCTTGGGGGGGACTCCTATCAAAGTTGGGCCTTGGGGGGACTCATGTCAAAGTTGTACCTTGGAGGGGACTCATATCAAAGTTGTGAATTGGGGGGACTCATGTCAAAGTTGTACCTTGGGGAGGGAACTCATGTCAAAGTTCTGCCTTGGGGGGACTCATGTCAAAGTTGTGCCTTGGGGGGACTCATGTCAAAGTTGTACATTGGGGAGGACTCATGTCAAAGTCATGCCTTGGGGAGGGAACTCATGTCAAAGTTGTGCCTTGAGGGGGGGACGCATGTCAGAGTTGTGCCTTGGGGGGGACTCATGTCAAAGTTGTACCTTGGGGGGACTCATGTCAAAGTTGGGCGTTGGGGGGACTCATGTCAAAGTTGGGCCTTGGGGGGACTCATGTCAAAGTTGTACCTTGGGGGAGACTCATGTCAAAGGTGTGCCTGGGGGGGACTCATGTCAAAGTTGTACCTTGGGGAGGGGACTCATGTCAAAGTTCTGCCTTGGGGGGGACTCATGTCAAAGTTCTGCCTTGGGGGGACTCATGTCAAAGTTGTACATTGGGGGGGGACTCATGTCAAAGTCGTGCCTTGGGGAGGGGACTCATGTCAAAGTTGTGCCTTGGGGGGGGACTCATGTCAACGTGTTCTGAACTTTTCTGAAAGTTTCAAATGTCTAGCTAGTCGTGAAGCCAGTTAAATTGCAAGATTTGTCCAAACCGTTTTTGAGCTATTACCATTTTTTGATACATTTTGCCCATTATGAACCTAATTTTCCAAAATATCTTCAAAAAGGAAAATCATATAAAGTCCAAAAAGGGAGGTGCAGAACTAGATGTTATAACAAACCTATGTACCAATTCGCTACTTTCTACGTCCAACCGTTTTTGAGTTATGCGACATACACCCACACAGACACACATACATACAGACGTCGCGAAAAATCGAGTAAAATAACTTATATCTCTAAAACGAGAGCTCGTGTTAAGACGAAACTTGCAGGTGTGCAACTAGACATCATGACTGTCACACGTATAAATTGGCAACATTCAGCGATCATTCGTTTTCGAGCAATGTGAAATACAAAATCCATTTCGCAAATCGGGATTACTATACTTCCTTATACTTTGTATAAGGAAGTGTAAAAAATCTGATGTGGGCACCACATGACTTCCTTATACACTTTTAGAAATATACATAATGCTAAAAAAACATTGTCACTGGAGCCGAAACATTTGGCTAAGAATATTTTAAAAAAATGCATGCATAAGTAAAAAAAAGTAAAATTATACCTTGAGGGGACTCATACCAAAGTTGTGCCTTGGGGGGGACTCATGTCAAAGTTGTGCCTTGGGGGGACTCATGTCAAAGTTGTACCTTCGGGGGACTCATGTCAATGTTTTACCTTGGGGGGGGACTCATGTCAAAGTTGTGCCTTGGGGGGGACTCATGTGCCTTGGGGGGACTCATGTCAAAGTTGTACCTTGGGGGGTCTCATGTCAAAGCTGTGCCTTGGGGGGGACTCATGTGCCTTGGGGGGACTCATGTCAAAGTTGTACCTTGGGGGGACTTATGTCAAAGTTTTACCTTGGGGGGGACTCATGTCCAAGTTGTGCCTTGGGGGGGACTCATGTGCCTTGGGGGGACTCATGTCAAAGTTGTACCTTGGGGGGACTCATGTCAAAGCTGTGCCTTGGGGGGGACTCATGTGCCTTGGGGGGACTCATGTCAAAGTTGTACCTTGGGGAGGGGACTCATGTCAAAGTCGTGCCTTGGGGGGACTCATGTCAAAGTTGTACCTTGGGGGGGACTCATGTCAAAGTCGTGCCTTGGGGAGGGGACTCATGTCAAAGTTGTGCCTTGGGGGGGACTCATGTACAAGTTGTGTCTTAGGGGGGGGACTCATGTCAAAGTTGTGCATTGGGGGGACTCATGTCAAAGTTGTGCCTTGGGGGGGACTCATGTCAAAGTTGTGCTTTGGGGGGACTCATATCAAAGTTGTGCCTTGGGGGGGGACTCATGTGCCTTGGGGGGACTCATGTCAAAGTTGTACCTTGGGGGGACTCATGTCAAAGTTGTGCCTTCAGGGGGACTCGTGTGCCTTGGGGGGACTCATGTCAAAGTTCTACGTTGGGGAGGGGACTCATGTCAAAGTTGTGCCTTGGGGGGGACTCATGTCAAAGTTGTGCCTTGGGGGGAACTCATGTCAAAGTTGTGCCTTCAGGGGACTCGTGTGCCTTGGGGGGACTCATGTCAAAGTTCTACGTTGGGGAGGGGACTCATGTCAAAGTTGTGCCTTGGGGGGACTCATGTCAATGTTGTACCTTGGGGGGACTCATGTCAAAGTCGTGCCTTGGGGAGGGGACTCATGTCAAAGTTGTGCCTTGGGGGGGGGGAACTCATGTCACCGTGTTCTAAACTTTTCTGAAAGTTTCAAATGTCTAGCTAGTCGAGAAGTCAGTTAAGTTGCAAGATTTGTCCAAACCGTTTTTGAGCTATTACCGTTTTTTGATACATTTTGCCCATTATGAACCTAATTTTCCTAAATATCCCCAAAACAGAAAATCATACAAAGTCCAAAAAGGGAGGTGCACAACTTGATGTTATAACAAACCTATGTACCAATTCGCAAATTTCTACGTCCAACCGTTTTTGAGTTATGCGACATACACCCCCCCCCCCACACACACAGACACACATACATACAGACGTCACGAAAAATCGTGTAAAGTCGCTTATATCTCTAAAACGAGAGCTCGTGTTAAGACGAAACTTGCAGGTGTGCAACTAGTCATCATGGCTGTCACACGTATAAATTGGCAACATTCAGCGATCATTCGTTTTCGAGCAATGTGAAATACAAAATCCATTTCGCAAATCGGGATTACTATACTTCCTTATACTTTGTGTAAGGAAGTAAAAATGCATGCATAAGTAAAAAATAAATAAAAAATAAAATTGTGCCTTGAGGGGACTCATGTCAAAGTTGTGCCTTGGGGGGGACTCATGTCAAAGTTGTGCCTTGGGGGGGGACTCATGTCAAAGTTGTGCCTTGGGGGGGACTCATGTCAAAGTTGTGCCTTGGGGGGGGACTCATGTCAAAGTTGTGCCTTGGGGGGACTCATGTCAAAGTAGTACCTTGGGGGGGACTCATGTCGAAGTTGTACCTTGGGGGGGACTCATGTCAAAGTTGTGCCTTGGGGGGGCTTATGTCAAAACTGTGCCTTGGGGGGGACTCATGTCAAAGTTGTACCTTGGGGAGGGGACTCATGTCAAATTCGTGTCTTGGGGGGGACTCATGTCAAAGCTGTGCCTTGGGGAGGGGACTCATGTCAAAGTTGTGCCTTGGGGGGGGAACTCATGTCACCGTGTTCTGAACTTTTCTGAAAGTTTCAAATGTCTAGCTAGTCGAGAAGTCAGTTAAGTTGCAAGATTTGTCCAAACCGTTTTTGAGCTATTACCGTTTTTTGATACATTTTGCCCATTATGAACCTAATTTTCCTAAATATCCCCAAAACAGAAAATCATACAAAGTCCAAAAAGGGAGGTGCACAACTAGATGTTATAACAAACCTATGTACCAATTCGCAAATTTCTACGTCGAACCGTTTTTGAGTTATGCGACATACACCCCCCCCCCACACACACAGACACACATACATACAGACGTCACGAAAAATCGTGTAAAGTCGCTTATATCTCTAAAACGAGAGCTCGTGTTAAGACGAAACTTGCAGGTGTGCAACTAGTCATCATGACTGTCACACGTATAAATTGGCAACATTCAGCGATCATTCGTTTTCGAGCAATGTGAAATACAAAATCCATTTCGCAAATCGGGATTACTATACTTCCTTATACTTTGTATAAGGAAGTAAAAATGCATGCATAAGTAAAAAATAAATAAAAAATAAAATTGTGCCTTGAGGGGACTCATGTCAAAGTTGTGCCTTGGGGGGGACTCATGTCAAAGTTGTGCCTTGGGGGGGACTCATGTCAAAGTTATGCCTTGGGGGGGACTCATGTCAAAGTTGTGCCTTGGGGGGACTCATGTCAAAGTTGTGCCTTGTGGGGGGACTCATGTCAAAGTTGTGCCTTGGGGGGACTCATGTCAAAGTAGTACCTTGGGGGGGACTCATGTCAAAGTTGTACCTTGGGGAGGGGACTCATGTCAAATTCGTGTCTTGGGGGGGACTCATGTCAAAGCTGTGCCTTGGGGGGACTCATGTCAAAGTTGTACCTTGGGAGGGACTCATGTCAAAATCGTGCCTTGGGGAGGGGACTCATGTCAAAGTTGTGCCTTGGGGGGGACTCATGTCAAAGTTGTGTCTTAGGGGGGGACTCATGTCAAAGTTGTGCCTTGGGGGGGGACTCATGTCAAAGTTGTGCCTTGGGGGGGACTCATGTCAAAGTTGTGCCTTGGGGGGGGGACTCATGTCAAAGTAGTACCTTGGGGGGACTCATGTCAAAGTTGTGCCTTGGGGGGGACTCATGTGCCTTGGGGGTACTCATGTCAAAGTTGTACCTTGGGGGGGACTTATGTCAAAGCTGTGCCTTGGGGGGGGACTCATGTCAAAGTTGTACCTTGGGGAGGGGACTCATTTCAAAGTTGTACCTTGGGGGGGGACTCATGTCAAAGTTGTGTCAAAGGGGGGGACTCATGTCAAAGTTGTGCCTTGGGGGGACTCATGTCAAAGTTGTACCTTGGGAGGGACTCATGTCAAAGTCGTGCCTTGGGGAGGGGACTCATTTCAAAGTTGTGCCTTGGGGGGACTCATGTCAAAGTTGTACCTTGGGGGGGACTCATGTCAAAGTTGTGCCTTAAGGGGGACTCGTGTGCCTTGGGGGGACTCATGTCAAAGTTGTACCTTGAGGAGGGGACTCATGTCAAAGTTGTGCCTTGGGGGGACTCATGTCAAAGTTGTTCCTTGGGGAGACTGATGTCAAAGTCGTGCCTTGGGGAGGGGACTCATGTCAAAGTTGTGCCTTGGGGGAGACTCATGTCAAAGTTGTGCCTTGGGGGGGACTCATGTGAAAGTTGTGCCTTGGGGGGGGACTCATGTCAACGTGTTCTGAACTTTTCTGAAAGTTTCAAATATCTAGCTAGTCGAGAAGTCAGTTAAATTGCAAGATTTGTCCAAACCGTTTTTGAGCTATTACCGTTTTTTGATACATTTTGCGCATTATGAACCTAATTTTCCTGAATATCTCCAAAACGGAAAATCATACAAAGTCCAAAAAAGGAGATGCACAACTAGATGTTATAACAAACCTATGTAGCAATTCGCAACTTTCTACGTCCAACCGTTTTTGAGTTATGCGACATACACCCACACACACACACACACAGACACACATACATACAGACGTCACGAAAAATCGTGTAAAGTCGCTTATATCTCTAAAACGAGAGCTCGTGTTAAGACGAAACTTGCAGGTGTGCAACTAGACATCATGACTGTCACACGTATACATTGGCAACATTCAGCGATCATTCGTTTTTGAGCAATGTGAAATACAAAATCCATTTCGCAAATCGGGATTACTATACTTCCTTATACTTTGTATAAGGAAGTAAAAAAATTAAAGAAAATCAAAATCATTAAAGATTTAATTAAAGAAAAACTAGTGACTTTGTCTTAGCACTGTTTCTGTCTACTAGTAATTATATAATCAAGCAGATGCTCTTATTCAGCCTCTCTTCAAAAAATATCAGCTTTTTAATTATATTATTTTTTAATTAGTGGCTGAGAACGTGAACTAATTATTTTTTTAATTTGAATTTTGCTGTCACGTAAATTACGTAAATGAGTTTAATCTGAGACAGTTCCGAAATATATCTCAACTAAATAATTTTTTAAGTGCTCGGTCAATTCATCCACACATTAACAGGGTCTCGGAAATAATTAAAGGAAATAATCAAGTTAATCAATCAAGCACATGATGTTCTTATCACTTGTTTTTTCTGTAGTTTTATGAAGCGAAGAAAACAAAAAACTTTTTCTCGAAATCCTTGAACCAGTTTCAATATTTTTTAAGATAAAATCCACAAACAGATGACCTCGCAAAACCTTGGCGACACTCCTTGAGGACAGAGTGGCTTTAGAGGAAGAAGAGTTTGTTTTTCACTTTTTCAATTCCACGTGATCTATCTTTGCATTATTTGTAAACTCATATAAAAGATGTGCAGTCATTCAAACGCAATGATGAATTTAAGCTATTGTTAATGTTTAAAAAAGAAAAAAAAATGTATATATATATATATATCTTTTTTTTTTTTATTTCCCTCTTTCTTTTAACTATGCGTGAGTTTTATCTCTAATAATTCACTGCTTTATTATTAAGTGACCAATTAAATTGTCTTACTTGTGAAAAGTAAAATTATACCAATCAGTTCAACAAATCAACATGATAATATAACCCAGGTGTGGCCAAACCGCGGCCATCCGCGTAATAATGTGTGACCCGCGACAGAATTCACAAAATTTATAATTTAGCATTCTTCGATAACAGATCAAGAATTAATTCGTTAAGACTCTTTATAGAAAAAAACAATTATGGTAGCTAGAAAAACAAATATTTCATTAATTATTGCAAATAAAATATTATGATTCTTATGGTCATAATTGTAAACATAGAATCACAATATATATATATATATATATATATATATATATATATATATTATGATGTGTGCTTGAATAAAATAGCTTTCAAATGTGGCCCTCTATGTGTTTTGGGTTGAACAGGTCTAATACATATAACCTATAAAAACCAAATTCGTGCAGACTATCATTTTCAAATTATAAAGCATACTGTAAAAATTTTTTATAATGTTATTGTTATTCCTGTGTTTTATTATCTAACGTCAAGTCGCCTATCAATAAATATTGGACATATTACACACATTTAGATAGGGCCACGGTAGCCCAGTCGGTAGAGCGCTGGGCTCGTAATTGGAAGATTACGGATTCGGTACTAGAGCCGGCCAAAGACCGTACAGTTATTGTGAATGGTGCACGTAAAATCTGTCGTGGTCTCATTGTCCTCCATGTTCCCATCAAAATTATACCTCTGGGAGTCACCGAAGCAGAAGAGGCATCCCTTCCGTGGAGGATCAAAATTGTGATGGCATGTCTCCGGACCACCTCTAGGGGCGAGTCCCAGATCGTCACCAATTGCCCATTCCGCAACACTAGTGCGACGTAAAACCCAACCAACCAACCATATTTAGATAAATGACGTTTGTGAATAAATTTATTTTTTCAAAGTAATTTGGGATATTAAGGGAAAGGGGATAAACATTACTTTAGTAACTTTTTGCTCCAACTTTATGAGTGATAGTGATCGAAGCCCTGCTCTAACCAAAGAGAATGAGTTAGCTAAAAGTTATATATATATATATATATATATATATATATATATATATATATATTAGACTGGAATCTCTTAAAATTGGTACACGAATTTGTGTGTTATCTCGAAGCATTTCTACTTACTGAAGAAATTTGGGATAATGTATTTTTATAATGTACCCATAGATGAATATATTGAAGACTAGAGAATTCGTATGAAATTTTCGCACTTTATTTCTTCTCTTATTTACCTATAACATTTAAAACGCATAAATCTTAATCCAATTTAAAATTTTTATTCTTCAGTAGTAAATTACTATTAGAACCAAATTAATATTATGGGAAGAAACGTTAATGATAGTTATAGCAAAGTCATTCAAAGAAACGTTTTAAAATAAAATTCATGTTTGATGATCCAGTTTTCATTCGCCTTCAGGTAGTATTCCTCCTAAAGAATAACAATGCTTAATTCAAACGATCTCCTTCTATTCAAATAGCTTTTATTTAATCTAGTACGTTCAGAATTGTCTTATAAGAAGACATTGCCACTTTAATCTCCTCTATAAAATATTCCTGTGGGCATGCAATGATATTTCTATATATTATTTGCTTCTAGTTTTTGATAATCGACAATTTGTCAGTTTGTACAATTTATAATATGTATACGTGCAACAGACATGAACACATTTCTTACCAAAAATAAATAAATAAATAAATAAATCTGACGTGGACACCACATGACTTATTTATACAACCACAGGAATATACATATTGTTATGAAAACTTTGACAGTTTTGTGTGAGGTAACCGATTCGTAAATAAACAAGCAGGTTCCAGTCCACAAGCATTCCTTAAAACAAAAACAAAACAAGAAAAAAAAACTGCTACTCCAACCAAAAAAGTCACGATAATACGATTAAAAATACCGCCGAGACAAATATAGTAGTTTTTCCAGGAATAGTACTCCTCGGCTTATTACAGAATCTCTCATTTGTAAATGCACAGCTTAGAGTACAATGAAAATCATTCGAGTATAGATGGTCCAGTTTTGTTCTCTTTGTCAAAAATTAGTGGTGAGAAACGATAAATTTTACCAAAATAATTAACTCAGTTAAAATTGAGAAAGGGTTTCTGGCTATCCTGAAACAATATTTGCCGCAAAATCTTATCGCTAATCACGTCAAGCTGTAAATTAGTAGTCAGCGTAGATTTTTGGTATTGGTATCGAATTTGGCGACTTGGCGACTGAATTTAACGAAAATTTGTAGCTTAGGGCTGCCAGAGTTCGGAAGCTCTAAGTTCA
Organism: Salticus scenicus; assembly: GCA_963930645.1. NCBI lineage: Eukaryota > Metazoa > Arthropoda > Arachnida > Araneae > Salticidae > Salticus > Salticus scenicus. Next base: position 62,752,556 of record OZ005653.1, on the reverse strand, counting down.
ATAAGGACAGAGTTCTGGGATATTTCGGAAAAATTCATTGGCTTATAGCGCAGAACTAAATTCTTCGAAAGTTCTATAAATGACTCACAGGACTATAAAAAATGAAGAGTGGCTGCTGATGACTGTAGACTAAAACTTGCCTATATCTTTACGCGCTACTTTGTATACGGTATTACAGTAAAAGTGGAAACAGGTGAAAGTTTTTTAATTTCTGCGAAGGTGGACTTTGACTTAGCGTCAAATTAGGCATTCAAATGTGGCGAGAAATGTTAGTAAGGAGTAAGGGTATCACAAAATTTGGAAACTCTAACCTCAATAGGAGTCTAGTTCATGAAATTTTGTAATGATGCATTGGTTACTCGTGCAGAACTACCTTGAAAATTCAACAAACCACTGAAATACTCTCGATGAATTCAAATTCTATTCATATTTCGAAATATTCGGTTGTTCCTGATTTAGCGATAATTATGCTCTGTAGTGTATTTAACAATGTTGATTTCATTTCTGTAGTAAAATTGACCATTTCACTGGATTGTTTCATGAATATTAATTTTTGTTGCACAAGAAAGAGATTTATTCAACTGTTTACTGAATTAAATAAAGTGCATTCGTCGACTAGAACCTGCTTATTTCTTTAAAAATTTCTTTTTACACGCTAAAATGTCGACAACGTTTTTTATCAATATCATTACAGGTTCTATCTACGGGCTGAATATTCATTAAATGAAATGCATTCATCGACTAGAACCTGCTTATGTTTTTAAGAATTATTTTCTGCATACAAAAATGTCACCAACTTTCATAACAATATCGTTACGGGCTCTATCTAAGCGCTGAATATTCATTAAATGAAGTGCATTCGTCTACTAGAACCTGCTTGTGTATTTAAGAATTACTTATACACGCTAACATGGCGACAACTTTTTTTTTTTTTTTTTTTTTTTTTTAAATCAATATCATTACAAGCTCAATCTACGGGCTGAGTATTCATTCAATGAAGCGCATTCGTCTACTACAACCTAATTCTATCTTAAAGAATCAATTTCTACACGCTAAAATGTCGACAACTTTCATAACAATAACGATACGAGCTCTATCTACGGACTGAATATGTCTTTAAGCACCACAACTTTCTACACGCAAAAATGCCTTCAACTTTCACAACAATATCATTACTGGTTCTATCATTAGCTTCTTTTGAAATCTCTATGATGATCATATATAAACATAATGGCCAAAACCTTTGTATTTTTGGTCATTATGAATGTAATTTTCCTAAATATCTCCGAAACGGGAAATCACAAAAAGTCCAAAAATTGAGGTGCACAACTACCCAAGCAGCACCGAAACGTTCTCTGAACGTTCAAAAATTGTTCTGCAAACACGTTCTAAGAACGTTCACTCTGAACGTGTTATAGACGTCTATCTGTCCATCTTGAAGACGTACAATAGTACGGTTCAGAGAACGTTCAATGAACGTGTAACTATCACCATCGGTGTTATAGAAGCGTTCTGAGAACGTTCTATGTACACGGTCTCAGAACGTTCTAAACGTTTTTAGAACGTTTTCAAAACGTTATACACATTTTCAGAACGTTCTAGAAAACGTACTGTAAACGTTCTAAAATAGTGTAGAAACGTTCTGAAAACGTTCTATACACACGTTCTCACAACGTTATGTAAACAATTTTTGAACGTTCTTTGTACGTGCTAAAAATGTCTTGTATCATAAAATGGAAGAACTCGCAACAATTGTTCCGGGTCGAAAGAAGACACGACCCTTCGTCAGACGAACATAGTAGGCACGAGTGCTGAAAATACAAGAGCTACGTTGCAGTTTTTTTTGCAGCATTCGTGCCTACTTTGTTCGGTTGATGAAGGGTTATGTCTTTTCTCGACCCGGAACAATTGTTGCGAGTTCTTCCATTTTCTTCGAATTCTTGAATTTTATAGTGTCTATTCAAAGTTCTGCACTTGTTATTTTATTTACTTATTTTATTTTTCTTTTTTTCCTTCCTTTCCTTATTTATCTTTTCTTTCCTTTTTTCCTTTTTGTGTAGTGCATTGTAATATGGTATAAGAAACGATCAAGTATTTTGAATATTCTGGATAAATATTTGAATTCAAAAACGAATAAATAAATTCAAGATTTGGAATATTTTGAAAAAATTTAAGATATATGCCCCCTGCTAACTAATTATTATTCCCCCCTTGATTTTGCATCATTATAATTTAACAATAGAATATAACCATATTTTGATATTGATTTTAATAAGTTAAGCAAAAAAACTTAAATATATTTTTATGTCTAAATTTTGAAACTTACTGCAAATTTTAGCATTCAAACACAAAAATTTTTTATTAAATTTTAAATTATCAATGGAATCTCAGATTAATGCCCAGATATGTTACATATTCTATTTTTAAACTATAATAATGCAGAGTCAATGGAAAACAAAAAATTAAAATTAGTTAAAAGAAGTACCCAAGTGTACAAAATTAAAACAATGAACTGTTTCCTCGTTTTCTTTTTTTCCACATAATTCTTAAACAAATAAACACAGAAGTATAAAATTTGGATAGCATGTTTTTTAAAATACCATGAATCGAATTTTATATAACTTTAGCATAAGTAATAATTCTTAAACTAAAAATCAGTAAATTTTTCTCGAAAATAAACTTTGGAAAAATGAAAAATTTCAGCAATTTTAGAAAAGAAAACTTAATGAAAAATGGTCATGAAGGTGCATTACAGATAGGTTAAAGATGTACGTGCATCTATATTTTATTTGTAGATTAAAACCGAAAATTTTTTCTTGTAGTAATTTTTTTTTTTTTTTCTTTTTTCTTTCTTTATTTTTTCGCGTGTGAATATTTTTTTTTAATTTTACATAGAAACATGAAAATCGGATAAAACGTTCATTATTAAATTATTTATCGACGTTTTTATTATTCTAGTGATGGTCACAGTTTATACAAATTAGTAATTATTATTATTATTATTATTATTTTTTTTTTTTTTCAAAAATTCCATTATTAAAGTAAAAGAGAAATGAACACAGAAATAAAAAATCAGGATTTTGTTTTTAACATTTGAGGGCATGTGCGTGTTCACTTGTCTATAATGCATCATTAACACAATTTTTCATTAAGTTTTCTTTACTAAAATTGTTGAAATTTTTCATTCTTTCCAAAGCTTACTTTTGAGAAAAATTAATAATTATTACTTTAAAATTATTGCTTATGCTAAAGTTATGTAAAATTCGAATAATGGTATGATAAAGAACATGCCAGCCAAATTTTATGTCCATGTGTTTATTTGTTTAAAAGTTATGTACAAAAGAAGAAAATAGGAAAGCAGGTTTGTTCCTTTAATTTTGAACAGCGGTGTATTTTAAATACGTTAAATAAATAAATAAATATATATATATATATTTAAATAGATTCCGTGAAATTTCCTTAATATTTTCATATTTCAAATCATGCGTATGCAAAATTTATTTAAATTATTGATTTTGAGTTTATAAATTTTACATACACCATGCAGTGAAATATAACAGTATAAAATGTGGTAAAACTTTTTGAACAATAAATAAATAATTAATTAAAAGTTGTTTCTGCAAACAAAACAAATAATAAAATAATAATAATAAATAAAATAAAATAATTTAAAACATTTAGAAATATTAAGAATCACCTTCATATTGTTTGTCTATGTTTGTTTGTTTTTTTTCTTTATTTCTTTTCTTTCTTTCATTTTTCTTCCCTTTGGATTTTGTGATTCATTTGTATGTATGTGTGCCTTTGTGTTATAAAATTTTACGTACATGTCTTCAAATATAATAACATACAGTATTTTCATTTTTTTTTTTTTTAAACTATAATTAAAGAAAACTGAAAAGTTTTAAGATGCTCCTTACTGACTAATTATTATTTTTCCCTTTGATTTTGCATTAATATATTTTAACAATAGAACCTAACCATATTTGGGTAATTAATTTGCGAAATTCTTGTTAAGTTAAATATATATATATAGAGAGAGATATATACAGTCGGTAACAAAAGTGTCCGAACACTAACGAAAATTCCTATGTAAATTAAGTACACTTCGTAAGGTTGTATTAAATAAATCCTTGTCGAATCCTATTCTTAGTCAGTGTAAGAACATGATTCGATAAAGATTTATTTAACAAAACCGTATGAAGTGTACTTTTTTTACATAGGAATTTTTGCTAGTGTTCGGACACTTTTGTTACCGACTGTATATGTTTAAATACTGAAACTTATTGCAAACTTTTGGCATTCAAACATAGAACTATTTTTAAAACTTTAACTTATCAATGAATTCACAAATTAATACCTAGATATGTTATATATTCTATTGATAAAGAGTAATAATGTACAAATGATGGGAGAAAATAAAAATATTTAAGAGAAGTATTAAAAAAAAATTAAAATTAGTTAATTAATCTATTTATTATCGATTTTGTGAAGATTTAATTTTAAAGTATTGATTTAGAGTTTATGAATTTTACTTACACATGCATTGAAATATAACAATATAAAATACGATAAAAATTCTTGAAAATCTTTTAAATATAAAATAAATAAATTTTAAAATTTAAAATATTTTTAAAATTTTTAGAGAGCCGGCTGCTAACTATTTTTCCCTTGATTTTACAATACTACAGTCTAACAATAAAATCTAAACAAATATACTTAAATATATCTAACATTAAACTGTAATAATACAAAATCGAATGGGGAAAAAAATAATAATAATAAATAATTAAAAGGTAGTTAGCATGAAAAATTTAAAAAATTAATGTTTTCAAATTATTATTATTACTCTTTATTTATTTATTTATTTATTTATTTGTTTATTTTTTATGGTTTTTGAAAACTTTAATTTATTTAATTTTGTTAAATTTGAATGCAGATTTGGGCAAAACTATGGAAATCCTAGACTAGACATATGAAAATTGTGTAGAATAAACTTATCTGTAGATAGTGTATCCAAATGTCAGGAAGAAATCTCAATTCTCAAACCACACGCAATGAAAATAATGACAGAAAAAGTTACCGTTATCTATCTTGGACCTTGGAGTCCAAGTGCTTCCGTTGTCATAACTGGCAAACCCAATAAAAATTTCACAGTTTGGCGAATTTTTTCGTTTTTTTTTTTTTTTTTTAAGATTCAAGATTCAGCAAAATGTATATCACTTTTATATTATTAATTGAAAAGGAATTTAATTTAATTATATTTATTATTTTTGTGAGAAATACAAAACTCAAGATTTTTATTCAGATTTTTTTTTTTTTTTTAATATTACGTGTTATTGCGTATCTATTTAATAATATTTTGCAAAATAATTGACGTTTATTATGAAGTAAAATATAAAAATTTGATCGCAACTAAAATAATCGCATGCCTGCTTATATGAATCAATTACAATAAATTACAGGAAATGTTAAACTAGTGTCTTGTGACTATCACACAATTTTTTTCTTTATTTTCTAATACAATTCACATAGTTTAGATCAAATCACACATTTTACACAGTAAAATTGAAAAACAAAATAATATATATATATATATATATAATAATAATATTAACTTTTTTTTTTTTTTAAATATCGATAACTTTGTTTTACATTATCACAGATAATTGATTCAACCGTTCGTTTTAAAAGATATCAACGAGTAATTTTGAAAAAATATTATAAAAATTTACACACCCGAGGAGGGGGGAAGGATTGCTATTCTTCTTGTTAAAAGTCTTGTTCACCGTTAATATTTTTTAAAAAATCAGTTTGACAATGTTCAACTAAAGAAATCCCTATTGTGTGTATTTATAAGAAATTTTTTCCTTTATTGTAATATTAAAAATTTTGAAAAAAATAAATGACAGTGCGACCTGTTGAGCGTTATATGTGTAAAAAAAAAGGGGGGGGGGGTAATAATCACTAACTGATATCAAGGGGGAGCAAAATATAAGTTTTCAGGAAATTCTGTTCATTAGTTTTTGACCTAGAGATGACACAAAATTCTTATCACACATGTCCAAACACACAGACAAACTGGCATTTTCTAAGAAATATCAATTTTTTATTAGAACATCTTAAAAAGGGAAAAATCTATCGAAACGCGGGAGCCAAAAATATTTACGAATCAAACCTTTCTTCTTTTTATTATAGAAGAAAGTAATAAATAAATAAGGAAAACAAAATTTTTAGCTACTTTATTTATTATTTTTTTCTTATTGTTTCAGCTTCTAAATTTACAATATCATAGATTATTTACAACGTATGATCACTTCACTGTTTATTATTATTATGTTTGTTACTTACATAAGAAAAAAGCACTAGATTTGTGAAAATGTTTAACTTCCGGTTTTCGATAAATATACACGTTTTGTGACTTCTGAGTATGATTTGGCTTTTTTTTTCACTTGAAAATGACTGTGAGTTCGTTAAAAAATAAAGAAATAAATAGAAATAAATAAATGTGGACGCGGTTTCTCTAGAAGCAATTGACGCAAAGTAACATAACATTTGAATGGACCAGGAAGTAAATTAGTGCTTATTAGCTTTTAAGATATTATTGTCCATTTTGTGGCGCTGATATAATGTGATCCCATATAAGGAAAGGTTGTATCAGAACTTGTATGATACATAAATGCACTAAAGTTATATATGAGATCAGCATTATGTAAATCTCTGCTGATTCAATTTGGGTGCATATCGGTCGACAGGTGCTTCTGCTATGCTGCAATTTAATCTTGTTAACGGGAAGGCAGTATATCAGTTTCTATGATATTTAAAAGCATCACATTTCGTTTGTGAGATGGCTATTGTAAAGTTAAATAAATTAATTTTCCATATCGGCTATGTTAGGTGGCGCTACTACGTTGAAGTTTTACCCGTTTAGTTAAAATTTTATTTCAACTTTTGTCATTTAAATACCACAAACTTGGTATGTGAAAAATATATTATTAAAATTTATTCTGATTGAATTCGGATACAAATTGGCAAACAAGTTGTGCTGCTATTACTTTTTACGATTTCTAGATGTCTACAGTCTACATTTCAGCATCTATTGCTGAAAATTACACGAAATTACATATATAAAAAGTTTTTTATATGATGGTAAGTTGATTAAAATTCTGTAAATGCTAATCGTAGCTAACTTTGTTCATATAGAATGATATAAAAGAAAGTTTTGTGATGGTCCCAGCGTAACTAATTTTGTATTATAGTTGTGTCACTCAAAGAAAAAATAGTTATATTTTTATTGATACGAGTATAATACAGAAATTATTTATTTTTTAGTAATAAATTTCGTAATTAACAAAAGAGAAAAATAATTCGAATCTCATTGTTTATAAAAAAGTTTCCATCTCTTCTTCACTATATTGTTTAATTTAGTGATAAACCCTACAGTTAATGCCTTAAAATATGCTTGATTTCAAATGAAGAAGAAGAAATCTCCTGAAATCTATCTTTAGAGCTTTATATGGAAAATAAAAGTTTAAAATAGGTTATTTTTTATATAGCTCTTATATCGTATAAAAATTTCGTGCACATTATTGTTTTCTTGAGTAAATATTTATCGAGTCATGGTCTTAGTCTTATGCTGTTCATAGAAAAGTAAGTTTGTGATAAAAAATAACGGTCAAACTATTAAAAAAAAAAAAAAAAAATGGTATATGAAAAATGTGGATGTGTTCAGTAATTTTGCTGCCGATTGTATAAAAAGTTTTCTTGAATGATTATCAATATTATATGAACAAAAGAAAATTCATTTCACAATCCTTAGTTTAAAAAAATCTGTGCATTTTTATACAAAATGTTATACCAGAGGTCTGCACGAGCCGAAAGTTTAAGGCCTGAGCCCAGTCCGGACGAAAACCGATAAAGTCAGGCTCGATGAAGAAAGGGGGAAAATGAATAAAAACAACAAGAAAAAATTGCATGCATTTCTACGCTTTTTTATTTTTATTTTATTTTATTTTTATTTTATTTTTATTGTATTTATTTATTTATTTATTATTATTGCTATTATTATAATAAGTATTAGTATTATTATTTTGTATCTAATTTTCAGAGGCTTTATTAGATTAGAATTTTTTTATTCAGAGGCTAAGCAATTTATTAATGGAAAATGATGCCATTCTCATGTAATATCCTGACAAAAATAGCGTTATAAACATACACACAATGACACACACATGCACTCACATATAGAAAGAGAAAGTTTTCTGAAATCATTTTTGGCTCTCATGATGTGTGGAACTTCAAGATATCGCAAAATTTTTTAATTACGAAAAATGTACAGACAAAAGTCAGATTTATTAATATAGATTTATCATAAAACATATTTTTTTTTTTCATTTATCAGACCCTTTCCAAACCCAAATAAATAAATAAATAGATAATGAAATAAAAATTACTTTTAGTTCCCCATCATACTATAGGTATGGGGAACTTAGGTATCGTGAAAATTTTCGACCTCGGTTTTTTGACTTTTTTACACGTTTTCAGGTGTGAGGAATCCGAAAATGACAAAATTTGTATGGTGTCTGTCTGTAGGGTGTCTGTTAGTGGGTTAGTGTGTTAGTGTGTTAGTCTGTGTACACAATATCTCAAGAACAAATTGTCGCAGAGAGGTCAAATCAGTTTTAAAGTATTACTTTCGACACTGGCAAGAACCCTATTCATTTACAACATTCGAATTTAAAAACTTTGTAAGTTATTAGAAATTTACGATTTTCTTAACATGGGAGAATAGGACAAAAATTCACTTAAACGTGCATTAAATGGAAACTTTTTACTGTAAAAATGTCAGACCAGTTTTAAAATAGTTTTGATGCCGGAATGAACATTAGTAACTATAAATAAGCTACTTTGAAAATTTCGCAAGTCATTGGATATTTACGAATTTCTTAACATGGCAGAATAGGACAAAATTTGACATAAATGTCAATTTTGAGAGATATTTTCATCGTAAAGATGTCAGACTACTTTTGAAATATTATTTAGGATACTGGCATGAATATTATTGACTATGAATTTTCCAATATAAAAATTTCGTAAGTTATTGGAAATTTACAAATTTCTTAACATGGCAGGATAGAGCAAAATTTCGCATAAACGTCAATCTTGAGGGATGTTTTCATCGTAAAGATGTCAAACCACTTACGAAATATTATTTAGGATACTGGCATGAATATCATAGACTATGATTTTTCCAATTTAAAAAATTTGTAAGTTATTTGGAATTTACGATTTACTTAAAATGACAGAATGGGGTAAAATTGAGCATAAACTTCCATTTTGAGGATCATAAATACATTAGACAACTTCAAAATTACATTTATAATATTTTTTTTGAACATGATTGAATACAAATATTCTAATAGGAAAATTTCGTAAATTATTCGTAATTTACGATTTTACCAGCATAGCGAAATTGTAAATTTTTCATACAAATATGAATTTTGAGGATTATTGCATTGGAAATAGTAGCATGAAAACTAAACAACGGAATTGACCCTGATAAAATAAATTAATAGATTAGAATAAGATAAATATATCGAAGTGAACGAAGGATAGCCTATTAGGCGGGGATTTCATTCTGTCACTCTATCAAGCTTTGGCGAAATTCATTTCTTTTAACACGATTATAATATGTCTCGCACTAGAAATATATGAGAACATAAATAAGATGGGGAACTGAGCAGAGTCCACCTATGCCAACTAACTAGTTAATTATATATTATCAATATTTAAAAAAAAAAGACTGTTTTTTATTTAAATTTTAATAATAATCTGGTGGCACTCATCCGACTTTTTCTTACTCTTACCTTAGCATTTGAATGCTATAAACACAAATTGCGGATTAAGGTGTAAGGTAACAAGTACTATATATAAATCTACGTTTCAAATATTTCAAACTACTTTTAGGAACAAATAAATTTTGATGAATAACTCTCTTAGTGAGGGGGTTAAATATAGTACTTACTATAAATAATTCTTGGTTGATATTAAATTTAAAAGTTCATTTGAAATTATTCAATCAACTTCGATCTCACCACTTTTGAAGCTTATTAATCTTAGTCAAATATTTTAAGTAGCAACCTCATAATCAACTTCAAAATACAAAATTTAAATTGTCTGCAAATATATGTTCTAAAGTTAGCTGATAACAGACATACACAAAGATTAACATTTTAAAATTACATTTTAGTATTTAGGGACCCTCAAAACGTGTAATTATGCGCGAAACAAGCCTTAAAAATTTCACTTTAAAATTTTTTTATTTTGTTCTCTGCATAGGTATAAAGAAATTTTTATTCCTGGGTAGACCTGTAAAGGAAAGGAGAACGATTCTCATACCATATTTTCCACAAAACATGCTTTTATGCATATAAAAAATATATGTTCATTTCATTTTGTTTAGTACAGGCTATAGATGTTAAACTGTAAATAGCAAAAAATTTTACCCACATACTTAATGTATTTGAATTATTATGGATATCCCTGTACACGAACCATTTCCATGATCTCAACGAAAAGCTAAGTGCAGCATCCTTATATGACACTGATTTAGAATGTTAAGTTTTCATATTCTGGAATTATTTGTTTTTTAGCTATGCTGATAACAGGCACACACGCATAGACATACACAAAGACACACATACACACTCAGAGATCAAACGTAAAAACTTGATATTTGGAGTCAGGGGACCTCAAAACGCGTAAGTATTAAAAAAACGCAGTTTTCAAAATTTAACCCAAAAAGCAATACTTTCTCTATCTTATCTAAGGATAAGAAAATGCATAAAAGAAAAGAAATAATTAAGGATAGGAGAAAATATAGCCAAATTAGCGATAAAGTTGCCAAACCGTTTGGTTTGACTTCCCGCAACAGCTGCAAATTAAAGCGCGAAAATCTTTGTGACTGCAATTCTGCTGACCATGCACTATATTACTCATTCAATAACATCCGGGATTTTCTTTTTTGTTCACGATTTCCATTAGACTCAAATCTTAAACATTTTTAAAACTTGTACATTGAGGCCATCACAAAACATTCGTCCATATTTTCCCATTCAAACTCTTGCAGTACAGAACATGTTATTTATTAAATTTATTATTTATCTAAATACTTTCCTCTGGCGAATGCATACGATTTTCATAAATCAGAATACAATCAGTTTTATGCTAGATCTAGAAAATATAATCTTAGAAAACATAATTTTCTAAAGATTTTCATTTTTGTTATTATTATGAAAAATGATAAAAAAGTAGATAAATTTGTTTTTAAATCATCAGAAATCGATGGTTCAACCATTCATTTTAAAGGTAAACATATTGAAAAATCTTCCATACACCCCTTCTCCTCCCTCGGGAATGATGGATACTTATTCCTTGGAGAGAAATTGATGTCCGATGAATACCCCCCCCCCAAAAAAAAAAATAAATAAATAAATAAATAAAAATAAAATAAAATAAAATAAAGAAAAAAAAAGCATTGAGTATTACTGGTTATACAACCAAGTTGTATCAACAATATATCAAATGTATGTCACACACAAGGTTTGATGAGTATATATATTATAGAAGCTGAGATATAGTCTTTCCGTAAATAGAAAATATAGGCTTGCTATAAATTGGAACGTGGCAGCGCCACCTGTCGTCCGATAAGCACCCAAAGTTAATCAGTAGAGTTTTATATACTAGCAATTTTACGTACAACTTTTACAACATTTATAAATCACAGAAGTTGAGATATTTCGTTCCCGTTATGGGATTAAATTGCAACATAGCTACGCCACATGTTGGCCGATGTGCATCAGTGACGTTTTACATAAAATCGATTTCACATATAACTTCAGTATATTACAAAATTTAGAAGTTTAAGTTTTGTTTTAAATCACATGAGCTGAAATATTGCCTTTCAGATAACGTAATTAAATTGCAGATTAGTAACGCCACCTGTTGGCCAATGTATACATTCAAAATGTATATACACCTCCTTATACATACACCCCGTGTATCAAGTTTTATGAATTTGTACACTATAGAAGTTGAGATATAACCATCACATAACTGGTGGGATTCACTACGTAGCAGCGCCACCTATCAGGCGAAATATCCCATATGCAATTAAAAAAAACACCAATTGAGGGCAAGTTCCAATTATATAACAAATTTCGTTAAATTCTGTCCATTGATTTTTGAAATAAAATATCCACAATTTTATTTTCACCAATTTAAAATTTTGTAATTTTTTTCACTTCACCGCTACTACTTCTAGTTGAGCATTCTTCATTGACGTGCTAACAAAACGTTAAACTGAAAATATAAAAAAGGCCCTATCCGCTATCATGTTAAAAAATTATAAATTTCGAATAACTGACGAAGATTTTAAATTAGAATGTTGCAAATCTCTGAATAGGATTGATATCATACGTGATATTTTAAAACTGGTCCGATTTCTCTGCAATCATTTGTTGTTAAGATTTCGTTTACCTGGACTAACAGACTAACACACTAATAGGCACCGATACCCATTAACAGGCACCATACCAACCTTTGATTTTCGGATTCTTCACACCACAAAACGTGTAAAAAATTCAAAAACCGAAGTCTAAAATTTTCATGATTAAACTAGTTTGCCTACCAATAGTATACTTAAAAATCCTTTTGTCATGTTCGTTATAATTACACTGTTACAGAACGTGTTATGACGGTCATATAGTTGAACGTTCTATATAGAACTAGAATTGTACGTGTTATAGATGGTACAAAGCACACATTTTCAGAACGTTTTAAATAATACTATTTTTGAACGTACAATAGAACGTTCTATTGACACGAAACACGGTGTTTGAACTACTGTAACCGTTATTAAACGTTCAAAGAACGTTCTTGTGCTACTTGGGTAGATGTAATAACGCGACACGCTTTTCTCTTCGCCGCTCTCCCTCGGATTGGTCAAGAAGGGTAAGTGACGTCACGGCTGCCATTTTGTGGATGAAACTGATTCTTAGCCATTGAATGTGTATTGAAGAGATCACTATCATCTTTAGATAATTACTGTTTAAAAGAAAAAGATGCCTACTTGTTGTGCAGTATTCTGCACTAACAGTAATATAACTGGTTTCCGTTTATTTCGATCACCTTCTGAAAACCGTAATTCAGAGAGAAGAAAAATTTGGTTCCCGATTGCAAAGAGTTCAAAAGAAATCTAAGAATTGTTATTTTAGCTCAGTTTTTTTATGGTAGTGTGAAGGGAAGCTATGGCTTTGATGAAAATTCTGAAAAAGATATAATGTCCATATTTTCTGAATTTAAATCTGAGAAGGAAAATAAAAAATACATAGAAGAAGAAAATACTTTAGAAAGAAAACTTTCCTTCGATATAAGTTTCGAAAACACAAACATAGAAATTTTTTCCGATACTTTACAAATAAATGATATTTCAGAAAATATGTTTGAAAAAAATCTATGTTTCGACATCAGTTTAGATAAAAATTATGTGCAAATTAATACCTGGTGGCGCATCAAATCGTCGATAATTTAAAATAAACAAAGCCCAAAATGATGCTTTATATAACCTTGCTGGTTGTATCATGTATAAAATTGTGAAAAAACACAAAATTTTTTCTTTATGTATAAACTATATGACTACTAATCAACTAGATGAAGAAAATGAATCAGCAATGCTAATACATTTGAAAAGTTTCAAAAATAAATCAAATTTGACGTATGCTTCAAAATCTATATTTAAATTCCTTCTCGACCTTGAAATTATTTTTCAAGAAAAAAAAAAAAAAGAGAGAATTTATTATCCTCTAAACTAAACATGACATCTCTGTGTAAATATGTACAAGATTTTTTTTATTTATTTATTTATTTATTTATTTTTTTTTTTTAATTTTCAACTTGTTGTTCCATTTTTGACTTAATTACTTTTAATTTTTTTTTAACATCGTATATATATTTTCATTAAATGGAACAACAATTATCATCAACGAAATAATTCCAAAAAGTGCTCTAGCAAAAGCTTGGGAATGATAATTGCAGCTTCAGATATTTTTTAACATATATTTATTTTCCCTTTTTTAGTATGACAGGATTATTGCTTTCAATATGACATTTCGCGTCATCATCATTTGCCGTGTTTCACTTTGAATATATAAGGATGTTTTCCCATTTGGCAACAATTTAAAAAATATATTAAATTTAAGTTGATATAAAACCTGCAATAGAAATTTTAAGAAATTTTTATAGTAATCGTTGCTATAAAACGCAACTTTTTTTTTTTTTTTTTTTGTCTTAAAATATAAAGTCAGTTATCTAATATTTTTTTATTTACTTATTTTTACACTTCTTGTATATCTAGACCAGTTGATTTTTCTTTTTTTCTTTTCTTTTATATATATATATATATATATATATATATATTTCTTTGTCAGCTAAACAAATTTAAATTATTCTTTTCAGACTTACCTTATTTTAATCCTATATATATACAGTCAGTAGCAAAAGTGTCCGAACACTAGCAAAAATTCCTATATAAAAAAAGTACACTTTATACTGTTTTGTTAAATAAATCCTTGTCGAATCCCGTTCTTAGTCAGACTAAGAACAGGATTCGACAAGGATTTATTTAGCAAAACTGTATTAAGAGCACTTTTTTTATATAGGAATTTTTGCTAGTGTTCGGATACTTTTGTTACCGACTGTATATATATATATATATTATAAAATTAAGAAATAAATTCAGTAATCGTTGATAAAGAATGCATCACAGATACCTCGTGACTTTATATGGAAGTATAGACTAAAAAAAAAAAAAAATTCCTGTCGCACTAAATTAAATTTTGTTTTGTTCTGAATTTTTTATCTATTACTCATAAAACAAAAACATGCTTCTGTTTATTTATTATTATTACTAGCAGGCTTTGCCCGCTTCGCTGGTCACTAAATTTAAAGGAAACTCTTTTCTATATAGCTTTATAAAAATAAAATAAAATACTAAAATTGCTCAAAAACTCCCTTCGGATCCCTGCTGCCTTCGGTTGCTATTTGGTCATCCGCTAAAACTCGGGCGCTTGCCCCTATTACCTGAGACAATGGTTTACCAATAGGCTTCCATTAAGTCCTTATTAGATAACAGTTTCGAAATAGATAGTATCGAAAAAAATGAAGTATCCCCTTTATATTTGAATCCCTGTTACATATGAACAACACTATACGTGGTGCACTTATTATTTGCTTTTACGTTATTCCCTATGTTTATTTTGTTTATCCCCGATCAACCATAAAAATGATGACAATTTCACGCTAAATATTATAATATGCTATGACCGGCTACGTCTGTTGCATGAGACAATTAATTTTTTGTGGTTATATATAATTCATGGTTTGTAAGCATGATCATAGTACCGCCTTAATATAGTTCTCTTTGGCGACTTTTGAATTTTTGTCACCATTTTAGATTTAATCCCTTGTAAAAATAAGACTTAATACCTTGTAACAATATGCTATGAGCGCTATTTCTGCCATATTTTAGACAACTAAACTTTTAATGGTTATATATATTTCCCATTAAAAATATTTTTATTTTCATTTATTTATTTAAATATTGATGAAATTTGAACTTCAATTTGGTTTGTAACGATACGACTGATATTTCTAATTTTTTTAATTCACTTTCCTCATTTTAAATAAATGTAATTTTTATTGTTCACGTTTTTTTTTTCTGTCGAAAAAATAATGATAATTTTTTTGGCAACAATTAAATTAAGGAATAAAATTAAATATTTTAAATAAATATAATTTTTATTGTTCACGTTTTTTTTTTTTTTTTTTTTGTGTGTCCAAAAAATAATGATAATTTTTTTTTGGCAACATTTAAATTAAGGATTAAAATTAAATGGCTAATTTATCAGTAATTAGAAGGTTTTTATTTTAACATTTTAATTAATTAAAAGAAAACTAAAACAAAATTCGAAAATCCGGCTTCGAGGTGCATCAGGGGAGGTCATTACGAACCACCATGCAAATTTTTGTAGCTCAGCCATCAGCCGTTTTCTTAAAACTCTCTGGAAACCATACACAATGACACACACACAAACATCTTATTTTATTATATGTATAGAAGATTATTTATTTACTAGTATATAGCCCCGTCAAAAATGACGGAATGTGAACGATAAATCTTGAAAACAATGTTTAGATCATGAAGATTACCACGTGATCATTCAAATGTATTTTCAGTTTTTGTTTATAAATCAAATGTGTTTCGATATTTTCTAATTTTCGTTCTGAAATTAAAAAAATTCTACCCGATCAATAAATATGAATGACAATAAAAAAACTGCTGGTTGACAAAAAATATAGGCCCGAAAACACAACAGCAATAACACATCCCAGTGTTCCGTTAAGTGCTCTATTTAAAGTCCTCATAATAAGAATAATCTAGTGTGTCACTCACACGACTTTCTCTTACCCTGAAATTTAATGCTATAAGTACAGGTTGGAGATTAAGAGGTAAGATAACGTGTACTGTTATGTAAACCTATGGTTAAACAATTCAAATTAGGGTTCGGAAGAGTTTTATATGATAATTAGTTCTGGCCCCCTCAACCCTCCGTTTCATTAATGCACCTACATTTATATAGAACTTAATTCGGTTATTAAAAAATAATTCAGTTTAAAAAAAATAATTTGTTAAAATTATTATTTTAAAAAGTTATCTTGTATGATAATACATACGATTTCCATATTAGAGAAATAGTATAACACTAAATATCTAAAAAAAAAGTTGAATTTATTCTCAATATTAAAGTAAAAAAAAAAAAAAAAAAAAAAAAATGTTAAAAATGAAAGAAATCAATAACTTTATTTTAAATTATCGTAGATCGATGGTTCAACCATTCGTTTTAAAGGTATTGGCGAGATCTTTTAAAAGATACCCATCATGAAAATTTACTCCACTCGAGGGAGGACATCTACCCCAGGGGGAGGGGGGGCGAGGCTCCTACATACACAAAAAAAATTTTCCCAGTTGACTATCTCTATTACAAAAAATATGTATTCGTTTCATTTGGTTTAGTGCAGTCTATAGATGTTAAATTCTACTTACCTGCAATTTCCCCCATAGACCGCCGTAATGTATTTGAATACTTTTGAATGTCCCTGTACACGAACCATTTGCTTCATCTTAACGAAAAGCTTACTGTAGCATCCCTATATGATACACATTTAGAATACTGAGTTTGGAATTTCTGCTACTATTTGTTCTTGAGATATGCTGATAACAGACACACAGACACACAGATAGACACAGAGACCATTCGCAAAAAACGTGATTTTCGTATTCAGGGGACCTCAGAACATGTAAGTATAACAAAAACTCACGTTCGAAAATTTGACCCTAAAACAATACTTTCTCGACCCTATGGGTAAGAGGAAGTAAATAACGATTCACTTCATTTTACCAAAATACTTTTTTTAAGACTATCGAAGATCCTGTTTCCAAATACGTAAGCGAAATGTGACGTCACTGACCGTCCGTGGATGCAAGAAATGATTCCCTATTTTAATCGTCCATTGTATATTTTGTAAAAAATTATTAAAAATCGAAGAAAATTATTTTCCGATTTTAATACCCGTATTTGGGTATAGGTATGATATCGTACCCATGTGTTAGACTGAGTTATTCTGCTGTCAAATTGACAAAATTTTAAATTTCAAAACTGTGTCATCTTTGGCGTTTTTTGTATTTGGCGATTAAAAACATACTACGAAAATATACATGCCAGATGTTTATTTTCGTAATACGTATTGTACGATATATTGTTTCATATAATTCAGTTAAAATAACCATGATTTTTGAAAGGAATGAAATATGTTCGCCAAATAATTTGGCGATATATTTTTTCCGCCAAGGATGACAGATATATTAAATCTATTCCGCTGCAACATATGAGTATCTTATATCAGACACTTTATTTAAACATTTGAAAAGAAATTTGACTTCAAATTATGATAGAATATTTATCATTTTCCTTTTAATTAGTATATTAGTTGGATATTTATTGTGTAAATACCATCCTTTGAAATGAAATGTTTATGTTTTCAATCGAATATGGAAATTTGCTATTTTATTTTTCTAAAGTTTTGAAATTTAAAATTTAAATTTTATCAATTTTACAGCAAAAACAACTTAATCTAACGCATGCACACGATAACTAATACATATCTATACCGAAATATGGGAATTAAAATCGGGAAATAATTTTCCTCAATTTTTAATAATTTTTTACAAAAAATCCAATGGGTGATTAACATAGGAAATCTTTTTCTTGCATCCACTGACGCCCAGTGACGTCACCACTTTGCTTGCGTATTTTCTAACTAACTATCTAATAATTACAGACACTCCATGCTAACCCAAATTCACCTCTACTCTATACTCCCAACCAGCTATCTCACCCACAACATCGCCAAAATATCCAGGATCCAGCTAGGGACTTTCGCATTCTCAACCGAACATTTTATCTTGACTCGATATTATCACCTTAGACTACCCTACTTTCAATACTCATTTCAACTGGTAACCTTTACTTGCCCAACCAAACATTCTATCCCAACTATAGCTTTACATTAATTTCAAAACTAAAATCAACTGGCGACATTTACGTACTGAACTCGACGCCAATCATACCATACAATGTAAACAAATAATGAAGCTTGATAAAAATATTTAAAGACTTTAATATGTTTTTACAAATATATTTTAAGATTTTTAAGGCTTTAATATGTTTTAGAAATATTTTAAGCGTTTTTTTTTTTTTTTTTTTTTTTTTTAATGAAACAGTCAAAGAGTCGTTCATTTGCAATTAAAGAGTTGTCCATTTGGAATTTGTATTTTCTGAATGGCAACAAATTATGTTTGTTTTTATTTGGCATTGCGTTGTTTATAATCATGAAGTTACATAATTCTATTTATAGGTTCATGTTTATAATAACCAGTGATCCGTTATATTTAATTAAACATTTAAACATTACAATTGAATAGTTTTTCAAGGTTTTAGACGGAATAAATAACAATATGTGCGATACAAAACATGTATGAAAATGATATGTATGTTTTCGTAAGTTGAATTGAACAAATGGGGGAAAAAAAAATGGCTGCCGAAAGTCTCTGTTTTGAAGCGGTGCAAACCGGAATCGTGAATGACAGATGAGGATTAGGGTCATTATATATATTAATTTGAAAGAAATATCCAAAACGCATCTCATTGTAAATATGCAACTAAATTTATGTTCTATATTAATGAAGAAAGCCACCATATGCTTATCATATTTTAATCAAGTTTTATTTATAAATTTAAATACTTTGTTTCTCATTATTATTATTATGTATGTAATATAAACTGATATTTTTTTATGATATTAGTTTTGCGTTTTACCCTTTCTGTATAATTCATGACTATACTGAATGAAAACGCTATTTTTTATGTATAAACAAATAATACTATTGCAAGTAACTGTAAAAATGTAATATTAATATTCTGTTATAATGTTAATGCTATACAAGCACTTAAAAAAATATTGTTTATGTATATATATATAATAAACCAGTCTATTCGTTCTTGAAAGATGTTTTTTTTTTTTTTTTTTTTTTTTTTTTTTTTACTGAAGTCGATCTTTTAATTTCTGTAGCTTAATCGAATAAATATTTTTATCTTTTATAGAAAGTTGTGCAAATCTCACCAGCGATAAAATAGAAATAATAATAATAATTATAATATATATATATATATATAAATGTAATTTTTCAATTAAATCATTTATGGGTTTTATTTTTTATACTTTAAAAATTTGAAGGGTACTTAAAAATAACATATATTTAAATGTATGCGATCTGCAAAAGTCCTTCTTGTTTTTAACCGTTTAATCTCTTTCTCTTTCCTATTAAAGCACGAAGAGAGTGAAGGGAGCTTATCCACAAAATGGCGTCCGTTTCTCCTGTGTCGCTACTCTGTAAATCGAGGGCTCTAGTAATAACAAACCTATATACCAATTTGAAACGTTCTACGTCCAACCGTTTTTGAGCTATGCGAGATTCATACACACACACATACATACAGACATCACGAAAATTTGTGTAAAGTCATTGATATATCTGACACAGGAGCTCGTATTAAAACCAAAGTTCCAGCTGTGCAATTAGACATCATGACAGTTACACATATAAATTTGTAACATTCTACGATCATTCGTTTTTTAGCTATGCGAAATACAATATCCATTTCGCAAATCGGGATTACTATACTTCCTCATACTTTGGAATAAGAAAGTAAAAACTACATTTAATTTTTTTTTCTCTAGACTTAAATTTAGTCTTAAAATTTGCATTCCAGTTTTTTTTTTTTTTTTTAATTCAAATTATCAAATTTATTCTTATTATTTATTTATAATTTATTTATGAGGTATATTTATTTATTTTATTCATAAAATAGAAATCGTGTAAAAGTAGATAAATAACAATCTGAAAAGCAGTTTGTCCATATTTATAATTTTCAAGTTACTTTAAAATGTTTTATTGAACAGGTATTTTTATTTCTTAAATTATTATTCATTTTAACTTGTATGGTATATCAGAAAATATTCTTCATTTTTTTTTTTAAATTTTCAAAATTATAAACAAAGAATCCTACATTAATAAAGAAGACCCAGGCTGCAAATTATCAAATTATCATTTATTCATTAAAAAAAATTCTGAAAATTGTGCTTGTAAAAGTAAAGATTTCAAAAAAATATATAACATTTTCTCTGTTTTGTTCAATGAAAAAAGTCCAAAGCTAAATTTATTGCAATACTGGCTCTGAAAATAAACAGAAAAAAAAAAAAAAAGATTAGATAAGATTAACGAAAAACAAATCTATAATCAGAATTCTTAATCTATATAAATAAAGCAAAGAGTTTGTTGGGAACACATCGGGGTGGACCCTTAGTATGGCAATATCAATTGAACTTCTCGAATTAGTACAACAAAACTAATATTAAAACAGTACAATAGTAGTGTTAATTCTTCGAATATTCTGGAAACAGTTGAAGCTGTTACTCGAACAGTAAAAGTCACTATTTGATGAATGCTCTGGAACAGTCCAAAAAATAGTAATTTGTTCCACAAGAGTAAAGCAAATAACATCGAATACTCCTGAGCAGAAATTTTCGCTAGCTGACGAAAAATGTCCAATCGCTTAAAGCTCAATCCCTAAAGTGCAATCACTCAGAATAGATCTCTGAATAAATTTGAATCGTAGTGACTACATACTATTTCGCAGAAATAAACTCACTCCTATTTATAACTTTTGAAGAGGGGACTTGGCGATGATTCCATCCAGAATTCCATGGAAAGCTCGAGATCTATGTTCCCGTGCGTCAGAGAGCTTCGAAACTTCGGAAAATTTTCACCAAATTTGGTCGCCCACTCGCCAAATTTGTGGCCAAGGTTGACCCCACTGGAAGTGAATGGCCTGCCCTTTTATTTTCACTTTGCTTTTAAACTACTTTCATTGCAACAGTACAATTGATGCAGGAAAAAGACTTAATATCTTGTAACAATATCCTATGAGCACTATTCCTGCAGAATTTTAGACAACTAACGTTTCTATGGTTATATATATTTCCCATCTATTTATATAATTTGCAAGTGAGATGACGATTCCGGTTCGTATTCATCTTTGTAGCAAGTTGCCTTTCATATTTTAATTAATTTTTAAAAATCTAATTGTCCGATCGATAAGCTGTTTAGTACGCCGTATTCAGAAAAATCGCTTCTTTCATTTGATACCTTATCTGTAACGAAGTTTTGATTAGATTTTTTAAAATTAATTAAAATATGAAAATAATAGCCTGGTAATAAATTCAAAATTGGACATTAAATTTATAATTGTTGCAAAAAAAAAAATTACCAGTTAATTCTTTTTTTTTTTTTTTTTCTTTTTAGGTTGATTTCTTTAGAAATCGACCTATTGCAATCACTTCGTATCTATCTATCTATCTATCTATCTATCTATCTATCTATATATAATGAAAATTTTGTCATCACGATAACTCCCGAAATAATACTCGAAATGGAACCAAATTTGGACATTGAACTAATCTTATAAATATCTTGGATGAGTTCGTTAACCAAGCTGCTCCAACTTTTTGTTTTCAAGTGGCAGCCACTTGAAAATTTCAAACTGACATTGTAAAAAGCATATTTAAAGCAAGATCTGCTTGAATTTTGATGTAAATACAGGCCACATAAGGGTCTCAACGAAGTTTATTAATGAAGTTTATCCGCCATTTTTAATAAAGTGGCAGATATTTTAAGTTAAGCGGGACCACTTGAAATCAGGCTACCACTTGAAAATTTAAAATCACTATAACTTCCGAAATAATACTCCAAATCGAACCAAATTTAGACAGTGCCTTAACTTATCTTATAAATATCTTAGATAAGTTTGTTAACCAAGTTGCTCCGCCATTTTGTTTTGAAGTTGAGACCACTTGAAAATTTCAAATTCAAATTGTAAAAAGCGTATTCCGAATTTGTAATTTGATGTAAATATGGACCACATAAGGGTCTCAATGATGTTTATTAATGAAATTTATCAGTCATTTTTAATAAAGCGGTAGATATCTTAAGTTAAGCGGGGCCACTTGAAATCACGCTACCACTTGAAAATTTAAAATCACAATAACGTCTGAAATTATACTCCAAATCAAACCAAATTTGGACAGTGTCTTAATTTATCTTATAAATAACTTAGATGAATTTGTTAACCAAGTTTCTCCAAAATTTTGTTTTCAAGTGGAGACCACTTGAAAATTTCAAATTCAAATTGTAAAAAACATATTCCGATTTTTTTTTTTTTAATTTTGATGTATACATAGGTTATACAAGTGACTCAAATAACTTTATTAATGAACTTTATCCGCCATTTTAAATAAAGTGGCGGATATCTTACGTTAAGCGGGACCACTTGAAATCAGGCCACCACTTGAAAATTTAAAACCATGATAACTTCCAAAATAATACTCCAAATGGAACCAAATTTGAACAGTGTCTTAACTTATCTTATAAATATCTTAGATAAGTTTGTTAACCAAGTTGCTCCGCCATTTTGTTTTCAAGTGGAGACCACTTGAAAATTTCAAATTTAAATTGTAAAAAGCGTATTCTGAAATTGTTTGAATTTTGATGTAAATACAGATCACGTAAGGATCTCAATGAAGTTTATTAATGAACTATATCCGCCATTTTTATAGAGTGGCAGATATCGTAAGTTAAGCGGGGCCACTTGAAATCAGGCTCCCACTTGAAAATTTAAAATCACGATAATTTCTGAAATAGTACACCAAATCGAACCAAATTTGGACAGTGATATTATCTTATAATTATCTTGAATGTTTTCACTGGGCAACTTGTCCCGACATCTTGTTTTTAAATTCCAGCCACTTAAAATCACACTGCCACTTGAAAATATGCCATCACAATAACTTTTAAAATACTAAATTGATTCAAATAAAAGTTGGATAGTCACTTATGGTTCAAATATCTAGGATAAGTTCACTTAGTGATTTCATCCGAAATTTTATTTCCAAGTGGCGGCCACTTGAAAATTTGTCATTATGGTAATTTTAGTAATACAGAATCAATTCGCATCAAATTTTGGTAGTGGATTTATCGTTCAAATATCTCAGATAAGTTCGCTAGGCATCTCACTCCACTTTTTTTTACAAGTGGTGCCACCTGAAAATTTCTTATGACGATAATTTTTGAAATACTGATTTAATTTAAATTAGAACTGGACAATGAACTTATCATACAAATATACTGGATGATTTCGATGGGCAAGTTGTTTTGCCATTTTGTTTCCAAGTCGCAGCTATTTAGACTGCCACTTGAAAATTTGCCATAATAATAGCTTTTGAAACATTTCACTGATTTAAACCACAGTTGGACAGTGAACCTATGCTTCAAATATCTTGGATGTGTTTGCTGGGCAACTTGTTCCACTGTATTGTTTCCAAGTGGCGGCCACTTGAAAATTTGTTATTACGGTAAATTTAGAAATACTTAATCAATTCAAATCAAAGTTGAAAATTCGATTTATCATTCAAACAAAAATCTAGAAAATTCACGTAACTCGTGAACCAATCACGTTATTGCGTCCATCTTTGGTATATTGATAATAAGTATTTTCTCGCCAAAAGTCGCCAAAGGAGTCGCCATATTGGAAAAGTCGCCAAATTTGGCGCCAAATCCATTACATGCGTTACTAGATCTTTCAATATGTTTTTAAGGAAAGTTAGGCTATTTTAATGCTAAAACAAACTAGGAATGCAGAAAACTAACATTTTATCAACTTACTAAGCTTCTTTGAAAGAATTTCTACAAAAAAAAAAAAATTCAAATTTGCAACGATATCTTAGATGAGCAACTTTCTCTGCCATTTTGATCGAAGTGTTTGAAACTTAATTTTTCAACACGATGACTTTTGAGATTTTGAATTAATTCGAACTATATGCGTAGAGTAGACTTATCTCGCAAATAAATTTCATATATTTGTCAACTTAACCCGCCATTTTATTTCCAAGCGCCGGCCACTTGAAAATTTTAAATTCACATAAAAATGTATTTATGAACCGATTTGATTAAAACTCCATATGTGCATAGCCTACATCAATATTTCTACCAAGTGCATTAATAATTTGTAGCCGCCATTTTGAAACATAATAACGGCTACTTGATAAGGAAAAATAAATCAACCTACCCTTCCGAATAAGGCGGAAGGACTTGTTTTTTTTTTTTTTTTCTTTTTCTTTTAAAACTTAAAATGAAATGTGCTTTCACGAAAAAAATAAAAATTATAAAATATTAAATTTCCTCATACATATGAAAAAATGAAAATACAAAATTGGAACAAAAAATAAATAAATAAATAAAATAAAAATAACGTTTTTTTAATATACTTCAATTTTAGGTACAATATTTATGGTTATTCGATTAGTAATGGATTCGCTGTTTATTACCATTTTGGCTATGAATAAAAATGACTATTCCAATTGTGTAAGTAAAGACCTTAGAGAGAAATGTCTTCTTCGGTGCCAAATTTTAAATTTATTCAAGGGAATCCAATACTAAAATTGTTCCTTCCCCTTAAATTTACGCTACTAAAGGTCCCATACTAAAGCTGTGACAAAAGTAGCCGCAAATCGAAATATATTTGTTTAAACGTTTCAATTATTCAATTAAAAAGAAATCATTTATTTAAATATAGTGCCCAGCGAAGCGGGGAAAGCCTGCTAAGTGCTAGTTGTATATTGTCAGCATACTCAGCTTTTAATTTTACCAAAAATTGCTGTGGACATTCGCGTAGAAGTAATTTTAAGCTGTTTATGTCAACTTTAACAGAGTTCATCGTTTGGATGTGATCCTCATGAAAGTGCCTTTCTCGGAAGATGGGCTTGGCTAAATTAGTTAATCGATTTGTATTTGAATATTACTTGAAGAAACTGAGTGCTTTTAATACGCATTTCAGAATAGGTATTCAACAGCTATTAATGGTAATATGGCTTTAAATCATTAAGTAATAAATGTGGAATATATACATATTTAAATATTGTCTCCATACGATTCGTTACTTTATTATTTTGGCCAATTATTTGAGTCCTAGCAATTTTGTTTTAACATATTAAGTTAAGATATATTATCCAATACTTGCGAAGAGACCAATGGGAAAAGCTGTGAATGATTCGCCAAATAAAAATATTTTTTTTTTGATTCGAAAATGTGTTAAAATAAAGTTACAAAACATTGCAAATTCTACATTACTCTGATGCGGAATTTACTAAATTTAGAAGGGAAGGTTATAAATCTGTTGTAAAAAAAAAAAAAAAAAAAATGGGCACCACTAAATTTCTGTGTTAATTGTTACGAATTTAGTAAATTGTATGATTTGGCGAGCTTTTGGTGACAAAACTTGCGACATAGCAATGAAATTTGTGGTTTGGCGGCAAACTTTGATAGTTGACGACGTAATTTTTTTACTTGGCGACGAAATTCGCTATTTGACGACAAAATTCGGCAAGCTTGGCGATGGAGAATGACAGCTTATTTGGCGTCATTATATTTTCTTCCCACGCGAAAATCTCATATCTCTTCACAGACCAATATCTTGTTTCCACAAGTTAAGAAGTCAAAAGAAGCTGTAACGTATTACTCTCAATTTCAATCGTAAATTTTAAATTCTTGCCTGAACCGGCGTTCTAAACTATTTATCACAAACGATATTTTTACTAAGACTGACGTGTTATTTTAATTTTATATTTTTAAATGATTAATTAAAGAGGTTACCATTAGGGCTGGATTATTTATCAATATATCACAAAATATCAATATTTTTTTAGCATCGCAATAACAGTATTTAAAATCTTACTCTGCCGATATATCGCTTTAACGATATTTCTCAGCGTGCACCATGCAGCCGACCGATCGCACATCGATAAATAACTTTAAAACATCCAATCTTACTACCTCCTTCAAACGCCGCTTCTTTCCCTTTCTTTCAAACTTCGCTTTCCGCTTCCGCTTTTCCCTACCACGCATGCACAGCACGACCGATTGAATCCCACCCGAAATATAGCACCGAATATCTTACTCTAATATTCCTTTCCTTCTTTCCCCAAATCCCCACATTGCTCTCTCATAGCCCCAAACGATCTCTCTCTTTCAATGTTACCGTTACCGCAATTCATCCCTCTACATCCGAATGTAATATAACCACTTCCTTTTTCTGTCATACCCATAGAATAATAATAAAGGAAGAAGGAGCACGCCAATACTCTAAATGCTTACAAACCCCTTCTAGTGAAATGACAGCGAAAGCTACTTTTGCTCCTCTCAACCTTGAAGTAGGGCACCCATCCTCAGCGCATTTATCGCTGTTTGTTGTGGGTGCTGCCTCGCAGACTGATTGACAGAGAGACGAGACGATTCAAAAATCTCGCCAACAAGTCGCCAACCAATCAGATGGAAGCACTGTTACAACCCTATACCCGGCATTCCTGGATTTTACAAACCGAAACCAAAACACATATGCTCCTTCTTCCTTTATTATTATTCTATGGTCATACCTGTGATCTCTCAAATCGAAAATAAATACCAGTACCACTGCTTAAAAAGTCAGACGTTGAACGATAACATATAAAATATTTCATTCATCGTTCATCAAGTTATCGCAGTATATTATTTCCCAGCTTCTCACATTCGAAGATATCCCCATACCAGTAATATTGCAGCTCATTTCCTGCTATTGGCTCATTCATATCGGTATTAACTGGCCAATGAACATGCGAGATTCAACATATGTTTATCAACCATGATCAAAGCCGAATTGTAGTATTTCAGACACTGATATCCACTAGAACTTTCATCGCAAGAGTAATCTCGTCTGCCGGATGTTCAATCATTGACATCGATATATTTTCTTCATGTTGTATATTGCGGTTTACGTGAAAGTAATATTTAGAATATTGAATGTAAAATGAATGTTCGCTGCCATATCGATTGTTCGAAATAATATCAAGTGGTATAAAAAAAAAAAAAAATGGAAATATGGAAATGTTTTGGATGTCTCGGAGATGAAAATAATAAAATAATTTCCGAACACATTTCGATCTGTAATTTTTAATCGTGTACAGTATAATGTAAATTTTTTTGTATATATAAGTTTACCTTCTATCATTATTATTGTTAAATATTTTAATAAACTCAGTTCTTTATTAAGCTAGTAAAATAGATTTTTATCTTCAGAAATTTTATAGGGACAGTTTTCCGACTGAACAATGATATAACACTGAGCATTTTATTATTATTTTATTTATTCATTTTTATTTTATTTTATTTTTTGTGCAGCATTTTATTATTATTATTATTATTATTCATTTATTTATTTATTTTAGCTGTCCTTATTAAATATAAGAGATTTAAACAAAAGAAAAGCGGTTAAAAAAAAAAAAAATAGAAATTCTACTTACATTCTATGTAAACAGAATTTAATTTAGTACGACTGGACTTAATTTAATAACTGTGTTTCATTCACTAGCATCGATTACTATATTCATTTCTTAAAATGTCTTTGGTATAACTTTAGCAAAGGAGCCCCTTTGTGGTTTTTAAATTTTTGTTGTCAATTTATTGATGAATTAAAGTGGCTATCGAAAATTTTGGAAAGAAATATCCGGGTTACTTCGGTACCAAATTAAAATTTTGCAAAGGGCTATGCTGAAGCGGTTCCATTTCTTTAGCACTGTTTTTTTTTTTTTTTTTTTTTTTTTTTCAATTCTATTTTAATTATTAAAAAAAAAAATGTTTGTGCATTTATATATTTTTTTCGACATAAAAGTAATATATTTACTTACATATTCATTCATTTATTGAAGTGAAAACTTCTTTAGGCGAGTTGAGCACTTTTGGGTGAACAAAAATCATTGAACTCGCGTCATCGTCAGCGAACGCTTTCCATTTGAAGTGAAAACTTTTGAGTGAACAAAAATCATTGAACTCGCGTCATCGTCAGCGAACGCTTTCCATCCATGTATGATACAAATAATGTATCATACAATTAACTTGCTAATGTGAAGTGTTAATAATTATATACTGTATATTGTTTTACAATCTGGTGCGACTCTACACGACTTCTCTCATCTCTGGACGCTGTCTCTTAAAGATTGCATCCGGAAACGTTGCAGTTAGACCTCACAAAACCGTGAGAAAGGCCAAAGCCGCCAGTAGGAGGTAAATGGGGTTTCTGGGACACCTGTGCGATGCGGCGTTGCGGCGTCGTGGGGGTAGGAAATATGAGGAGGAGAAAGAAACAGCATGGGGACGTATACCCTTTGGGGAAACAATGTTCACTAACCTCGTTAAGTAATTTTTAATTGTCAAAGACGATAATAGATTTTTATTAGGTTTTTTAATGATAAATAATCTAGTATGCAATGACCTTTCTCATCTTTTTTCTTTTATTCTATTAGTAAAATTCACAATCATTCTAAAAAATAACTTAGATATAAAAACAGACACAGTGTACAGTTAATTAAAAACTTTATTACACTAATATTTTACATTATTTTCAAGTAGTGTTTCCATTATTCATTTAGTATGCTTCCATTACATCACATTAATTTGTGTATACATATAACTTCATCAAATACAACTAAGTTTGCAATATTCAATCTTAATCAGTTTTTACATTATTTACAAATATTGCTTCCAATATTCATTTTGTATGCTTTCATTACATCATGAAAATTAGCATATACATATAATTTATCAAATATAACGAAGTTTACAACATTCAGTCTTAATCATTTTTTACACTATTTACAAGTATTAATCTAGTAAGTTGACATTACAATAATTAGTATATACAATTTCATCAAATATAATTAAGGTTACAATCTTGAACAATTTTTACGCTATTTACAAATATTATTCTATGTATCCATGTATAAAGTTAACATCACAATAATTATATACATATAATTTCAATAGTTATACCGAAGTTTACAATATAGTTAGCAACAATATAGTTTACAGTATCTTCATCAACTTTTACAATATTTAAGTTTATAATACAAAATCATGATCAATTCCATAATGACCATAAGCTGAAGAGTTGACACCATCGTCCAAAATATACCGTTTATCATCAAATGCACTAAGACATTTTTTGTTTTGTCGAATTGTGAACAAATGATGATTTTATTGATTTATTTGAGTTTGTTGTTCATAGGTAGTTACTTGTTGTTGAAGGCAATTTTCGTAATCAAAATGTGAAACTTTATTTTTAATAACTTGTGTAGATATTCCTTTTGCTCGTTTTTTTTCACTGCTAGTTGATTTCAATGAATACATTTTCGACTTTAGACCAGCAAATTCCACTGCAATTCCCCCATTTAATTCATCCTTCATTTTGCCAATCATTTTTTTTGTTTTCAGTTGAATATAGTGGATGGTCTCGGGGGTAATCAGAAAAGTCAAAAAGATGTTGATTTTTCTTCATGTCTTCATATATGTCATCTGTAGTAATATGATATGTTAAAGAGTCTGTATCTGTAAATAAGAGTACAGCTTTCTCATTATAATGTTGTTTTATGTACATGTAATGAAAGTTAAACATCAACAGTTTTGATAATTCGAGGATGGTAAACCCTACGAAAATCGGTCTGTTCATTAATACTTTTGATTTTAATCTTTCCACAGCTACTAAGTCATTATCAAATTCCTTAAATGCATCAAAAGTTGCACAAGCGACTAGTTTTTTAGCTCTCTTCTCGGTGTTACATAATTCGATGTTTCGATGATTCCGTAAGTTTTCCATGGTTTTTCCATAAACGCTGTTATTTAAATAGCTTGATATACTTTTCCAACCAAGGAGCTTGGTTAAATTCAAGAGCTTTATGAATTTTTGCTACTTTTAACCCCATTTGAATCAAAAATTTCAAGTTTCGGTAATGAACTACATAATTTTGCTTGTTGTTTAAATTAGGTATTAATTTTGTTGTTGAAGTAAATTTATTGTCATCTAAAAGGGATTTAGCATATGATGAGAGTATTTCTTTTGTCACTATGAACTTTTCGGGAGCTAAAGGTAAATCATTATGGAAATCATGAAGATGTGGGGGATATTCCATATCCACTTCAAAAATGTATCCAATACTGGAATCATCTCGAAGAGATAAAATCCATTCTTCAGTTATATCATTTATATCGACCCATTTAAAGTTTCCGTAGGGCAAGTACTGAGACATAGCCCAACCGTAAAGGTTATTGGCATCCCAGTACATAATATAACTATTTGGTTCATTTGGGTTATAGTCGGTCATGTAGGGATTGTTAGCTTTAGCATAACGATGACTTATTGGCGAGATTCCACCTCCCACACCTCTTTCAATCATTAACAGCATGTCGATATCTGTGAAAAGTTCTAGTTGTATTCCAGTCATCTTCAAACAAGCTTGCAACGATAGTCCTGGTGATGTGTATAAGTGTGCACAATCAATTTCATAGTATTGCAAACAAAGCTTTCTAAAATTTTGATAAACGTCGGCGAGTAATAAAACGTCAGTTTTTACATACAAATCATGATAATCACCAAGATTTTTCATGTTGAATGTATTCCAAATTTTTTGAGCATGTTCATAATCATCCTCAGAAATAGACTCTTCTGTCAAAGAATTATAAAAAGCAGAGGGAGGAGGAAGTGATGTTTCTTCAAATTTATTAAAGCAGTTAAAATAGTCATAAGGATAAACACCTTTACGTGTTAGTAGATGAAATGGTGTGTCAACTGGGAAATTTTCTTTTAAAATATTAAGTTGTGAGGGATCCAAATTGTTTACAAGTTTTTCTAGAGATGTTGGCAAAAATTGAAAACTGTCTAAGAAAACAAGTTGAACAGGACAATCAGGTTTTTTAATTCCAAAGGATATATATTTTTCCACAGTTGTTGCAATTACACTAATTCGATGATCTTTATACTTTCCAAGTTTTATCATAATATGATGACCATCGTAATGTTTCAGATTATGAAATACAACTGGAATATTCTTCGACTGCCTGAATTTCAGATTGCATTGAGAATGAGCAGTTCCTCTGTAAGCACCACTAATATGATCATGATCCCGCACTCTCTTACCAAATAATGCCTTTTTATAAATCGAGCATTCTGTGGCTTCTTGAAAAACCCTCTCCTCCTCAGAAGTTAAAGACATGGGTTTTATTTTCATTAAATCTTCTGCTAACACTTCCTTTTCTTGCATTATTTTCTCAAGAAAATGTTCTATGGCATTTTCTCCACGATAGACTTTAATAGGCTTTATTGAATGTCCATCAGGACCGATAATAACATAAGCATATCCGCAGACTTCATGTCGTGATGTTTTTACAGTATAGGATTGTTGATCTGATGGTATAGTTGTTGAAATGGGGATAATAAGACTTTCAAAGTCCGCGTAAATAATATATCCCACGGGATGTTGCAATTGGATATTTCAAAAATTTAAAGTATTATTTCCCACAGAAGGCATTTTAATGACTTGAGGTGAATGCTCTTTGCAGTATTGGACATGTGACTGCAATAAGTCCTCTCTTGAGAATCGATGCAAACATCTAAAACAGTAATATGCAGCAGTCTTATGTTTGGTTAAATGACTTAGCAGTCGTGAAAAGTTTTTTATCCAGCAATAATGATGTTGATTGGCTTCGTTTGTTATTAATAATAAATTGATTATGTTGGAATCATTTTTTGGTGAAATGTACAGTGGACATACTTCATTGTCTTCATAGCCGAAGACATTGATCCTTAAATCATTTAATTTTTCAATGATAGGAATCTTCGCTAGGGGTACTGGACATGTTACATTACCTAAATTGATTTCATTTTCAAACGGTTCGTAATGAGACACTCGTTCACCATGAATAGCAATATTCTTTTTATAGGCGAGTAGGCTCCAAACAAGACATTTTTCATCATTGTTTTTCACAGTTACTATTGCATGTTTATCTTCTAAGAATTTCGGTAGCGGAAAGCTACAACTTGCACTTAATGGGTGATATTTGGCTATTTTTATTCGAAGAAAATAAATTTTATCGAGAATCCACCCCGACCCTCTTTTTACTCATATAATCTTTAATTCTATTTTTAAAAAAGTTTCTTTACAAAGGTAAAAAAAAATTTAATTTTATTGTACTTGATTCTATTATTTTTACTAATGCAATGTAAAAAATACATTTGCATAAAAATATTTACTATCTTAAACAATTTTCCTAACATAGTTTTACTAAGGAATTGTAAAAAGATACATTTGCATAAAAATATTTACCATCTTAAGCAATTTTCCTAACATAGTTTTACTAAGGTATTGTAAAAAAATACATTTGCATAAAAATATTTACCATCTTAAGCAATTTTCCTAACATAGTTTAACAAATTTGCACTAATGTAATGTAAAAAAATACATTTGCATAAAAATATTTACCATCTTAAGCAATTTTCCTAACATAGTTTAACAAATTTGCACTAATGTAATGTAAAAAAAAATACATTTGCATAAAAATATTTACCATCTTAAACAATTTCCCTAACATAGTTTTACAAATTTGCACTAATGTAGTGTAAAAAATACATTTGCATAAAAATACTTGTTACCCTAAACAATTTTTCTTAACATAATGTTGTAAATTTTCACTCATGCATTGTATAATTCTATTTTGAAAAAAGTTTCTTTACAAACGTGAAAAAATTTTCCTATCATGAATGTTTACTAACATAAAATATATTGTATTTCTAAGAAAAAATACTCAACTCACCTTATTTTTATCACCCAAAGAGCTTAAGAGCAGGGGATTATCAACAGTCGCTGGAGGAGACTTGTCATTAAACATCTGAAAGGAATAAAAAACTTAGGTTAGAGTAAAAATCTCTAAAAAATCTTTAAAATTTAATAAAAAATTCTTAAAAAATGCAAAATAATTAAGATTGAATTAATACAAGTTTAAAGAAAGATATTGTTTCATTAAAGAAAAAAACTTACAAAGGATGGTTGAGGTTCTTCATGCACATTCTTTGCATACGATTCTTCAATCTTCAACATTTCTTCTCTTCCCAAACCATAGTCGATGAAAAACTAAAAATGGTTTTCATTTAAAAAATATTAAAAATTCACTGTTGCAAAATAATTTTTAAGTTATTAGAATCCTTTTAAAGAAAATTAATTCTTTGAATCAATCAAATGCTAACTATTCATCCTAACAAAATACTATTTCTAAAAAATTCTTCATTACAATGTGTAAACATCAACAAAATGTAAAACCATGTTGAAAGATCTTTATAAAGTTAAAGTGAAATGCATACAAACACACTCGTTAACCATAGAAAAAGTATAACATAAAAATTAAAGCATAGGCTTAATAAAAATTTTCAGAAAAAATACATTGCCAATTTTAAAACATTCATAAAAGAAAAAAATATATTTTTGATTTCAAAAATGCATATATATTATGGAAAATTCTTTTATATGATTAAACAAACATTTTATCAAGATTTTTAATATAACACTGATTAATAATTTTCATATGAATTAAAATGAAACTAGAACAATTTCAAAGAATCACTAAAGTGAATGAACAACTTACTTTGTCATCTACATATAACAAAGTTGAGTTCTTGTTAATTTCCATACCGAAATAAAAAACACGCAAGGTCAATGCAAGGTTGAACAAAATGCAAGTCTAGTCAAGTATGAAAGACGATATAACAAAGTCTCAAACAGCAGAGAGTAGAAATATACGTCCGTTCAGATCGAATGAATGCGAGCGAATGACAATTAGATTCAATTTCTTTATTACTAATGGGGAAAAAATGGGTCATTCCATTTCTACTCGCGGGGGTGTCAGGTTCAATGGGCAATTCCATTGCATCCAAGAGGGGTGACAGGTATTGTGAAATAAACTAAAAGTGAGATTAAATGATTATTATACATCACATTTTGATTAATTATTATACTATGTCAATCTATTTTTCATACAGAGGAAAAAAATGTATTAAATGAGAACTTTCACAAACACTTGTTATTAATGATACACAAAAATATTTTTTTAATTACAAAAAAACTTACAAGTTTTAATCATGTAGAACTTAGATTAAAATTTCAGAGTATAAACACAATCTATACGTGGAGAATTTTCCTTAATTAAACATGAAAACAACACATAATCACTCTAAAAATACTTAATTAATCATGCTTTAATTAACAATTAACATTCAATGTATACAATTTATTTATTAACGAACTTGTATTGCATTCTAACGCACTTTCATTTTCATAAAAACTGTAAATTCGCTACTTAAACATACGAAAAACAGCTAATTACCTTAATTAATTACTTTAATCAACAATTATCAACCATTCCATTAAACATTTGACACACTGGAATTGTATTAAAGCGCAATTTTTCATTGAAATACAAATAAAACTGTAAAAACATCGCTTAATTGCCTAAAATCTACTTAATTACTTTAATTAATTACTTTAATCAATCATTCGTTAGCTTAAACAGTCATGTCATTAAACATTTTACGTATTTGAATTACATTATAGCACCATTTTTCATAAAAACTACTAATAAAACACCAGAGTGACTTATTTCCCTGAAAATTCATTAATTTCCTTAATTATCATTAATTAAAGCTAATAAACAACACTTAAACACCTGAAAAATACTTAAGTATCTTCATTAAGCATAACTGACATCAAAAAACCAAAAAACCAAAGTAACATTTAGTAGGGAAGAAAGGCCAAGGTTCTACTCTAACTTAAAAATCACTAATTAATTTTTTTTAATTAAATTTCCTCATTAACACCCTCGTCATCTTTTACGATTAAGTTAGAGAATGTCTCAAGGTCAATACCAAGTCATCTACACCCTTAGGGGGTGGTGTGACACCCGCACGGCTTGCCGGTGCCTCAGTGCCTCCGCCGCATGGGCTAGAACCGGTGTTTCTTCCCTACTAAATGTTACTTTGGTTTTTTGGTTTTTTGATGTCAGTTATGCTTAATGAAGATACTTAAGTATTTTTCAGGTGTTTAAGTGTTGTTTATTAGCTTTAATTAATGATAATTAAGGAAATTAATGAATTTTCAGGGAAATAAGTCACTCTTTGGTGTTTTATTAGTAGTTTTTATGAAAAATGGTGCTATAATGTAATTCAAATACGTAAAATGTTTAATGACATGACTGTTTAAGCTAACGAATGATTGATTAAAGTAATTAATTAAAGTAATTAAGTAGATTTTAGGCAATTAAGCGATGTTTTTACAGTTTTATTTGTATTTCAATGAAAAATTGTGCTTTAATACAATTCCAGTGTGTCAAATGTATAATGAAATGGTTGATAATTGTTGATTAAAGTAATTAATTAAGGTAATTAGCTGTTTTTCGTATGTTTAAGTAGCGAATTTACAGTTTTTATGAAAATGAAAGTGCGTTAGAATGCAATACAAGTTCGTTAATGAATAAATTGTATACATTGAATGTTAATTGTTAATTAAAGCATGATTAATTAAGTATTTTTAGAGTGATTATGAATTGTTTCATGTTTAATTAAGGAAAATTCTCCACGTATAGATTGTGTTTATACTCTGAAATTTTAATCTAAGTTCTACATGATTAAAACTTGTAAGTTTTTTTGTAATTTAAAAAATATTTTTGTGTATCATTAATAACAAGTGTTTGTGAAAGTTCTCATTTAATACATTTTTTTCCTCTGTATGAAAAATAGATTGACATAGTATAATAATTAATCAAAATGTGATGTATAATAATCATTTAATCTCACTGTTAGTTTATTTCACAAAACCTGTCACCCCTCTTGGATGCAATGGAATTGCCCATTGAACCTGACACCCCCGCGAGTAGAAATGGAATGACCCATTTTTCCCCCATTAGTATTTAAGAAATTGAATCTAATTGTCATTCGCTCGCATTCATTCGATCTGAACGGACGTATATTTCTACTCTCTGCTGTTTCAGACTTTGTTATATCGTCTTTCATACTTGACTAGACTTGCATTTTGTTCAACCTTGCATTGACCTTGCGTGTTTTTTATTTCGGTATGGAAATTAACAAGAACTCAACTTTGTTACCTGTAGACACTGAGCTCCATCGTTACTAATGGAGCTCAATGCCTGTAGATGACAAAGTAAGTTGTTCATTCACTTTAGTGATTCTTTGAAATTGTTCTAGTTTCATTTTAATTCATATGAAAATTATTAATCAGTGTTATATTAAAAATCTTGATAAAATGTTTGTTTAATCATATAAAAGAATTTTCCATAATATATATGCATTTTTGAAATCAAAAATATATTTTTTCTTTTATGAATGTTTTAAAATTGGCAATGTATTTTTTCTGAAAATTTTTATTAAGCCTTTGCTTTAATTTTTATGTTATACTTTTTCTATGGTTAACGAGTGTGTTTGTATGCATTTCACTTTAACTTTATAAAGATCTTTCAACATGGTTTTACATTTTGTTGATGTTTACACATTGTAATGAAGAATTTTTTAGAAATAGTATTTTGTTAGGATGAATAGTTAGCATTTGATTGATTCAAAGAATTAATTTTCTTTAAAAGGATTCTAATAACTTAAAAATTATTTTGCAACAGTGAATTTTTAATATTTTTTAAATGAAAACCATTTACTTTTTTAGTTTTTCATCGACTATGGTTTGGGAAGAGAAGAAATGTTAAAGATTGAAGAATCGTATGCAAAGAATGTGCATGAAGAACCTCAACCATTCTTTGTAAGTTTTTTTCTTTAATGAAACAATATCTTTTTTTAAACTTGTATTAATTCAATCTTAATTATTTTCCATTTTTTAAGAATTTTTTATTATATTTTAAAGATTTTTTAGAGATTTTTACTCTAACCTAAGTTTTTTATTCCTTTCAGATGTTTAATGACAAGTCTCCTCCAGCGACTGTTGATAATCCCCTGCTCTTAAGCTCTTTGGGTGATAAAAATAAGGTGAGTTGAGTATTTTTTCTTAGATATACAAATTTTATGTTAGTAAATATTCATGATAGGAAAATTTTTTCACGTTAGTAAAGAAACTTTTTTCAAAATAGAATTAAACAATGCATGAGTAAAAATTTGCAACATTATGTTAAGAAAAATTGTTTAAAGTAACAAGTATTTTTATGCAAATGTATTTTTTACACTACATTAGTGCAAATTTGTAAAACTATGTTAGGGAAATTGTTTAAGATGGTAAATATTTTTATGCAAATGTATTTTTTTTTTTGGATTACATTAGTGCAAATTTGTTAAACTATGTTAGGAAAATTGCTTAAGATGGTAAATATTTTTATGCAAATGTATTTTTTTTACATTACATTAGTGCAAATTTGTTAAACTATGTTAGGAAAATTGCTTAAGATGGTAAATATTTTTATGCAAATGTATTTTTTTACAATACCTTAGTAAAACTATGTTAGGAAAAGTGCTTAAGATGGTAAATATTTTTATGCAAATGTATTTTTTTACAATTCCTTAGTAGAACTATGTTAGGAAAATTGTTTAAGATAGTAAATATTTTTATGCAAATTTATTTTTTACATTGCATTAGTAAAAATAATAGAATCAAGTACAATAAAATTAATTTTTTTTTTTTTTACCTTTGTAAAGAAACTTTTTTAAAAATAGAATTAAACATTATATGAGTAAAAATTTACAACATTATGTTACGAAAAATTGTTTAAGATAACAAGTATTTTATGTAAATGTACTTTTTTACACTGCATTAGTAAAAATAGAATCACGTTTAATAAAACTATGTTAAGAAAACTTTTTTTAATTACTATTTATGAGTATAAAAATTCTAAAACAAACCTTTTATTAATTTTTTTCAGACTTGCTCAACTTGTAACAAGACCTTTACAAGGAGATATGATTTGCATCGGCATCTAAAGACTCATACAAATGAAAAGTTATTAAAGTGCGATTTATGTCAAAAAGCATTTGGACGCTCCGATGATTTAAAAAGACATTTGAAGACACATGATGTAACATCAAGTAATTCTCTTTATTGTGAAGAGTGTGATCGTACATTTCATCGAAACTGTGACTTTCAAAGACATCTTAGACAGCATGAAAAATCAACTAATTTGTGTCATGTATGTCATCGAACATTTATAAGAATGACAGAGATGATTAAACATTGTCGCTTAGAGCACGCTAACCACACCTTTCATACTCTTGAAAAGAAAAAATCTGTTTCGAAAAAATCACGTACTTTGGATGTATTTCGTACAGTATATATTTATCCTGAAGAATCTGAAATGTTTGATTTTAAAATATTTTTTGATGGTATACGTTCAAAAGCACAGAAAACATTAGAAGATGAAATTGAAGAACAGGGAGCTGTAAAATTTTATTTTGTTACTAACGCCTGCTTTAAAAGGTTAAACATGGAGATGAATGTTGAAGAAAAAATGGACACTTATTTTAGAAGTCATTGCCATGAACAGTTGACAAAATTAAATAATGAAGATAATATTTAGAAGGCCTATGCAAAAATTTTCAAATGTCTTGATGAATTTTTAGAGCGAGGATCGGGGTGGATTCTCGATAAAATTTATTTTCTTCAAATAAAAATAGCCAAATATCACCCATTAAGTGCAAGTTGTAGATTTCCGCTACCGAAATTCTTAGAAGATAAACATGCAATAGTAAATGTGAAAAACAATGATGAAAAATGTCTTGTTTGGAGCCTACTCGCCTATAAAAAGAATATTGCTATTCATGGTGAACGAGTGTCTCATTACGAACCGTTTGAAAATGAAATCAATTTAGGTAATGTAACATGTCCAGTACCCCTAGCGAAGATTCCTATCATTGAAAAATTAAATGATTTAAGGATCAATGTCTTCGGCTATGAAGACAATGAAGTATGTCCACTGTACATTTCACCAAAAAATGATTCCAACATAATCAATTTATTATTGATAACAAACGAAGCCAATCAACATCATTATTTGCTGGATAAAAAACTTTTCACGACTGCTAAGTCATTTAACCAAACATAAGACTGCTGCATATTACTGTTTTAGATGTTTGCATCGATTCTCAAGAGAGGACTTATTGCAGTCACATGTCCAATACTGCAAAGATCATTCACCTCAAGTCATTAAAATGCCTTCTGTGGGAAATAATACTTTAAATTTTTCAAATATCCCA
Source organism: Salticus scenicus (assembly GCA_963930645.1). Lineage (NCBI taxonomy): Eukaryota > Metazoa > Arthropoda > Arachnida > Araneae > Salticidae > Salticus > Salticus scenicus. The sequence continues at coordinate 62,712,663 of OZ005653.1, read as the reverse complement.
TTGCAACATCCCGTGGGATATATTATTTACGCGGACATTGAAAGTCTGCTTATCCCCATTTCAACAACTATACCATCAGATCAACAATCCTATACTGAAAAAACATCACGACATGAAGTCTGCGGATATGCTTATGTTATTATCGGTCCTGATGGACATTCAATAAAGCCTATTGAAGTCTATCGTGGAGAAAATGCCATAGAACATTTTCTTGAGAAAATAATGCAAGAAAAGGAAGTGTTAGCAGAAAATTTAATGAAAATAAAACCCATGTCTTTAACTTCTGAGGAGGAGAGGGTTTTTCAAGAAGCCACAGAATGCTCGATTTGTAAAAAGGCATTATTTGGTAAGAGAGTGCGGGATCATGATCATATTAGTGGTGCTTACAGAGGAGCTGCTCATTCTGAATGCAATCTGAAATTCAGACAGTCGAAGAATATTCCAGTTGTATTTCATAATCTGAAACATTACGTTGGTCATCATATTATGACAAAACTTGGAAAGTATAAAGATCATCGAATTAGTGTAATTGCAACAACTATGGAAAAATATATATCCTTTGGAATTAAAAAACCTAATTGTCCTGTTCAACTTGTTTTCTTAGACAGTTTTCAATTTTTGCCAACATCTCTAGAAAAACTTGTAAACAATTTGGATCCCTCACAACTTAATATTTTAAAAGAAAATTTCCCAGTTGACACACCATTTCATCTACTAACACGTAAAGGTGTTTATCCTTATGACTATTTTAACTGCTTTAATAAATTTGAAGAAACATCACTTCCTCCTCCCTCTGCTTTTTATAATTCTTTGACAGAAGAGTCTATTTCTGAGGATGATTATGAACATGCTCAAAAAATTTGGAATACATTCAACATGAAAAATCTTGGTGATTATCATGATTTGTATGTAAAAACTGACGTTTTATTACTCGCCGACGTGTATCAAAATTTTAGAAAGCTTTGTTTGCAATACTATGAAATTGATTGTGCACACTTATACACATCACCAGGACTATCGTGGCAAGCTTGTTTGAAGATGACTGGAATACAACTAGAACTTTTCACAGATATCGACATGCTGTTAATGATTGAAAGAGGTGTGAGAGGTGGAATCTCGCAAATAAGTCATCGTTATGCTAAAGCTAACAATCCCTACATGACCGACTATAACCCAAATGAACCAAATAGTTATATTATGTACTGGGATGCCAATAACCTTTACGGTTGGGCTATGTCTCAGTACTTGCCCTACGGAAACTTTAAATGGGTCGATATAAATGATATAACTGAAGAATGGATTTTATCCCTTCGAGATGATTCCAGTATTGGATACATTTTTGAAGTGGATATGGAATATCCCCCACATCTTCATGATTTCCATAATGATTTACCTTTAGCTCCCGAAAAGTTCATAGTGACAAAAGAAATACTCTCATCATATGCTAAATCCCTTTTAGATGACAATAAATTTACTTCAACAACAAAATTTATACCTAATTTAAACAACAAGCAAAATTATGTAGTTCATTACCGAAACTTGAAATTTTTTATTCAAATGGGGTTAAAAGTAACAAAAATTCATAAAGCTCTTCAATTTAACCAAGCTCCTTGGTTGGAAAAGTATATAATGTTTAATACTGAAAAACGAAAAAATGCAACTTCTTCCTTTGAAAAGGACTTTTTCAAGCTTTTAAATAACAGCGTTTATGGAAAAACCATGGAAAACTTACGGAATCATCGAAACATCGAATTATGTAACACCGAGAAGAGAGCTAAAAAACTACTCGCTTGTGCAACTTTTGATGCATTTAAGGAATTTGATAATGACTTAGTAGCTGTGGAAAGATTAAAATCAAAAGTATTAATGAACAGACCGATTTTCGTAGGGTTTACCATCCTCGAATTATCAAAACTGTTGATGTATAACTTTCATTACATGTACATAAAACAACATTATATTGAGAAAGCTGTACTCTTATTTACAGATACAGACTCTTTAACATATCATATTACTACAGATGACATATATGAAGACATGAAGAAAAATAAACATCTTTTTGACTTTTCTGATTACCCCCGAGACCATCCACTATATTCAACTGAAAACAAAAAAATGATTGGCAAAATGAAGGATGAATTAAATGGGGGAATTGCAGTGGAATTTGCTGGTCTAAAATCGAAAATGTATTCATTGAAATCAATTAGCAGTGAAAAAAAACGAGCAAAAGGAATATCTACACAAGTTATTAAAAATAAAGTTTCACATTTTGATTACGTAAATTGCCTTCAACAACAAGTAACTACCTATGAACAACAAACTCAAATAAATCAAGAAAATCATCATTTGTTCACAATTCGACAAAACAAAAAATGTCTTAGTGCATTTGATGATAAACGGTATATTTTGGACGATGGTGTCAACTCTTTAGCTTATGGTCATTATGGAATTGATCAAGATTTTGTATTATAAATAGGGCTGTGCCGATTAATCGATTAATCGGTTCGGTTAATCGATCAATGCTTAGTCCCGATCAATTTTTTTAATCGAGTTAATCGGATCTATTAATTCGATTAAAAATTTTTAAAATCCGATTAAAAGTTTCAAACTACAAACTAAAGTAAAAATGCTGTTCTGCCTACAAAATATTTTTTTTCGCATATTTTGCTAGCAAACATTCTAAGGAACATCCATCAAATAATGAAACAGCAAAAAAAAAATAAATAAAATAATAATAATAATAATAATAATAATAATAATAAATAAATAAATAAATAAATAAAATTAAATAAAACCTCTCAAAAGAAGTTGTTGCCCTTTTGTTGATAGAGAAAAGGGAAAGGACAGTTATTAAACAAAATGCCACTCCATGTGCATGCTGGAGCAACACCACCTGTCTGTACCCTTCTACAGAAAGTGTTGGTTAGGGTAATAGTATTCTCAGAAACAAGAAGCTTTCAAAAAATAGAAATAATAATAATAATAATAATAAAAAGGAATTGAGATTTCCACTATCCCTCTGATGGGGGAAATGTCAACAGAGTTTCACAATATCTTCAAGCGTTTATTATCTGTTCAGAATTGCTGATAGTAACCATTGCAGTAGAAACAGAAAATAACATTCTGTGTTGTAGTCCGAAGTGACAAAGTAGTACTAAAATATAAGAATTTGAGATTTTTATGATAATGATATGGAATTTTGAGAATTCATTTAAAAATAGTGACACGCGAGATGGACAAGGCCTGCAAAAATAAAACTAAAATATGTGTAAATTCATTTAATATTTCTTTCAAAATGAATTAAAAAAATAATTTATTAAAAAAAAATTTAATATGTGAAAATAGTTATGTATAATTAACACTTGAAGTCACCAATTATTACTCTGAAAATTGATTTAAATTTCAGCTATAAAACAGATATAATTGATTAGACAAAAATGTTTGGAATTTTTTTTTTTCTCAGTCAAACTTATGAATAATATATATATACATACACAAACACACACACACACACAATATGAGAGTTTTATTCATCATTCAAATGAAATTACATGAAGAAAAATGAAAACCGATTAAAAATCCGATTAATCGACTGGTTAATCGATTAATGAACTACGATTAACCCAGTTAAAACTCTTAATCGATTCCCACCCCTAATTATAAACTTAAATATTGTAAAAGCTGATGAAGATACTGTAAACTATATTGTTGCTAACTATATTGTAAACTTCGGTATAACTATTGAAATTATATGTATATAATTATTGTGATGTTAACTTTATACATGGATACATAGAATAATATTTGTAAATAGCGTAAAAATTGTTCAAGATTGTAACCTTAATTATATTTGATGAAATTGTATATACTAATTATTGTAATATCAACTTACTAGATTAATATACTTGTAAATAGTGTAAAAAATGATTAAGACTGAATGTTGTAAACTTCGTTAAATTTGATAAATTATATGTATATGCTAATTTTCATGATGTAATGAAAGCATACAAAATGAATATTGGAAGCAATATTTTTAAATAATGTAAAAACTGATTAAGATTGAATATTGCAAACTTAGTTGTATTTGATGAAGTTATATGTATACACAAATTAATGTGATGTAATGGAAGCAAACTAAATGAATAATGGAAACACTACTTGAAAATAATGTAAAATATTAGTGTAATAAAGTTTTTAATTAACTGTACACTGTGTCTGTTTTTATATCTAAGTTATTTTTTAGAATGATTGTGAATTTTACTAATAGAATAAAAGAAAAAAGATGAGAAAGGTTATTGCATACTAGATTATTTATCATTAAAAAACCTAATAAAAATCTATTATCGTCCTTGACAATTAAAAATTACTTAACGAGGTTAGTGAACATTGTTTCCCCAAAGGGTATACGTCCCCATGCTGTTTCTTTCCCCTCCTCATATTTCCTACCCCCATGACGCCGCAACGCCGCATCGCACAGGTGTCCCAGAAACCCCATTTACCCCCTACTGCCGCCATTTTCACACGTTTTTACAATCTGGTGTGGCTCTACACGACTTCTCTCATCTCCGGGTACTGTCTCTATAGCAGTCAGACCTCGCAAAACCGTGAGAAAGCCCAAAGCCGCCATTTTTCTCACGTTTTTTACAATCTGGTGCGGCTCTACACGACTTCTCTCATCTCCGGATACTGTCTCTTAAAGATTGCAGCCGGAAACGTTGCAGTTAGATCTCACAAAACCGTGAGAAAGGCCAAAGCAGCCATTTTTCTCACGTTTTTACAATCTGGTGCGGCTTTACATGACTTCTCTCATCTCCGGACACTGACAACAATCCACGCTTGTATACATTAAAATTGGTGTTCATTTATCTTTAAAAAGTAGCAAATGTCTATTTTCCTTTTCTTGAAAAAATATCGGTAATATCATTAATATCGATATTAACTTGGCGATATATCGCGATATTTGATTTCTGATATCGTCCAGCTGTAGTTACCATGGTTTTTATATTTTTGATGATCTTTTTTATTATCGTCTGCACGTGACGTAAGCATCAGATTATAAATTTAAGCAATTAAACCTATAGAAAATGTCGGCTTCATAAGATATGACAAAAAATCACTTTTTAACTTGTAACTTTTAAGCAATTGAAGCTATCGAAAAAGTTTAAATACAAAAATTGTTCCTTAAGGCAAGGCGGTAATTCCTATTTTCAATATTAAAGAAATTATGGGCAAATGAAAATTTCCACCCCCTCTGAGCTGGATACCCCATCTACGAACTCGACCGAGATTTTTACTGTCCTGTCAACATATCCCGAGGTTGTTAAATTTAAATAACAATTACTCCAGTTATCGTGTTCACAACTTAACACGGGAAAAAGCGTTATACATATACATAGGTACATATATATATATATATATATATATATAAACTTTTGAACGGAGGGTGATTTTGGGTGCTAGGGGTCATGATCGGTGAAGATATGAAGAAATTTTCCAGAAGTCGTGTCATGAGGACCATTGCAATAGGTAGATCTCCTATAAGGAATCTACCTAAAACATATACATGCACTCAGGAAGAACTGAGTCACTGGCACAACTACGAAACTCAAAGTGCGTATTGTGTTCAGATAAACGAGCCAATGATGAAATTATTTGAACATAGCACCTCTTTATTGGCGTGTAACAATACAAAGAATTTCATCTTCATTAGATGGTAAAATGACCCCTGGCATCGATACAAGTAGATAAACGTTGGAGAATCAAGTGTATTAAGTAGCCGATGTTACATTATGACACAAATGCAGCAACTGTTAAACGAGTTTGAGGATATTCCTAGACTGCTAAAATTCTCTACCCAACATGTCAATTGGAATGAACAGAAAATATTCAATTGGGGAGAAGTTCGCAGACCTAGTTTTCACCTATGGGCAATAACAAATCGTAGGTATTGTTGTAACAACATATTACAATAAGGCCGATCTTTGCACTATTTTAAACATTATCTGGCACTATAAATGCGATAGAAAGTACCAATGGATGCAAAATGTCGTCGACGTAACTGAAAGCAGGAATTAACATAGCATGACTACAAGTGATCGTCTGTATCAGGAGACTGTTTTTTGTTGGTTGTCAGATTAATCGGGTGTAATTGCTGTACACGTCTCTATACCAAAAATAAGATATTATTAATCATCCCTTTTCCTCCAGCATGTATACGATGGTCATCAACATAGAGAAAAAAGTAAGAATCGTCACTAATATTGACATTATTAGATACAAAAGCTATTTAGTTTGACCGCGAACGGCACTATTCACGATGACATTGAATATAGGAATGACGGGAAGTGTCGACATAATGATTGTCGATTCCCGAACCTAATCTCAGCTTATATTTCCGAACGGCCTCCTTTGTTATCTATGTTCCTCACGAGTTAGAAAATGGCATCGAATACACCCATTGTTAGCGCAAATTTCTGGCACTCACTTCACCACGTCCTAAGCCACTGCTTGTATCTTCTCTGAACAACAACTTTCTACACCTGGCAAGTACCATAACCCATAACGATTTGTTCAGCATGCCGGTCTATCTGCTTGTTGAACATATCGGCCTCTCTAAATCTATGATGCGACCGCAACGTTGAAAAACTGTACGTTACGCTGCTGAATGAGTCTGTAAGGCATCTTATGTGCGAATATCATGTATCGAACCTACCAATCCAGTTATAAGTATTTAGCACTTAATGAATCATCCTTTTTCAGTGGTATATCCGTCGTTGTTCATGGATTCGTTACATGCCTTCACAATACTCAATAATGCTGCACGATTAATCGTTTGCGTGATTCGCCAAGCCACGTTTGCATTCCGAGTTTTGTCGTTGTAGCTCAACTTTTCCTGTGTGAAAAATATCTTCTTTTCAACAGATTATATACGATAGACAGATTAGATACGTTCGAAAGGCATATTTTGAAAAATGTGAAATATTTTGCACGAAGCTAATAAGGCACAGCTGTAGATTTAAGCCGAAAATTTAATTCATAGACTTGTTCGAAATTTATAAGCCCGTGAATACATATATGTGTGTAGGTTATCTTTGTATACATAGGCATTACGCATAAAATGGATGAACAATACGGCTGAAAATAGCAACATTTGACATATCCTAAGTCTTCCAGAAAAAGAACGTCTGCAATCGTAGCACGCGTTTTAATTATTCAAGTTAATCTTATACATAATAAAAACATGTCTGAGAATTAAAAGTAAAATTTGAGTCATATGCCCTTACTTCAACTTACTACGCAAATTCTAAAATGAATCAGCTACTAATTATTACAAAACCTATGCATGCCTGAAGACCTACGATGGTCAAAACATTGGATTGTTATTCAAATCGTTTCAAGCGACAATTTTATTTTTATTTTGATATTTCTTTTTAAGTTTCTTTGAAAGGCATCTGCATTTTAAATAGTTTCAAGACTTATTAGCAATAAAACAACTTTGAGAAATTTGCTGAAACTGCACATAAACTAGTACTTGTAGTTTTATATTTATTTATTTATTTATTTTAAAAGTAATATGCACTTAAAAACGTTTCGACTTGAAAAGCTTAATATAATACCCATAACTTCTCATCGATTTTGAATAAAATTGTTCTGAAAAAATACTTTTTACAAGAGAATTTCACAATGTACTACTTTTAGAAAAAAATGAGTAATAAACAATTCCTCATAAAAATAATGTGACACGAGTCTATTTCTACTTTTTAAATTGATTTTTATTATCAATGAACAACATGCTCTGTTATAAAATTACTTAAATAATGAAATTAACTCGAAATCATTTTAATTTCTTTAGAAGAAACACCTTGAGTTGAATTCAGTGAATCCAATTAATTAAAACTAATTTACTCAAACTTGAGACACTTAAGGAAATACGGCCATGTTATACACTCATGTTATACAGTGCGTTAAGAAATTATATGACCACAAGCGTATTGGTGCATTTCTGAAGAAGAAAGCATAATATGCAAATTTTTAGTTGCGTACTTAAAATTGATAAGAAAACGCATCCTATACTAATTCCAACTTTTAAAATTAAATTAAATTTCATTAAAACTTATTCATTTTTCTAAAAATTAAAGACTGTGACTGTTAAGAAATTATAAGACCACCTAAGAAAATTAGCATATTATACATGACGTCAAACTCAATATAAAGCGCGTGCATCAGTATTTTGTAAAAGCATTACCTAAGAAGCAAAGGCTTAGGTTTTGAATGTGTTATCTACGATTAATTTGACGATGCCTCGAGGTAAAGAATTATCTGAGTGCGAAGTGAGAAAAAATTTATTTTATAAAGCTTCTGGTAAATTTGAAAGAGATATTGCGAGATTAATGAACCGTTCTAAAACTGCCATTCATAATGCCATAATTAGAAAAGTTTATTCAAACAAAATAAAACAATCTGGTAGAAAAAATATTTTGACAGCACGTGATAATAGACAAATTTTTCGACTGCCAACTAAAAAAGGTCTTTCAACTCGTGAAATTTCGAAACGTTTCAGCGAGAAAACTTCACATGTAACAGTCTGGAAGAGTCTTAAATTAAATGTTAATACGAAATTTATGAAATTGAAGAAAAAAACAAAGTTATTGAAATACCATCAAGAAGAAAGATTAAAATGGGCTAAAAGTGTCATGTCATGGAATGATGAGTGGAAACAAATTATATTTTCTGATGAAAAGAAATTTAACCTTAATGGTCCCGATGGTTACAAACACTATTGAAAAACAGAGTATCTGAAGTCATCAGGAAAAATGGAGGACCAATATCATATTAATTTTTTATACAATATTGTTTTTTGACAAGTGGTCTTACATTTTCTTAACAGGTTATCTTTCCCCGATTTCTAATATATATTTTAATTAAACATTTATTGCATTATACCAAGTTACTAATTATAAAAAAATATATAAAGCAATATGTTATTTTATGTATTTAAATTATGATTAGAATCTTTATTTTTCTTATAATTTACAAAATTAAAGTGGTCTTATAATTTCTTAACGGACTGTATACTCACCAGACTGCCCAAAAGTTAAAAAACAAACACATTTTCGCGGATATTTCAAGAAATACTGAACCGCTTTAAATGAAAATTGGTACACATACCAAACAAAAGGTGCGTTTTTTTTATTAGCTAATCAAAATTTTATTAAGCAAATAGGTTTTTTCGCAAATTAAGGTAACTGATAAAACGGAGGTACTTCAAACACTACTCAGTGTTTTCTAATTTTTAGCTTATTCTTCAAAGATTACAGTTACTTTTTCCAAGAATAACGCAAAGACGATGTCTGGATAATGGCTTACAATCGACAGCAAAATTTTTGAAGCACACACCCACATTTTTCATATATATATATATATATATATATATTTTAATTTGATCGCTAATTTTTATCATCAACTTACTTTTTTATAAACAGCATAAAGACTAAGATCATGACTCAACAAATATTTACTTAAGAAAAAGTATTAAATTCATACCTTTTAAATACATATTATTGCTAGTGCTTCAATAATTTTGCTTCCGACTGTACGATGGAGAGAAATTGAAAGATCGGAAGTTGCGCAATCCCAAGCGGAGGTACAAGATGGCTCCATGTTACTTGAAATGTGGCTTCCAAATTATAGAATCAGTTTCAGGAGACCAGAACAATATCTAGATGACCAGTTACAGAAGGCGTCCAAGAGCCACCACAAGGCTGAATGACCAGACCACTATTTGACCTTAACTGAAAGGCGCAATAGGAGAATGGCAACAACTTAACTGGCAAATGGTCTTATTAAAACCAAGCGTAGCGTACTGTCTTCAGTGCATGCACTGAAGACGATACGCTAAATAATACCAAAACAGCTATATGTTTTCTAGAGTTGAAGTTTTCCTTGATTTTAATAATCTCGTGCCAAATCTTCTTTTAATGTTTCGCAAATGAGCTCTTCGCTGCTACGAATACATCAGTTTTCAGGCAAATTGTTTACATAAACGTTAATGAGGCGTGTCTTTATGCCAGGAAACCGATGGTCTGCATCCCATTTAATTCAGGTCACAGGGGAGCACGGCTAAATTGGTACAGACAACATCAATAGCTATGATTCGACAGAAAATTTAAAAACATGGCATATAAAAAGTTTTTTTTTTTTTTTTTTTTTTAAATCTTATAAAGGGGAGTGAGAGTGCCATACCATACTAGATCCATTTTCTTTTTTGAGGAGCGTGGGTTTGCTTCCGCCATTTACTTATTTATAGATCATATGTTTTGTAAATTTATTTTTAATGTCTGATAATAAAAAATAAGCTACACAAATTCAGAATTTTTTTAATTACATCAAAAACAATTCAATTGCAACTTTTAAATTAAAATGCCCTTTTTCTAACCCTTTTACTCAACAAAAGTAGCGTGTAGTAGTGTTGTAGAGTGAAGTGACGCATCATTCAAAAATACGTGCTTCATTGAATATTTCTCAAGTTTTAGAAAACAAATAAAGCCAGAACTTACGCTTGACGAAGTCTGAGAAGTGTTTTCACATTCCGCACATCCGGCGATAGATTTCATAATACGAGAGCTTCATCTTGAGCGACAAGCTGATGAGGAAATCTTTGTACTCTTGAGCGTTCATTGTGATCTTCGTGCTGCCGAAGGTCGAAACAGTTATTATTACAGACAACTACTACAAACAACAAGCAAAATTCATTTAAAATCCTGTGCCCGCTTTTCCTTTTGTTATACTAAACAACAGTCTCTCTCTCTCTCTCTCTCTCTCTTTTTTTTTTATTAATTTATTTATTAAGTAGAAATTTGCATTCATCTCTGTTAGGACGCGCTCTTATCCTTTTACCTATCTATATATTAATAGGCAAGCATAAAATTTGTTGTCCCTTTTTAACATATTAATTATGTGAGTAGAGGGTTGAAAGTGGTATCATTCGAAAGGTATGGTTAGCCGGAAGGTGCGAATACAAATATTATTTTCTTGCGATGTCAAGAAGGTATTTAAAAATACATTTATTTTTTATGAATTTTCCCCCATTTTTCCCTTTTATACACGTATTCCTTTACATTAAAAAATACCTAAAAGTAGAAAGTTATTAAATCTGGCAATTTCATAAAGCTCAAATAAAACCATAGACACAGTAATTTGTATAATGTAGCATCACTATACGCAAGCGAAGTGATGACGTCACTGTCTGTCCATGTAGCCATGAAAAAGATTTTCAATGTTAATCGTCCATTGGATTTTTTGTAAAAAATTGTTAAAAAATAACGGATATTATCTGCCGATTTTAATTCCGATATTTGGGTATAGTTATATCAAGCAGAAACGGTCGTTTTGCCAAGCCAAGCTCAGAGAAAAGCAAAACAAACAAACTACCACTAACACAAAGCAGAACGCGCCAATAATAAAATCGACAGAAATAACCCAATATCGTTAAATGCTTATTATACAGAAACCAACTTTCCCATGTTAAATCGGCAAATTTTTTTTCCGTAAAGTTTTAAATATTGGAAGAACCAAATATCGCAGAAAAATGAAACAAAAAGTAAAATATTCGTATCAACGAGATCTTTAATTTTAGATAAAAACGAACTTTCTAAGTTAATAAGTAAAAAAATGGGAGCATTTTCAATTCAGCGTAAAATTAGATGTTTTGACAACTTTTTGAAAAAATTTCTTCTTCAAGAAATTTTTTTTAAAACAAGCTAGAGAATTCATAAATGTACAGAATTCTTTGAAAACTGGTTTTTCAGATAGACAATTACTGAATCTAGGAACTTTTATAAAATTTAGCTTTTAAAAATCAAAATTTCCTATCTTAATTGCTGAAAAACTGTTAAATATCGCCAAAGAGACATAAATCGCCAAATATGAAATTGCTTCATCTCAGTTTACCCGAAAATATTAATTTCAAATTGAGCTGCTTTTTCTTTTTATAAGTTATTTTTTTAACCAAAGAATCTTTGCTTTTATTATTTTGTACAATTTTAAATTTTATATCCCTGAAAACAGAAATGAATACATTTTTGAATAACATTTGTTTCAAATCTATAGCTTGAATTGCTGATTTTTTAATATTTTTCATACCTTAGAATAAGAAAGTCAGTACACGATATAGTCATATAGTATCCAATTTTAATATCCATCAATTCAATCTGGCAATGATAATTATGATGCATGAAGATTTCTACTTCCTTCTATATAGTATACTAGCAGGCTTTGCCCGCTTCGCTTGTCATTTTATTGAAATGAATTTCGACTTTCGGTTTTTAATAGATTTACACGTTGTAAGAGTTTCTGAAAACAATTTGACTATTTTTAGAAAATTTCTATTTGCGTGTGTGTGTTCTATGTGTGTGGCGAAAGTTTTGTTCCAACTAGATGTCAGGAGCTACTGCTCAGAATTACATATAAATTTATATGCAATTGAACCTTGATGTATAATAGCGTTTATCAATATTTGGTGTCAATTGCTCAACATGGTGCTGCTATACAGTGATTGCCGCAATTTCAGAGAAGGCTATATCTGAGTAACTAATACATGGAATTGCATAAATTTACAAATAAATTTACATTGTTACAAATTATAGTGCTTATCAACTTTTGTACCAATATCTCAACATGTGGCGCTGCTATACAGCGATTTTCGCAATTTAAGGAAAGGTTCTGTTGCATATAATGAAGCAAAACTTAATATGTGAAAAGGCCATTATGAGACATTATGCTGATTCAATCTCGATGCCTATCGGCCGATAAGTGGAGCTCATATACTACAATTTTTTTTTAGAACTGAAAGGATGCCATCTGCATGGTGAAAATTTACTTCCGTTGGACATTTTGTGCAACAATACCTCTCTGAGTTGATAATATTCAGCATTCATAATGAAAAAAATAATAAATAATTTGTGCTGCGTTAATATGTATAGGAAAATGTAGAAGAAAGTTTTGTGATGGACACGACATACTAGTCTGCATAGAAAACCATGGATAATGTCTAGCAACCAGAATTATGGAAAGTTTAACGCAAAGAAAACTTTGTAATACAGTTTAACGCAAAGAACAACATCGCACGAAAGCTGAGTTGGAATCCCGGACATATCTGATGTAAAGTATCAGGTTAATTTGCAGTAAATATAAAAACTATTTAAAAAAAATCTGGAGTGACTCCACTCGACTTTCCGAACATTGAGTAATTAACAGTTTTGTAGATAAAGTAAAGAAAGAGGAGTTGTTAAACAAACAAAATAGAGAAAACCATAATAGAGTGTTTGAGTATTTTTCTCCATCTATTACACGATGTTTTATTTAACGCTACTGAACTTTGAGCCCATAGATCATAATGATAAAGAATTTTTCGTTGTGTCCCTGTAAAAACCTATAAATGCTAGATTCACCAAAATGCTTATAGTTAGTGCAACAGTGATTTATAATACTCATATAAATTTTCAGCTCAATTCAATAAGGCGTTTAGATGCTATCGTACTTTTAAAAATTTAGTCCCATAGGCCATAATGATAAAGAATTTTTCTTTGTGTCCCTGTAAAAAAACTATAAGTGCTAGATTCACCAAAATCTATACAGTTAGTTCAACTGTGATCTATAACATGTGTAAAAATTTTTTGCTCAGATTAATAAGGCGTTTAGACGATATCACACTTTTAAAAATTTGGCCCCATAGGCATAATGATAAAGAATTTTTCTTTGTGTCCCTGTAAAAAAACTATAAGTGCTAGATTCTCCAAAATCTATACAGATTGAGTATTTGTGACCTATAATATGTGTATAAATTTTTTGCTCAATTGAATAAGGCGTTTAGATGCTATCGCACTTTTAAGATTTTGGTCCCATAGGCCATAATGATAAAGAATTTTTCTTTGTGTCCCTGTAAAAAAACTATAAGTGCTAGATTCACCAAAATCTATAGGGTTCGTACTATGGTGACTTACAATATACGTACCAACTTTCAGGTTAATCGAACAAAGCCTTTAGACGCTAGCGTGTTCACAAACATACACACATACACACATACACACATACACACATACACACACACATACATACATCATCGTAAAAATAGTGAAAACGGACTCAGGGGACCTCAAAACGTATAGAAACATCAAAATCTCGAATTCGGATTTTTGACATGATTACAATACTTTCCTCACTATAGTGTTCGGAAAGTAAAAAATAAATGATATCTACAAAAAAGACACTTAAAATGTACAAAAAAGACAAGCTCAAAGAAAGAGAATTGATTAAAGTTGTGTCTAAAAAGGGTGTGATATCAAATTCCCAAGCTTACATTCAAATACTTATTTAATATTCCCTTTTAACTAAATTTTCACATGTGAATCAAGTGCCTTATGATATGTTGATAGAAATCCTTCTTTCCTGTACTAAATACATCATAGCGTGTTTCTGAAAAATATTATTATTTTTATTTATGTATGATGGGCTTGGCGGCCATCTTTCAAGTAATGAATAAACATTCACACAATTTGAAAGAAGTTTCTTAAAATATATCTCATATAAAATTAATTTTGCTATTCCATTCAGCAGAGACGTAAATATTTCGATAACATGATTTCTTATAATTATTTAGTATTAAGTGCACTTCCATCCTATAAATGCCGGGAATAAAGAATATAAAAATTTAAATTAACGTAAAAACATGAAGGAGAAGGGGGGGAAGCATAGAAGCTTCCACCCCCCGTTATATTTACCCAATTTGAATTTAGCTTCTTGGAATAAATATCTCGTAAAAATAATATGGTTATTCCATTCAACAGGGGTTGAAATATTCAGATTAAAAAAGAAAAAAAAAAATGCATTAAAAACATCGAAAAAGCCCCGTTAAGCACACGTAAGTTGAATCAATTTAAGTTTTAACAGTGTTAAGTTTGGCGCACTCCCATCCTATAATTATTTCTCATTGCGCAACACTAGTGCGATATAAAACTCAATTAACCAACCAATCAACCAACTCATCCTATAATTGATGAGATTTATAGAATTCAAACTAGCGTAAAACTCTGAAAGATGGCCGCCAAGCCCATCATACATAAATAAAAATAATAATATTTTTCAGAAACACGCTATGATGTATTTAGTACAGGAAAGAAGGATTTCTATCAACATATCATAAGGCACTTGATTCACATGTGAAAATTTAGTTAAAAGGGAATATTAAATAAGTATTTGAATGTAAGCTTGGAAATTTGATATCACACCCTTTTTAGACACAACTTTAATCAATTCTCTTTCTTTGAGGTCCGAAACTTGCGTAAATACGGGCTAGGACCCCTTAGAAAGACCCCCACGGAGGGCATTCCCCCTCTAGGCCTAGGACACATCAGGAGTCAATCGGCCTTAAATCCTACAACCAACCAACCAACCTCTTTCTTTGAGCTTGGCTTTTTTGTACATTTTAAGTGTCTTTTTTGTAGATATAAGTTACTGTCTACATGTGTTTGATTGAGTTATTTTTTCTGTAAAATTGATAAAATTTTAATTTAAAATCACAAAACTCCAGAAAAAAAAAAAAAAAAAAATAGCAAACTTCCAGTTTCGAATGTAAACATAAACATTTCATTTCAAAGGATGATATTTAAACAATAAATATTCAACTAATATACTAAATAAAAGGAAAATGGATTTGTTACTAACTGCTACATGTATAAGTAGACGATACGGAAAAAATTCCGATTTCCGTTTTTTGCTGAATTTACATGTTTTGAGCTTTCTTTACGTTTCAATTAACTGAAATTGGCTACTTATTTTTTTAAAAAGTGTCTTTATTGCTAGCTTTTGTGGGTAGAAGAAGCAAGTAGAAGATACATAAAAACTTTTGATTTCTGGTTTTCGATGAATTTACACGTTTTGAAATTTCCTTGCATTTTAATTAAGTGAAACTGACTACTTATTTTTATTTTTTAAAAAGTGGATTTATTTTTCTTTCCTCTGCATATATAAGTAGAAAATATAAGATTCAGAAAAGTTTTAGATTTTCGGTTTTCGATAAAGTTACACGTTTTGAAATTTCCCGAACTCAATTCGACCATTTTTGAAAAATATCTTTTTTTTTTTTTTTTTTTTTTGTGTGTGTGTGTTCAAACACTGTACTTCATGAAACAATCGAATTAATTTAACAGAATTTGATACTTGGTTGGGCCTTTGTTTGACATGGTACCTATTAGCTTCTGGGCTGTATCACACAACAAGGGGCGTTTTCACGTTGCGATTTTCTCTCATTTCAGGAAAGACTAACATCTACAGAGAGAAATAGTTATATTAAGTATAACTCTGCTGATTCAGTTAGAGTGAATATCGGCAAACAATTGCTGCAGCTGTGTTGCAATTGCATTCCGTTTAGGACAAGGCAATAACTTTGCTTTGCCTCGCTTTGCAAAAAAAAATGGTCGAGTTTCGACCACTGGGCGATACTAGTTCTTATAAATATGCTAGTAGGCTTTGCCCGCTTCGCTGGACACAATACTTAAATAAGTTGTTAAAATCCCAAATCATTATTAATAACCTGAGTTAAAGTTCCCGCTGTGTTCGATAGAGGTTTTCCCCACTCGCAGCGTGGAGAGTCCGGGTTCCCACTGCCTTCGGCAGCAACTTACTCGATTCTTACTTCCTATTCCTCAGCGTCTAAGTTCGACGTTTTGCGAAATATCACCAAAGTACATAATGCGTACACCTAACCAACATCCACGCACCAAAATTCGCCATTCTAAAATGATTTAAAGCGAATTCAAACAGGATAACGTATTTTTACGCGTGTTTATTTCACCCCTGACCCCAAAGGGGTGGGTGGGGGAATTTCGTAAAATCCCGTTACAATAAGTGTCGGATACATATAAACAATTTACGCACCAAATTTCGTGACAGCAAATCCCATAAATTTCCCAAAACAAATTTAGCGCTAAAAGAGGGGGGGGGGGGATCTTGAATTTCCTATTTCGTAACACTCCCCCCCCCCCTCAAAAAAAAAAAAAATCACATAAAAACGAAAATGTGTTTTTGGAAATATCCTAAAGAAGATACATGGCTGTTTTCAATACCTTTGTAACATTGTTAGTAAAGCTCTACTAAAAGATCCAGAATTTCTGAAATTTCCCTCCGAAAAACGATTTTCCCCCTCTTTCCTTTAAGAATCAAGAATTCCAAAATCGTACATAATGCTTTATTTATACTCCAGTCTAGTCTCATCATGTGCAATTTCTTCACCGTTAAGTAATTTGGGGCAGAGTTATGCTTACAAATGTTTCCTTTTCGCTTCCTGCTCCCCAGGGGGATTTCGATAAATCTCGTTTCTTTAGGTGTCGGATACATATAAACATACCAAGTACACTTCGTGACCGCAGCTCTCTTAAATTTCCCGGGATAAATTTAGCGCTAAAAAGAGTGTCTCGAATTTGCCCTTTGTAACACATCCACCCCCATTTTTTTTTTCTAATTTTTTGCTTATAACTAGAACTTATTTTCATAAAAATTTACAAACTTGTAGAAAAATTCACAAAACATAAGAGAAACATTATTCTGAAACATAAAATTTGCACGTATAATATTCGCTGAGATATGAGCCTTTACAGTAAATACTTTTTTACTGCGCATGCCAGAAGATTGAAAAATTTTTATTGCATAGGTTGAAAACTAGATTTCATGGGCAACTTTTGTCAAAAGTTTATTTGAATAGAGTAAAAATTAAGCAAATTGACAGCAAAAGAACTAGCTAGATTTTACATATTTTACAGAGTTGAAATTTCATAAGGGTTTTTCACATGATGCGCATTTAATTTGAAGGCCAATTATTTCAACCACGTTCCAAAAGTTCTTTTTTGTGCAAAATACCTTATAGGCTTGTAACTCTAACATATATTTATTTATTTATTAAGATTTATGAGTTCATAAGAGGTTTTTTACAATTTTTTTTTTTTTTTTTTTATGCTGAGTGGTTAAAATATTTGGATATTTAAATTAATTACTCGGCATGGGAAAAAACCCTTAAGAAATTTCACCTCTTTAAAATTATCTAAAATCTAGCTTAAAAATATTTAAAATCTAGCTTATAAAAATATCTAAAATCATGGTTGAAATAATTAGATCTATAATCTAGCGCTCGTTCTTTTGCCGACAATTTGCTTAATTTTACTCTATTCAAAAAATCTTTTGACAGAATTTGCCCAACATATCTAGATTCCAAACTACAAAACACAATTTTTTCTATTTTTAGCGCGTGCGCAGTAAAAAAATATTTACTGTAAATGCTCAGATCTCAGGAAATATCACATGTGTGAATTTTATATTTCAAAATAATGTTTCTTTAATGTTTTGTCAAATTTTCTGCAAGTTTTGTAAAACTTCATGGAAATCCGTTTTAGATATAAGAAAAACAAAACTGACAAAAAATTAATAATTTTTGAAAAATTTATATCTGCCTAAATAATTACGCAATTAACACAACAAAACATATAAGTATTGTACATAGTATGCGCAAAAATGTGTTAAATTTAGAAATCATGTATAGCTTTTTATGATATAGAGTGATCCAAAGTATTTGTCCTCTTCTTCAATTTGTGGTTGCTTTCCCAACTACACTCTGGACTAAGTCGATAGTGGACAATGTGAATTTTTAAATGTTCTTTACAAGTCTGCAGTTCCAAGCCATTCTGTTCAGTATTTTTTAAGGAAATTGAAAAAATATCAAACAAAAAAAAATTCAAATAATTTGACCACCCAATTTATTTAAAGAAATTTGGCTTAAATTGAACTAGAATTTACTTATACTTAACAGTAAATTAGCATGTATATAAATTCCTTTTACTATTAAATAACACATAAAGGATGGCACTCTTTCATTTTTTATTATGTATAGGTATCTATAAAGGAAGACATAATTAGTACAATATACGCTATCTACAGATAAGTATTTGGACGCTTTTGAATTTAGACGTTTTGTCCAATATCTGAAAAAGTTCTTTAGGAATCATTTTAAAACTTTTGGAGTGTAAAAACGTATTATACCTCTTACGTTTTAGGAAAAGTTTTACCCTGAAAAGTAAAAGGGGACCAGAAAAAATATAAACAAAAATCAAAATGTTTTGGATCACCCTATAAAAAGTAATGCTCTAAATGCTGGCTGTAGCAGGTGCAATTATGAACATTTTTCTAATTATCCGCATAAATTTTTATGAGGCTACCGCGTATATTCATGGAGATATACTTTTTTTTTTTTTTTTTTTTTTTTTTTTATTTAATATATATATATATCCTTTTTAAATTATAATACGTAGGGTATCACACCCAATGCAAAGTCATTTTTAGGAAACTTGCATACTACATCAGACACAGCTTAGTGCAATTTGAATGCAAAAGTGTCAAGTATCTTATAAAATATGAGCATTTTTACTAAATATTTTTTAACTACGCATGCGCTATCTTTTATAAAATTTCATTTGCATAATTTAATAGCCAAAGGTATTGAGCTACTTATATGAAACCCCGAAACAAATATCGTGTAAATTCAAAAAGTTTTGAGAGTTAGAATGAGCAGAATTTCAGCTCTCACAAAATAAAAACTAAACTATAACGGGTTTTATAGTTTTATTTTTTATTTTGAATCAATCAATGCCCAATGATTATACAGTATTCACTCATTGTAAAAAAATCAAAGCAGTGTTTGGGGACTGCCGATACAAGTGAAAACTAAGTAACTTGTGATTTGTATCGTCGAGCTATTAGATTATTATTTTCGAATTATTTTTGGTTTGTAAAGAAGTGTTTATGATCTGTATTATATGATTCGGCACAATATTTGTAGCTACCCAAATTAAATGAACTAAGCCTTATATCAGGTAAAAATATTGATTACTTATGATTACTTATTTGATTACTATTGATTACTTATTTTAATTAGTAGCTGAGATAGAAAAGAAAACCGATTCAGGACACCCCAAAACGTGTAAATCAGGGGAAATCTCGAATTCCACTTTCGATAATATAGTAGAACTTTTAAATATCTTTTGAATGATGTATTAAAAATAATTTAATCATAATTAGAAATTGAAATATTGAAATTTTCAAATATGACATCGCCATCTGGCGGTAGAAATTTCTGTAATCTACTGTTCGATTCCAAATCAACAAAGCTTTCTAATGATGTATTACTTGTGAAATTATTTTAATTAGTAGCTGAGACACACAAGAAAACCGATTCAGGAGACCTCAAAACGTGTAAATCAGCTGAAATCTCGAATTCCACTTACGATTCTCATGGAAAGGCTTCGCTGACGATGACGCGAGTTTCATGATTTTTGTTAACCCAAAAGTGCTCAACGCGCCTAAAGAAGTTTTCACTTCAATAAATATTGATAAAATCCCTTCTCGTCTTCCTCTTTTTTGAGAGAGAAACTGGAATTCTGTTCATTCTATTTCTCATAACTTTTTGAATTCACAGAATATTTGTTTGGGGGTTTTCATATAAATAGCTCAATACATTCAGCTATTAAATTATGTAAATCAAAATATTTTAAAGCTTGCCCATGCGTAGTTAAAAGTTATTTAGCAAAACTGCTCACATTTCGTAAGGCATTTAACATTTTTGCATTCTGATTGCAGCATGCTGTGTCTAAAATAGTACGCCAAGTTCCCTAAAAATAGATTTGCACTGCGTCTAATACCCTAAGTGTTATAATTAAAAAAGTGTTTTTTTTTTTTTTTCAATTAAAATATATATATATGTATATATCTCCGTGAATATATGTGGTAGCCTCATAAATATTCATACAGATAATTAGAAAATTTTTCAGAATCATATGCTACAACCAAAACGTATTCAAAGCAATACTTTTTACAAGGTGATCCGAAACATTTTGAGTTTTGTTTAATTTTTTACTGGTCTCCTTTCTCCCTTCAGTACAAAAGTTTTGCTGAAATATGTGAAGTGTAACGTGTTCTTTACGCTCCCAAAGTTTCAAGGTGATTCCTAAAGAATTTTTCTAGATACTTGACAAAACGTCTAAATTCAAAAGTATCCAAATACTTATTGGTAGATAATGTATAAACAAAAGCAGAGCTGCCAACATTTTAAACTTTTAAATCAGAATTGACACCAGTATTTTTAAATGAGATATGTTATATATATTTTCGACGATTAATATTACCTAACACAGCTATAAAAATTTTCCGGTTTGAAGTCTCCCTTGAAAAACGGGAGACTTGGCACCTATGCCAAGGTCGGTTCAAAAACTATCAGATCTTGAATTTTCCCGCGCACACTAGAGATTCTAAAGCGGCACCACTGTGCACAGTGGAAGGAGACAGCTTAATGCGCATGCTTGAATTTTTTTCCCGCGTTCCAGTGTACCAGTCGTTTCCTGCAGTCAGTCGAGTGAAGTGTTGTTGTATAGTCGGTAACAAAAGTATCCGAACACTAGCAAAAATTCCTATGTAAAAAAGGTAGAGTTAATACTGTTTTGTTAAATAAATCCTTATCGAATCATGTTCTTACTCAGTCTAAGAACATGATTCGACAAGGATTTATTGAACAAAAGAGTATTAACTCTACTTTTTTATATAGGAATTTTTGCTAGTGTTCGTATACTTTTGTTACCGATTGTACGTGTTTATCGGATTTTTGTTTCTCTAAAGTTGACTGAACGACTTGAGGAGAGGTACTGCATGAAATTTTGTCAAAAGCTTGGTGATTCTCAAAGTGAAACAATTCGTAAGATTAAGCAAGTGTTTGGAGATGATGCTATGGGGGTCACACAAATTAGGGAGTTATTTAACAAATTAAGGAGTGGTTATTCAAAAGTGGCCGCACGTCGATAGAGATTGTTGAACAGCGTTCTGGGAGGCCACAATCGCACCGGAAAAACAAACTGTGACAAATGACTGCTACCTAGAAGTTCTTCGCAGTAAAATTTTGCAGCTCATCCCTTTTGCTATTTTACAAAGGCAAGTTAAATATTTGTCTTTCATTTCTAGTGTATAATTTTGCTTGTTATATTGCGTAATAAATGAGATATTTAATTAGTCCTCTCTGCATGTAGATTTTTTAGTGGAAGGCATTTTGAATGAAGTTACCAAAACTTGTACCTAGGGCCACATAACTGCCTTGCACCTAGGGCCAGTGTGTTTGGACCTTTTAACACTTTCGCGACCGCATGTTTTTGTCTTTTTGATAGTAAGGTCCGCCTGTGGGCGTTTTTCTCATAAGTTACATTTTTTCAAACAAAATTTTCCGTATTCACATTTATATTACAAATGGATATGCATTATAATCATACTCTCTCTAATCAAAGCATTTGCATCCATAGTATACTAATTGTATAAATATGAATATTGTAAATATTTTTTAGGAACAAATAATATACATATTGCAAAAGAAACGCCCACTGTTGGAGTTTCATATTTTCAAATGACGTGAATCTACGTCAGCGGTCGAGAAAATGTTAAGAATCACAGTACAGCCTATAGTAATTGGATGCTGGCAAACCCTGGTAAACCAATGACTATATATGTCGTTGCTGAAAGTGTTGGCAAGTCCTATCCGTCGGCTTTTACTCCTGTAAACATTCTATCAGGCTTTCGTGTATCCAGCATATAGCCAATAAATCAAAACACATTCACTGACGACGAATATTTAAGTTCAAATGTGACTGAAAGACAATACTCCACCATAAATTTAAAAAAAAAGAAAAAAAAAAGATTTTTCAGAAAGAAAATGAACCAACAATGATAGAATTGGATGTTTCTGTTTCGTGTCCTGTTGAAAATTCGAAACGTTCAATATCTAACATCTTTACGTGTGTTATGCTTTAACAGGTACGAACCTAAGCAAAACCTTTACCTAAAGCAAAACCTCCCATATCAAAAAGAAAAGATGTGACCGAAAACCAAAGAGATCTAGAAATCCAAGAGACACTCCAGAAAAAAAAAAAAAAACATTCTGTTACAATATCCCAAAGAAAAAAAAGAAAAAATTTCGTGTTTTAAATTAAGGAAACAACATGATAATTATTATATAATAAATAAATATATTACTTAATATTGTTTCTTTTATAAAATACATGTTTATATGCTTATTTTCTATTCATTACAAAGTGAAATCTAAATTTGAGAGAATGACCCTAGGTACAATGAGGGTGTTGTACCTAGGGCCACGAGGGAAGTTTTTTAAAAACCTTCTATTTGTCGGAATTTATTATTTTAGGTATTTATATTAATCCCAATTGGAAGTAATTAGTCCTAAAGATATGTTCATATCAGTTTGATAATTTTAAACAGGTCAAGGGCTCTGTTTTTGGGCATCGAAAAAAAGCGGCCCTGGTACACGGGTTTCCCCTATATATATCCGTTTATGTTTGTATGAACCTAAAAGCATATTTGCACGTTCTTTATTTAAATATAAAATACTTCAGCCAGTTTCGACAAAAAATTTTATACATCAATTTTAACACTGTCTGCTTCATAAATTTTATACAAGCAACTTTTATCTGCTTTTTCACAACTGACTGTTAAGTTGAGACTGAAACTGGAAGCATAAAAATTAATACGATTGTGGCTTTTAACAAAACGAGCATACTATACAGGATTTTAAGAAATGGGAATTTTAAGAAAATAAAATACAAGAAAATTATTCTAAAGTCATTATTTCATTAAACGTTCTATTTAATAATTTGGGCAAGGAACATATAATATGACAATTAATAACTTAATAAATAACTCTTTTCGGAAGAATTTATAATTTTGAATGATAGAAATGAAAACTTATAAATTCTTCATAATTCTTTAAACCGAAAAAATTAAAAAAAACTAGTATGTTGTGACCATCACATAACTTTCTACTATATCATTCTATAAAAGAGCGCCACTTACTGTTTAAAATGTATAAAAGTTGAACCACAGCTTTTTACAATAAAGATTTTACAAATGAACTTTGATGCAATTTTAATCAACAGATGCTGAGAACACACAATCAATTATCATTTAATTATCAATTATCACAATCAATCATTTTAATCAACAGGTGCTATGTGAAAAACACAAAATAGCGACTCCACCTGTCGACTGATATGCACTTTCTTGCAATTATATGCCATACAAGTTGAGATTTAGACTTCCTATTCATGTGATAAATTACAGCGAAGTAGCACCACCTTTTGGTGGATAGACACGCAAATTAAATCAACATAGTGTTTCATAATGAATGACTTTCTCACATGCCAAGTTTTGTGATATATATACAATTGAATTTGAGATATAGCCTTCCAGTTCTCGGGAAAAATTGCAGCATAGAAGCGCCACTTATCAGCCGATATACACCTCAATTGAATCAACATAATGTATTATAATAGCCTTCTCACATATCAAATTTTATTAGATTGTATGCAATAGAGCATGAGATATAGCCTTCCCTCAAATTTCAGATATCGTAGTGTGGCAACGCCAATTATTGAGCGATTGACATCAAAAGTTAATAGGCACTAGCATATGTCAAGGTGCATCTACATATACATTTATATGCAATTCTATGCAGCTGTTCCTGAGAGTAGCCTTCCTTTAAACTGCAGAAACCGCAGTACAGCAGAGTCATCTGTTGAGTGATTTGCACTAAAAGTTAATAGGCACTAATTTATGTCATGGTGCAACTACATATAAAGCTATATGTACTTTTGTACAGTAGTTTCTGAGATGCAGTTGGAACAAAATTTGGTCAAATACACATAGAGAAAGAGACACACAGAGAGACTTTTTTTTTTACTTTCTTCTATATTCAATAGAAGAATGTATTGGATTTGTAAAAATTTTCGACCTCGGGTTTTTGATTGATTTACACGTTTTGAGAGATGTAGAACACGATTTGACCATTTTTAGAAAATGTCTGTCTGTGTGTGACAAAATTTTGTGGCAACTGTATCTCAGGTACTACTGCACAGAATTTCATACAAATCGGTATGTAGTTACACATTGACATAAATTAGTGCCTATCAATTTTTGGTAAAAATTGTCCAACAGCTTGCGTTGCCATCCCGCTTTTTCTATATTTTTAACATGGTGGTATAGGACAAAATTTCGTATAAATGTGCATAAAGAGAATTGTTTTGCAATAATCATTAAGAAATTTAAAAGAATTATTTGTAATAGAGATAGTAAACTGGGGAAAAAAATGTGCACGTAGGAGCCTCGCTTCCCCCCCCCCCTGGGGGGGAAGTCCTCCCTTGAGGGGAGTAAATTTTCATGAGATCTCGCCAATACCTTTAAAACGAATGGTTGAACCATTGATCTGCGATAATTTAAAATACACTAAGCGACAAAAAAAAAAGCCGCACTTGGATATTTTCCTTTTCGCCTTCTACAGCTGCCAGTTTTATCGTTTAAAAAGCAAATTTTCGAACGGATTTTATTATTTTGTCCTCCAGATACACTTTAGGTTTGAGTCCAGTGTTAAAAACGAAATGCAATTGTCAGGAAAATTGAAATTTTAGAAATTATTCCAAAAATGGTAAGAATAAGGCAGTTAACGATGCCACAAAAAGTATTAATTTTTGGATGAAAATCAAAAAATATTTTAATACGTGAGATGGCAAAATAATTAAATGTTAACGAAATATTTGTAAAAGGGTTTTTAGAAAGATGTAAAATTTTGTGGCCGCTTAAACTGGAAATTTGGTTTTAGGTGGCCATGTTGCACATCCAAGCGAGATGACCGTAAGTTAAAAAACCATTTCTTATAAAATCGGTTTGTATTACATTTAGAACATAAAAGAGATTCAGAAAAAGTGTTTAGCAGCATAATTTCTTTAACTACAGTACAGCAGTTATTAAACAAAGCAGGTTTAAATGACAGAAAATTTGAAAAAATTTCATTCTTAGTGAAGAAAAGTAGGAAAGCAAGACCTCAGATGGCTAAAAAAATTAAAAAATGATTAATTAATTATTGGACTAAGCTGGTTCTCTCTGATGAGTCAAGTTTAACTTATTTCGAGCTAAAGAAAACAAGCAGATCTGACAACGAAAATATGACCGACTTAATGAAAATCGCACTTTTAAAACAGTGACATATTCTCCGTACATTATGGTACGGAGGTGCATAACTTTTCAAACAGTCGGGCAAATTTTTATGCTCAAGGGATCAGTTAACTCGAAATAAAACACAATCTGCATAAAAGTGGTGCCTGACCGACTATTTTGGGGGTATCTTGGACATTTCCGTAAACAGCATTTGAAGATAATAAGGCACCTTACTACACGGCATCTGTGGTAAGTTTATTCACTTCAAATTGTTAAAACTTCTTATACATTCCCATAAGAACCTATAATTTTGTAAGTAATCATATCTTTTTTCACTTTAAGTTAAATACCACAGAGGATATAGTAGAATTTATTCTTTACCAGACATGGAAATAGTCAAAATCGCGATCCGCTCGAAAATGTTTCGTCTATAAAAAGGCGGGGGAGAGGGGAGAGGATTGAAAATTTGCAGCCTATAACTCTGCCAAAACTAGAAAAAATTATTTATAATATTCGGCACATTGAAATTTCTGAGATTTATATTAAAACACTGTATAAAACTATGCCATTGCCCATTAATGCAGTAATTCCATGTAAAGGTGGAATTAACCCAATGCAGAATACATATTTTTAACAAAAAATTGCTTAGATCTAACAAATAAATAGTTTTTTTTCATATATTGAAATATAACTTGTTTATTTCATATAATAAATCATAATAGAATACAAAGTGTATGGTTATTGCATTTTGTTCAAAAAGAAAGTTTTATGTAGATTTTTAAAAAGTACTTCGCAAAGTGCAATAAAACGAATTATTAAATCAAAAATATACATAGGTATCATTTTATAACTTTGGTATTATGTAAACAAGACAGTTTTATTTGTTTCAAACATTAATTTTAAAGTTATTACAAATAAAAAAGGTATAAGTCATTTTTTCTGCAGTGCGGCTTTTTTTTTTTGTCGCTTAGTGTATGTAAAGTTATCGATTTTTTTCATTTTTAACCAAAAAAAAATTTTTTTTTTCTTTTTACTTTCTTCTATATGTAATATAGAGAAAGTATTGGATTCGCGAAAATTTTCGACCTCCGTTTTTTGACGGATCTACACGTTTTGGGGTGTCCTGAACACGAATTGATAGTTTTTAGAAAATGTCTGTCTGTCTGTATCATTTTTTTGTGGACACTGTATCTCACGAACCAATGAATGAAATTTAACGAAACTTGGTATTTAGTTGCACCCTGACATGAACTGGTGCTGATTAGATTTGGGGATCAATAGCTCAACAGGTGGCGCTGTGATCGCATTTTATGCAAATTTTTAACATGGCAGCATAGGATAAAATTCTGTATAAATGGGCATAATGAGAGTTATTTTAAACTTGTGATTGTAAAATTAATATGAATTATTGATAATAGTAGTAGTTAACTAGGAAAAAAATTTTGTGCATGTGGGGGCATCGGTTCCCACCCCCCCTGGGGGGGGGGTAGTACCCCCCCGAGGAAGTAAATTTTCAAGATGGGTATCTTTTCAAAGGTCTCGTTGATAATAGTAATAGTTAACTGGGAAAAAATTTTTGTGCATGTGGGGGCATCGGTTCCCCCCCCCACCGGGGGGGAAGTACCCACCTGAGGGGAGGCAAAGTTTCAAGATGGGTATCTTTCGAAAGGTCTCGTCAATACCTTTCAAACGAATGGTTGAACCATAAATCTGTGATAATTTAAAACAAAGTTATCGATTTTTTTTACTTTTAACAAAAAAAAAAAAAAAAAAAAAAAATCTTTTTTTTACTTTCTTCTATATGTAATATAGAGAAAGTATTGGATTCGCGAAAATTTTCGAAGTCCACTTTTTGATGGATTTACATGTTTTGGGATATGGAGAACACGAATTAATAGTTTTTAGAAAATGTCTGTCTGTCTGTCTGTCTGTCTGTCTGTCTGTCTGTCTGTCTGTCTGTATCATTTTTTTGTGGACGCTGTATCTCACGAACCAATGAATGAAATTTAACCAAACTTGGTATTTAGTTGCACCCTGACATAAACTGGTGCTGATTAGATTTTGGGATCACTCGCTCAATAGGTGGCGTTGTGATCGCATTTTATGCAAATTTTTAACATGGCAGCATAGGACAAAATTCCGTATAAATGGGCATAAAGAGAGTTATTTTACACTTGTGATTGTAAAATTAATAGGAATTATTGATAATAGTAGTAGTTAGCTAGGAAAAAAATTTTGTGCATGGGGGGGCATCGGTTCCCCCCCGGGGGGGAAAATCCCCCCCCGGGGAAGTAAATTTTCAAGATGGGTATCTTTCGAAAGGTCTCGTTGATAATAGTAATAGTTAACTTGGAAAAAATTTTTGCGCATGTGGGGGCATCGGTTGCCCCCCCACCGGGGGGGGAAGGTCCCACCCGGGGGGGCAAAATTTCAAGATGGGTATCTTTCGAAAGATCTCGTCAATACCTTTAAAACGAATGGTTGAACGATAAATCTGTGATAATTTAAACCAAAGTTATCGATTTTTTTTACTTTTAACAAAAAAAAACTTAGAAAAATATCGCAATATTTTTTTTTTTTTTTTTTTAACGAAATTTAACCAAACTTGGTATTTAGTTGGTCCCCGACATAAACTGGTGCTGATTATGTTTGGGGATCAATAGCTCAACAGGTGGCGCTGTGATAGCATTTTATCTAAATTTTTAACATGGCAGCATAGGACAAAAATTCGTATAAATGTGCATAATTAGAGTTGTTTTCAACTTGTGATTGTAAAATTAATATGAATTATTGATAATAGTAGTATGTAACTAGGAAAAAAAATTTCTGCATGGGGGGGCATCGCTTCCCCCCCTGGGGGGGAAGTACCCCCCCGGGGGGGATAAATTTTCAAGATGGGTATCTTTCGAAAGGTCTCGTCAATACCTTTAAAACGAATGGTTGAACTATAAATCTGTGATAATTTAAAACAAAGTTATCGATTTTTTTCACTTTTAACAAAAAAAAAAAAAAAACTTAGAAAAAAAAAAATCGTACTTTTTTTTTTTTTTTTTTTTTTTTTAATGTTGTTACTGATTGAATATGTATAGGTAAATATAGAAGAAAGTCTTGTGGTGGCCACAACATACTAGTTTTTTTTTTTTTTAACGAAATTTTACCAAACTTGGTATTTAGTTGGTCCCCGACATTAACTGGTGCTGATTATATTTGGGGATCAATAGCTCAACAGGTGGCGCTGTGATAGCATTTTATCTAAATTTTTAACATGGCAGTATAGGACAAAAATTCGTATAAATGGGCATAATGAGAGTTATTTTATACTTGTGATTGTAAAATCAATATGAATTATTGATAATAGTAGTACGTAACTAGGAAAAAAATTTTGTGCATGGGGGGGGGCATCGCTTCCCCTCCCCTGGGTGGGGGAAGTACCCCCGGGGGGGGGGGTAAATTTTGAAGATGGGTATCATTCGAAAGATCTCGTCAATACCTTTAAAACGAATGGTTGAACTATAAATCTGTGATAATTTAAAACAAAGTTATCGATTTTTTTTACTTTTAACAAAAAAAAAAAAAAAAAAAAAAAAAAATCGTAATTTTTTTTTTTTTTTTTTTAATATTGTTACTGATTGAATATGCATTACTTTTAACAAAAAAAAAAAAAAAAAAAAAAAAAAAAGAAGAAAGGAAGAAACTCGTATTTTATTTTATTTTATTTTTTTTTTTAATATTGTTACTGATTGAATATGTATAGGAAAATATAGAAGAAAGTCTTGTGGTGGCCACAACATACTAGTTTTTAATGTAATATTGAGAATAAGATGAACTGTTTTTTGGATATTTAGTGTTATACTACTTCTCCAATATGGAAATCGTACTGTATTATCATGGAAGATAATTTTATTAAATAATGATTTTAATAAATTATTTTTACTGAGTGAAATTGCATAGGAAAATATAGAAGAACAACGTACTAGTTTTTTACTTTCTTCTATATGTAATATAGAGAAAGCATTGGATTCGCGAAAATTTTCGACCTCCGTTTTTTGATGGATTTACATGTTTTGGGATGTCTAGATTACGAATTAATTGTTTTTAGAAAATGTCTGTCTGTCTGTCTGTATCATTTTTTTGTGGACGCTGTATCTCACGAACCAATGAATGAAATTTAACCAAACTTGGTATTTAGTTGCACCCTGACATGAACTAGTGCCCATTAGATTTGGGGATCAATAGCTCAACAGGTGGCGCTGTGATCGCATTTTATGCAAATTTTTAACATGGCAGCATAGGACAAAATTCCGTATAAATGGGCATAAAGAGAGTTATTTTACACTTGTGATTGTAAAATTAAAATGAATTATTGATAATAGTAGTAGTTAGCTAGGAAAAAAATTTTGTGCATGGGGGGGCATCGGTTCCCCCCCTGGGGGGGGAAGTACCCCCCCCGGGGAAGTAAATTTTCAAGATGGGTATCTTTCGAAAGGTCTCGTTGATAATAGTAATAGTTAACTGGGAAAAAAATTTTGTGCATGTGGGGGCATCGGTTCCCCCCCTTGGGGGGAAGTACCCACCCGGGGGGGCAAAGTTTCAAGATGGGTATCTTTCGAAAGGTCTCGTCAATACCTTTAAAACGAATGGTTGAACCATAAATCTGTGATAATTTAAAACAAAGTTATCGATTTTTTTTACTTTTAACGAAAAAAAACTTAGAAAAAAAATCGTTTTTTTTTTTTTTTTAAACGAAATTTTACGAAACTTGGTATTTAGTTGGTCCCCGACATAAACTGGTGCTGATTATATTTGGGGATCAATAGCTCAACAGGTGGCGCTGTGATAGCAATTTATCTAAATTTTTAACATGGCAGTATGGACAAAAATTCGTATAAATGTGCATAATAAGAGTTATTTTAAACTTGTGATTGTAAAATTAATATGAATTATTGATAATAGTAGTATGTACTCGTAACTAGGAAAAAAACTTTCTGCATGGGGGGGCATCGCTTCCCCCCTAGGGGGGAAATACCCCCCAGGTGGGGTAAATTTTCACAATGGGTATCTTTCGAAAAATCAGGTTGATAATAGTAGTAGTTAACTAGGAAAAAATTTTTGTGCATGTGGGGGCATCGGTTCCCCCCCACCGGGGGGGGAAGTAACCTCCGGGGGGCAAAGTTTCAAGATGGGTATCTTTCGAAAGGTCTCGTCAATACCTTTAAAACGAATGGTTGAACTATAAATGTGTGACAATTTAAAACAAAGTTATCGATTTTTTTTACTTTTAACAAAAAAAACTTCTCATTTTTTTTTTTTTTTTACGAAATTTAACCAAACTTGGTATTTAGTTGGTCCCCGACATAAAGTGGTGCTGATTACATTTGGGGATCAATAGCTCAACAGGTGGCGCTGTGATCGTATTTTTTCTAAATATTTAACATGACAGTATAGGACAAAATTTCGTATAAATGTACATAATGAGAGTTATTTTTAACTTGTGATTGTAAAATTAATATGAGTTATTGATAATAGTAATATTTAACTAGGAAAAAATTTCTGTGCATGTGGGGGCATCGCTTCCCCCCCTGGGGGGGGGGAAGTACCCCCCGGGGGGGTAAATTTTCAAGATGGGTATCTTTCGAAAGATCTCGTCAATACCTTTAAAACGAATGGTTGAACTATAAATCTGTGATAATTTAAAACAAAGTCATCGATTTTTTTTACTTTTAACAAAAAAAAAAAAAAAAAAAAACTTTTTTTAAAAAAATATTGTTACTGATTGAACTTACTTTTGAATTTACTGAATTTACTTTTAACAAAAAAAAAAAAAAAAAAAAAAAAAAAAACTTAGAAAAAAAATCGTACTTTTTTTTTTTTTTTTTTTTAATATTGTTACTGATTGAATATGTATAGAAAAATATAGAAGAAAGTCTTGTGGTGGCCACAACATACTAGTTTATTTTTATTTTAAATAGTCATATCGTGTTCTGGACCTCTCAGAATAAGTAAATCTATGGAAAACCGGAAGTGGGAAATTTTTACGAATTCAATACTTTCTTCTATTGAATATAGAGGAAAGTAAAAATAAATTACGTTATTTATTGAACTAAGATAACTGGTTGAGAACATATTTAAAAAAAAAATTGATTTAAAGGTTACTGTAAATTTTTTGAACTGCATTTTAACTACGGCTTCATAAAAGTTCTAGTTCTAGAAACTTAAATTTTGCATGTGTAAATAAATTTTTAAACGCGCTACCTTATTTTGATACAAACTGATATACTCGTCGTTATTTGAAGAATCATTGAAAATAAAGTAACAACAAATTTTTCATAAAATTCCAAATGAATTTCCTTTCGGGTATTTCAATTTTATTCTTTTTGTGTCAATTGTTGATTTATTTTGACATCAGTTCAATTTTACGATAGCAATATCTTGATTTTTTTTACTGCAAACAGTTGCACCATTGTCCCTTGAACTGATACAAAATTTGGCGAAACTGTAACCATGATTAAAGAAAGTAATAAAGAAAGCATGATAACAAATTATATATTAATTTTAAACGAGAACGAAAAATCATGCGGTTCATATAAATTATGAACATTTTCCAACTGTAAGCCCTTGTTGCATCGATTAACATTCAATGGACTTTGCCTACGGGGTCCCACAGCAGATGGACAGGAATGAAATACAGACAGATAAATAAACTGGATTCATAATCATTTGTAAATATTATCGGAAAGTATAAAAAACACTTAACACAAACGTAAAAGCAATTCCAGAAGTTTCCAATTGTAGCTTTTAATGTAGCAGAATATTTTTGTGTGGTCCTGTAAATCTTAATGCTAATCCTCACTATAGAAAGCATTAGTCTATACAAAGTATTCCTTGTGCACATGAATGATACATGTCGGTTTCCTTATGATTTGTACAAAATAAAACTATTAAAATGTGATGTATAGAAATGACTCTCATAGAATGCAATGCTTTGTAATATTTTCGGGTGTCCTTGTACATAAACCAGTGGTTGTATTCATCCCATATTAAATCAGAAACATCCCTTAATGAACTTGAATAATGTACATCAGTTTCAATTAATTTCGTGAATACTTACGGTGAATACTTAAGTTAGAGAGCGGGCAGACAGACTGACAAAAAGAGAGACATATAGACTAATTCATATCATAATCACTCTTAAACATCGTTAGAAATTGTTGAGAGCGATTAATGAAAATGAAAATGCAATTCTAGCAATTTCCAATTATAGCTGTTAATATAAATGAATGTTTTTGTCTGGCCCTGTAATCCTATCTACAGAAAGTATTTTCTTGTGCATTTGTATTGTTAATGTCAATTTCATTATGATTTGCGCGAAATAAAAGTCTTAAAATATGATTTAAGCACCTCTCTTAGGATATAATGCTTTGAAATTCTTTCGGGTGCCCCTGTAGACAAACAATGGTGGTATTTACCTCATTTTCAACAGGGAACACTCCATAGTGAACTTGAACAATATATATGTTTCAAGAAATTCCATGAATATTTACGGGAGTTAGAGCGCAAGCAAACGGACAGACGGACGAATCAAAGTCATAAACACTTTTCAACTTTGCTGGAAAGTGTTAAAAAAATAATGTTAAATCACTTTGAATTATTTTTTAGTCTACTGGACTTCATTTTCTCTAATTTATAAAGAACTATGTTAGTATATGTTATGTAGATTTTGACAGAAGTTTATCTAACAAGGAAACATTCAAAAGGTGTCATCTTCAAAAAGCATTGAAAATAATATATTTGATTCTACTCTTCATAAAACACCAGAAAATGAAAAAATTATCGGCTGAAATTAATTACTGCGACCACAAAAAATTATCAAAATTAAGCATATTTGGCGATTTCACACTGCTAGGTGATTGAACAAGGAGGGGGACGCCGCTCATCACTCTTGGAGCGGTTTTGAGCGCTTCTATGGCAATCTCTCTATTTATTGAAAAAAAAAAAAAAATTACAAAAACGCCAGGACTTAGTCCCAAACCGACAAAGGGCGTTGATAGTATACACATTGGAGAAAAGTCCACAGGACAGGTTTTTCATCCGAATCAATGAAGTGCAGCATAGTGGGCAAGGAGCTCAAACACACATTTGTACAAAAAGAAGGAAGGAGAGAGTGAAGAGAGAAAGAAAGAATGTAAATAAAACGTTACGATTAAACGAAATGATTTAGAAAGACTTTAAATTACATTTCAAGTGATTTTTAGGACTGGAAGTGATTTTTAAAAACTGCTAATTAGATATGACGTGAATTTAATCTGTTCTGTTGGAAATATCCATCAGAAGATTGTAGATTCTTTTTAGTTTAATTAAGAGGGATGGACGAGAAATAATATTTTCGAGCCAGCCCTCTGGTTTTCGTACAGGATTTCTTAAGTGGTACGAACTTGTTATAGGGCAATTGAAATAATAATGTTCTCGTGTACCCTCCTCTCCACAAGGACATAGGGGGGTGCGTCGGCGATGGAATCTATACAAATATTGTGGGAAAGGCCCATGACCCGACAGATTGATTTTGAGTACTAGGCGGAAAAGTAAAACACGGTTCTGTTCGTACACGGCAATCTCGGTGCTAGCAAACGTATAGCCTAACAGCGCTAATTCGCCAAATATGCTTCATTTTGATAATTTTTTGTGGTCGCTGTAATTAATTTCAGCCGATAATTTTTTCATTTTCTGGTGTTTTATGAAAAGTAGAATCACATATATTTTTTCAATACTTTTTGAAGATGACACCTTTTGAATGTTTTCTTGTAAGTCGAAAAACGAAATTTATCTATACCTTCAAAACTGTTGATGCGGATATACTTGTAAGAATTTTAAATACACAAATGTTTTCATCATTTGGTTATTTTTCTTGTATGAAAATTAATGCAAGTTATGTAAAACTGTATGAAAAGTATGCATAATTGAATGTCTTGAACAATAAAATGTCTACTGTATGTCATGTTATTATCGATTTGTATTAGTAGAAATTTTAGGACGTTCCATTACAAGAACTAATGTATGAAATTCTTCGGCACTTAATATTCATTTTTGCTTTTGATTTGCTTTTTCTTTTATCGATTTACAGGCGTAACGATGCTGTTTTCAATATCCTTATCTCGACATCTATTAGTAGTAATTGAACCAAAATTAACAATGAATAGATATACTTTTTTTTTTAATGAAAATCCTCGTAGATTCAATATTGCTATGCACATCGCTCGAGAAGTGCAGCTTTTTAAATTTTTTTTTAATAGTATAAAGTTATCCTCTATGGCAATGGTCGCCTGATACTTTCAGCAACTGATACTTCCATTTATCAATAAGCAAAATACGTAAAATAAAAATTAATTGCTTTGCTTACGAATATAGCTAAAAATGATAAGATTAAGAGCTGAGAATCAGATTTGATCTTCATTAAAGTATCCAGATTAAAAAAATTATGGGTTGTATAATAAGATAAAAGTATAAAACTGGAAGATTCGTAAAGAAACTTTTGTCGAAATTCTAAATGTCTTTTACAAACGTATTAAGAAATCAATATCCGATTCTTGTTAAAATAATAAAATTTTAGTGATCAATATACTTATAATTTCTTAACATTTTAGTTATGCTAACTTAATTTGATCAAAATTATGTGATTTACTTTTTTTATGCTTTATACCTAAACCCGTTAGACAGAAAAGTATATAACTCATTCGGGAATGTATTCCATTTAATAAAAAATCCAAATTTCATAAAGAATCACGTCATAGCTGAAATTTAACCCGTTAGTAGTCGCTAGTTGGTGGATTTGCCGCCCATCCTTCAGTGTTGCCAGATTTTTTTATTCAATAGCCACCAGAAATTTTTAGAAGCAACATTTGATATAGATAAAACGCGAATAAAATCGAAGGAACGTCCATCACATCACTTCTTAAAATTATTGGTGAGAGTTAAATAAAAAGTGCGCAATATGTAATAGGTGGTGCTGTCTATAGCGACTACTAACGGGCTAATGGTATTGAATTCACAGTCCAACTTTTGCCCTAAAATTTTCCTTAAAATCTATTTGAAATCATGCAATATTTTTTGTGAAGCAAAATATTAAATTTCAAGCCATATTTTTTGTATTTACAAAAATTAACAGTTACCCTGCTACACTTCTAAAAGCATCTTCAGCTTTCTTCTGCGTCATGATTTCATCTATTACACCTGCATTTATCATCCATTCCGTGCTGATTTTTTTCGGGATTACTTCCCCAGAATGACGGCTTGTAGAAGCGTAACTGGAAAATAAAAACAAAGACGATAAAATTAAGTAAATAGCAAACTGTTTGAAAATAACAAACAGTTAAGAATGCTACTTGCTTTTTAAAAATGATCTCAAAGTGCTCCCACATTTCTTCTTCGGTGACTTTCGTTTTCGAGTATCTATAAGAATCACTATATGGAAATAAGCTGGTTTGAGATACAATTCTGGTTCTTGAACTAGCAGCACTCAACCTGCTTTTTCTGGATCTATAACTTAAACGTCCACTATCACATAGTTTCATAGAATTTCTAACTTCATTGAAAGTTTCGTCGGAAGTTTCCTCGGTTTTATTTTTAGGAACAATAACTCCGGATTCATTTAACTGATATTCAGTATCGGAATCCCCGTCCGAAATATTTAATGCAACACATGGCTTATTCATTTGATATGTCAAACGTGTCTTGCATCGAGGATTTGTACCTGCATCACTCTTCTTAATTCTCTGCAATTTTGATGGACTCGCATGAGTTTGATTCGCAATATCGTAACTTTTATTAGAAGATGCATTGTTTTTAGTAGAATATGACTTTTTTCTTTTCTTTGGTTTCTTTTTCTGGACTTTGAATTCGCTTTCATGCTTTGCTTCTATATTTGTCATACTTTGTTTTAGATGTTTCCCATCACCAGTCACCAAGCCGGATAAATAAATCGCGATTTCAAAATCTCCCATTTCATCTGTTTGAAATTGGTAATTGTCTTTTCCAAGCATGTGTTTGTCGAGTATGCTTTTACTCGTCGAGTTGCGGGATTGATATGCAAAACTAGGAAAAATTTTGAAGATATCTCTTTCGTACACTTGTAATTTCTTTGCTTGGATTGCAGATTTGTATACGTACCCGGCGTTTTTTATATATAAGCATCCTTTTACTGTCTGTTTCTTCTTTTGATCAAGGCTCCGCTTAGGACTGTTTTGAAAAGAACATATTTCCTCACCACAAGTGTCTTGCAGTGTAACACTATCTCCCCGATCTTTCGTAACAGCAAGTGCTGGTTCGCTCCTAAATCCTGCTCCCAGTCCATTCGTCGAAAAATGTTCAGTATCGCCTTGATGCTGATTACTGTTGGTAAGCTTCGTAGTACCTACATTAGGACTTTGTTTAGGAGTTTCAGACCGAGTGTTAACAGTTGAAGTGGGCTTAGTGGTTTCGCGGACTCCATAGTTTCTGTCCAAATTCTCATTTTTTTCCAATTCTCTAACGCCCGAAGCATTTTCGATAGGTATACCAGTCACTTTCATTGCATCGATTGTCTTACTAACAGGAATTGTTCGATATTTATTCGTAGTGGCGCTTCCGAAGGTATCCCAAAATATGGTTTTATTTGTAAATGGTATGCTGTGGTCATAATCTTTCAATGTTATTTCTTTTAGGCTATTCATTTCTAAAAATAAATTATTAATTATTATAAGAAATGGATACGTCAAATCATATAGTTCTTAATCTAAATAGTTTAAAGATATCAATTTCTGATGCGAAAAATAGGGCCTGATTACCACCTAGGCACAGTAGGCTAGGACCTAGAGCCCACACTGAGAAAAAAATTCTGTGACGGATATCTAGAAATTAAATTATGGCTGTAGTGAAAATAGATCCATGTCATCCTTATAAATTCTAGTCCCCTTTGAAAGCGAGTTCCAGAAATCCCGATTAG
Organism: Salticus scenicus; assembly: GCA_963930645.1. Classification (NCBI taxonomy): domain Eukaryota; kingdom Metazoa; phylum Arthropoda; class Arachnida; order Araneae; family Salticidae; genus Salticus; species Salticus scenicus. Next base: position 62,674,613 of record OZ005653.1, on the reverse strand, counting down.
AATATTAGAGTTTGCCTATATTATCAAGGCCAAAGTTATTTTAAAATCTCTGCACATAAATGCGATCACAAGAACCGAGTTTTAACAACTATAATTTGAGTTTATGACCCAATTCTAGGAAATCAAGGGGGAATTTCTTGCAATACAAAAGATTCATTATTCATTAGTATGGTTTCACTATCTAGAAGTGTATAGATTATGAAATCTCGATCATTTAGTCTATTCAGCTAACTGGCTTATACGTATAGCTTGAAATTCTATATTTCTGTTTAGGAATTCAGAAAATTATTACTTGTTCATTCTAGATAAGAGTGGTAAATTTTTTTCTCATAGCGCACCGATTTTAGGGACCCTAAAATTACGCTATCATTTTATTTACAATCCTCTTAAAACTTATTTATTAAATTCCTATTTTTGTACGAGATGTAATATGAATCAACAAAAATACCATAGGATTACACTAGAAGGGAGAAAGAATGAATCCGACTAATGTGCAGTTTTGGCGGTTTTCTTTCTCGGGCACCACTACTATACACCGCAAAATTATTGTAAAAACATTCAACTAAGTTAGAGGAAAACGTAAAGAAATAGTTTGAATGATTATAATAAATTACAAAAAAACTAATGATATTAATAACTAGCCGCCTTCAGCGACCAGCTGGTTCGCGATGATTGAAAAATCTGATTTTACGAAATTCCCGTTAGTGTCGCCTGCGGCGCTTTTTTTCCATTTCAGGTCCTACAACAGCTTATTGACATATAGTACAAATAGCTTTATTGAAAAATTTAACCATAGTAAATTACCGCTCGGTAGCGCCTGCGGCGCCTTCTTCTTGTTTCAATATCTGGAACAGCCTATTCGCTCACCGTGTTATGATCTTTGAAAATTCTGACTTTAGCAAAGTCCCGCTCGGTGGCGTCTATGGCGCCTTTTCCCCGCTTTAGAATTTTATAGTTAGCTAATAGTGGTTGGTTTAGAGAACTAATAATAATAATACACTCGAACCTCGTTAACGTGAATCTCCAGAAAGAAAAAAAAAATTGTTCATGTCATCCGTCGTTCATGCTATCAGTAACTAATCTTCACATAATTAAACAAATCTTCATTTGACGGGGATTGTGGAAACAATTCATGTTAAGGGTGATTCACGTTAACAGTGTTCACGTTAACGAGGTTCGACTGTAATAATAAATCTGTAAACGACAACATGGTACCTTTGTTAAGCTCCCCTTGGCGACTTTTTAATTTTTAATAAAATAAAAGGGATCTCGCCAACATGGCGGCAAAAAATTTAAAAGTCGCCATTGGGGTCCTTTATTAAAGCTGCTCTGGTGAATTAAAATTTTAATTGGATGATGAAATTGGTATCCACGTTTGTAATGATCGATAGATGGCGCTTTTTCAGCTTTTGTTGTTAGTAAATATATTAGCCACGTGTATTTATTATTGTTCTATTTGTGTTACTACTTAATATTCGTGCTATAATTTCTCCGCCATTATATCATGGAAAATTGATTGCTTTTGGAAAAAATATTTCAGTTTATTCAAAGTTCGATCGGAAGTAGATTTTTAACTGAAGCTGAAAAAATTCTAGTTTAGAATCATCTGATTAATTATTTACTTCCATCAGCCGAAGTAACTGAAATTTTAAATTTGTCATTTGTAAATAAATGGAAGCTTAATTCTGGATTTCTTGATCCTTTGGAGTTACACTGTAGCACACAACAGTATGTGTTTTTCCGGATTTATTCATTTTTATTCAATAAATATATGTGAAACTAAACATCGGCAAGCAACGGCGTCTCGCCGAAAGCCGAAAGCTATTCATGTTAATTGTAATTTCACCTTAGCCCACCAGAGGGCGAGCATTTCATTACAATCGCGGATAAGACTTATCAGTTTAAAAATTTAAAGGTTTGAAATAAATAAATAAACTGCGAAAATTTCGTATGGGTTTGCTAGTCTAAAAGTATATTAATTATTATTATTTAAATTTTGACGTCATAATAACATCAAATGTCGAAAAAGAATGAACCGAAAAACCTTTTTGGCAACAATTAAATTTAAAACAAATATTTAAATGGCTAATTAATGGTTGACATTTTAATTAATATCTCAGCAACTAATTAAAATTTTTTAATTCTGTTTTCAGAAGCTCCTCCGGAAGGCTCCTGAACATCCGTATGTCAATTTTTGTAATTCTGCGTTCAGTAGGGGCTGAACGTATAGAAGAACAGACATACAGACATACAAACCTTTCCTTTTATTATTATACATATTAAAAATAATATAAATGATAATAAATAAATAAATAAATAAAGGGTACTTCTCTGTATACATATATGTGTGTGTGTGTGCAAAATAATAAATTTGAGGAATTTAGTTATTATCCCTTAGACAAACAGATGATTTTGATGAACTTGCAGGGTTAATTTTCATAAATAATTGCAAGATAAAAAGAACTTTTTATATATACCACGTTTTTAAATTTTCTGTTGAATTATATAAACTTGAAAATTCTATGTATTAATGCTTTAAAAAAAAAAAAAAAAAAAAAAAAAAAAAAAAAAATGAGGAATTGTCCCATCAACTTGAAAGAAAATTACCAAATGTAAATAAAGAGAGCATTTATAAGAAATTTTCAAACAATTATTAATTGAATAAAAGTATTAAAAAATGTACTGTCATCGTGTTCTGAACTATTCTAAAAGTTTCAAATGTCTAGTTAGTTAAAAATCGATTGCAAGATTTGTAGGGGAGCGTGGGGCAGGTTGTAACAGTTTTTTGGAAAATTAAGTATATTTTGAAATGTATTTACGTTTTCCTGTTTATAATTACTGTTTCTCATAACATGCATAATCATCTATCACATTCATAAAAAAAACTTTCCTAAATTTTGCTAAATTTAGCACAAAAAATATTTTTTTCAAAATTATTTGCCTGTTACAATTTGTTCCGGATTTGGGGCAAATTGTAACATATGTGGGGCAAATTGTAACAGATACAAAGGGAACCCTAACAATAAAAACGACAATATTTCAAAAACATTTTTGTTATCAATCATTTATTAATTTAATAAAATAGACAATTAATAACTAATATTATATTATAACCTTCTTGGTATACTAACAATAAATTATACCAAATAGATTACAGTAAAATAAAGATAAAATTAAAGATAAAATCAACATAAAAGTCAATCTTAGTCAAAATTTAAATTAATTCAAACAAATGATGTATTATTCCCTCTCATGCATTTAATGTGTGCACATATTTTGCAAATTAAGCATTATACCCATTCTTATGCCACAGAGAGCGTTTAGCAGAGCTCGAGTTCTCCGCTCTTTTTTCAGGACACTCTCATTGATGAGAAGTTTCTTCGTTTTTCCTACCACTATTTTTATGCAATATTCTCTAATTCGTGATTAAATCGTGATTCTAATTCGTGGTTAAATAATCACGGTACTATAATATAAAAACGCAGAAAATATTTCTGTATAAATATAGTATTGGCAAAGAAGCCTAAGATTTTTCATTTCTGAAAGTTTCCTGAAAATGGGCGGAGACTTCGATCTCTGGCTGTAGGCATCTCTACAAGCCACACCTCTAACATGTTACAACTTGTCCCAAAATTTTGTTTCAACTTGCCCCATCGGATGATTTTGGACATTTTGTTTATTTATAAAAATATATAACGATTTACACAAAAAATTAAACATGCATTTTACAACGCAACACACAGACTAAATAAATAGCTATAAACATTTCGTTAAAGTATAAATTAACATACCTTTAATCAAAATTTACGAAATATTTTTTTCCCCACTAACTAGCTAAAATAAAGCACGTGTACAGAACCTCTCATTAACTATTTTTGTGGAGCACCGATTGTGCTTACATTATAAAGCGCGTCATAAGAATTATGTTTATAAAAATATTTAATCACAAATGTTACAAACTATTTCGTAAATTTCGTGTTACTTCTTACCCTGTGATAACTAGCCCCACGCTCCCCTACTAGAAAACAAACAAGAAAGCGAGTTAATAAAAATGTGGCAATAATTAAATTTGAATTTCATTTCATTACTCAAATTCCATTATTTTGATAAAAACAAAATTAAATTTTAAATAATCGTTTTTTCATTATTGGCATTTATCACGATATTTGGCCACTGTTTTTGATTTCGCGAATATGTCAAATGGGTTCATGAAGGAATTAGGATAGTAGCTGAGATATAACTGTCCCGTAAACGGAAAATATTGCTCAATAGCAGCGCCATCTATCGTCTGATATGCATCCAAAGAGAATTAGCTTAATTTTACCTAATAACCATCTCTTACAGCAAATTTCGTACATTTATACACTATAGAAGTTTATAGGGGTAATATAATTTATCCCAATTTAATCCCTAAAATGGGATTAAATTGCAATTTAACAGCGCCACTTGTTGGCCGATAGGCACTCAAACTGAATCAGCAGAGTTTCATATACCTCTAAGTTTGCTACACTGTATATGCTGAGCCTTTCCTGAAATGAGAAGAAACCGCAAAGTGGAGGAAACCGCCCCCTGGGTGATATAGGCCAAAAGCTAATCGGAACGAATTCAAACCAAAGCCCAACCAAATATCAAGTTCTGTTAAATTAAGTCTATTGGTTCATGAAGTACAGTGTTCGAACTCAAAAAGACAGACATTTTCTAAAAACGGTCAAATTGAGTTCAGGAAATCTCAAAGCGTGTAACTTCCTCGAAAACCGAAAACCTGATTTTTTTTAAAAAATCTTATACTTTCTACTTATATTGGCAGAAGATAGTAATAAATCTTTTTTTTTTTTTTTTTTTTTTTTAAATAAGTAGTCAGTCAATTTCAGTTAATTGAAATGCAAGGAAATCTCAAAACGTGTAAATTCAGAGAAAACCGGAAATTAAAAATTTTTCCGTATCTTCTACTTTTTCTTTTAAATGCAGAATGTAATAATAAATCCACTTTTATAAAAATAATTAATCAATTTCAGTTAATTGAAATGCAGAGAAATCTCAAAACGTGTAAATTCATTAAAAACCGGAAATCAAAATTTTTACGAATCTTCTAGTTTCTTCTTTTATATGCAGTAATAAATCCATTTTTATAGAAGATATAGTAATAAATCCATTTTTTAAACAATAAGTAGTCAATTTGTCTATGTGTATAAATAAAGAACTTTTTTTCCCTTTAAATTTCTGAAGAATCGTCATCTGTTTTAACAATAATGCATAAGTGTGGCAAATCAACGTCTTTTAATTGAACACGCCCATCTTCTATGCTTTGAGGGCAGCTGTGTTGGGATTCGCGAGACACCATGGCGCGATTTTATCCCTGTCAAAAGAAAAGATCGCCAAGGTGGTTTCGAAACAATGTATGTTGTGTAAACACGCCCGTGGCAACCCAGTCGGTAGAGCGCCGAGCTCATAATTGGAAGATTGCGGGTTCGGTACTCGAGCCGACCAAAGACCGTCGTGTACACTAATGATGGCTGGTGCACGTAAAATCTGTCGTGGCCGCAATGTCCTCCATGTTCCCATCAAAATTATACCTCTGGGGGTCACCGAAGCGGGAGAGCCATTCCTTCCGTGGAGGATCAAAATTGTGATGGCATGTCGCCAGACCACCTCTAGGGACGAGTCCCAGACCGTAGTGAATTGCCCATTTTGCAGCACTAGTATGATGTAAAACCCAACCAACCAACCAACCATCTTGAGAGGTTTGTATTCCGATTGCAGTATATTGCTTTAAAGTGTTTTTCCAACATATCTGAAAGTGGGAATAATTTTCGTTTTCCACTCTGGTACGACTATAGTATCTCCCCACAGCTGAATTTGGCAATTTTTCTTTGGCGACGATTTGAACGATAACGATGTCTTTCTGGACTGTTTGTGATATAATATGGCAGCCTACATGCTGTTTATTTTGGATTTATGATTTTATGATTTATGATTTTATGATTTATGATTTATAATTTAGCTTATGATTTTATCATTTATGATTTTTAGATTTATGATTTAGCCATAATCGCCAAAAATAAATCGCCAAATTCAGCTGTGGGGAGATACTATATTTGTTCCAAAACTCTGTATATTAAAAATAAAAAACATGCTGATTTTTTTTCCTTTGAATTTTAAAAGAAATGCTTATATCGCCGTTATTTAATAAGCTATCGTCGCACAAATTCATCTACAAATTAAACTCTGTCTATATTAACATATCTTAAGTTACAGTTCATTTCGTCCACTTAACAATACAGGTTGATCACAGCCATTATCGATTTTGCTCAATTTGTTACCGACTCCCTAACCGTTATCTTAAACCAATTTTCACTGAAAAACATGAGGAAGACCTAGATATTTAAATACCTAATGTATGAAAACATTCATGAAGATAAATTTTTAAATCGAAAAAAACTGACTTTTAGCAAATCTTTCTAAACTTTTGAGCAGGAGTGTATAAATCGTTAAAAAAAAAAAAAAAAGGTTACCAAGGGGGGTTCTATACAAAAACTATGTACCTTAATTTTCAGTATTTTATAATTTATTGATATTTTTATAGTGCGGTTACATTTAAAACGTCTATAGGGCATATAATGTCCTTGGCAAAAAACAATCAAACTACTTCGATACCAAAAACTGAAGAACCGCCAACGAGGTTTTATACTAAAGCTGTTCAAAAAATTACCATACCCTATTATTGTGTTGTGTATAAATTAGTGAAAAACCCATGTATATGTATCACGTAAAATAAACTTCAAAATCAAAAGCACAGCATTTGCATACGCATGTTATGAGCTTAAAAAAATAATCAAGAATAAGAATAAGAATAATAAGAAATCAATCAAATTACTTGATACTCCTATCTCGATGTGCATAAATTTCTGAAAAACACGATTATGATACATAAAACCAGGTGCACTTAGTACATTCTCAAAAGCACATTACGCCAAGAAGGGTTTGGTACTAGACTTTAACCACAAATTTAATTTATGATACTGATTTCAGTCGGAAAATAGCACACAGATCATGTTGAAATAAAATTTCCATTAAATTCACTTTATATATTTCAGTTAGAAAAAATAAAATAACTGAACTTGCTTTTAATGTGGCAAGAAACTAACAGCCCCCATTCTTTAAATTTTATTTCACTTAGAAATATTACAGAATTAAGTTAAATTTTCTTGCAGGTTGAAGAAAATTTTAGGTAAACTTTATACAGTCGGGAGCAAAATTATTGAAGCACACATTTTCCTTTCTTTCTTTCTTTCTTTACATACATATATATACAGTTTGATAGCTAATTTTTATTATCAACTTACTTTTTCATAAACAGCATAAAGACTAAGATCATCATTCGACAAATATTTACTTAACAAAATGGTATTAGGTGTACATATTTTAAATACGAATTATTGTTAGAGCTTCAATAATTTTGGTTCCGACTGTACGCATAAATAAAATACAACATCATTTATAATTTATCTTTTACTTACTCTTGCCATGAACTTACATAAATTTAGAAAAGTTATTGCCTTTATAATCAAACGAAAAATTTTGAACTTGCTTCTGAAATAATTGTTGCCAAATTTTCTTTCGGACAAATTAATTTATATTCCGTGTATTAAACGTGTTTATATTTTTATTATCATTATTATTGAAGAATCGCTAAACAGTTTCTTTTAGCAGAAAATGATGGCATACTTAGAAGGAAACATACTAGCAAACCTATGCTAAATTTTCGCACTTTACTTCTTTCCTAATTTACCTCTAAAATTTAAAACTCATAAATATTATATAAATTTCCTCCATCTGATTAAAGTTTTATTATACCAGAAACCAAATTAATACTGTGGAATAGTGAAAGCAAAATCATTCAAGAAAAGGTTTAAAATAAAATTCATGGTTCACGACCAGAGCCTGATTAAGGGAGAAGCACACATTATTTATACTTACACCATTATTTTTTAACAAATACTTTCCTCCTATAATAAACAGAAAATTCTCATTTAAAAATTTTTTTAAAGAATTCTGGTGTCTAATAACGGTGAGTAAATTGGATTGTTTTACACCGTTCATTTTTTATAAAAATTATTTCCTCGTCAAAGCGTGGAATTTCTATGACATGAAGTAAAAAATAATTGTAAAAATATTCCGGTGAGAGCGGAGATAATGTGTGCTTCCCCCTTAATCAGACTCTGTTCACGACCCAGTTTTCATACTTCCACAGGCAGTACAGTTTTAGTATAAGACCCTCATGATGCCTTTTAAATTTTTGTTACTCTGTTGGCGACGACTTTTCATATATTTATTCTGGCACAATTTTTTGTTTAAAAAAATACAATTCTTATTTTGATTATACTTTTTCATGATTGCGTTTTATTAATCAATTTATGATAATAATTCATATTTTTTAAAGTATTGCATATATTGCATATCTTTAAAATATTGCTATGTTTAAAATGACGCTTGCAAAGATTCTGAAGAAGCAACTGTTAAAAATACATTTTTCCATAAAACAATCTCATCAGGCAAATGTCGTCATTTTTTTCTTATTAGATCATTGAGCTGAGTTCACGTGTTTAAATATTAATTTTTATCCTCGCGTATTTTATTAATTACATCATTATAGTATCGTGTCGACAAAATATAATCGTAATTGGTAAATGTTAGAGAAATATTATATACTTAGATATTTCAATTTGATTGCTATTTCACAATAAAAATTATGTAACTTTCGTTGACTTTTCTTTTAAAGGTGTTTCTTCAGAATACTAAACACAAATAAAGTAGAAAATTGCATCATTTTAGATGTAATTTTCGATATATTAATCACACCATTTTCACACAACTTTCTATTCCAACAATTTTTAACCAACCAGATAAATAAAATAGAGTGCTGATTCAATGGATAAAGGATTATCTTTCCGAGGTTCAACCATAGAATAATAATATCACATGATATGAACCAATAGGTTGCTACATTTGGGCCTTTATCTCTACTTTGGCATTTAAAATTTCAATTTGGCAAATTATCATTATTATTAGGTCACACAACAGTCCTATAACCGAAATAAATTGTTTTTAAAATAATTTTTGGAACAAATATAGTATCTCCCCACAACTGGATTTGGCGATTAATTTTTGGCGATTATGGCTAAATCATAAATCTAAAAATCATAAATCATAAATGATAAAATCATAAGCTAAATCATAAATCGTAAATCATAAATCTAAAATAAACAGCATGCAGGCTGCCATATTATATTGCAAAGAATCCAGAACGACATAGTTATCGTTCAAAACGGAGCAAAAGAAAAATCGCCAAATCCGATTGTGGAGAAATGCTATAGTTATACCAAAATGTTAAACTACATAAATAAAAAAAAACATTCGCGGTTATGATTTTCGTCAACTGCAATCTCCAAACCGTTGCCATAGAAATTTATTGAAAATAAGCTGTTACCAAGGGAACCAATGCATAGATGGTTCATCTCACATTATCCATGTTGGACCTTGTTAGGATTACCATTTATCACTCTACTTTATCCATCTCGTTGTTTTTAACATTGAAATTTCAGAAATTTATTCCGCGTTTGTAATGATCGATAGATGGCGCTTTTTCAGCTTTTGTTTTTAGTAAATATAACAGCCAGGTGTATTTATTTTTGTTCTATATGTGTTACTACTTAATATTCGTGCTATAATTTCTCCGCCATTACATCATGGAAAATTGATTGCTTTTGGAAAAAGTATTTCCGTTTATTCAAAGTTCGATCGGAAGTAAATATTTAACTGAAGCTGAACAAATATTAGTTCCAAATCATCTGATTAATTTTTTACTTCCATTAGCCGAAGTAACTGAAATTTTAAATTTGTCATTTGGAAATAAATGGAAGCTTAAATCTGGATTTCTTGGAGTTATACTGTGGCACACAAAAGTAAGTGTTACCTTTTTTACCTGATTTATTCATTTTTATTCAATAAATATATGTGAAACTAAACATCGGCAAGCAATGGCGTCTATTCGAAAGCAGAAGCTATCATGTCAATTGTAATTTCACCTTAGCCCACCAGAAGGCGAGCATTTCATTACAATCGCGGATAGAACTTTAACTTGTATTAATTAGAATTACACTTAATTCAAAAATAAAACTTGAAGTTGAATTAAATTAAAGATGTTTAAACGTTTATTTTTTACAATTTTGAAGAAAATGCAAAATATTTTTAAAAGTGATATCTTAATGGTATCATTGAAATAAAGCGAATAGAATGTAAGCCACACAATGCAACGCCATAGATATAAGACATAAAGCATAGACTGATCATGAAAAATGAATTTGGAGGTGAAAAATGTGATTCCTTCTCACTTGGGTAAAAACGGTCATTTTACCTTGTAATGGCCGGTCGTCTTTTCGGGTGAATATAAATGAATATTTTATACAATAAAATTTATGAATAATTTATGTGCTAAAGGTGAATGAAAAACTCCAGATACAGCTTCAAATTCTTTTTTTTTTTTTTTTTTAATAATTGAATAACGGCATTTAAAGAATTTCATCGTTTATATATCTATATCTGTTTGGTAAAACTTTAATTGCATCTACTTTGTTTTCAACACATAATAACATAACACACGGGAACATGCATTTGTGAACCTAAATAGCATATATGAGTTTCAAAACATTCCACAAATTTTTACAGACATTAGACAGGCAGTCAAACCGATGTCATTAAAAACTGTTCAACTACGTTAGAAAATGCTAAAAATACAAAAATTTTAAAAGTGGAAATTTATCATTAGTTCGGCGACTTTAGCATAAAAATAAAGTGTACGCAGCACTGAGTAATTGTAATATGTTTATTTTTTAATAAAATACTCAAATATTTATGTTTAGTTAAGTTTTACTACTCTTTTCTTTTAAGTTAAAATTTGTTTATATATTAAAACTAGCGGGATTTACCTGCGATGCTGTTAACTATATTTAAAATAATTTTGAAAATTTCGCATTACTTACTAATCTAGTATATAATATTTCTCTAACGTGGACCAGTTTCAATTATTTTTTTGTCGAATCGATACGATACGCGAGGATTAAAAAATAATATTTATACATGAACAATATTTAAGCACGCAGACTTAGCTCAATGGACTAATAAGAAGAAATGACAACATTTGTCTGATGAGATTATTTTACGAAGAAAAAAAATGTATTTTTAACAGTTGTTTCTTCAGAATCTTTGCAAGCGTCATTTTAAACCTAGCAATATTTTAAAGATATATACAGAATATGAACTTTCGTGTCATAAATTGGCTAAAAAACACAATCATAAAAAATGTAATCAAAATAGGAATTATTTTATTTTATTTATTTAATATATATATATATATATATATATATACCAAAATTAATAAAAAGTTACCGCCAACATGACGACAAAAATTTAAAAGGCGTCGTGGGAGTCCTATATTAAAATTGTACTGCCTGTTGAAGTATGAAAATTGGATAGTGAACCATGAATTTTATTTTGAAACCTTTCTTTGAATGATTTTGGTTTCAATTTCGTACAATATTAATTTGGTTTTATTAATAATTTGGCTTCTGGTAAATTAAAATTTTAATTAGGTGGTGAAATTGGTATAACATTTATGAGCATCAAATTTTAAAGGTAAATAAGAAAAGAAATAAAATGCGAATATTTCACATGGGTTTGCTAGTATTAAATATTTAAAAAAAAATTACTTTAAAAAATCCCATTAATTATGAAAACCGTCTTCATTCCATAATAATAAAAAAGCAACTGATTATAAAAATAATATTTTGCATAAATTAGTGGTTGGTTGGGTTTTACGTCGCACTAGTGCTGCACAATGGACAGTGGGCGACTGTCTGGAACTCATCCCTAGAGGTGATCCGGAGACATACTTTCGCAATTTTGATCCTACACGGACAGGAGCATAAATTAGTAAAATGAATTACTGATGAAAACTTATCCCATTCCCTTTCGGGCCGCGGTAGCCCAGTCGATAGAGCGCCGGCCTCGTAATTGAAAGATTGCGGGTTCGGTACTCGAGCCGGCCAAAAACCGTCGTGTACATTAATGGTGGCTGGTGCACGTAAAACCTGTCGTGGCCGCAATGTCCACAATGTTCCCATCAAAAATTATACCTCTGGGGGTCACCGAAGCGGGAGAGCCATCCCTTCCGTGGAGGATCAAAATCGTGATCGCATGTCTCCGGACCACCTCCAGGGTTGTGTCCCAGACCGTTGCCAATTGCCTATCTGCGCAGCGCTAGTGCGACGTAAAACCCAACCTTCCATCCATCCATCCCATTCCCTTTCATATATTTATTAGTACAATTAAAAGCCAAGCAATATTTCGGCATTTTCAAAATTCCTCAACGTTCTATTCTTTTACTATTGCTGATGCCAAAACCTTTTTTTCGTCATCAAAAATCTTTGGTCGATAACATAGGGATAAAAGTTACTATATCGTGTAACACTAAAAAGATGTCCACTTATAGCAGCACCAACTGCTTGCAGTGGATAGGAGGCGAATAAAACAAGCAGCAAATGAGTACCAGCAGTCAAAATAAAATAATTAGGAAGAAAAAATCTACCTCATGAGATGAGTTAGAGAATCTTTGAAGTAAAAAACCATTTGTAATCTTTCATTCATTCAAAATAATAATAATAGTAATAATAATAATAATAATAATAATAATAATGGTGAATTTATTTTTTCAGAAATATTTCCGGTATAATAAAAAAATCGGCAAGCAAGCAGACACATTATCCAGATGTTGCCCTGCTTACTTTATACACGCTTTGTATTAATTATGCACAAAATGGGGGAGTGTGTCTTATTAATGCATTTTAATTTAATCCTATCGCGTGCAGTACAAAAATATAAAATATGAATTTTAAAAAATACCTCACGTAGATTGTAATCCATTAAAAAATCTTTTGTAAATCCCTGTCACCCAAATCAATCGTGATATCTAGAACTAGATCATTTTCAATAGATACCATTAAATTATCAACTTTAAATAGTCATTTTGAATCAACGTATACTATTTCTCTTCCAAACCTATTCCAAAACTAATATGTTCTTCTATAACACTGCTTCTCTTTCACAGTATAGTGCGACCACGTTTCCTACGACTAGCACTGAGGCCGAGTCCAAAAGTTTGGAGGGATGCAAAATTGCCCGAGAGATAGTTATTTGTCAAACATCCAGTTATTCGGTGTTCCCTTATCGCTTGTTTTCTCTCAGTCACCCCTATTTTAACACTGGACTCGTTCAATCCGCACTTGCGCAGAGGCTTTCATGGTCGCAAGAAATGTGGTTAAAGAATACTTGAAGTTTAACTGACGCGCTTGCGAAGTTGAAAATTATTTACACCGAAAAACAATTTTGTGATTGACATGTAGAAAATAAATTGTGGCTTTAGTAAAAATTATTCCATATCATCCTTATAAATTCTAGTTCCCTTTGCTAGCTAGTTCTAAAAACCCCTATAGTAATTCTAGAGCGTTTTCTATCGTAGTCTAACATTTTTAAAAATCTCTGCAAATAAATGCGGGCACAAGAAGCGAGTTTTAATAACTATAATTTTGGTTTATGACCCAGTTTTAGGAAATTAAGGGAGAATTTCTCGCAATGCAAAGAATTCATAATATACATAATATTGTTTCACCATCTAAAAAAGCATAGACTAGAAATTCTGAGTCATTTCATCTATTATTTATTACCTTATACGCATAGCTCGAAAATCTATATTTTTAATTTAGAAATTTAGAAAATGACTAATTTTTCTTTCTAGAAAAATGCAGTACATATTTTTTTTTTTCTCAGTGTAGTAAAAATACTTGTATTGCATCAGATATTTAATATTAGTTCCCATTATATTAGAGTATGGGAAACTTAGGTATTCGGGAAAATTTTTGACCACGGTTTTTTTTCGACATTTTTACATATTTTGAATAAACCTCCCGAAAAGGAATACGATAAGCTCCAATTAGGTCTAAATTCCGTCTGTATGTTAATTTGGTTGTTAGTTAATTCGTTAGTTTATCAATCTGTATAGAAATATCTCATGAACAAATAATCATAAAGTGGTTGGACCAAATTTAAAATGTCTCTTATCATACTGGTAAAATGTTACTTATTTTTAACATTATATTTTGGAAACTTCGTAATTAAAATCGTATTCAAAATTTACGATTTTTTTTTTAATGTGAGAGAGTAGGGGAAAATTTTACATGCACATGAATATAAAGATTGTTAAGTTTTAAAATATGATTTATGATGTTGGCATAAACATCATTAACTGTGACCATTCTCCTTTAAGAACTTCGTAAATTATTTTAAATTTGCGATTTTCTTAATATGACAGAATAGGCCGAAATTTCACATGAACATGCACTGTGAGGATTATTACTTTGAAAATAGTGTATAATTTTAAGAAAATCAAAAAATGAAATTAACACTAATAAAGTTAATTAAAATGTTAGGATAAGATAAATATATGGAATGGAATCTGATATTAGGTAACCTAGAAGGTGAAACAATTTTAGTCTGAACCATGCTGAATAGTTGGCCGACATCAATTCTCTTAACATAAATATATTATGGCTAATAATATTTGCTGACTCGATCTTACCCGCCCCTTTTTGCCTTCATTCAAAATCTTCGCAGAAATATAAGTAATTATTATAGTCTTTACTTCTACAAAATTCCAAAAGCATCTGTAAAGCATTTCTCTAAATATTCAACAATAGTTTAAATTCAGAAAGGACACATTATTTTGTCACTCATCTTTATATGTAAGTGACCAAATATATACAGATGGGTGTATATTTTTTGTGTGATTGTGTGTTTATACAAACACATGTACATAAAAAATAATCTGGTGTGTCCCTTTACCGACTTTCTCTTACCCTGCATTTCAATGCTACAAAGACAGATTGCAGATTAAATCATAAGATCAATAAGGTAAGATTCAATCTACTTTGAAAATAATTCAAATAATCCAAAATAGGTTCAGAAACAGTTTTATTCGATACATACTTCTGTGTCAGGGAGGGGGGAGGGGGGGGTACTGCTCCCTTTAATCTACGATTCAATTATAATGCGTACATTTATTTTTATATCATATATACGAAGCATTAATTTGCTTTCGAACTTGCCAATTTTGATTAAATTTTTCAAGTGGCAACCTCATCTCATACGAACTTTAAAATAAGAAATTTGAATTTTCTGCAGTTATTTGTTTTTAAGTTATTCTCTTAACAGATACACATACAGATCAGCCGTAAAAATTAGACTTCCGTATCCAGGAAACCTCAAAACGTGATATTATAATACACAAAGTTGGAAAAAGAACTTAAATTATACTTTGTTACTTTCTTTTATATTCAATAGAAGAAAGTATTGGATTCGTAAAAATTTTCGACCTCGGGTTTTTGATGGATTTACACGTTTTGAGAGCTGTAGAACACGATTTGACCATTTTTAGAAAATGTCTGTCTGTGTGTGTGTGACAAACTTTTGTGGCAACTGTATCTCAGGAACTACTGCACAGAATTTCATACAAATTAGTATGTAGTTGCACCTTGACATAAATTAGTACCAATCAACTTTTGGTAAAAATTGAACTATAAATCTGTGATAATTTAAAACAAAGTTATCGATTTTTTTTTTTTTTTTTTTTTTTACTTTTAACGAAAACAAACTTAGAAAAAAAATTGTATTTTTTTTTTTTTTTTTTTTTTTTACGAAATTTAACCAAACTTGGTATTTAGTTGGCCCCTTACATAAACTGGTGCTGATTAGATTTGGGGATCAATCGCTCAACAGGTGGCGCTGTGATCGTATATTTTCTAAACTTTTAACATGGCAGTATACGACAAAATTTCGTATAAATGTACATAATGAGAGTTATTCTTAACCTGTGATTGTAAAATTAATATGAATTATTGATAATAGTAGTAGTTACTTAGGAAAAAAAAAATTTGTGCATGTTGGGGCATCACTTCCCCCTGGGAGGAAGTACCCCCCGGCGGGGGGAGGTAAATTTTCAAGATGGGTATCTTTCGAAAGGTCTCGTCAGTACCTTTAAAACGAATGGTTGAACTATAACTATGTGATAATTTAAAACAAAGTTATCGATTTTTAAGCTATTGTATAGCTTTTATCGCGGGCTTTGAGCGCGGCGACCGAATCAAAAAATTCCGTAACGAAAAAAAAACCTAACACAGTTCGGCAGACTTCGGTAGAATTCGGCTGTACGAAGCTCGCACGAATCGAGACGAGCTGCTCCGAAATCGGAAGAATACGTAAGCAGCTGTTTGTGAGAAAGTATATAGGTGTATAGGTAGGTATCTATCATTTAAGTACAACAGTGAATAGCTGTACGCGTAAAATTTGTGTATAAAGTAGATCAGATAAACTTGAATATCCCATTAGACTTGCAGGCCTTTAAAACCTATTAAAATTCCTTTTCTCTATTAAAATTTGTTTTCTTATCGGTCACCACGCTCAAAAAAGGTAACTTGAATTAATATCAAAGAAAAAACTTGAATATCCCCATTCGACGTGCAGGCCTTTAAAACCTATTGAAATACCTTTTCTCTATTAAAATTTGTTTTCCTATCGGTCACCACGCTCAAAAAGTGTAACTTGAATTAATATCAAAGAAAAAACTTGAATATCCCCATTCGACTTGCAGGCCTTTAAATCCTATTAAATACCTTTTCTCTATTAAAATTTGTTTTCTTATCATTATTGTTATATTATTCATTCATATCAAAGAAAAACCTTGAATATCCCCATTCGACTTGCAGGCCTTTAAAACCTATTAAATACCTTTTCTCTATTAAAATTTGTTTTATATCGGTCACCACGCTCAAAAAGTGTAACTTGAATTAATATCAAAGAAAAAACTTGAATATACCCATTCGACTTGCAGGCCTTTAAAACCTATTAAATACCTTTTCTCTATTAAAATTTGTTTTCTTATCGGTCACCACGCTCAAAAAGTGTAACTTGATTTAATATCAAAGAAAAAACTTGAATATCCCCATTCGACGTGCAGGCCTTTAAAACCTATTGAAATACCATTTCTCTATTAAAATTTGTTTTCTTATCGGTCACCACGCTCAAAAATTGTAACTTGAATTAATATCAAAGAAAAAACTTGAATATCCCCATTCGACTTGCAGGCCTTTAAAACCTATTAAATACCTTTTCTCTATTAAAATTTGTTTTCTTATCATTATTGTTATCTTATTCATTAATATCAAAGAAAAACCTTGAATATCCCCATTCGACTTGCAGGCCTTTAAAACCTATTAAATACCTTTTCTCTATGAAAATTTGTTTTATATCGGTCACCACGCTCAAAAAGTGTAACTTGAATTAATATCAAAGAAAAAACTTGAATATCCCCATTCGACTTGCAGGCCTTTAAAACCTATTAAATACCTTTTCTCTATTAAAATTTGTTTTATATCGGTCACCACGCTCAAAAAGTGTAACTTGAATTAATATCAAAGAAAAAACTTGAATATCCCCATTCGACTTGCAGGCCTTTAAAACCTATTAAATACCTTTTCTCTATTAAAATTTGCTTTCTTATCGGTCACCACGCTCAAAAAGTGTAACTTGAATTAATATCAAAGAAAAAACTTGAATATCCCCATTCGACTTGCAGGCCTTTAAAACCTATTAAATACCTTTTCTCTATTAAAATTTGTTTTCTTATCGGTCACCACGCTCAAAAAGTGTAACTTGAATTAATGTCAAAGAAAAAACTTGAATATCCCCATTCGACTTGCAGGCCTTTAAAACCTATTAAATACCTTTTCTCTATTAAAATTTGTTTTATATCGGTCACCACGCTCAAAAAGTGTAACTTGAATTAATATCAAAGAAAAAACTTGAATATCCCCATTCGACTTGCAGGCCTTTAAAACCTATTAAATACCTTTTCTCTATTAAAATTTGTTTTCTTATCGGTCACCACGCTCAAAAAGTGTAACTTGAATTAATGTCAAAGAAAAAACTTGAATATCCCCATTCGACTTGCAGGCCTTTAAAACCTATTAAAATACCTTTCTTCTATTAAAATTTGTTTTCTTATCATTATTGTTATCTTATCATTATTGTTATCTTATTCATTAATATCAAAGAAAAAACTTGAATATCCCCATTCGACTTGCAGACCTTTAAAACCTATTAAATACCTTTTCTCTATGAAAATTTGTTTTATATCGGTCACCACGCTCAAAAAGTGTAACTTGAATTAATATCAAAGAAAAAACTTGAATATCCCCATTCGACTTGCAGGCCTTTAAAACCTATTAAATACCTTTTCTCTATTAAAATTTGTTTTATATCGGTCACCACGCTCAAAAAGTGTAACTTGAATTAATATCAAAGAAAAAACTTGAATATCCCCATTCGACTTGCAGGCCTTTAAATCCTATTAAATACCTTTTCTCTATTAAAATTTGTTTTCTTATCATTATTGTTATATTATTCATTCATATCAAAGAAAAACCTTGAATATCCCCATTCGACTTGCAGGCCTTTAAAACCTATTAAATACCTTTTCTCTATTAAAATTTGTTTTATATCGGTCACCACGCTCAAAAAGTGTAACTTGAATTAATATCAAAGAAAAAACTTGAATATACCCATTCGACTTGCAGGCCTTTAAAACCTATTAAATACCTTTTCTCTATTAAAATTTGTTTTCTTATCGGTCACCACGCTCAAAAAGTGTAACTTGATTTAATATCAAAGAAAAAACTTGAATATCCCCATTCGACGTGCAGGCCTTTAAAACCTATTGAAATACCATTTCTCTATTAAAATTTGTTTTCTTATCGGTCACCACGCTCAAAAATTGTAACTTGAATTAATATCAAAGAAAAAACTTGAATATCCCCATTCGACTTGCAGGCCTTTAAAACCTATTAAATACCTTTTCTCTATTAAAATTTGTTTTCTTATCATTATTGTTATCTTATTCATTAATATCAAAGAAAAACCTTGAATATCCCCATTCGACTTGCAGGCCTTTAAAACCTATTAAATACCTTTTCTCTATGAAAATTTGTTTTATATCGGTCACCACGCTCAAAAAGTGTAACTTGAATTAATATCAAAGAAAAAACTTGAATATCCCCATTCGACTTGCAGGCCTTTAAAACCTATTAAATACCTTTTCTCTATTAAAATTTGTTTTATATCGGTCACCACGCTCAAAAAGTGTAACTTGAATTAATATCAAAGAAAAAACTTGAATATCCCCATTCGACTTGCAGGCCTTTAAAACCTATTAAATACCTTTTCTCTATTAAAATTTGCTTTCTTATCGGTCACCACGCTCAAAAAGTGTAACTTGAATTAATATCAAAGAAAAAACTTGAATATCCCCATTCGACTTGCAGGCCTTTAAAACCTATTAAATACCTTTTCTCTATTAAAATTTGTTTTCTTATCGGTCACCACGCTCAAAAAGTGTAACTTGAATTAATGTCAAAGAAAAAACTTGAATATCCCCATTCGACTTGCAGGCCTTTAAAACCTATTAAATACCTTTTCTCTATTAAAATTTGTTTTATATCGGTCACCACGCTCAAAAAGTGTAACTTGAATTAATATCAAAGAAAAAACTTGAATATCCCCATTCGACTTGCAGGCCTTTAAAACCTATTAAATACCTTTTCTCTATTAAAATTTGTTTTCTTATCGGTCACCACGCTCAAAAAGTGTAACTTGAATTAATGTCAAAGAAAAAACTTGAATATCCCCATTCGACTTGCAGGCCTTTAAAACCTATTAAAATACCTTTCTTCTATTAAAATTTGTTTTCTTATCATTATTGTTATCTTATCATTATTGTTATCTTATTCATTAATATCAAAGAAAAAACTTGAATATCCCCATTCGACTTGCAGACCTTTAAAACCTATTAAATACCTTTTCTCTATTAAAATTTGTTTTCTTGTCGGTCACCACGCTCAAAAAGTGTATCTTGAATTAATATCAAAGAAAAAACTTGAATATCCCCATTCGACTCGCAGGCCTTTAAAACCTATTAAATACCTTTTCTCTATTAAAATTCGTTTCCTTATCGATCACCCCGCTCAAAAAGTGTAACTTGAATTAATATCAAAGAAAAAACTTGAATATCCCCATTCGACTTGCAGGCCTTTAAAACCTATTAATTACCTTTTCTCTATTAAAATTTGTTTTCTTATCGGTCACCACGCTCAAAAAGTGTAACTTGAATTAATATCAAAGAAAAAAACTTGAATATCCCCATTCGACTTGCAGGCCTTTAAAACCTATTAAAATACCTTTTCTCTATTAAAATTTGTTTTCTTATCATTATTGTTATCTTATTCATTAATATCAAAGAAAAAACTTGAATATCCCCATTCGACTTGCAGGCCTTTAAACCCTATTGAATACCTTTTCTCTATTAAAATTCGTTTTCTTATCGGTCACCACGCTCAAAAAGTGTAACTTGAATTAATATCAAAGAAAAAATTTGACTATCCCCATTCGACTTGCAGGCCTTTAAAACCTATTAAATACCTTTTCTCTATTAAAATTTGTTTTCTCATCGGTCACCACGCTCAAAAAGTGTAACTTGAATTAATATCAAAAAAAAAACTTGAATATCCCCATTCGACTTGCAGGCCTTTAGAACCTATTAAAATACCTTTTCTCTATTAAAATTTGTTTTCTTATCATTATTGTTATCTTATTCATTAATATCAAAGAAAATCCTTGAATATCCCCATTCGACTTGCAGGCCTTTAAAACCTATTAAATACCTTTTCTCTATTAAAATTTGTTTTCTTATTGGTCACCACGCTCAAAAAATGTAACTTGAATTAACATCAAAGAAAAAACTTGAATATCCCCATTCGACTTGCAGGCCTTTAAAACCTATTAAATACCTTTTCTCTATTAAAATTTGTTTTCTTATCGTTCACCACGCTCAAAAAGTGTAACTTGAATTAATATCAAAGAAAAAACTTGAATATCCCCATTCGACTTGCAGGCCTTTAAAACCTATTAACTACCTTTTCTCTATTAAAATTTGTTTTCTTATCATTATTGTTATCTTATCATTATTGTTATCTTATTCATTAATATCAAAGAAAAAACTTGAATATCCCCATTCGACTTGCAGGTCTTTAAAACCTATTAAATACCTTTTCTCTATTAAAATTTGTTTTCTTATCGGTCACCCCGCTCAAAAAGTGTAACTTGAATTAATATCAAAGAAAAAACTTGAATATACCCATTCGAATTGCAGGCCTTTAAAACCTATTAAATACCTTTTCTCTATTAAAATTTGTTTTCTTATCGGTCACCACGCTCAAAAAGTGTAACTTGATTTAATATCAAAGAAAAAACTTGAATATCCCCATTCGGCTTGCAGGCCTTTAAAACCTATTAAAATACCTTTTCTCTATTAAAATTTGTTTTCTTATCATTATTATTATCTTATTCATTAATATCAAAGAAAAAACTTGAATATCCCCATTCTACTTGCAGGCCTTTAAAACCTATTAAATACCTTTTCTCTATTAAAATTTGTTTTCTTATCGGTCTCCACGCTCAAAAAGTGTAACTTGAATTAATATCAAAGAAAAAACTTGAATATCCCCATTCGACTTGCAGGCCTTTAAAACCTATTAAATACCTTTTCTCTATTAAAATTTGTTTTCTTATCGGTCACCACGCTCAAAAAGTGTAACTTGAATTAATATCAAAGAAAAAACTTGAATATCCCCATTCGACTTGCAGGCCTTTAAAACCTATTAAATACCTTTTCTCTATTAAAATTTGTTTTCTTATCATTATTATTATCTTATTCATTAATATCAAAGAAAAAACTTGAATATCCCCATTCTACTTGCAGGCCTTTAAAACCTATTAAATACCTTTTCTCTATTAAAATTTGTTTTCTTATCGGTCACCACGCTCAAAAAGTGTAACTTGAATTAATATCAAAGAAAAAACTTGACTATCCCCATTCGACTTGCAGGCCTTTAAAACCTATTAAATACCTTTTCTCTATTAAAATTTGTTTTCTTATCGGTCACCACGCTCAAAAAGTGTAACTTGAATTAATATCAAAGAAAAAACTTGAATATCCCCATTCGACTTGCAGGCCTTTAAAACCTATTAAATACCTTTTCTCTATTAAAATTTGTTTTCTTATCATTATTGTTATCTTATTCATTAATATCAAAGAAAATCCTTGAATATCCCCATTCGACTTGCAGGCCTTTAAAACCTATTAAATACCTTTTCTCTATTAAAATTTGTTTTCTTATTGGTCACCACGCTCAAAAAATGTAACTTGAATTAACATCAAAGAAAAAACTTGAATATCCCCATTCGACTTGCAGGCCTTTAAAACCTATTAAATACCTTTTCTCTATTAAAATTTGTTTTCTTATCGTTCACCACGCTCAAAAAGTGTAACTTGAATTAATATCAAAGAAAAAACTTGAATATACCCATTCGACTTGCAGGCCTTTAAAACCTATTAACTACCTTTTCTCTATTAAAATTTGTTTTCTTATCATTATTGTTATCTTATCATTATTGTTATCTTATTCATTAATATCAAAGAAAAAACTTGAATATCCCCATTCGACTTGCAGGTCTTTAAAACCTATTAAATACCTTTTCTCTATTAAAATTTGTTTTCTTATCGGTCACCCCGCTCAAAAAGTGTAACTTGAATTAATATCAAAGAAAAAACTTGAATATACCCATTCGACTTGCAGGCCTTTAAAACCTATTAAATACCTTTTCTCTATTAAAATTTGTTTTCTTATCGGTCACCACGCTCAAAAAGTGTAACTTGATTTAATATCAAAGAAAAAACTTGAATATCCCCATTCGGCTTGCAGGCCTTTAAAACCTATTAAAATACCTTTTCTCTATTAAAATTTGTTTTCTTATCATTATTATTATCTTATTCATTAATATCAAAGAAAAAACTTGAATATCCCCATTCTACTTGCAGGCCTTTAAAACCTATTAAATACCTTTTCTCTATTAAAATTTGTTTTCTTATCGGTCACCACGCTCAAAAAGTGTAACTTGAATTAATATCAAAGAAAAAACTTGAATATCCCCATTCGACTTGCAGGCCTTTAAAACCTATTAAATACCTTTTCTCTATTAAAATTTGTTTTCTTATCATTATTGTTATATTATTCATTCATATCAAAGAAAAACCTTGAATATCCCCATTCGACTTGCAGGCCTTTAAAAACCTATTAAAATACCTTTTCTCAAAAAATAGAGTTAGATCATTCAAATTTGGTACATCGAGGTTTTCGATCCCTACAAATCGATTGCGGATATTTTTGATATATTCTCATTGCGGATACATTCTCATTTATTCAATAAGAAAAAAATTTGTTTTCTTATCGGTCACCACGCTCAAAAAGTGTAACTTGAATTAATATCAAAGAAAAAACTTGAATTAATATCAAAGAAAAAAAAAATACTGCATAAATAAATTAAATAAATAATTATAATTGCATAAGTTGATAAAAAATGCTATGCAATAGCTTTACCGCGGCAGTCCTCGAGTGCCACACGTATTTTTTTTTTTTTTACTTTTAACGAAAAAAAAAAAAAAAACTGAAAGAAAATCATTTTTTTTTTTTCAATATTGTTACTGAGTGAATTTGTATAGGAAAATATAGAAGAAAGTCTTGTGATGGCCACATCATACTAGTTTACAGTATGGATACGAAAAAAAGTTTGCTTCCTGAGCAATGTTCGTCGACATAGTAAAATGTAGCAAAGCACTTCCATCAATTACATTCAATAGAAAACAACGTTTAGCATAATTTTGGGTAATCTTGTGTATTGTATGTGCGCACATAACATTGTGATCTTAAATTTAATTTTATCTGAAACACACATAATACAAAATGAAATACACTCACACCAATTTCTAAATGCAACCGAAATACTTTGAGTAGTCCTATAAACGAATGATGAATGATTTCTACACTACAGACTGCACAAAACATATTTTTATGCATATAAAAACATATGTTCAATCCATTTTTTGTTTAGGGCAGCCTACAGATGTTACACTGTACTTACCAGAAATTTTCCACATAGGCATAATGTATTTGAATAAGTGTATATATTTTCTTGGATGTCCCAATACACGAACCAATTGCTTGATCTCATCGAAAATTTTAGTGTAGCAGTACTGTATGATATAGATGTACAATACTGAGTTTGGACTTCCTACTACTATTTGTTTTTGAGATATGTTGATAAGAGTCAGACACACAGACAGACCAACCACTA
Source organism: Salticus scenicus (assembly GCA_963930645.1). NCBI lineage: Eukaryota > Metazoa > Arthropoda > Arachnida > Araneae > Salticidae > Salticus > Salticus scenicus. Next base: position 62,650,205 of record OZ005653.1, on the reverse strand, counting down.
AAAACATTTTATTTTCCGCATTCAGAGGACCATAAAACGTATAAATAAAAAAAATTCAATTTCAAAAATTCGACCCAAAAACAATACTTTTTTACCGCATAAGTGCAAGTAAAAAGAAAAAAGAAATAGAGTAATATAATAAAAATAAAAATGTGGGATTTGAAAGAAATTTTGAAACGTATGCTCTGAAGATTTACTAGTTATAACTTTTAAAAATAATTATTACATTATTAAATTAGTACATAAATAAAAATGGGGGGGGGGATTTTAATAGAAAACATATATTTAATAAGAATAAGAATAATACAACATATATATTCTATATTTACTACACGAAATCTAAAATTGTCTTACACATGGTGATACTAGAATATACAATTTTTTATCTATACAACAAATTTTTTAAAATAATTTATATATTTATTTATTAATGATTTATCTAATTACATAAAGGAATACAATATTTTTGTAATCACAAAAGTATAGAACTCTTTATATTTTACTAAACCAGAGAAATGTTTGTAAAAGGATTTTGGTATTTCTATGTAAAGCCTGATTCTTTTTGTCAACTTTTCTTTTATCTACAAATTATGTAAAGAAAGTTTTTCTTTTTCTTCTTCTTCTTTTTCTTCTTCTTCTTTTTCTTCTTCTTCTTTTTTTTTTTTTTTTAAGTACCTAAATATTTTACTGTGATTAAATGTAAAACAACAAAAGTACGTTTAAAATTATTTTCATAAATAATATTTCAAAAATAATTACAAGAATTTGAAATTTATGTTGATTTTACTTAACATTCGTTTTTTATTCTTTCGGGAACTTTAGAAATGGTAAAATAGTCTTTTTAAGAAAATCTGTTATTAAATAGAGATTATGAAATACTACCTAGCTCATTAGAAAATTATCACACAAGTGGTCATCTTGATAGCAAAATGTCGCGTAAGTTGTTCTTTGTGAAGGATAATTAAATGCAACCAATATCCAGGAACACCTGTGAAGCTACTTTCATCACAATAACAATAACTGTGCAAAGTAGCTATTTTTCACACTTGTTAGCTGTTATATAATTTTGCGTGTTTTGAGAATCCACTACATAAATATTTGAATGATTTTTCTAAATGCCCTATCCATGAATTTACAGATGTAATGTATGTCCGGCTGCGAATAATTTTTCAGTTTTTCTTTCACGTGAAGCGTATAAATAGTAGTTGAAGCATTCTACGAGGATAATGTTAAGTGTACCAGGCCAACAAATATGATAAATTAAATTACTCCCACTGATATGTTAAAACGTTATATACCATGTTTATTCCTTATAAAGCATACACTGTTAAAAATTTCTGTAAATTTAATGTAAATATTTATCCAGAGTCCCTGTAAATTTACAGTAATTCTTAAGTAAAAGTGCCTAATCGAGATTCTCAATCTTTATTCTGTATTTTTACCTAATTTTATTGTTATTATTATTATTTAAAATTAAAAATGACTGTTTCTACTTTAGAAAAAGCATTCCGAGACCAAAATATATTCTCACCAATAATTAATTAAATTAATATTCGTCATTAACATGCATGTATAAAATAAGTTTTTTAACATCTCCGTTTATTTTTCTCTGTAATTTTACGTAAGACTTAAGATAACAGATTACACAGAGTTTTCTGTTGAAATTTTTAACAGTGTATCAGTTAATTGCATTAAGAAATATGAATTACGGTAAACAGCTCTGTATAGCATCTAAGCTTTAAATGAGCATATGAGCTAAATGAATAAATAATTAACGAAGCATTCAGTAAAAGATCATAAAACTTGATTCTTATTTAGGGATAAATTACATAACCGTTTTTATGTTTATAAAAATCAGCCTACTGGCGGGAAAGTTTTTATTTTTATTTTATTATTTATTTATCTATTTATTTATGTCAATTGAAAAATTAATTATATTGAATATAAAAATTAGAAAAAAAGTTTATTCCGACAGTTCATATAAAATAAATAAAGAATTAAAAAGAAATGAGATAACAAATTTATTAAATAAATAAAATTAATAAAATAAAATAAAAAAGATTTTTATGCACTATAATTCATTAAAAAATATTTAATAATAAAAATAATATAATAAAAATTGATGTTTTACATTTTAATGAACTATGTGCATAAACATTTGAAGATTACAGAATTATTATAATAATTATTATTATTATTCACCAAGACAATTTCTCAAAATTCAAATATTTCCTTCTTTCGATCCTGTCATCATTCTGAGTTTTGTCTTTAACCAATTACCTCAGCATTTCAGTTGTTCAAAGTATTTTGAATTCGAGCAGTTATCATAATATATGCACTTAGAGATTTTCCATTCCATTTAAAAGCGATTATGTTTTTTTGTAAAGCCTTAAAAAAAAAAAAAAAATCTAGCTTTTCTTTATGTCAACAAAATGCAGCTTAAACTTAATGCGTAAACAAAGATTTATATTATTATATATTGAATTATTTTACATAATAATTCTCAGAGTTAACAATTTCCTTTTATGTAGCAAAGGATAATTTCAATTTAATTATCTCTATTCCAATCTGATAATATTTCATACAAAATTTATGATCCATGATAACTTCCACTCTATTTCCTTTACAGTGTACTTGGAGAATTTAATTAAGCTACGTATCCAGAGCATTTAAGTTTTAGATAATTTAAATGGCAAAACTGATATCAAACAAAACAATTACACAAATATGTAATAAAGTTTTCCAAATGAAAATCATCAAAAATGTGATAATTACTATCTGAAAAGTTTGTATCGGATTCCATACAAAAGCTTAATACCGCAATATGCGTGTGAATCCAAAAGGCATTAACATAATAATTAGAAGTAATAAGGATATCACGAAAGTCATATCCCTGTTTATGCTTCGTTTACTAGTCCACTTAAAGATAAGATCTTGTTTGGGAAGAGAAAGTGATGTTTTTTGAAAATTACAATGTAATTAAAATTGAATTGGGTATGTAAGTTTATATGTAATGTAAGATTAGCTACGGAAAAGCTAACAAAATGCTAAATTTCTCAATGAAGTTTAAATTTATTTTATTAAGTTACTCTTTTGTAAATTTTAATGTATGTGAGACGACGGTTGATACTTATAAATATTTTCAGGTTTGACAGTTTAAATCTTTGCAATAAAAGGAATTTTTTACACGCACACACGCACATGTATACTGTAATAATGATTGTAGAATGCGAGAAAACAGTTGAGGAAATTCTACCATAATCAGCAAGAACAACAAAAATAATAAATAAATAAATAAATAAAATTAAATCTGCCAATAATAGTTTTAATAAAGATATGAAATAATAATAATAAAGTTACTCACTTGAATATATCCACGAAAATCCATATGTGAGGAACTGGCTTAAAAAGGAGTTAGTTTAAAATGAAAGTGAGATCATAATTGGATAGATTAAAAATAGAGTGAGAACACACATTAACAATATATAAGAGTGCCCATCCATATTAGGCTTTAACAAAAAGAAACAATAAAAACGTATTAAAATTTGAAGCTTGAAAATCACTCAAACAGAAGAAATTCATCTTCAGCCTATCTCTTCAGTGAGCATCTAAATGATATATTTCATACTATAAAGCTATTTTAGGCTAAAAACTGTAGGGTGCAACCAGTCTTGATGGGGAAAACAAATAAATTTGAAAGGAATAATGAACAGTTAAAAGAATAATAAAAATCTTGCATTAAAAAATAAATAAATAAAAATAAATAAATTAGAAAGATAAAATGAACAATTGAATAAATAAAGAAAATTTTAAAATTATCAAAAATAGAGGTATGCGAAAAAAAAAAAAAAAAAAAAAAAAAAAAAAGCCACATACACGTTTATATCCAAGTCGCTGGAAGAGGTGAACTTTATTCAGCAATTTACGAAGATATGTTTTACATTAAAAATATACAAGGAAATAATTTATATGTATTATATGTATAATTTATATGTATACAAACAAATGAGCTGTGAAGTTACATTAAAAGTGCAAAAAAATTTATATGTATTATATGTATAATTTATATGTATACAAACAAATGAGCTGTGAAACATTAAAAGTGCAAAAAAATTACGTCTGTTTCTTATTATTAAGCGTATATATGCATGCATTTCAGTCTCCTTTTATTTATTTATTTATTTATTTATTTTGTGTGTGTGTGTGTGGGTAAACTTCAAGTTATATGACAGATAGATTCGATATAAACTTAATTACGTATTTTGTAAAAACAGGTATGAAAAGAGGGTTATGTAAAAATTTGATTAAGTTTCTTTTTAAACAATCGTTTCTTAGAAATATAAAAATAACATTATCATGAACAAACATTATAGTTTTTAAGCTATAGTTTCCAATTAGTTAAATATTCTATTAAATTAAAACGAAACTAACTTATTATATATATATATATATATATATATATAGGCGTTGGACAAAATAATGTGAACACTTTCACTTTTTTACGTTTTATCGAATATCTAGAAAAACACTTAACGTGTTGTTCTTGAATTTTGAGAATGAGGAAAACATGTCTTTCCTCATATTTTTCGGCAAAGATTTTGTCATGAAGGTCCTTAGGGAACTAATAACAAATCCAATAAATTAAAAAGTTTTTATAACCCTATATATGGAAAAGCTTCGATTTATCTGTAAATTTTATATATGGTTATAAATATTATATTTCATACGTGTGTAGAGTTTTGTGAGAACGTTTTGAATATTTAAGGGATTATTAATATTTTCTTAAAGAATGTAAAAATGTTTCGCAAGTTTTTACTTTATAACTCCAAAGCTTTTTTTTTTCAAATTTCATGAAACTTACGGAAAACATGACGCCATATGCCTAAATCATTATACTATAGTTTTAAACAAATATATTTAATATTCAAAGAGGTATAGACAATTGTAGTAAATAATTTACTACTGTGCACGCGCGGACTATAGCAAAAAATTTTTGACATAGTCTCAAACCCAACTGTTTAGAGCACCTTATAAAAAATATCCAGTTGAATGTCACAAAAATTCATAGAGATATCGGTGATTAAATAAGCTATTTTTCACCTGTTTTCTAAAAACGATCTTTACGATAAGGGGTCATTCACAAATGAAAGTTTGTATCAGAAAAAAATATGTTACACAATGAGACTTAATACAATATTTGCGATTCATCTTTCTTCCTTTTTTTTTTTTTTTTTTTTTTAAATATGTATGGATGGGGGGGGGATCGAAAAAAACAAATTTTTTATAATGCTCTTGGGGTAGAGCGGAAAAGTTGCCTCTATACATAAGTATCTTCTGTTCAAAATTTCACCACTCTAGGATAATGTCTTCTGTTCTGGCAAGGGACGTGAAATTTCAAAAATTTAGTAAAATCGGCATTTTTTTTTTTTTTTTTTTCAAATTTCACAGCACTTTGCGGTAGTGTGCAAAAGTTGCACCTATGTATGGTTAATTACAGTGCAACATTTGGCGCCCCACGGACAATATGTTCTGTTCTGGCAAGGAGCCTGAAATTACCCCAAAATCGACAAATACACTGTTTTTTCATTATACTTTTAGATATTAACAATTTTACAATTAACAATTATTTTAGCAGCAAATACTTATTAACAATTGTTTTAGCAGCAGATTTTCCAGATTATCATTAACCACTAATTATTTACCACTAATTAATGATTATTAATTATTAATCTTATTTTTTTTTTCTTACAGTCAAGAACTGAGCTAGCATTGAGCAACAAAACATGGCAAAATCTTCAAAATTTTCAAAGCGAGGAGCATTAGACTGCCCAATTTTCGAATCACCGACAGATTTTGCTAGGATGCTTCCAACAAAATAGGATGTTATTAAATGCTGCATTTACGAAAGGTGGCGTCTGGGATCTGAAACAACTGGTAACAAGGAACCCGCATTTTCTTACATCGCAGAGCAAGTTTGTGTAAAGCTGCAAATGCTGTATTCTGATGCTTCCATTCCGACAGTTTCAAAGAAACGTGTCCTTAATATGATTCATGCATATCACAAGAAATATATCGATATCAAGGCTGTTTATAAAAGAATAGAGAAAAGCATGGCAACTAAAGCAAGGGTGGAGAAGTTTAAAGAAGAATCATGCTTTCTTTTTGATATAGCAGCTTGTAAGTGCTCCACGTTTACAGACTGCAATTGCCCGAAGGATTCCAAGGTCCCCTTTAAGAAACAGACATTTCTTGCTGATCAGAGAACAAAGCGCCAAATGTGCATTGGATAGCTCGATTTGCAAGAAACCAAAAAGCTAAAAACACGTGCTGTAAGGAAGACAAAAAAATTCCTTCGTAGTTCTAAATGTATTGAGTCCTGCTCATCGCAGCTTGATGGTGATGAGCCCTCATCAACATCAACGTTATTAGAAGATGATGAGGCAATGGATGAGGATAAGGAACCTGACCCTGATAACTACAACTACAATCCCGGACCATCGACTTCATCCTCTTCGCAAATGCGAAGGAAACTTTCAAATACCGCCTTAATAAGCCAAAGATTTGGGATATCGCTTCAAGCCACGGCTGCCATAGCTTCTAGCGTTCTGTACGACGTAGGCCTAGTCTCTTAATCGGATACATCTTTAATGATTGAAAAGAACAAAATTGCTAGAGAAAGGTATCGAACCATGCAAGAGCTTAAAAGTGAGAGTTCAGACATTGACAATGATCATTTAACACATGTCTTTACTTCGACGGCCGACGTGACAAAACATTGTCAACAGAAAAGGAGGATGATAAATACTACCAAAGAACAATTGTAGAGGAACACTATTCCTTGGTGAAACAACCAGGATCTAGCTACGTTGGTCATGTTACACCTGCATCAGGATCAAGTCTGGCCATTGCTGAAAGTATTTACGACTTTATCACAGCAGAAGTGCCCGGAGGTTTAAACCATATTCTTGTTCTAGGGTGTGATGGAACGGTCGCAAATACTGGAGTTCACAATGGGGTACTGCGTCGTCTTGAACTGAAGATCGGGAGAGCTGTGCAATGGGCAGTTTGTCAACTACATTTTAACGAATTGCCTCTCCGCCACTTGTTCGAGTCCCTCGATGGTCCCACCTCCGGACCCAATTCCTACACTGGTTCCATTGGAAAATCTTTGAAGGCGTGTGTGCGGCTTCCAGTGGTAACATTTGAGCCAGTTAAATGCACCTTGCCATCAGATGATATATCCACTTTGAGTATGGACCAGAAGTATCTGAGGGATATTGCTCTCGCCGTTAGCTCAGGCATGTGTCCTCCAGGTCTTGCTAAGCGCGATCCAGGTCCCCTAAACATGTCCCGCTGGTTGACAACAGCCAACCGGATATTAAGACTATATGTTTCCACCACGGAACCATCAGACAACTTACATACCATAGTAGAATTCGTTATCAGGGTGTATGTGCCATCTTGGTTCCGCATCAAAATCCATTATTCACTTAAGGATGGAGCTCGGCATCTTTACCATTTCATTCAGTCATCCAGATACTTGGATCAAGTTCACCGCAACGTCATCGACCCATTGATTTCTCGGAATGCTTACTTCGCATCTCCAGAAAACATTCTGCTCGCGATGCTGACGGATAAGAGAACACATATCAGAGCCCTTGGCATGCGACGAGTCATAAAAGCACGAGAAACATGTAAGACGGTTGGACTTGTTGGGATTAGAAAGTTCGATATTCCAAAAATAAACTTCGAAGCAAACAACAACAGCGAACTAATCGACTGGTCGTCCAGAGAAGTAACTCCACAACCAAAACTGAATGATATGACTACAGAAGATTTGAAAAGTATGCTGAAAGAACCAATACCAATTGACTGGAATTTTACAAAGTTCCCATGCCACACACAAGCTGTGGAAAGAACAGTAAAATTGGTTACGCAGGCCACAAAGAAAGTGTGTGGTCATAAAAAACGGGATGGACTTATTCGATCCACTCTGAAATAGAGAAAGTTCATGCATGAATTTAGGTGCAAGAGACAGTACAAAACCTAAAGACCTAACAAAACAAGCATTTTCGTATTTTTAATTTTGAATATTTATTTCTTAATTCTTATATCTAATAGTATGCGAGTGTATGACAATTCTGGTTTATGTTTAATAAATGTTAGTTAAATAATGAAAAAACAGTGTATTTGTCGATTTTTGGGTAATTTCAGGCTCCTTGCCAGAACAGAACATATTGTCAGTGGGGCGCCAAATTTTGCACTGTAATTAACCATACATAGGTGCAACTTTTGCACACTACCGCAAAGTGCTGTGAAATTAGAAAAAAATTAAAAAAAAAAAATTGCCGATTTTACTAAATTTTTGAAATTTCACGTCCCTTGCCAGAACAGAAGACATTATCCTAGGGTGGTGAAATTTTGAACAGAAGTTACTTATGTATAGAGGCAACTTTTCCGCTCTACCCTAAAAGCATCATAAAAAATTTGCTTTTTTCGATACCCCCTATAGTACATACCTATTAAAAAAAAAAAAAAAAAAATGTTTGAAATGAAAAATTAAATTTTTTTCTGATACAAATTTTCATTTGCGAATAACCCCTATTACCATAAAGACCTTTTTAAAAACAGCTGAAAAATAGCTCATTTAATCACTGATATCTCTATAAATTTGTGTGATATTCAACTGGATTTTTTTATAAGATGCTCTATACATTTGAGTATTACACTATGTCAAAGTTTTTTTTAGCTACAGTCCGCGCATGCACAGTAATTAATTATTTACTTTAACTGTCCATACACCTTTGAATATTAAATATATTTGTTCTAAACTAGAGTATAATGATTTAGGTGTACTTTGTCATGTTTTCCGAAAGTTTCATGAAATTTGAAGAAAAAACTTTGGGGTTATTAAGTAAAAAGTTGCGAAAAATGTTTGTATTCTTTAATAAAATATAATAACTCCTTAAATATTCAAGATATCCTCACAAACCTCTACACACTTATAAAATATAACATCTTTAATCATATCTAAAATTTGCAGATAAATCAAAGCTTTTCCATATACAGGGTTATCACGATACCTTTCATTTTATTGGATTTGTTGTTCGTACCTTCGTGACGAAATCTTTGCTGAAAAATATAAGAAAATAACTTGTTTTCCTTATTCTTAAAATTGAAGAACAAACACGGTAAGTATTTTTCAAGATATTCTACAAAACGTAAAAAAGCGAAAATGTTTACATTATTATATAAGAAACAGTTCACGAATCTCGAAAGATGAAATGGCAATAAGTATATTTGCATAGCTAAAATAAATTCCTCTGAATTCATTTAATTACTGAAACAGGAAGAGTTCATTGTAATCCAATTCACATGCTAATTGTGCTAATTGCTGATTTCAGACATGTGTCATGAATTTAATTTACGATTGACAAACAATGATCGTATTGTATTAAAAAAGACTAGTTGGCATAGGTAGACAGTTCTCCATCATATGTATGTTCTCATACATTTCAAGTGCAAGACATATTATAATCATGTTAAGAGAAATAAATTTGACTAAACGCTTGGCACAGTGATAGAATGAAACCCCCACCTAATAGGCTATCCACCGTTCACTTCGATATATTTATCTTATTCTAATTTATTAATTTATTTTATTAGGGTCAATTTCGTAGGTTAGTTTTCATACTACTATTTCCTATGCAACAATCCTCAAAATGCATATTTATATGGAATATCGTCCAATATTGCTATGTTGATAAAATCTTAAATTACGAATAACTTACGAAATTTTCCTCTTAGAATATTTGTAGTCAATCATGTTCAAACAAGTATCATAAATGTTATTTTGAAGTTGTCCGATTTATTTATGATCCTCAAAATGGACGTTTATGCTAAATTTTGTCCAGTTCTGCCATGTTAAGTAAATCGTTTTCCAAATAACTTACGAAATTTTTAAATTACAAACTTCATAGTCGAGGATGTTTATACCAGTATCTTATATAATATTTCTGACAACTCTACGATGAAAATATCCCTCAAAAAGGACATTCATGCAAAATTTTGCCGTGTTCTGCCATGTTAAGAAATTCGTAAATTTCGAATAATTTGTGAAATTTTCAAAGTAGCATGTTTATACTTAATGATGTTCATCCCGGCATCAAAACTGATATTTAAAAGCTTTTCTCACATCTTTACGATAAAAATATTTCTTTTCATGCACGTTTAATTGAAATAACCCTATTCTCCCATGTTTAGAAAATCGGAAATTTCGAATAACTTCTGAAGTTTTTAATTAGAAGGTTGTAAATGAATAGGGTTCTTGCTAGTGTCATAAATAATATTTCAAAACTGGTCCGACCTCTCTGCGATCATTTGTTCATGAGATATCGTGTTCACAGACTAACATACTAACGGACTAACAAACTAACACCCTACAGACGGACACCATCCCCTTTTTAATATTTTTGGATTCCTCACATCTGAAGCCGTGTAAGAAAGTAAAAAAAAAAAAAAAAAAAAGTTCGAAAATTTTCACCATTACCTAAGTTCCCCATAGCTATAGTATGATAGGGAACTAAAAAGCATACGAATTAGAAATTTTCAATGGATTGTTTTATTTTATTTTATTTTATTTTACTTTTATTTCATTTTGTTTTATTTATATATTTATTTATATATTTGTAAGTTTCTTACATTTATATTTATTGTAGGCTGATGAAAAGAATATCAAAGCATGGTATAAAGAACTTGTTAAAGAGCTGTTCAGTTGGCGATACCTTGAATCGTATGTTAAATTAGCATGAAATATTATAGAATTTCGAAAAGTTTGTAAGAAGATACACCCTTCCTTAAGAATATGCACAGGTTCTTTATATAATCTCAATGTTTTAACATCTACTGCCAGTACTTTAAAGTGTGATATATTTAGTAACAGGTTCAGAAGGCATCACTTGAATTGCAACTTGAACTTATTATTTTAGTGAAACTAAAAAATAAATACTCTAGTGAAATAACATAACAAAGTTTTAATAATAAGACGAACTAGTACATAACCATTCTATCTAACCTCCTGTATCATTAAAACATGCATCACATTTATATCCTCCTCCAATCATTAAAACATGCATCATATTTATATGTGATTCCTAGCATGTGTAAAAATTACAGAGAAATTCAGGAGAACGACTTCTCTCTACACTGTGCATAATCCAAATCTCTAGAGGGTTTTTTTTTCCCTCAGTCCTCCAAAATTTTTATGAGGGGCAAAGGGGGGGGGGGGGAGAGAACTATTTTCCCACAAGATGACAATAAATCAGAAAGTTTTTGGTCACGTAAGATACATAAGTTCACACCTAGTTTATTAGTTCATTGGTGTTTGCTAGGCGTCAAAATGTCTGGATACAACCTTCGCCTGTGAGCGCAAGACGGCATTATCAAAGTCGAGCGTGAAATTGCGGCGACTGTGCATCTGAGAGTGTGAAAGGATGCACGGAATGTCCGTTTTCATGATTTCGCAGACAGAGAGGTACCTCAGACCTCACACTGGCAGTCGAGTACAAAAGAAGAAAACCTTGACAATGTCACAAAAGTACCAATAGATTAAAAAGCATGTAAAATCGAATTTATATAAGAAATGTCAAAGGCATTTATAATAATAGAAGATATATATATCCCTTTAATCTCACTTCGTGGCACTAGATGCTATATATAGCTGTTTTTGTTTAAAAAAAATTTATAGGACACTATCGCTCTTTTTGATTCGCATTTTAAATGTAATTAATCAACATATCACTTCAAGAATCTACCTTTAATTTAATAAAAAAAAATACATTAAGCGCATAAAAATAATAAGTAAATTTTTACATTTTTTAGGGTTTTGATCTCTTTTTCAAACTCTATGTATCAATAGCCCACTAAAATGCCGCCTCATTAAAATCATAAAAAAGTATGGATGCATTTTCTTTTTAAAAATACTCTTTTCGAAAAATCGAAACCGAGGGAAGCCGAACATGTTGAATAATTCCCACCAAAATGTAATCAGCCCAGTTTATGTCAAGACAAAATAAAATACCAATTTTGGTTAAATTTCGTTCATTGGTCCGTTAGATACAGCGTCTACAAAATTTATGACATACATGCGCTCACGCATACAGACATTTTCTAAAAATGGTCAAATCTTGTTCAGAATATCTCAAAAGTGTAAATACATCGAAAAACAGAGGTCGAAAAATTTCACGAATACAATATTTTTTCTTCTATATATAGAAGAAAGTAAAAATATTTTCAAATTTATAAAATTAATTTAAACTATATCTAGAATAGTAAAAAGAAGAGTGGGGGGGGGGGGGAGAATATAGTATAATAAATTTATGCTTCTATTAATTTTCTCCATGTTTTTATTATCTAGCATCGCTAGGTTTGAACATTAACTATTAACTGTATTAGTTTCTAACAGTATTCATAAAATCCATGCATTTTGCTGTTATGTAAGTATCATATAGGTATTTTAATTTATTTCGTTTCTCACTTCTCTTTACTTTTTATCATCGTGGTTTGGGCCTTGAAGTTAAGAAATCATTATCAATTTGCATTTAACTTCACAGAAAACCACCATTTGCATGCATTCATGTAATGCCCCTGATGACGTTAGGAATTTGGCATGACTACATTCGTTTGATTTCATTTTATTTTGATCTTTTCATTAATTTCATCTATTTGGATCCTTTTTATAACTGTTCATATTCTGATAATTTTCTATGAGTTTTTATATATGTACAAGGATAATAAAAATCTGGAGTGACTCCACTCGACTTTCCGAACATTGAGTAATTAATAATTTTGTAGATAAAGTAAATAAAGAGGAGTTGTTAAACGAAAAAAAAAAAAAAAAAAAAAAGAGAAAACCATAATCGAGTGTTCGAGTATTTTTCTCCATATATTACACGATGTTATTTAAAACTACTGAACTTTGAGCCCATAGATCATAATGATAAAGAATTTTTCGTTGTGTCCCTGTAAAAACCTATAAATGCTAGATTCACCAAAATGCTTATAGTTAGTGCAACAGTGATTTATAATATTCATATAAATTTTCAGCTCAATTGAATAAGGCGTTTAGATGCTATCGCACTTTTAAAAATTTGGTCCCATAGGCCATAATGATAAAGAATTTTTCTTTGTGTCCCTGTAAAAAAACTGTAAGTGCTAAATTCACCAAAATCTATAGAGTTGGTGCAACTGTGACCTATAATATGTGTACACATTTTTTGCTCAGATTAATAGGGCGTTTAGACGCTACCACACTTTAAAAAAATTGGTCCCATAGGCCAAAATGAAAAATAATTTTTCTTTGTGCTCTATGTGTTTGTAAAATAACTGTAAGTGCTAAATTCACCAAAATCTATACAGTTTGTACAACTGTGACCTATAACACGTGTGCAATTTTTTTGCTCAGATTAATAAAGCGTTTAGACGCTATCGCACTTTTAAAAATTTGGCCCCATAGGCCATAATGATAAAGAATTTTTCTGGTGTCCCTGTAAAAAAACTATAAGTGCTAGATTCACCAAAATCAATAGGGTTCGTACTATGGTGACTTACAATATACGTACCAACTTTCAGCTTCTTCGAACAAATCGTTTAGACACTAGCGTGTTCACTCACAGACATACACACACACATACATGCACACATACACATACATACATACATCATCGTGAAAATAGTGAAAACGGACTCAGGGGACCTCGAAACGGATAGAAACATCAAAATCTCAAATTCGGATTTTTGGCATGATTACAATACTTTCCTCACTATAGTGTTCGGAAAATAAAAATGGCTACAGAGGACATTTCAATTTTTGAAAATTCTCATGATGTTTTCATATTATATAATTTTCATCAATAAAATAGATTTCTTCTTGCTCAAAACAGATAAATTTTTCTCTTTCTCACACATTAAATAAACGAGCAAACAAACAAAAATAAAAACAGATATATTTTTAAAGATATTAAACTGTTTTTCGAAGCCTTAACTGCATTGTTATGACATCTAAACGGAATGCTTGTGGAGTAGAGCATGAAATTCGCATTCGCTCAAAGATTGAAAGATTTAAAAAAAAGGAGAAAATATATTTCTCTTTCCGTTAGCCTACTTGGCATAAACTCTTCTCTAAGATTTTTCATTCTCAATTACTCATATGTTACCTACATGTTACAAAATGTCTTTTTTAAAAAAATAGCATTTTAAAAACATACACAAAAGCTTAGATATACAATCCGTCTCAACTACTAAAACAGATTTTTTTTTTTTTTTTTTTTTTTTTTTTTACTTTTATGTGAAGTTTCTATTAAAATGTGATCAGTATAATAAAATGAATAGTAACAAAATTTGATGAATTGAATAAAATGTGAGTTGATATACCTTTTCGGCTTTTTGTGTTATATCTGGCAGCAAAGTTTGAGGTTTAACCAGAAGCATAAGATTACATTAAAAATTTCTTGCAAAATAAAATGAATTAATATTTATTTTATTTTACTTTATTTATTTTACTCTTTTATTATTATTTATTTTATTTTATTCTATTCTATTCTATTCTATTTGAGAAGCCTTTTTAATTTCCCTAAAAAAGTTTATTTAAAATTTATGATTTCTACAAATGATTAACAGATTTTTAATTATTAAAATTGTACATTGGTACTAAATCGAGTTATGTATATATATATATATATATTCATAGGAAAAAAGTATTAGATACGAAAAAAACTTCCGACTTCTGGTTTTCGATTGATTTACGCGTTTTTGAAAAGTAATAAACATAATTTGACCATTTTTAGAAAATGTCCGTCTCTCTGTCTCTATGTGACAAAACTTTTGTTGTAGCTCTTGCTCAGGAACTAATACACAGAATTTCATGCAAATTTATATTTATTTGCATCTTGATATAAATTAGTGCCTACCAATTTCTGGTTCGAATCACTCAAAGGTATCATTGCTGTACTGCCATTTTTGTCCTATTCTCTATAATTGCATAAAACTTCATGAGTGAGAAGACTAACATGATAAATTATGCTAATTCGATATAATTTTATATCGGCAGACATAAGGCATTGCTTTATTGCGAATTTCACTATGCACTGTGTACGGGAAGGCTACATTTCAGCTTCCACTGCCCATAAATGCACTAAATTTGATATATGAGATAAAAATTTAAAAAAAAAAAAAATTTAGGTACATATTCGCTGACAGGTGGCGCATCTATTAACCACCTTTTGAGACTTTCTATACATCTCAATATCTGTTAGTTAAAACTGCCTCAAATTGCATACTAAAATATTTATTGTGAGAAGGTATATGTTAAAATAGCTTTTTAAGCGGCAGGTGGTGATATTATATAGAATGATATAGAAGAATGTTTTGTTGTAGTTACAACACAATTAAAAAAAAATTAAATGGATACTCATTTAGCCTTTTTCATATAAATCAATCCATCTATCTACCTATCTACATACATATATATGTGTGTATATATATATATATATATTTCAGAAATGGTGTAATTTTTATGGATAAAAGAAATCTGAAAGTTTTTTGGCATGAAAAACTAATATGGAACTACTTTTTTTTTTATTCCGAGCTAAATAAAAATATTTTTTTATATATGTTTTCAAATTGCAAACAATTAGTTAATTTGTTAAAAAAAAAAAAAAAAAAAAAAAAAAAAAAAAAACTATTGATAGATATTTCTTCTAATGAATAAATACATGATAAATTAATCAATTATCAGTATAATTTGTATGTCTTGTTTAAAATTTCTTTAAGGGGGGTTGGGGCGGGGGGGGGGGGCGAATCAATCGACATTCAAATAAAATACTTTTGAATAAATTCTTTCCTGGGCAAATGGATAGACAAGTTTTAGTAGAGATAGTGACTGTTAGGCATTCAAAAATTAATTAACATGTCTTTACTATAAATGTTAATTAGTTTGAAATGTGGTATTATTATTATTATTATTATTTTAGGAAATACATAATGCTTTTTAGCGAAGAAGAAGAAATGAATATTTTCTTTAATGTTTTTGTTTCGGACTTCTTTATATCTAATTTTACTGTAAGAATTTCTTATACACGGTTTCACAGTAAATGCTGCACATATTGGACTATTCGTTAGAACGTTGCACATGTGGATTTTTGTATATATCAGTTCAAGAATTGTATTTTCACAAAGACAATTTTAATTGTTTTGTTACTGTAATGTTATATTTTATAAAGGATTTGGGTGCCATGGAAATTTTTTCAGATTCATAATTTATCTACAGAAGTTTTTGAATGCAAAATTAAGATAAATAAATAAAATTAAGATAAATAAAATAAGTTTTTTTTTTTTTTTTTTTTTTATTTTAATGAATGAGTTTTAAATGTATTGATAAAATATATCGATTCAACTTTTAACTATACAAAAATATAAGGTATTTTTTAATGAAGATATTTGGTTAATATTTAAATGAATGTATGGACTCTATAAATAAATACATGAAAGCTAAACTCTTATTGTTCAAATAAAACAGAAAATATTCAAAGGCAGTAATAAAGTCAAATTTCAGATTAAAAGTCTGTAATGTTTTGTTTTGTGCAAGGCTGTAATCCGAAAGAAATTTCGGAGGAGGTTCAAATTCAGTACATAACGTTAAAAGATAAAAATGATGTAAAACTGAAAAGTTTTCAACAAATCTGCATAATTTCGTGGGGTGTTAGCCAAAATCCCCACCTGGCTACAACCTTAGTTTTGTTTATATTTTGTTTATAGTTATGGTTATATTTTAGAATATTTTTTTTATAGGAAAACTTGTCCTTTAAAAATTTTAAGACTCTGCGACAGGATTTTAATGAAGAAAAAAATTAAAACAATCTAGAATTCATTAAGTATTAGATTTTCACTTAAATTAAAAGTGTTTATATTATACATATGTATATAAGTAAAGTAAAACTAAGCTTTTACTTTGTTATTCTATTTACATATTTGTTGCATTTTCTTGCATCTTATGCAAATTTGTTATCTTTATCATATATATTTCAGTAATTATGTTTTTTCTTTTTTTTTTTACCTTTCAAATAATTTTCCTTCTTAATATATGTATATGTGTGTGTATGTGTTTTAGAAATTTCAAAGTTATTTTTCTAGATTTATTAACCTTTCAATACATTTTTCTTTGTATAAAGCTTCACTTCCATATGCAATTGTTTATTGGTTTCTTTCCTGATGATTATAATAATGATTTATGTGTACATTTGAGAATTTATAAGTTGTTATATATATATCAGGGTTTTTTTCAGTTTGATTTAATATAAACCATTTTTTTAAATACTCAAACTTATAGTATAAATTAAAAAAAAAAAAAAAAAAAATGATGAAAGATAAGATACTACTCGTAAATATATTTACTTATTTAAGAAATTATTTCGAGTCTGCTAAATAAATATTTAAACAATTAAAATCACATTGCTATTTTACACTTTCTTATACATTATAAGAAATTAGTTTTTTGACAAAGTTTTAATAAAGTTTAATAATTAAGAAAATTTGTAATATTATAATTAAGAAAAATATTAATTTCCGTAATTAAAACTCTACTAATATCACAAAATAATTACATTTTCCATGTTTAAATCATTTAATTCATAGGTTGATATTTTCTTCTTTTAAAACAACTAGCTTCACCAGTGGCCAAGAGATTCGACTCTACAAGATGGTAGATGGGAGGTACCAGGTTCAAATCCATACCGCGCTCGTCGACCTAGCAATTCCGGATTTTCCTAGTTTTCTTCGAAACTGTGCAAAACTGGTTTTCTACGAAACTCACGTGAATACGAGTTAAGACCGCTTAGATTGTCCACCACGGTGGTCATATGGCACAGGCCTAGATCCCTAGGGAAAATATTTGGCTTTATACCCAACATCAATCTTTTAAACAACTATATATAAAAAAGGAATTAGATGAATTCATTGTTTTAAAACTTTAGATTATTTTAAGAATGAATATTTTTCTCAAAAGTAATTAAAATTGTTCTTGCATGTACTAAGTATTTAAAATAAAACCTTTGACAAATTATTCCTATAAAAAAAAATAATAATAAAACAATAAAATTATTATTTCTATAAAATAAATAAAACGATAAAAAATATCGAATATATATATATTTGAGAATAGTCTTGTTGTTATAATCCTGAAATCGAAAATAAATAATGTAATAACCATATACGAAATTTGTTTTACTCGATAGTAAATATGCATTATAATCATTAAATAAAAACGTTTTGTTTTGTTTTTAGAAAACACATATTTTGGTCGCTGGTATCCAATTCTGATTTTTTGAAAGAACATTTTTATTAATTCAAAAATTCTTTATATACATATATATATATGTGTGTATTGTATATGTATTAATAATTTCTACATACCTTCTCTACCTTTAGAGGTTTTTCTTTTTCTTTTTCTTTTTTTTTTTTTTTTTTTTTTTTTTTCCAGGAAGTTTAAAATTATATTAATTACCATTAACCAAAAACAATTCTACGCTACCCGTATTGGTGTAAATGTTATAAACATGCTTCTAAAAATAAATGCAGTTCATAAATTTAGTGAAATAAATGTATTATTTAAAAATAGATTAATTAAGAGTCGGTTAAACAAATAATAAATAAATAAAATATTAGTGATTCAAAAAATTAAAATAAATAAAATGAAATAGCTAATAAAGTAGATTTTAACAAAATAATTAACACTATTTCGTCAACAATCTTTAAATTAAAAAACAAAAGAAAGAAAGAAAAACTGCGAAGTTTAACCAGAGTATATTATTTTTATTAAAAAGAAATAGCTGAGAAAAACGTTGTATTCAAAGTGAAAGTTTTCCTCATTATCTGACGCAAGGAATATAATTTTCAGATTGTTAATAAAGAAAAAAAAAATTATATGAAATATAAAAGAATCCTGACATCTCCCATAAAGACTCATAGAAAAAGGATTAAACGGTCTGGAAAAAAAGGAAATTCCTCGTTCCGTCATTCATCATTTTTATCCATCTAATCTTTTCTCCAAGAGGAAAAGACTTTTCATTTATACGCGTGGGTAAGTCTCGTGGATCCTATTTACCCAGCAGTCAAAAAACGGTACCGAAAAATTGCAGAATCTTCACGGAAATGCATCCCTTCCACTGCCTCGGAGCGAACTCGAATTAAGAGGAGAGAAGAATCCGGTTTTAAAGTCAGTCTCCACAACAGGTAAGCAAGTTTAGAAAAAGCGCTGACCTTCAACGCATACTTCTGCCGAAAACTTCGCAGGTCGCATCTTATTGGCCAGCTACCTGCTCGGCCACCCTCAGCCCTCCAATCACAGCGAATCGCTCGATTCAGGGAGAACTAGTAACTTGGCATTACTCAAGCGGACACGTCTCTATTCAGTAACGCCATATTGATTATCTGTATTGTTATTGAATGTTTATGGACAAAATTATTCTAAACTGACGTCTGCGAAGTGCTATGGATTGTGGTGACTGGATTCTTTTTATTAGTGACTTATAGACAACGATTTACAATGACGACTCCTATATGTCGGTGCCGCGTTTTGTACTTGGGATCAGCGGTGCCGCACATAACAAAGGATGGATTACAGGGCATTCAGGAACCCCTCCGAGATTTGTATCCGGAGCAGGGATCATTCTCTGCTAAGGGAATAGATTCCTGGCTTAGTGTTTGGAGTAATGGTATCCTATTAGAAAATGTTGACGAATCTATGAGACAGGTAACACGTTTTTTCAACATAGAAACATTGCATTATTGTGCCGCCATAAGATATGTTGTAGTACCGGGAAATAACGGTGAAAGAGTAGAAAAATTTTTGCCTTTGGATAGTCCTTTTGCGCGATATGCTGATCCCAGTCATCCACCTTTGTTTGCTTGTATTCTACGGCGTACAACTGGTATTAAAGTGCTCGAATGTCATGCTTTTATCTGCAAAAAAGAAGCTGCTGCAAATGCTTTGGTTCGATGTTGTTTTCATTCATATGCTGATAATATGCAAGCTAAGCAGCTTGATGAAAATCCATACTACATGGAAAATAGACGCTCTCAATCCCTATCTGGTCTAAATACTTTAGAAAAAGTGGAAGTTTGGCGTTCTAAAGGTGAAGGATCCACATTAAACCCATCAAACCCCCCTCTAAAACAAATCGCCAACGGTATAAAGCCCACACCCCCACCGAGAAATAGCGTCATAAGTGAAAATGATGATAACTATAAAGTGTGGACGGGAATTGCACCTACTGAGAGAGAATTACTTTATGTTGATGCCACGGGTACTATGCGTAGTTTAAAATCAGCTGCTGGGACTTTAAGGAATGCTCAAGCTAAAATACGCCAGATGGCTGGAGGTGTTCCCCGACCTCCACCTCCTCCATCCCCCAGTCTTTTTAATGGAAAAGACAAAAGTAGCAAGGGGAGTAAGCCATCCAAATCTAAAAGTAAAAAGAAATTGAAAGAGCAACAGCAACAGCAGCAGCTGCTAATGAATGGATCCGCTAGAGTAATGAATGGTGTAAGGCCTGTTTCCGTGATGGGGCATTATGGATCGATTCCACCACCTCCACCTCCTCAATTACCGTATCGTAACGCTGGATTTTACACAGAACGTCGCATTCATAAAAATGGACGTCTTCCTCTACCAGGACACGAAGAGCCCATTTATATTTCAGCTACCCGCCCATTAAGTCCTGTGTCTACATATCAGCCTGCTGCTTTTCCTTATGAACAATATTTCATGCAATATGGAACAGCTCCTAGAGGCATGCCGTTCCGAGATGGCCATCATGTCAGAGGCAGACCATCGCATCAAGCCTTGCAACAGCATTATTACCAACCTCAGACATTCCAAGCTCCTCCACATCCTCCAGACAAAATTGCTTATGCTGGAGATCCCGAAAATGATAAAGATGAGGATTACAAAGATGCCGATGGCTCTCCCTTCAATACTGGAATCTATAAGAAGAAAGGCCATCTGAATGAGAGAGCTTTTTCATATTCTATCAGGCAAGAGCATCGTTCGCGATCTAACAGTTTGGCCAGCCTTCAATTTTTTGCCAATGATTCTTTAACTGATGGGGATGGTCAAGAAAGATCACGAGATGAAGATAGAAAAGAGAGGGAACTTGCTCAACTCGTCAGCGGACTGGAGCTCAAAGATAACGGAATGCCTGCTGGATCTACTGCCAGTCGTAGAGGAGAATCAAATTTTATTAAGAAGAAAGCTTCCTCTTACCAGAGGTGAAGAAAAAATTATACTGTAAGTAATTTTTTTTTTTTTTTTTTTTTTTTTTATTAATTTAAACATTTAAAAATTGTTTAAGTAATTTATAATAGTGACATCAACAGAGGAAAAGGTGTGAATTTTTCCCTCCAGATTTTGAAATTATAAATCCTTTTCTTCATTTTCTATAGTTTTAAGAAGAATGAAAATATTTTTTAAATAAATAAAATAATTATTGCAATATGTATAGATAATTACAAATAATAATAATAATAATAATTTGCAAACTTTTATGATTCATATGATTTCTTTAAATTTTTGAAGGGTGAATGTTTTTAATTTATGTGTATATTTTTATTTTATTTTGAGAAGTGTAGAAAAATTCTCGTTATTTTTTCATTGACTGAATATTTGATAAATCAGTTTAAAATGTAAAACACATAACTAATAAAAATGTAGAACAATAAAACATTTTGAGTTAGCAATGCAATAAAGTTTACTGCAATTAAAATATATATATATATATATTTTTTTTTTAATAGCAAGAAAAATTGCTATTTTTTATTTTTATTATTATTAAAGTATTATTCATTAATTGCTACTTATTTCAAACATGTGCAGTTTGCTCTTCATTATTCTGTTTGCAAACTAAAACTTTACTTAATTTAAAATTCAAAAAGTGTATTTTTATCTTTAAAAAGAAAATAATAATAATATAGTAAATTTAAATAGCAATTTTTTAAATAGAATTTTTTACATTTTTTGCGATATGAAATTTTTTTGGATTAATTTAAGTAAGTTTTTCATAATATCAAAATTTTTTTGCTTTCATTAAAAAGTCGTAATCAAAAAGTGTATTCTTATTTTAAAAATAATAACAATAATATAGTGTGATTTTAAATAGCAATCTTTTAAATAGAATTTTTTACGCATTTAAAACTGCAGTATGATTCATTTAAGTAAGTTTTTCAAAATATCAAGAATTTTTTGAATTCATGAAAAAGGAATTTTTATGTCTTTTCTTTTTCTTGTTGCACAATACATTGCACAATACGTTGTCTTACGTAGGTTTCATTTCTCTTAATATTTTGTAGTGAACGTAATAAGTAATAATATAATGTTTTTTAAATTATTAAATTCATTGAAATTACAAAGTATTTAAGATTCTTGAATTTTAAAAACATTCTTTATGAATAATATCCTTCACGTGGTGATTTATTTACAACCAGTTTTATTTAAAATTTTCATCTTATCTTCTAAGGCGTTGAACTGAATGTAAATTGTGTTATTGTTTTCATATCTTAAAGTTTATTAAGGACTTATTGAAATTTGCATAGCATTATGGAAATCTCAAGGTTTAGTTATATTCTTATAAAAGTGTTTAAATAAATATTCTAAATGAGTAAAAATTAAAAAAAAAAAAAAAACCAGGGAATTTATCATATAATGGATTTTTTTATTTGTTATATCAAAATTCTTTAAAATTGGCACATTAATTGAATTATAATATGCAGATATGTTTAGTGAGATAACTTTTTTTTTTTTTTTTTTTTTTATAAAATTAAAAACAACATTTATACATATATATATATATTTTCTGTTATTATTAATGGAATGCTAAATTATTGATTTAAAAATATGGTATATTTTTTAATCGAATATTTCATATGTTTCCTCAAAACGCTTCAGAAAATGGAAATGAATTTTAAATAATTTTAACAGATATTTCTATTTTAAATGGGATGTTAGTTGGACAAATCTGTGGTATGAATGAAGTTTAGTGTGTATCTGTATACAAAACAGTGTTGCTATATTGAAATCTATAACTAATTATAAAAATTCAGTCAAATGTTAAATTATTTTAATTATGGATGTTCATTTTACAAAATTTATTTTTAATTATTTTCGATTATTGATCAACATTTACATTCCGATTTACACTACGTCCCGCCAATGGCTGAGCAGCTCTGCGACAAAAGCTGGTACATGGTAAGTGCCGGGCTCAATACCAGGTCGCGCTCGTCAACTCACCCCTTCGAAGTTTTCCGTGGGTTTCTCTTAAACTCGTGTAAATATGGGCTAGACCTACTTAGAAAGATCCTCAAGAAGGGCATTCCACCTATAGGTCTAGGATCTTAGTGCAGTGAATCGTCCTTAAACCGTACAATCTTAATTTTATAGTACATTTCAGCAAAACATAACAATCAAAATAGATGCATTTTCTGCTTGGATATTTCTTAGAAATTACGAGATTATTTTTTTTAAATTATTACAAATATTTTATATATTTAAATTAAATGATTCTTACATTGAAAGAGATCAATCTAACATTATTTTAAGCGCCCCATATATTTTATAGTAGTGCTTCTATTAAACTTTTTTCAAAGAATACAGATATATGCCCCTTTTATTTAAAGTTGTATTAAATCCTGATCTTTTATCAACATTAGTATTGTGGTGGGCGCTCGTGCCATTAACATAACCTTGTAATTTATTTTTGTGTGTCTTTTTCATGTCAAATAGAATTTACGTATTTCAAAATAGTTAAAACAATCCTTTGGCAACATTATAATATTTTTCCTTGGTTAAATATTTTTTTTATTTTTTTTTTTTTTTGTTTTACAGTTAAATTTCTAAAATGTGTTGTAAGGAATAATTATCAATTGAGAGAGAGAAAAAAAAATCTTTTACTTATTACAATTTTGTTTTGTTGTTTTATTGATATAACTATTATTGATTTACACTGGTATTCAAAATTAAAGCAACAACATGTTTCTCATTTTCTTCTTTTGCTTTTAACTTTTAAACAAATAAATATATATACATAAAATTTGGAAAGAATGTTCGTTATCATATCATTAATTGAATTTTACATAATTTCAGCATAAGTAAGGATTTTTAAACTGATAATTATTCAATTTTTCTCAAAAATAAGCTTTGGAAAAAATGAAAATTTTTAACAATTTTGGAAAAGAAAACTTAATGAAAAATGGTCACAATGATGCATTACTGATAGGAGAAGATGCACATGCATCCATGTGTTAGATTGAAACCCAATTTTCCCTCCTGTATTCATTTTTCTGTTTCTTCTTTTTTTCACAAGTAAATAACTTTTTAAAAAATATACATACTAACATGAAAATTGGATAAGACGTTCATTATAAAATTATTTATCGACATTTTTATTATTCTGATGATGCTCATGGTCTATAAATTAGTAATTACATTTTTTTTTTTTAAATCCATTATAAAAGTAAAAGAAAAGTGAATACAAAAAAGAAAAATCGGGATTTAGTTCGACATTTGAAAGCATGTGCGCTATCATCATCTGTAATGCGTCCTTAATACTATTTTTCAATAAGTTTTCTTTTCAAAAATTGTTGAAATTTTTCATTTTTTCCAAAATTTACTTTTGAGAAAAATTAAATAATTGTAAGTTCAAAAATTATTACTTTTCTAAAGTCATATAAAATTTGATTAATGATATAATAACAAATATGTAATACAAACATTGTGTTTATTTGTTTAAAAAATACGCCGCCCCCCCCCCCCCCCCAAAAAAAAAAAAAAAAAAAAAAAAGGAGAAAACAGGTTGTTGCTTTAATTTGGAACACCAGTGTATAACAAAATAAGTTTAAAAAATATGTTCAGTGATAAATACACAATCTATAAAACAAATAATGATCGAGAAGTATTATTCTCTACACTAGTAAAAGGAAGATACTGGGTTCAAAATTTTTGTCACACTTGTCGGCCTAACTACTCGGAGTTTTCTGTAGTTTCCTCCAAAACTCAAATTAATAGAAAGACCTCACAAGGGCACACTACCAAGGCCTAGGGCTCTTGCATAGTCACTTGGCATTACTAATCCTAACATAACCTAAAAAAAAAAAAAAAAAAAAAAAAAAAAAAAAAACATTGCTACTAGATTTAACATACAGATGCTTCAAGATTTTGAAATGAAACACCATCTTCAATATTAAATACTGCTAAAAGAGCAAATCCGAAACAGTTCTTCTCTACATACTTTGAAGCAAAACTTATTTTCTCAGTTTATCTTCATAGATTTTCTTGTTTGGATGATAAACTTGATACTTATTCTGTTTTTGATTATGTTCATATTTACCACTGTAATTTTTTATCTGACGAAAACATCTATAAATACATTGCTCTCAAATTGTATTCTTCTTACTCATTTTTTTTTTCTTTGAAATTTTAGACACGTTTAAGAAATTATTAGGTGATTTTTTTTTTTTTTTTTTTTTTTTTTTTTATGAATTAAAAGTCGTCACATTTATCCATTTAAAATTACAAGGAAGTTTAATTTTTCTTTCTTTCTTAGAAAAATATTACTGATAAAAAAGAAATCAAGAAATATACTATTACTTATTTTATTTTACTTTTCTAATGCATTTTCAAAATAAGCCTTTTTGCTTAGTACAATAATTTATTATGTTCAAACAAACATTACATGCAAAGACATTGAAATAGAAAAGTTTTTTCAAATTACTTCTACAATTAGCTAATTTGTTCATATTTATTCATTTATTTATTTATATTTCCCAAATTACATACAAAGAAAAAGTCTTCGCACATGAACTCTTTTTATTTTAATTTGATGAAGAATTTGTTAATACATACTAAAATTAGTGTTAATATACACTAACGTACAAAAATAGTACAAACTAAAATTTCGTAGAGAAGTAAAGTTCAGAACTAAATTGATTTTAGAAACGATTTAGAACTAAACGTCATGACATGCATTAAACTATACAATGCAAATAAAATCAAGCAAACTAGATAAAATTGTGCTAAAATTCACTAAAAGGTTGAATCTCATAAATTATGAGAAAGAAATGCTAATGATATTTAAAATTTTTTAAAGCAAGAAAAAATACATAGGAACAATATCTGTAAATTCCAAAAACGCTTCAAAAAAGAAACTTGTTTCAAATTACATAAAACTCATTTTCATGAAGAAAAAAAAATTCTATGATAACAGGCAATATGCATAGCAATATATTTACTATTCTTTCTATATGAATATCCAATTCAAAATATCCATATACAGTTCCCGCCGCTTATTAAAATCACATTCGTTCTCAGCCAAAGTGATTTTATTAAGCGGCTGATTTTTATATCCGGCGAACGTTCCTGCACTTAAGGAAAAGGTATTACTTCCTTGAATTTGGAAAGAAACTTCAGAAGGTAATGAATAATGGAATTAGTAAACAATATAAATTAATTTTTGATGGATAATTAATTAGTTGTTCCTTCAATATAAGTAAATTAAACGCATTCCATGTTCCCATGCGCTTTCCTTTGAGGAAAATCATCATTACTTTACTAAAAGTTCATGCCGTGTTCTTAGAAATTTAAAATCTTTCCGTGTAAGCCTCATGAGTAATAGTAATTTCGAAATAAGAACTAGAAATTTATATATATATATATATATATATATGTATATATATATCATTTCAAATCTAATTTGTAACTTTTTACTGTGCTTTGAAGAATACGTTCCTTGAAATTGTTACGGAGATAAGTGATGGGGCGTGTTTAATTTGTAACTGTGCTGCAAGTGTAAAATCTTCGACAATAAGAGATAACGGAGGGTTTGTTATGCTTTAATTTTTTTCTATCCCCCCCCCCCTCCCAAAAAAAAAAAAAAAAAAAAAAAAAAAGGAATGTAAATAAAAAAAATTTTAATGTGCATAAGTGATATTTTTGGCTGCTGAGGAGATATATTTGAGTTTATTAAACGGCGATGCTGATTTTATTAAGCGGTGGCTTTAAAAGTAGTTTGTATTGATTTGACGATCCTGACGATTTGATCAGATTAAGCGGCTGATTTATTAATAAGTGAATTTATTAAGCGGCGGTTACTGTATAAATATTTTGAATCGGATATTGATATAGATATAAAAGTACAAATACCGTTAATTTATTATGTATATATCGATGTATGAAATAACAATTATTGAGGATTGATCATAGGGATTTTTCCAATAAATCGATACTGTTATATCTTTCCTACATACCTATTTTTAAAACTTTTTTTTATTTATTAATCTTGTGTACCTTGTGACATTTCATTCTGAACTTCTGTTCTAAAACAATATCTTTAAAAGTATAGTCACCCATCCACATTACATTATCTGATTATTTTATTGCTATCCATCATCTGTGTCCTTATGTATAACTCTAGATTTTTTATTCTCCTCATAATTATTCCTAAGATAAATACACCTACCCTCTTCCAGTACAATCTTTTACCAAACTGGAGAGAGGTCACGATCCACTGGTTGAGAAATCCTGTAATTTAAGAACCATGGTACTTAGCATGCAAAAGCTGTATCTAAATGCGAGCAACTCTTCTCACCAAAAATGGTTTCGCTTTTAAGCAATATCGACATATCATAAGGTATATTTACCACGAACATTTTTCTGGATGAATATTTTCCAGTTTATTTCCATCTCACTGCCCATGAATCTCAAGCATTTGGATAATGCGTACTTATCATGCAATTTCTAGATTAAAAGGCTCTACGGGCACTGGGCTGTTATAATTCTATATGAATGGTGACTTTAAAAAGGAGAGGAATGGCTCCAAAATAAACCTACGATCATTTTGCAGACAATCCAACGCAAAACCCACGTCTGCCCTACAGATTTGGGCCGGAAACCTATTGAATGTAATTGGTCACCTGACCTGCAAAGGATAAAAGATGATCTAGAGAGAGACTTTTTTTTTTTTTTTTTTCCCAATGTATTATTTCTTTTATTTTTGTTACTTTACAACTTCGTTTTTGCAAGATATGACGCCATATTTATAACTGAAATAGTGAATAGCTTCTAAGATTGATCATACGCTCTCAGGTGTGTACAAAAGAATTGATTATTATAAAATCTCTCTTTTTTTACTTTATAAAAACGAATTCTTGTAAAAGTTCAAAGTTTATAAATAATTATAGTCTTACTTTATAACAAATAATGCTTAAAATATCTGCAAGACAACAAACTCATTCTTTTTATTTATTTATTTTTGTTTGTTTTTGTTTATTCTAAACCGTAAATATTTGTTTTTCTTGTAAACGTTTGTGTAAATGGAAAAAAAATGATAAATTTTTAAAATATATTAATACATAATAATTACTTAATGTTATCATTTATGTAAACGTGCTTTCTTTATCAAAATTAAGTTAAATTTAGGTTTATTTTGGCAGATATGCGACAAAAAAGTCACTTTTTTTTTTAATCATTTGCCAAATGAAATATTTGGAAATTAATGGTGTTTTTCACCAATAAATGATAAAGTGAATATAAATATTGATTCGCGAATTATCATTTTACAGTAGTATTTTCCAATGTATGAATGAAAGCGTTAATAAAAACAGTATACATTGCAGATAGATAGACAGATAGATATCTACTTTCATAACTTGTCACATTACTGACTTAAAAATGTGACAATTCATACACTTACATTTATCAAATTGCAACTTTGAATTCAGTAACAGAAATTTGCTTTTATTAATTCTTTATATCTTAAATTTAATTAAAGTATCTTTTTTCCGTGACCAGTAGTTACTCATACTTTATATAGAATAAACGGTTATGATATTAACAATTATTATTATAGTTATTATTGTTTATGTTTTCAAAAGCTTAACTTAAAATAAAGGTGTAATCATACAGTGTATCTTTGCTTTTTAACGATTCTGTTAATAACGATTCTATATATAAAAGCTGATTTTTAGCAAAAAGTTATCAAATAATAAATATTGGTAGATAGTCCACACTCGGTATTCTAAATTTATATCGTATGGGAATGTTCCTTGAAATTTTTTTTAAATACTGACAAAACATTCAGGTACAGAGACCATCAAAAGTATTCAAATGTCTTTGAAGGTAATACTTCACCTATGAAATACTTCGTCGATGGGCGGAATTTCTTACTGGTACATATATTAGCACACGCTTAGACTGCATTAAACAAAATAAACTAACCATATATATATTTATAAGCATGTTTGATATAAAATATGGTACGAAGCGCATTAAACTCGCATATTGGACAACACAAAAGAATTCGGACTTATTACGAGCTAAATTTGGAAGTTCCTTGCACCATGCATGTCCAAGGAAATTACTTAGGAATGATAATCCTTTTTCTTACTCATATGTTAGACAAAATATTGCTTGAGGTCCAATTTTTTATGTTATGTTTTTGCTACAATTATGCTTTTTGATGGCCTCTGTAAACAGAAATGAAGTTATTAGCGGTTGGATTTTGCGTCTGTTATCACTATAACTGAAATGAAATAAAAATTCAAATTTGGTATTCGAAAATTATATGGAAATGTCATTTTAAAGTTTTGACTGAGATCGCCCAGTTTTAAAGTGTACCATGGGTAAAAATTCGCTGAATAATTTTAAACTTTATATATATATATATATATTTATATATATATATATATACATAATTTATTATGAAACTTAAATGTTTTATGAATATAGTTGAAATATTCAAATGGGGGTTGAAAGTAACATTAGCCCTCACTCAAAGAAATATAAGCCTAATAAAACTGTTTTATAATTAGCAGTGTAAGAGAAAGTAGTTTGCGTGCCACACCTAATTATTTTTTCTTACTATTTAAAAATTTAATTTTGATACATAATTAATATTTCATAATTTAATTGACATTCTTTAAAACTTTCAACACATCACTTAAGAAACGCTGAATTAGTCTGCCATAGTTACCATAAGAAGTAAAATGAATTATCGCATATTGTTAATTTAACGCATCAAATCTTGCACATTGAGGTTTTTTTTTTATATTAGGAAAAATTTGTCATTCGCAAACAACAATGCTCTTTAATCAAATGTCATCTTGTTTCCTTCGTTCCAGTTCTGCTTACATTCCTTTTCTTTCTTTCTTTCTTTCTTTTTCTATGAGCGACTTTCCCATACTTACACGATCCTTTCACTTTTTTTTAATGCATGATTACTGTATATCATTCTTTGTATTTTTTCTATAATATCTTTTTAAGAGTGCTTTTATGTGCCCAATTCCAATGCATTATTCTGTTCTTTGTTTTTGAAAGACAGTATTTCATCAATAATAAGTCGGATTTCACTTTAACATATGCTTATTTCTTCCTTGTTTTAAACTTCCTGTTCCTTTTAAAATCTTGTTAGTTCACTTATTGCTCTTTACTATCTACGAAAAATTAATGATTTCTTATTTCCATTTAATCCGGTTACCATTGAATTGTTTTGAATTAGGAGTAAAAAAAAATATTCACATGAGGTAATGATGTTCATACTTAATTTATTAATAAAAATTTCTTTTATTCTTTACCTTGTTTCAGTTTAGTTTTTGTTTCGTTGTAATAATCATATTGTTATACATGAAGAATTTAAATAACCATTCGAAAATCGTTGCGAAATTTGGTTATATGCTAATTAGTGCATTTATTAAAAGAAATACTCATTATTTATTTTCCAAATTGCTCTGAATATCATTACTTACAATAAAATAATAGTAACAGAAAATAATATTTACCGCTTTCTTTTTCCCTTTTTAAAAATTGCAGTTTAAAAAACAGTTTTTTTTTTTTTTTTTTTTTTTTTTTTTAACTATTTTCGATATTTAATAGAAAAAAACATTAGATTCATAAAAAAAATTTTGACTTCCGATTTTCTATGGATATACACGTTTTGAGAGGTGTATAATACGATTTGATCATTTTTAGAAAATGTTTATATGTCTCTGTGTACGTATGACAAAAATTTTGTTTCATCTGCATCTCAGGGAATACCGCACAGAATTGCATTCAAATTTATATGTAATTGCTCTTTCTGTGATTTTCCGCATGATTACATCTGTTGATTAAAATCCATAACTCCATATGTAAAATCTTTAATGTTAAAAGCTAGGATTTAATATTTGTTCATGTTTAGGGGGTGCTTTTATGAAGTTTGATGGAAGAGAAAATTTTATTATGGCCACAATGCACTAGTTTTTTAAATGTGAGTCTGAAATATTTATCAATTCCTCCAAACTCCATGTGTAAAATCTTTATTGTCAGAAGCTCTAATAAACTTTTGTGCATGATAAACTGTAAATGGCGCTTTTATACAGAATGATATGTGTATATATATACATATATATGGCTAGACTTTATGGTTATCCTAAATTACAAGTAAATTCAATCATTAAATCTTATTTCTAATTTCTTCTAATCCTTGATTTGGTGTTTTCTTATTACACACACTCATTCACACGTGAAAAAAAAAAAAAAAAAAAAAAAAAAAAAGAATGGTATTGCTTTATGGATTCCAAATTTTAACATTTAAATATAAACAAATTTGAAAATCTTATTTATTTTTTTTTTTTTAAACATCTAATAGTTTTTAATACTTCATTTTTAACTTTCAAATTAGTTAATTTTTAAAATTCGTAATAATTATCAAAAACTTTTTATAGAACTTTAAAAAAAAAATAAAAACATAAATAAATAAAAAAGTACTTAGTCCAGCTATCTAAAGAAATTTTCTCGGATTTTGAGTACTGATTAATAATTTTTAATTACATACTGCATGGTGTTTTTTATTAAGTGTCCAATTCTCTAATAGGATTATTAAAAAGCTACCATTTGTTTTGGTTTCATTAAGCAATATTCAAAAAAAAAAAAAAGTCATTACTTTCATTTTTTATTTGACTGTAACAGAGGGCGTTATCATTTCTCACTGTCTTGTTCTTTTGCATGTTACTTTTGAATTGCACATTTACGTATCTCAAATTAATGTAGTTATAAAATTAGAATTTAATCAAATAAATTTATTTTATTTTATTTTTAAATTTAAGGTTTATTAGTTATTAAAATTAGCAGAATCAATTTAAACTAAATTTTATTTACTTATTAGTTCAGTAGATAAATACGACTCTAATTAACTGTAAATTTAACTGTATTCAGCCTCATGGCTTTGGTGGTTAAGCTGTTTTCAGCGTGTTTTGCGGTTGTCGAGTAAGTAATAGTTTTGGGGGTTTTTTTTAAATAATTAATCTAAAGAATATTTTGTTTATTCAGTAATTTGTGATTGTTGGTATAAAATTGCGTTTCTCACATGGTTTTTCCTATCTCTCTTTGAGTTTTAAGTTATTTTCGTGTCTTCTGTGTGTTATTGTGCTTTCCATATTGTAAAGTTTTAGCAATTTGCATACAGTATGCCCTTGAAAAAGTATTGATGTTGTATGCATTCATTAAAGAATGCTTAGCTTTTTTCAGAAATCTTTATTCGTGTTCTATCTAATTCTTCATGTGATACTTGGTTTAATCTTCTTCAATGCTTGAAAAGGTTTTCAATATATATATATCATCTTTTTTTTTTTTTTTTTTTTTTTCTTCTAGTTTTTCATGTGATACTTGATTACATCTGCTGCAATGTTTCAAAAGATTTTCGATATATATATATATATATATATATATATATATAAGTTTTGTGATGGTCACAATATACTAGTTTTACTTAGATTTTTTTTTTTTTTTTCAAATTAGTGTAAAATATACAATTTAATTTACATATAGTTTCAGTTAGGTTTCAAAGTGATTTGAAAATCAAATTATGAAAAAAATTAAAGCACACAAATAATTTTTTATAGTTGGAAAACTAACAATGAAAAAGCAAATAATGATCTTTTTAATGATAATAATGCTTTATTTGTTAAGAAAATTTTCTTTTTGGTTTTCTTGTTTAGGTTTACCTTTTCTATAGTTGCAATAATGATGTAGTTATAAGGGACTTATAAGGGATTTAAATAAGGGTTCCAAAACATTATAAAACTTAATGATGTACGTGTATTAAAACACATACGTATAAAAACACTTATAAAAATGAAATAAATAATCAATATTTTTATATTTGTTTAATACTTCCATATGTACATTCATTTGTGTTTCTGGAAAATGTGAAAATCGAATTGTGAAACATTTTTTAATATAAGAACCCGATTTTTACTTTTTAAAGCAATTAAATCTTTTACAATTACTTTTATATTTAAGTTTATTTCAAAGACCTTTACAAAACTTGATGATATGTGAGTTAATGCAAGTATTGATATAAAATAAATTTCATCCTGCTGTTAAAAAAAAAAAAAAAAAAAAAAAAAATACCTATATCAAAATAAAGTAATAATAGAGAGTATTTATTGCAAATTTTTAGTTTACAATTCTTAAAAAAAAAAAAAAAAGTAATTTTTAACAAAAATATGTTTTACAAATAATGTAAGTTTGTATGCTTAATACTTCCAATCTTCCAAACATACATTCCCTTGAGTTCAGTTTCTGGGACATGCGAAAATCGAATTATAAATCACACAATTTTAAGTACAAAAAGCCAATATTTATATTTTAAAACAATTAATTCATAATAATTACTTTTATGTTTAAATCCATTCCGAAGACCTTTATAAAACTTGATGATGTACGAGTTAATATGCGTATTGATAAAATAACTCTCCTCCTACCTTTTTTTATTTTTTATTTATTATTATTATTATTATTATTACTTGTAATAAAATAAAAGTAATAATATGCAATATTTATTGCAGTTTTCTCGTTTGCTGTTCTCCTACCAGAAAAAAAAAGAACTATTGTTTTTTTGTTTTTTTATATATATATTTTTTTTTAAACATAATTATTAAAAATATTAAACAGTAAAAATTTTAAAAACAAAAACTTTTTAAAAGCAAAATTATGTTTTTAAAAAGCATGTATAAAAGTATTGTAAAAATATGTTTAACTCTTTCACTTAATTCAAATTAGATTTTCAAAACATTTGAAAATTTAATTATGAAAAAATGAAGTGTAAAATATTATCTTTTGAAGCAGTTAAATCTTTAACAATTATTGTTATGTTTGAATTCATTTATAAAATTTTTTAATTTGAAAACATAAGAACTTTTATAAAAATATATTCAGTTTAATTTCTAAAACATTTAAGAATCTAATTACAATATATATTTATATAAATCTAGTATTAATCTTTCCAAATAGTTAAATGTTCAATATATATATATATATATATATTGTTTAAAATTCATTTGTATAATTTTTATATAAATGACAAAACTAAATATATATATATATATATAATAAAAGAAAATAAAAGAGAAATCCTATTCAAATTTTCCTGCATTCACGAAAGCATGAAAATAAATAAAACATTCTGTTAGTACTTTTCAAAACTTCCGCAAAAACGTTCCTGTCCACTACAGTCCAGTTATTTTTCACACTTCCATTGGATTCTGTTACAAACAAACCTACATGTCACGCACAAGGTTTGCATGATACAGATAGTCCATACTGGAAGTTGTTTGGCCGAAAAAAATAAATTAATAAGATAGATTTTAGTCTGAATTCAACCCTAATATTTTATTTATTATTATTTTTTGTTATCATTATCATGTTATCAAAACACATTCAAAATCTAAAGATGTGACACGTCAATATTTTCGATATTTTCTTAACGTAATATCAGTGTTTCGTTAATTAAGAATTTTATGATATAAGATTGCATGACCAGATTTCAGGGGTTAAACATATAAATGAAATGAAGCATTTTATAGTTATCTCTCCTCATGTCCGAGTGAGCTGAAGGGTGATTTGTTTTTACAATGAGTTCTTTTTCCTTGTCTTGTTCCTGATCTTCAGATCGTGTAGGGTTTCGTGATAGCGTCAAGTGAATCACTTGAATTGATTAAATATTCTATCTCAACACCTTTACCTTGAAATAGATTGACAATTGAACTAGAAACTTCCTAAATCACCTCATTATTAAGAAGTAAATTTTTAAAATGTATATATATATTAAAATTCGATATTAAAATATAAAGAATTTTTTGGGAATTTATCGTTTAAGTTTTAACAAACCTATCGTATTAACAATAATGTAATAATTTTAAAAAATATTGCCTTACTCATAGAAAGTAATTAAACTGATTGTATTAATTATATGCTGTTTTGCAGCGAAATCTGACGAGATCAATTATTTTATTTTTAATAAATTATTAGTAAGGAATTATTATTAATAAAAATGTAACATAGTATCAAATTATAAATAAATTAGCGTCAATTTACTCCTCACCACTTCACAAAAAACTGCCCCCTCCCCCTCCAAAAAAAAAAAAAAAAAAAAGTGTAAATAAGTATAAATTAAGTTAACCAAGTCAGTGTAAATAAGTATACGTCTTTTCGATGTTTTATCTACTTTGACTTTTATTAAAAGCTTTTTATATGAAATTGACTTTGTCATTGTGTCTTTGTGCCACACTAATAAACAAGGCGCCTCCATTTTAAAGTAAATATAAGCTGTTCACTTTATCGCTCAGTGGCTCAGTTGGTTAGAGCGTCACGTTAAAAACGCGGTGGTCGAGAGTTCGACTCCCGAAGGTCCGGCGTGTCTATTTTTGCAGATAATTAGTAGAAAACGTGTCAAATGATAAAAGAATATTGTTTGTTGACTACGCAGTATCCTAAGAATTTTTGAAAAGTTTTTTTTTTTTTTTTTTTTTTTTTTTCAAGAAGCTTTTTTTTTTTTTTATAGATTAAAAAAAAAAAAAAAAACATAAAATGCTTTAGGTATTAAAAAAGCACAAAATAAAATGTTTTTAGTAAAAAATACATAAATAAATATTTTTTAGAAGCTTTTTATTGAAATTGGATTTTGCCACCGTGTTTTCGTGTCACACTGAAAAACAAAACGTCTGCACTTTATTGTAAATGTTAGCACCTATTTTCGTCACTTTTTAGCTCAACTGGATAGAACGTCAAGTTGATAACGCGATGGTTGTAAGTTCGAAGACCAATGTCTTACTTTATTGCAGATAAGTAATAGGACAGATGTCAAATGATAAAATAAAGATCCTTCGTTGTCTACACACTATCCTAAAATTTTTCATTATTTTTTTTTTTAAGAAGCTTCTTTTAGTTACTAAAACTCACAAGAATAAAAATGTAATAAAAAAAAAGGGAAGTTTTTATTGTATAGCCCTAAAAAGCACTAAACAAATATTCTTGCAAGGACATGCTATAAAAAAATAATAAAAGTTTCAACAATAAGAAAATTGTTGAAACACAAAAATATAAATATTTAAAGAAAAATATAAATATTTCACCTTGCAAGAGATAAAAATTTTTAAATATTCAAAATACTTTAAAAAGCATCCGAGAACAATATTCTTTTTGTATAAGTATTTGTTCGAATCTTTTAGCATGTTCCATAACTTTTATTTGATTTTTGTTTAGAGCGTGTCGTGGGTTCGATTCTCCAAGGGCCAAAGTGTTAATTTTTGCAAATAATTAATAGAAAAGGTGGCAGTTGATAAAAGAAAACCTTTCAAAGTCTACACAGTATCCTAAGAATTTTGGATTAATTTTGATAGAAGCTTTTTTTTTTTAAACTAAAAAGCATAAAATAAAAATTTAAGTAAAGATTTTTTTTTTTTTAACAGTAGAAGCTTTTTATTGTGGAGCCCTGAAAAGCATAAAATAAAAATTTATTCTTGCAAAGACATGCTATAAATATAAATAAATGAAAGTTTCAACACTAAGAAAATTTTAGAGAAAAATATAGATATTTCACTTTTGCAAGAGATCAAAAATTTTAAATATATTCTAAAAAGCTTTCGAGACCTTTGAAATTTGTGGTTTAACAAATACTTATATAGAAACTAATGACTAAGAATTTTGGTCTCGATAGCTTTTTAAAATATTTTCAATATTTAAAAATTTTCGTCTCTTGCAAAAGTGAAATATCTATATTTTTCTCTAAAATTTTCTTAGTGTTGAAACTTTCATTTATTTATAGCATGTCTTTGCAAGAATATATTTTTATTTTATGTTTTTCAGGGCTCCACAATAAAAAGCTTTACTGTTTAAAAATGTTTTTTACTTAAATTTTTATTGGATTTTATGCACCTGTCGAACCAAAGTTGGTAGCGGTTTTTTATTGCTGATTATTATAACTGTTTTCAAGTGTCATATTTAACCTTTTTTGTTTATTATTATTATTTCCTAATATATGTGCTACCATTATTATCTAGCGATTATTCATGAATGATCATTACGGTCATTTCTGACTAATATATTTCAACAAAGTTAAGTTGATTTCAAATTTTGACGTCATTAAACAATAAATTCCTTATTTTTACATTAAAAATATAACACCTTTTTTTTTTTTTTTTTCATTTCCGGAGAAGAATATAATTTACTTTTTGCTAGAAGAAGAAAATATATATTCTTCCTGAATGTTTCAAAACAAGGAAGTTTGGATTAATACAGAAACACTACATTAAATGCCAATGTAATGGTATGTGTAGAAGAATTTTAAAATTAAAAGGAAGTTTAAAAATAATTATAAGGTATATGTCAAATAAAATGAAGCAGTCTGTCATATGATTAAAAAATAAAAAAACAGTTCTAGGTTTTAATTTCGACAATTAACTTTAATGACCATTTCACTTACAAATGCGAATTATTATGCATTTTTCCCCTCTGTTGGAACTCTAAACACGTTTGTAACATAATTGCTTTCCAAAATGTTTTTAAATATACTAACAACGTTAGAAAATCAGCGCAACTACAATAGAAATGGAGTCGTCTTTAACACATGAATGTTATGCAGCTTTTTTATAGTTGCGTAATTCAGAACTTTCTATTGGTAAATTGAATAAAAAGAACCTATCTGCTCACGCAGTTCATATTAACCTCGTTTTCTATGTTTTGGCGGAAACTGGTTTATTTATTTTTTTATACAGGGCACTCTTTTTTTTATTTATTTTTCCTGCAATTCGCGCACACATTCGTACCATTCCAGCTAAAACCGGTCGTGTTTGGAAACAGTCCCTCGTCTCCTGATTTAGTTCAATGAGATTTGGGCAATTTATCTATTAGTTAGCCTTGAAAATTATTATTTTTCCCTTCTATATACTTATTTATTTGTTTATTTTAAATATATTTTGCTTGATAAAAATTTCAAATCGATGAGGCATGAGTTAAATTCCAAGAAACATTAATAAATAAATAAACGCTAATATAGTAAAAATAGAGAATATATTTCACGCTTGAAATCTAATTAAATTCTAAATAAATAAAAGTTTTTTTTTTTCCTTAACATTTTCAAACAAATTTAAGAATGTTTATTGTTTATTGTTTGTATTGTCAAAGACTGTTGTCTGCATATCTGATCTATTATTAAGCATATGCTTGGGTTACTACAAAATTTAAATCTGTTATTATCGAGGAGTATGATCATGTTCACTGTTGAAAATAGTGTGTGCATTTAGGGCAGATTGGGGAAAGAGGACGTAGTTTTTAATATTTCTCGAAAATCCCCTGTTGGTTTTATTTGTTATTTATTGAGAAAATTTATACATTTTAGTACATATTCAAAAAATATTTAACTTCAAAAATATTCTATAAAATAAATAAATAAATAAAAATTTTCCTTAACGCTTTCGCTTTCGCTTCGACATCTTGTGATTAGGTGACCGTCTATTTAGGGCTAAGATGGCTTATAGGATTTCAATGTAAAAAAACACATTTCTTATGAAACGTTATATATTTATGGTTAAACATATGAATGGCTTAGAAAATAACTAAAACAAAATATTACGTATTATCTTATTTATTTATTTATTTTTATGCTAAAACTAATGTCCAGAAGCAACTTAAACACATTGTAGACAACTAGATATCTTTCTTCAGTGTAAAACTACTTATCCCAAAACATTTTCGTCATCTCACCCCTCAAAACGCCCCGTTATAGGTTTTTTGTGGAAAGGCTACGCACTGTACTTTAAAACAATTATCGAAATTATTTTCCCCTTTAAACTACGGTTTATGTGACTAACTAAACAAAGAACCTCTCTTATAATAGCAGGAGACTTGGCGTTGGAATATTAAAACAGGAATAAACTACTACGTCAGAAACGCCAGGTCCCTCTCCTATATATACGAGCACTTCTCCAGATTCAGAATTCTTTTTGCACTGAAGACGGTACGCTTTAGGCTACCGAAACAGCTGTATGCACCTCAATAATTTTTCTTTGGCGTTTCTGACGTAGTAGTTTATTCCTGTTTTAAAAGAACCTCTCTCTCTCTCTCTTTTTTTTTTTTTAACTTAAAAGATGAGATATTATAGGTTTAAACTAATCTAAGAAATTCCTAAAAATTCTTTAGATACGTCTCAGTACTATAATGTATCGCTGTTATGAGTGGCCGGCGTACCTCTGCCAAAGGAGAACCACGTGACACGGCATCTTACCCAAACTTACCCCATAATTTTTTGTTTGTTTGTGCATTTCTTAAAGACATACAAAATAATTACATATTACAGTCTGAAGAAATTATTTGAATGTGCATTTTACTGTACAATCATAATGAAATGACGAATATCTAATAAAAATAAAAATCTGAATAAGCACGTTCTCAATTTCAATACTATATGTGATCTCTATGGTTCGTTTACAGTAACATGTGAAAGATTTCGGATGTCATTTATTTTAAGGGCACATACTGCTGCTTACATAATGTTTTTTATTAATGCTAATCTATACTCAAGCGAAGCGAAACTAATTTATTTTATTGAGATTAGATTTCACTCAACATATTAATGTATTTGTCTGCTATTTCTTATACCGCATTTACCGTAACATTATTTGTTTTTCAGATATATTTAATCTTAAAATGTTAAATAATTTATTTATCATATTGTGTTTATATACAGTGTTGTCCAAAAGAATTCAGTGACATTACCATCATTGATCGAAGAGATTTTCAATGCTGCTAAGTTTTCTTTATGCTTAAATAAAAAGCATGTTCGTAAAAGTTGATTTCTAATACGTTTAGTAATGTTTCACGTGTAAAAAATGGGTATAACGGTTGAAGTGACAGTTAGTACTGGTAAATATTTTCAAAAATAATAGTTTTTAAAATAAAACTAAAAATTTTGTTA
Organism: Salticus scenicus; assembly: GCA_963930645.1. Taxonomy (NCBI): domain Eukaryota; kingdom Metazoa; phylum Arthropoda; class Arachnida; order Araneae; family Salticidae; genus Salticus; species Salticus scenicus. The sequence goes on along the minus strand of OZ005653.1, from coordinate 62,609,880 downwards.
CAATCAAACTAAATTTTCTATAGAGTGTTTAATTATATTTATCTAGAGGCAAACGACACAGGATACCTCTACCGAGAATCGGAAATTTGACTACATGACTCGAAATTAGAAAATTCAAGAAAAATCTTTTAAAAGAAAATTGTAGGACAGCTTGTGGTATCAGTAGACCCCCCAAGATAAATGTCACGAAGATCAACTTTTTTTTTTTTTTTTTTTATGTAAGCATTGGTGGGATAAGCATTTTGTGTATAGTCATCACTACTTTTAGAGCCAACGCGTCCAAAGAGGTGGTATCTACAGAAGTAGGGGTGGGAATCGATTAAGAGTTTTAACTGGGTTAATCGTAGTTCATTAATCGATTAATCGGTCGATTAATCGGAATTTTAATCGTTTTTCATTTTTCTTTATATAAATTTATTTGAATGATGAATAAAACTCCCATATTGTGTGTGTGTGTATATATATATATTATTCATAAGTTTGAGATTTTTTTTTTTTTTCAAAAATTTTTGTCTAATCAATTATATCTGTTTCATAGCTGAAATTTAAATCAATTTTCAGAGTAACAATTGGTGACTTCAAGTGTTAATTTTATATAAATGTTTTCACTTATTCAATTTTTTTTTTTTTTTTTATAAATTAATTTTTCAATTAATTTTGAAAGAAACATTAAATCAATTTACACATATTTTAGTTTTATATTTGCAGGCCTTGTCCATCTCGCTTGTCACTATTTTTAAATGAACTCTCAAAATTCCATATCATTATCATAAAAATCTCAAATTCTTATATTTTAGTACTTCTTTGTCACTTCGGACTAGAACACAGAATGTTATTTTCTGTTTCTACTTCAATAGTTACTATCAGCAATTCTGAACAGACAATAAACGAATGAAAATATTGTGAAACTCTGTTGACATTTCCCCCGTCAGAGAGATAGTGGAAATCTTAATTCCTTCTTCTTTTTTTTTTTTTTTTTTTTAACTTTTAGCATTTCTATTTTTTGAAAGCTTCTTGTTTCTGAGAATACTATTACCCTAACCAACACTTTCTGTAGAAGGCTACAGAGAGGTGGTGTTGCTCCAGCATGCACATGGAGCGGCATTTTGTTTAATAACTGTCCTCTCCCTTTTCTCTATCAACAAAGGTGCAACAACTTCTTTTGAGAAGTTTAATTTAATTTAATTTATTATTTATTATTTATTTATTTATGATTTATTATTATTTTTGCTTTTTAATTATTTGATGTATGTTTCTTAGAGTGTTTATTAGCAAAATATGCGAAAAAATATTTTGTAGGCAGAACACCATTTTTACTTTAATTCGTAGTATGAAAATTTTAATCGGATTTTGAAAATTTTTAATCGAATTAATCGATCCGATTAACTCGATTAAAAAAATTTATCGGAACTAAGCATTGATCGATTAACCGAACCGATTAATCGATTAATCGGCACAGCCCTATACAGAAGTGATAAAAATTTCTGTTTTCCTCAATAATTATGCTATTACAAATGTTTTAGGTTTGTGTTATAACATTTAAATAATCATATTTAATTCAATTTGGCATGTTGAATAAACGGCATAATTTTAAACTATTGTATTTAAAAAAGGAGGGAAGTAATGGGAATGATGTTACTAGCGGAAGAAATAACCAAACAGCGTAAATAGTTAGTACTAACTAAAGAATGTCAAACTTCATTAAAGAACCTTGCTTGCATTCCCTAAATGAATGCTTCTTTTTTTCTCTTGTTACTAAAGTAAATACCTCTGTAAGAACTAGTTGAAAAACTTCATACTAAGAATCAATAGAAAATTAAACACCTTTTTGATGACGAACATATATTTAATACAAAAGCAATAACATACCCTATGCACAAAATGTGTAGTTAAAAATTAATAAAAAAAATTCAACGCTCCGTCTCTCTCTTCACACCGCTGTCCATCCCTTCCCCCCTTATTCTTTTTATTTTAGTTTTAAAGTGCCCACAGAAATAATGCAAAGTTTTATAATAAGGCTTCTTTTAAAAAAAATTTCTTTGTGACAGTATAAACAGAACAAAAACATCCTATGTGATGTTCAATTTGTATCTTTTCCAAGGAAAATATTATCATTGTCTCCTATTAATTTCATAATCATTCGTTAAAAATAAATCTTCTCATATACATTTATTCGAAATATTGCCTTATAAGGCCAGAATAAAAACTTAAAAATGAATAAAAATATGGATTGATAGCGCCACCTTTTAAGCGATAGATTCCCATATGTATTCAACAACAGTTTAGATCAAAGTTCAACTAAGCATCAAATATGGTAAATTTCGTTCATTGGTTCTTGAGAAATAACGTCCGCAAAATTTCGTAAACATACACACAAGGACACACAAATAGATAGAGAGAAACACATTTTCTAAAAATTGTCAAATTGGACATCTCAATATCTGTAAATTCATAGAAAGTGGAAGTCGAAAATTTTTACGAATCCAAAACTTTCTCTTTACGTATATAGAAGAAAGTAAATGTATGTTACTATTAAAAAAAAAATGAAATAAAAAAACTCTTTCATGTTTTTCTTATACTTTACCCTTGATAGAAATTTTAAAAAATAAGGTTTGGAACATTTCTCAAATTGGAAGTAAATTTAAAATAAATTTAAATGAACATAAAGCAACGAGGAAAGAAAAAAAAAAAAAAAAAACTTAAAATCGATGAAAAATGACGTAACTAAAAATGAACGTAAAAATTATTCTTTGGTTTGCATTTTCCTTCGGAGAATGAAACTCACTGTTCATATCCTCCAGTACATTTCAGATTAATTGTTGTTTCTAAGAAAAATAATTTTTTGTTTCCAGAAGCAAAATAAAATAAAATGTTAGATAAGTCATAAACTTCTCATCCAAACTCTTGCATCAAAATTTTTTATCCAGAAAGTCAACTTTCAATAAATACTTTAATAATAAATAATAATAATAATAATAATATGTTGTGCTAATAATAGTGATTCATTTTTAATGTTTTATTAATTCTTTTTCAAAAAATAAAGATCTACATGTACATGAATGTTTTACATTTTACAGACATTTAGGTACACTTTTTCTCATAAATTTACCTTTTATACGGATAAATTTGTCTTTAATACTTAAATTTCTATGCCAAAATGAATTTCTCGAAAAAACAAATTTATTGTAAACAAAAATATTTTTTTCTTTTATCAAAACTAGTTTTGATAAATGTTCCTTTTAAAAAAGTAGTTCTCATGCCAAAATAAATGTATAATTTCTCTTTAAAAATTTTTGGTTATCAAAAAAAATTTTTCAAAAGAAGTTTATCCTACATAGTATTTCCAAAAATATTAACCACATGAATGCCCAATTTGAACTTTAAATTTTTTTTATTTTACAAAGAAATCTTTCTCTACATAAAAATTATACTTCTTTCAATACTAAAAGTCCATCGACATCTTGTATAAAACGTGGCACATAGTTACACGAGGTAATTTTTAAATGACAGCTTCAGGGTGATAAATCCTGTTTCATCAAAATCATTTTTAGGGCGACGACTAACCGGTCTAATCGTTTGCGGTTTTCAGATTTGACCCTTGTTAATGAGTTTTTTTGTGCCTTTTTTGCATTTCATACCGACAAAGCAGAGAGAGAGAGAGAGTTTGTCAATTGATATGCAGGTTTATGAGCGGCATAAATCATACCTAAGCAAAGTTTAGAAATCGATGTGTTTAATTACTACTTTTTTAATTGAATCATAGCATTAAAATACATACAGCAGGTCACACACAAATGTGTCAAGCACGTGGTAAAAGTTTATGACGAACAATAATATTTTTAAGATTATCTGTTTAAATATTACAATTTTTAAATCCTATTAAAGAACAAGGTGAAAGAAAAAGTTATTCTCTTTAGTATGATTATTATTTACTAATATTTATATAATACTCATTTAAAAAAAAAAAAAAAAAAAAGAAGAAGATAAAATCTGCAATTACAATATTAAAATTAAAAGTTTAATAAACTTAAATATTTGTTTAGTGTAACACATTATTATTTTGCTTTAGACAGAAATATGCCTAAGATATTAGAATGGTATTATGGAACTTCTTTTTTGGATACCGCAGTTTAAAGCTATACTTTTTTTATGCTTTATGATAATTTTTATCTATTGTATTTGTTTTATATATCTATTCACAGCTGTTACTTTTCTTTCTTTCTTTTTTTTAGGACTGAGGACCTATTAGTCTCAATCTGGGATTTTTGGGTTGTCGATTTCGATAGTTGCACATTTGTCGAAATCTAAAATTTATCGAAAATATAATTGAATAATTTGAAAGCGATGTTATAATTTGAAAAAAGAAAAAATATAAAACAATAATAGTCCTCCGTCCTAAACTAAATTCTGCTTTTGCCAGAATTTCATCAAAATCTTTTATTATTATTATTATTATTGAAGGAAAAAGAAAAGAAAATTAATAATATTCAGTATCGTTACAAGCGATATCGAAAAAGTTTTTTTAATAATTTTGAATTAGAAAATAAAAAGTGCGCGTGAAATAATATGAAATAAAAATAAGTAAAAAAATGAATTTAATGATTTAATGTTATTGTTTTTCGGGGGCTGCTGATGCATATAAAAAATGCGTATTAAAACGAGTCGAAGAAGGAAGCGAAATAAGTATTGAGTTATATTACGATAAATACGATACGATATATTAGACCTATCGTCCAGGGTTAGTAGGCATTTTCGTTGAAAGAAGTAGTTTGTTCGTTCGGTGCAACTTCACATTAGTCCCGTGAGGTAGAACTTGCACATTAGTCCCTTGCGGTACAACTTTCACTTTAGTCCCGTCAGGTACAACTTGCACATTAGTCCCCTTTAAATATAGTGACCAGCGAAGCTGGCAAAGCATTCGTTTATTCACTACCTCAATTGATTTTTTTTTTTTTTTTTTTTTTTTTTTGTCAAGCTTTTTAAATGCTTTGATTTTTAATTTTTGCTTAATTCTTTTTAAATTTTTACTTTAATATTCTGTTCGTATATTTGTATTTGGTGTATTTTCTTGGGCTTTAATTATATATTTATCAAAAGTCACATCCTTCCCACTGTTTTTTGGGAACGTGTTGGAATTTCAGAAATCTTTAAAACAAGCGCTAAATGTATTTATGGTGTGTGATGAAGTTTATTGGTATGTAGCGAAGTTTTTCTATGTTAGTGGCAGGTAGATAAAATGTAAATAGAGAAGTTTCCATTTCGATGGTCTCCAGTAGGCCATATTTTCGTATAGGTGAAAAAGACCTCCTCTACTTGCGTTGATTGCCGCTAGAAATATAATTTAGAATTCTTCCATTAAAATAACCAAGATTCAATCCAGAGGTGTTTTAAAAAATGAAATTCAGAAATCAATAAAGATTTGACAAAAATCTGTGAACAGTTTTCTTTATTGACTTGCTGCATAAAATAAGGAGGGTAGGTGCCCATAACGTATATATTTTGATAATTACATCTGTAGATCTTGTAAGCAGGAGCGATCAGAGAAGAATGATAAAGTTCCAGCCAATTTCAAATTATTGTTACATGTTGGCATTTAATTTCATCGCCAGCAAGAACATATAAAAAGTGGTTTTTTAAAGATACGTTATACTCAAATTAGGCTAACAATTATTAATACAGAGTAGGATTGCCATGATATGATAACCCTATGGAAATCCCAAATTTCGCCAGAGATTCATCATGAGAAAAGTAAAACGCAACGGATAGATATACATAAAATATAGCTATAATTTAATTGTGTTCAAGGATAATTTTGACTAACTGAATAAATTACGTTAGAAATAAGGCTACTGTGATTTAGGAGGAACATAAATAAAATGAGCCATGTGTTATTCTTTATGATACGAAATGATTATGAGAATATGCAAGGAGATTGATTATCTATTTTATTTTACTGATAGAGGAAGAATTCGGCAGTTACTAAAGATTAATATTGAATACACGAGTGAATTATTATAAAAAAACGATAAAATAGATTTGAATTAAAATTAAATAGAGAATTTTTAAAATATATATGATTTCTACATCACACATATGTTTCTGCAGAATGTGCTGTTAAAATAGGTGCCAGCATATCCTGCTGTAAAATCTGCCGTTACTTTTTACTGTGTAGTCGAACCTCGGTATAGTGAACCGTCTTCGAACATAAAAAATGTTCACTGTATCCAGAGGTTCACTATAACCAGACTTCGATTACTAATAAAACAGGTGTTTAATAAAATATGTGTTTAGTTGAGACCGCTGAAAAGGTCATTATAACCGAGAGTTCACTGTATGTCGGGTTCACTGCAGTGAGGTTCGACTGTTGTAGCCAGTGTTGCCAGATTGGGGACTTTTTTTATTTAACTATCACCAATAATTTTGAGCAGTTATATTTGATACATATAATAGACGATTAATCTCCGAAGTGATTAGGCAACCATTACAATTAAAATTTAGTGGTGGATATTGAATAAAAAAAAGTCCCCAATCTGGCAACACTGGTTGTAGCCCAAAACCTCATGCACGAGATGCCACTGACTCCCTAAGTTATGCAACTTTTAAGTTGTGAACATTTATCGCCAGTGAGTAAAGAGCGATTCTTAAATTACGAAAATATAAATTAAATACAAAGTGAAAGAATTAATTCAACTGCATGCCCCAATTAATTCCTCTTCAGTTTAGATTTTTGTGGAAACGTGTCGGGTTCACAGAAAGTTTCAAAACAATTTTATTGTACAAATTTGTTTGTGATAAATATATTGCATAACTGACAGACGCATGCTAAATATACGCATAAATAAGAATACTCATATTTAAATTATTTGCCATAACAAACTTCCTTACATTCCTTCACAAATAGTGGAAAATTTTAATTTAAATTACACTTTTCAATTTCCGTTTTCAATCCTTTTTATTGTAGGGGAGAGTGGTGTACCTTGGACATAAGTCTACCTCGGACCTATGCCATTTCTAGCTCTATTTATTTAGATATATAAACAATATTACTTGCAGTTAAAATATTTACTGTTAGGGACCTTAGTGAAGTAATATTATGTTTGCTTGGAAGCCCAACTTTTTGAAGAGTTCTTGGAAAAGTAAATTCACCTTGCAAAAAGTAAATTTTTCACAGATACTTTTATGTAATTCTATACCCACACGTACATTGTATATTCTGAAATGAGTGTTATGCGTCATGAAGTAGCTTTCTACCTATAACCCCATATGCTTGTAATCAAGTTATGCTCAACTTGAACATCATGATTAGCAATTTCGTTTTTAGTAACAGAGTGGTGTACCTTGAACCCAACACAAGTACTGTACCTTGGACTGGTCATATTGTGTGATGAATAAGAAATGCAGTTCTAAAAATTAACATTAAAATTGACCTATTCAACTACAATCTTGATTATAAATAAGTGTGAGGATTTTTACCAATAATCACAATGTGACTTAATGTAGACTTTTTTATGATATTTAATATTTTCCAATTTTTAGACTCAAATTAGACTTAATAGGTGATTTATGGAAGCAATCTTTTTTGAAGATGTTTTTCTAGTGGTTTGAAAAGTCTTTTTTTTCTCTTATTTGCTACACAGTTACATTAATTTTGAACTTGATACAAGAAAATAGAATGTATAAGGATGACTTTGAGTAATTTAATTGCTTTGAAAAAACATTTTTTAATGCTTAAAAGTTAGTGACCATTATTTACCCCGGAAAGAGAGTGACCCAGAATTCCCCCGTATGACCCTAACAATACGAATGTGACAAATTAATGATTTTGAAAAAAAAAAAAAATGAATTTATATGAGTGTAATTGATAAATAAATAGATTTTCTTACTTAAAATTGAGTTTTCCTGTACCTTTTAATAAACTGTCTAAGGCACATTGCCAGTGGTGTACCTTGCACCTAATTGCACTTTTTTTTTTTTTTTTTTTAATATAATTGATATAATTTTAATAACATTTTGGATTAAATATATGTTGTATGTAACACTATACAGCATTTAAAAAGGCTATTTGTATTAGAATAATTACAAAATTAATATTGGAAAAGTCAAAATAGGTCCGAGGTACCCACCCCATCTTTCCCTGCAGCTCTTTCCAACAGCTAGTGCACAATCAATGGTCCTGAGATTCTGTTTTTTAAGCTAGTAAATAGCAGATGCCGGGTTCTAAATCCAGGTCACATTTCGTATTCCACAAAACACACATGGGTTAGGTGGAAATAAGCGTAGGGTAAATGACAGAAAGCGTATGTACTTAGTATAGTCCAGGGATTTGGCCATTTTTATAATTTTTTTACGTTCTCAATATTTAAAAAAATAATTTAGACCTGTAGCATTTGTTTATTACTAAAAATCGTTGTATAAATTTGTTATTGTTTGATTCGTTTGCATATTCCCACACTTTTTTTCCCCTTGCTTATCATTAATTGAATGTAAATATGATATTATATAAAAGTTGTACTGCGCTTGTGTCCATTTTGTGTGAATAGTGTTTTGATGTTTTTCTTCAAAATTACACACACACACACACACACATATATGTATATATATATACTATATAGGTTGCCCCATTGGGTACGTTAGGTAAGATAGTAACAGATTTCGATATTGTATAATTGAAATAATAAATTTAATACCCCACGTAGGTTATCTCTGAATATCGCAATTATGTATATACAAATACATCTAATAACGCAACTACGTAAAACTATTTTTACACCCGATTTTTTAAACTGTTTTTTAAACTGTTTATTCCAGAGTACACAGTTTGGGAAACTGAATATGTTAAAATCTTTAAAAATAATTTTGGTGTTAAAATCAATTTTACAAATTATTTAACAGTACAATAGTAAAATTAGTTTTAATTCCAGAATGATTTTAAAGTTTTCTGACGTATTTATTTTACTTCAGTGAAGGACTTTGTATTAATTGTTTTCAAAAGATTTTTTTTTTCTTTTTCTTTTTTTTTTTTTTTTTTTTTTTTTTTTTAACTAATTTTACAAACAATAAATGTAAGATCTTTTTTCGGTGAAAAAAGAGAAAAAAAAACCTCATTTTTCGAAATAAATAAAATAAATAAATAAACAAACTAATTTTTATTTTAATTTGTTTAGGCTAATGTTGCTAAATTTACAGACACCACATGACGAGTATCTAAATAATCGTCTGAAAATATCTCAGAATCTTCAACTATCTCTAGATGTTTACCCAGTGGGACTCCCTACGCACATAAATATTTCTAAGAGATTCAATGCCATTGTTACCAAAAAATAACTATTTGAATATTTTTTTATGATTAAATAAACCAAACATGGCTGGCATTTCTGTTCGTAAATAGCTGTACTGTGCGAAATCTTCAGCAGAAAGAAAAAATGGAGATGATTGTAGTAATAGCTATGTATATCTGGGTAAGTGTCATAGAAACCAAATATCCTTCTATCTAGTTTTATTTTGTAACTTATTTCCAAGATAAAAAGGAATAACGACTGAACATTATAATTAAATTTGTTAAATATTGAACTTGCTTATTTTGTCTTGTTCTGTCATTTAATTATTTACTGCAGCTAGTGAAGAGCGACAGAACTCTGTCATGACGTTTCGATGGTTTTTTAGTAAATATCAGTAAATACTTTTTACCATTTTAAAAAAATCATCAAGAAAATATTTAAATAGTTCTTAGGGGTGTTAAGAAATAAATAAAATCTCCGACTATTCTACTACTAGAAGCTTCACACAAGAGACATGTCCACTTTATGGAACACCCTCTACTTCCGAAAAAAATATAGGATCACGGAAAACGGAAAAACCATCTCTTCCGTAGAGGATGAAAATTGCGATGACATGTCTCCGGACTCCCTCTAGGGGTAAGTCCCAGATCATCGCCAATTACCCATTGTTCAGCACTAGTGCGACGTAAAACCCAACCAATCAGCCGAAAAAATATAAATAAATAAATCCACTAAGTATGACATGAAATATATTTTGCTATTCCTTTTAAAAAACACAGTTCATATCAGTATGTTTTTATCATACGACATTGTAAAGACATTTTCGGCAAAACACAGGCAACGATCATAGTTAGAACAAAAACTAACGTTCTTTCGCATTTGACAAATAATGATTATAACTTAAACGTTACATGAAATTATTCTACACTTATAAAGTTTCTTTAATAGATAAAAGAAAGACATCTCCCTATTCATCATTTTAATAGCATGCAACATTAAATGGAATTTTTTGGATTGGGACTCTTCTTTTAAAAGCCTTATAAATATAATTTGACCTAACATCATTACTTCACTTTTAGACACCTACTCCATCTTTTCGTGATCTAAGAAGCGTACAAGAAAGGAAATTACATCAGGCGTTTCCAAACTTTCTTAAAAAATAAAGTAAACGCCCAAGCTTTATGCTAGAGAGAAAGTAAAACGGCAATATATATGATCAGATAAAAACTTTGTAATTAAAACTACAAGTTTAAATAAGAAAAAATGAAAAGAAAAAGAAAGAAAGAAGAAGAAAAACTAGATTATTCGTGTAAATATAGGGTTTATGAAAATTCCACATACACAAACATGTAGTATAGAAATATTAAGATTATATATATATATATATATATATATATATAACAGCAATAGAAATTCTTAATCAGAAAGGAAACAATACTAATAAATGACTTTTTTGTCTATTATAAATTTACGATCTGTGACAGTTTCAAATGCTGAAATATGTTTTCCATTTCCAATATTTCCTGGAAGTTAAAAGTAAAAAAATAAAATATTACTTCTATGAATTCATTTAAACTACAATTTCGACTAACTTTTTCTGACTAGAATTAAAATTTAAATTCTATACCATTATACATGGCCGTATATATATATATATATATACATATATATATATATATATATATTGCAAATTGTACGTTATTTTAATGTGGAAATACTGGTAGAGTTACATTTTAATTTTTAACTCAGTATTCCATGGCCGTACCATTTTGAAATTTGCGGTAATTATAGATAATAAAAGTAATAATAACATATAATTTTTAAAAGAAAATTAATTATGTACTTTTTGAGATATGGAAGGTGAAAGGTAAAAATGTTTGACCTTAAATGAAAAGTTTTAAAAATATATACATGTGATATATTATTTAAAAACCTGTATTATAAGCTTTCTAATGACACCAATTTTATCTCTCTAAGTTAATTAAGGAACAAAATAAGCGTGAACATTACGTTATGATATTATGAAAATACTGATTTAGGGTTGCATTTTAATTTATAACTCAGCATCCCATGGCTGTCCCATGTTGAAATTTACAATAATTATAGATAATAAAAGTAAAAGTAACATAATTTTCAAAAGAAATTTAAATATGTACTTTTTGAGATATTGAAGATCAAAAGTCAAAATGTTTGATTTTAACATGAAAATTTTTAAAAATATATACATGTGATATATCATTTGAAAGCTTGTATTATAAGCTTTCTAATGATATTAATGTTTTATATCTTTAATTAGGAAAGAATCTTTGTAGTAGAAGAATTTCGGAAATTTGCATTTTTTACCCATTTTTGCAGCCCTGTATATCAAAACCTAAAAGAGGTAGGAACTAATTAATTGGTATACATTCATTTCTCAATAGGACAAATAAATGATCCCAATTTTATAAAAATCTCAGGAGGTCAGGTTCAAAATGCTGTTTTTTTTTTTTTTTTTTTTTTTTTTTTTTTTGTGTGTGTGTGTGTGTGTGTATGTGTTGATTTGACATGGAATGACTCATATAATAAAATTACTGAAAGCTATTTTGTTTATACAGTCGAACCTCGTTAACGTGAATCTCAAGGGAGATAAAAATTGTGTTCATATTATCAGTAGTTCATGCTGTCAGTAACTAATCTTCCTGTAACTAAACGAATCTTCTTTTTTGACAGGGATTGTGGAAACAGTTCAGGATAAAAATAATTCACGTTAACGAGGCTCGACTGTATAAGCTTTTATTAATGATGTAAATATCACCATCCTAATAAAATTATTTAGCAGTATAAAAAACGGGAAAATATTCAAGCATAATGGATCAAGAATTATATAATATATATATATATATATATATATATATATATATATATACATATATAACTATTTTAAATTTATTAAAATTTTCAATGCAAATTACACATTCTAAATTCTACAATTTCAACTTCTATAGATAACAGTTTTAGTTCTTTATAAAACAGCCGATTCACTTGAACTGGAAGTAGATGGGTTAATGAACCTATTAGTAAAGATGAAATTGTATAATCCTTTAATCTTATCAATAATCCGTTTGAAAAATCGTATCGATTACAATAATAATTATGTCACTAAGCATTTAATCATTACATCATCATTAAACAATGAGAAAAAAGTTTCATGAGTAATAATGCTGTAACAGAAACTGAACATGTGACAAAAATAGTAAAAGCATCCTCTTAAATAATGGCTGAATTAATTGAAATCGCCTTACATAATCAAGTATTAAATATTTGGTTAAATACATTGTAGAGTATCAAATACTGAGCGATCTAAATAAAATTTTTATTCTAAACTAAAGGAAATTTTTGTTATTATTACATAATTGGCAATTTTTTTAATTATTAAATTAGATTTAGCATGACATTTTTTAAAAAGGAATCTGTCAAATTTATTTTCGACAGTTAAGTAAACTTAAAATAATTAATAAAAATTTCCAATATGAAGTCTTTCTTGAAAAATGAGACACTTGGCACGTATGTTGATACGAAATGATGAATGGGGTAGATTCCTGATCAACCGACATTAAAGACACTAAAGATTATTAGATAATCGCGAGATATATCATAATTTGTATGTTTTAATTTGAGGAGCAAACATATAAACCGTGTTTTCTTAAAAAAAAAAAAAAAAAAAAAAAAGATTTAGGTTTTTTTTTTTTTTTTACTTAATATAAAAATAGTATGTCTACATATCTTCCTAGATACGTCTACATATTTTCCAAGTATTTAGTAATACATGTAAATAAACGATAATTAGGTTTTTAATTTAGTTATTTTTTAATTTATTAGTTTTTGTGTTGTCTGAAAAATTGTTTCCGAAGGAGAAAACACGGTTTGAATGTTTGCTTCTCATTCTATTTGTAAAAAAATTAAGTTTTTAATAATAATAATAAAAGTAAAAAATTTTGATCACATACGAAACACTTTAAATTAATAAAATAAATTAATAATAACTAAGAAAAATACGTGATTACGAATGAATGATTTTTCGATATGAATGGAACTTTAACCCTAATATTTTTTTCAAACGTATGAGTCTCATTTCTACTGTAATATTTTAACAATATATTTAGTGTAAGCCACAAACGTTATGTTTTTTTAATGTATTTTACTAACGTATATTAGGAGTTATCACGATTGTTTTTCCATTAATTCATTTATGAATCTTCTGATTCATTAATTTGCGCATGACAAATAAATAAATAAAAGACATAAAAAAATGAATGAATGAATATGAATGTGGGAATAAATTCAGTTCATATACTTTGGTCATTATGGTCAATTTATCTGTAGAGAATTTGATTTAACACACAAATCAAAATAGAGACTTTCTTGTTTAGAGGAATTATATGTATTTTTTTTTCTTTTAGCCCTGTGCTACTTAATCAAATTTAAAAAATGTTATATTCCTCCTAAATGTAATCAGTACCATAAAATTGTCCATACCAGGCCTGTACAACCCGAAACAGGCCGCATTGAAAATCTATTTTACTCAGACGGGTCGCACTGTATGTACGTATGCATATATGTCTTTGTTTATATATGTTTGCGAGTGTATGAAAGATGTATGAATATGTAATTTTCGAGAGAGAAGAGAGTGAAGATTTAAAGCAAAATACATTAATATAAATTACTTTCATTCGTAAATTAACAACAGAACAGTTAAAAATTTATGATTATGCATTAATAGCTATAAAAAAAAATGAATGTATATATATATATATATATATATATATATATATATATTGAAAACCTTTCCAAACATTGAATAGATGAAAACAAGAAACATTGAATAAGATGAAACAGAAAAAATACATAAATTACAAAAAAAGATTACGAATATCAAGCAACCTTAAATTGAAACATGCAAATTCATTACGTTTTCAAGGGTATAGAATAAATATTGCGTGTAAAATAGGTGTTATTTCTGTCTTGTTGTATGCAAATTGCTGAACATTTACAACAAGCTATACCCAATAACACCCAAAAAAGTTTGAACTGAAAGAATAATATGTGAAAAACAAATGAGAATCAAACTCAAGAGCAATTTCAAAATTATTAATTGAAATACTAATAATATTAGTTAAATGAATTACTAGTAATAATTAATAAAACTAAAGTTTAACATACATTACACATGAAAAATTAGTATAAGTAGCTTGATCACTAAACAAACGTGTATATATATTATAACAGTGTGTTATTTGTTTATTTAGCAACCGTTGAAAAGTATTTTCACTTCGAAAATTCAGAACGGATTTATTAAAAGTTAACCACAGTACTCAAATTTTAAATATCGTTAATTTCTTCGCGGGCTGCAAAATACTACACGGCGGGCCGCGGGTTGCCCACCCCTAGTCTATATTATACCAGCCAATATTCTAATTAACATTCCGTAAAATTGTTAGTATCCGCCCCCCCCCCCTTTTTTTTTTCTCCAGTCTTATTTTAAAGTATATTTCACCTTATTTAATCGTAATTACATATGCATAATATTACTCTAAAAAAACGTGATGTGGAAAAATGGGCGTGTACTAACAATTTTATGAAATATTAATAAGAATGTTGGCAGGTATGCTATACCCTCTTACAATGTGTTGAAAAAATTCAGAAATATTCCATAAAAGAAAGGGATTTTCACCCTAAAATAGCGTTTTCAAAAATTAGAGCTAAAGTTAATAAAACTAAAGCATGAAAATAAAAATAATTTTAATTTTATTAAGAGAGAGAGAGCGAGAGAGAATTTAAACAATTAAGTTAGTGTCGTTTCTGCAAAAACGGAAGGATTTTATCAAGAATACGGGAGCAATTATTATTTTATAATACTATAAACCAATTTTTCTATCATAATATTTTTGTATTATAGTATTCAAACACACCACATATATATATAAATATATGTATATATATTTTTACGACATTGACATTTTACGAAATACTCTCATGATTTGGAGAAATTTGTCAAGTCGAATTATCATAACGTCTTATCAGATTATACATTTTTTTATTGCATTTTTTGCATGTTTATTATTTATCACGCATGACTTTGTGGAAATTAAATGTTATATATTAGCATTCCAACTATCAAAAACTTCAATATAATCCTTAAATAACGAAATTTGGAGTCTAAAGGTGCATCGCAAACATTTTTGAATCCATATAGCATCGGCAACTCAAACTTGCTTACAAGTGAATTGGTTTTCCGGCGATTATGATAATGCATCATTAGATTTTTTTTTCCTTTAGTTCACTCTGGCATGAGAAAAACCTGTTGTGTTATTTTTCGCAGAGAGGGAGGAGGGAAGAATTCTGTTTTCATTCTCAAACCCAGGAAGTGAAGTCTAGCATCTGCTTTGCCGAAAAGAGAAATTTAACTTGTCTCATCGTCTGAAATAATTCAGTGAGAGTGACGTACTTCTCTTCGAAACGCGTTTACCTTCATAATAACTCTTATGCGTGTGTACTTTTTAAAAATATGTTACCGGATGTGAAAAAATGAGTATCCTTGGATAAATACCGTTTATTTTATTTTTATTTTTAAGAAACTAAGGATTTTAATAAAGTACTTAATCAAAACTTTTTTCTTTTTTCTAAATTAAGAAATGCAATAGATTGACTGATTGTAAGTCTTTTAGTCTTAAAACTGATATCAGTCTTGAAAAAAATGTTGATTAAACTTAAGATAAATAAATTAACCATAATTACAACTTGAAGGACTTTTTTTTTTTTTTTTTCCTATTTATTTATTTACTTTTTATTTCCTTATCTGGGTATATTATTTTGTTATAGAAATAATGATATTAGTAATTAGTTGAAACATGAAATTATTTACAAAGACTATAAAAACTAATTTAAATAAATTGTCACTGACAATTTTCTTTTGAACTTTTACTTATTATAGGTGAAGAATAGATTTCTTAAAAGGATTTAAAATTAGCTCAATGATACATTCATATATCATTAAAATAATTCCATCATAATTGAGTAATTCTCTGAAAAGTGGTCATTTCATATCCCAGTAGTCTTGAAGGCATATTTTTAAAAGCACAAAAAGAAAAAGCAATCCAAACTATCAATATTTATTGGTTTTGAATATAAACTGTTATTCATTGGTTATTGGAATTCAAATATAATTTTAAAATATTTTTTAAAATGCAAAATATCATTCCCTCACTGTGTCCCCATTCCCACATGTAAGTAAATAAAATGGTTCTATGGTATTAAAGCATCTATATTTAGATTATTTGAAGTGAAAATTTATTAAACATACTTTAATAAATATTTATCCATTATACTACATTTATATATTATGCAATGAAAGAAATTAGAACACTTATTAATGTTGTCCCTGGTAATAGATATCATTCCCTCATCAAACTGTAATTATACCCCTACTTACTCCATTAATGATAGCACGTACTTTATATAAGTCAAACTTAATTTATATAGAAGTAAAGTAAAGAAAACATTTTGTGTTCTGTTGGAAACATTTTACAATGAATAGCATATGGCTCTCAAATGTTAGATTGAAATACAGTATTTTTATTATATGTCATTTCCCCACTCATTATAAAGTTAACTAAAAGAAATCAAATTTGCTTTTTTATGCTATTATATTAATAAAAATATGTTTTAATAAATATTTAGTGTTTGAAAATATAGCTAAACTTAATAATATTTTTATAAAGTAGTTTCTAGAAGAATTCCCTTACAACCATTCCCTCATTTTTCTAATTAATAAAAATAATTACTATTTCAAAAATTATCAGATACAGCTTGGTTAACGGCCCTCTTCACTCACCGTCGCCGGAAGCCCGAGCCAATGTTATTCAATGGGGAAATTTTCATTTCAAATAACTTATTAACTAAAACATATTTTTAAATTCTGTTTTCACATTCAGAAAATTCCCAACTGTTAAATTGACGGACCTTTTTCAAAAATGTAATTTTTAAATTTTTAATATTTTATTTCGAAATTGCAAAATGAAAAAATTTCACATATTGAAAATTCGTATTTTGCAGCTTCAAAATAAAATATAAAAAATTAAAAAAATAATTTTTTAGAAAAAGTGCGTCAATTTAACAGCTGGGAACTTTCAGAATGTGAAAACAGAATTAAAAAATATGTATTAGTTAATAAGTTATTTGTAAAGAAAAATTTCCCGTTGAATAAAATTAGTTTCGGCTTCCGGCGGCGGTGAGTGAAGAGGGCCCTTAATATTATTTTTTAAGTGTGTATGTATTTTTATTATTTTTATTAACGTGTATATGCACAAAATTAAAAAAAAAAAAAAAAATTGGAGCAATTTTATTTCAGCGAACTTTTTTTAAAACAAAGTCCACTTTTCAGAGAATGACCCAATTATGATACAATAACGTTATAAAAATCAATAACTAAAAAATAAATAAATAAATTATAATTGCAGTTTCAATTTAAAGTTTTAAAAATGCCCTTACTGCTACTTTTTTTTTTTTACTTCATCAGACAACCCGTAAACGCTAATTTATTTTCAAAATAAAATACAATTTACTTGTGATCACCTTGCAAGGTCATATAACAAGCATGCATTACATTCTATAACAATACAAATGTTACCTTCAGATTGCATTTATTATTTTTAGCCTTGATCTTAAATATTTCTCTGCGCTTATAACGAGTTAAATGCCTCACAAAAAGGCGTTTATTTGGGCCAATATTCCAAAGCATTTTGTTGCTTTATTTAACCCTTACTGCACGATTTGTTTTAAATTTCGTTACTGTTATTAAAAGAATTATTGTCTCGTTATGCAAACTATACTCGTAAAAAAATGCCGAAGTATTTGCAAGTCTCATTAGTCTTAAAACGCTATTCGAAAATCAATTTACAAAAAACATTATCAGTAAAAAATATATATACATAGTTATCCAGTTAATGCTGTTTAACTTCCGCTAAACTAATTACGTATCCTCAATCAAATCAGATGTAGTAAATAATCATAATTACAATTTGTTTTCACATTACATTGGTTTCTTTCTTTTTCCACACATATGTGTATTAAAATACTTCTTCTTATTTAAAATTACTTGGTGAAGACATTGAGAGTGAGACTTCATAAACAGCAGTATGAAATTAAAATAACAAAACAAAACTTTGTCTGTTGTTACCATAAAAGACTTATATATATATATTAAAAAAAAAAAAAAAAAAAAAAAAAAAAAAAACATATTTTAGACAGACCACAGTCACCCAGTATTATGGATTCTTTGTCGGTTCACTTCTACAGCAATTTTTAAAAAATTATGGCAAAATTACGTTTCATCTCAATCTCATCAAAATCTTTTCATCTCGAAAGGTAATTTTTATCCCAGAAAAATATAACAATAAATGTCGAAAGAAAGTCAGTTTTATGCTTTATAGATAAAATATTTATTTTGAAGATTTACGCACCCCAGAGGAGGAAATGCTGCTCCTAAAGAAAACTTACCGTGGTTCACTATTGCTATTATACACACACACACACACACAGAAAGAGAGAGTGAGAGAGAGAGAGATATTAATTTCATTATGATTGGTGTAAAATAATCTTTATTGTGTACATTTAATGGAAAATTTAACCCTGCCATGTTAAAAATTATTAAAAAATGGAAGATAGCACACCCTGTTCAGATATATGCACTGAAATTTGATCGACACCAATTTACATGAATGGGCTAATAATAAAAAATTTCATGAAATTCTATGCGTTTGTTCTTGATCCAGAGCTACCAGAATTTTTTATCCCACCGCACAGAAAGCGTTCAGTACCTATTAAAACTTATAAAGTCAATCGTCTAAAACCGTAAGTCGAAAAATTTCCCGAATCCAATACTTTCTACTTTACAGAAAGTATTGGATTTATATCGTAGAAAAAAGTAAATTTTATGCAATGACATTGTGAATTTTCATGTAATGATTTCTCTGTTTCAAACGAATATTTTCAGGCAGCATTATTATCATCTTTTTTTTTTTCATTTTTCATAAACGTAATATTAAAATGCAAAATTTATGTACAAATAATAATAATAATAATAATAATAATAATAAATGTGTAATTGTTATTTTTTTATTTATTTTATTTTGTTTTACTTTATTTTACTTTATTTTATTTATTTATTTATTTATTTAGTAAGGGGATGAGGCAGGGTAATAAATAAAAAATATAATTTTTTAAGATAAAACTGTAGGCTTCTTTCCGTATATAGAGATAACATTGACAATACCAATTTAAAATCTACTATTGACTAGCTTCATTAGTCCAGTGCGGCCAATCAGCAAGGTGAGGAGGAGATAAGTTAAATTTAATTTAAATATTTTTTATTTACAAATTGTATTTTTTCCATCAATAAATAAATATTAATATTTTCTTATTATCCCTGTGTTTTTAATGTAATGTTATTGCTAACTAAAATTATTATCAAAAGACTACTATTCCTATTTTATGCGTCTTACATGAAACTTTTATAGACAATACGTCTTACATGATTGCTCGAAGAAGTTAGAATTTTCAGTATCTATACCTAAAATGTTATTATAACAAGGTTTTTTTTTTTTTTTTTTTTTAAGTATTTTGCCATTAATTTACTTAAACTTGGAATTACAGTACCGTAAATCGTATTTAACCAGTAAGGATATTCCGCCACAATGCATTCTAATTTTACGTATACAGTCGGCAGCAAAATTATTGAAGCACTAGCAATAATTCCTATTTTAAAAATGTGCACTTAATACCGTATTTTTTAGGCAAATGTCTGTCGAGCCATGATCTTAGTCTAACGCAGTTTATAAAAAAGTAAGTTGATGATTAAAATTTGTGATCAAACTGAAAAAAAAAAAAAATAATAATAATAATAATAAATAAATAAATAAATAAATGTATGAAAAATATGGATGGGTGCCAACTGTAACTTGCTGCCAACTGTAACTTGAAAATTAAAAACATATACGCAGTTTAATATTTGATGTATAACTAAGGGTGTTACATGGGTTTCAAAGGTTGAAATGAAAAAAAGAGCAAACTTTCTCTCGTTTATTTATTTATTTATTTATTTTTATTTTGCTATAATAAACAAAAAAAAAAAAAATTATAAAAAATTTTCAGCACATAAAAGCATATAAATAATGTTTTATAAAATTTTCTTTTAAAAAATTGGCTAACTGAGCCGATGGGCCTATTTTCGGTGAATTCTCAGGAAAAAGTGTTCTCACTGTTGACAGGATAACTGATAATAACTTTATCTAAAGTTTAAAAAAAAAAGAAAAAAAAAAAAGAAAATGTTTGTTCAAACACTAGTCAATTCTATTTTTAAGAAGTGTACAAATTTTCAATAAAACGGTGCATTTGTTTTTGAGAAATCGTATCCACCAAATTCAAAAATAGCGTTTTCAGAAAAAAAAACATTAAAGTTTTAAGCATAAATAAATCGAATCTAATGTGAGAAATTTCCAAAGGTTCTCACTCTTAACTCTTTACATCCCCTTCGTATAGGATCAAAATTGTGATGGCATGTTTCGGATTACCTCTAACAGTGAATCCCAAACCATCGCCAACTGTCCACAGTGAGGCACTAGTGTGACGTAAAATCCATTCAACCAACCCCCCTAGACTTTTACATTAACTGACTACAAGCTTTGCGAATACATTCCAGACAAATTGTACTATTTGATTAAAAAAAATTATTATTATTATTTTTTTTTTGAAACTTATGTAAACCCTTAAGCAGGAATGAAACGAATTTGCAAAGACTCTTTCTTTTAGATTTTTTCTCTGATTCACTTGAAACTTTGGGAAAATATTCTAGACTAATTGTACTAACGGATTAAAAAGTAAAATAATAAAAGCAATGACTTTTTTGAATTTTAAAAACAAATATAACCCCTTAAAAGAAAAATCCTTGCGCATTTGCAACTTTTTCTTCTGCATGTCACTTAAAAATAATGTTATGTATTAAAAATGGATAAAATAATCTACAGCAAAGCCAGTTACTGTTAATTTTTAAAACATAAATAAATGTTATTTATTTTTAACGATGCCACAATTACTATATATACATTTTGAGCCGAAAAGTATATTTTTCATCAATAACCTAACATCATATGTACATGCCAGTTTTCTTTTTAAAACTACTTACTTTATTTACTTAGAATTATTTACTAAATTGAATTCGCCCTAAAAAATAAAGTGATTCGTCATCTTATAACAATTCTAAAATTGGGTTCTGATGACTCATTTTCTTCGGACACTTGCTTCGGGTAGCAAATGATAGAGTTAAGTTTTGTATCTATATCTTCATAAAGGATATTATTTCCTTTAATATGACCTTTCATCCTCCGCTTTCTTTCATTTTACAGTGGGTGCATGTAGGTCAACATAATATTTTCCTATTCAAATATGTTACGTGTTCTTCAGGTTTAATGCAATTATTGAAGAATGTATCGATGATAAAAAATTAGATCATATTTACAGGTATATGTAAAGCCAGCAGCAGGATATAGTTCAAACTTCGGTTGTCAACTTAATTTTGAACTTTTGTGGTGTAATATGTTTTTAACATGCTTGGTTTAACTAACGTTGTATTATATATCTTTGAAACTACTTTTCAGAAAAGCATTCAGAGAAAAGTTTTGTAGAATCGGCAAAAATTTGGTGTTCACAATAAAAATTTTTGTTTAAATATGTTCTAATAGAAATTTTATTTTGATTAGCAAAATAGTTTTTGCTGCAATTCTAACATGAGTATTCTATTGTTCTTACAAAAAAGGGTTTTTTACTTGCAAATTATACCATGGTTAAAATATTTTTTTAACACATTTTATAATATTAAGGGGACAGGTTGATAAAAATTGTCAAAATCGATTTATGAACCCATATAATACTTTTAAAATAATATTATTCTTCAGTTCCTCGAACGTTATTTAAAAGATTTTACAAACTTTTAAGATTTAAACTCTAAAAATTTTGTAAGTATTTTTCTTGGGTTCCAAATTTCAGAAATAAACAGTTTCTCATGATGCTCCAAGCGAATTTGTTTTCAACCAATGCTTTTAAAAATTGGTATGAATGTTAACCCATGTATTTGTTACAAAACTAGGTATTCATTTTGGTATCAAGAATATAACTTTCAAATTTGATCAAGTTATATCTTCGTGAAGAAAAATGTAGAATTAAGAAAAATTTAGTTTTTTTTTTTTTTTTTTTTTTTTTTTTTTTTTTTTTACAAAAATAAGAAATAATACAAAGAACAAACTGAACAACAAACAAATAAAATTGCAATATTGTTTACCAAGAGGCTTGTAAAGCCTTTCCAGGTAAATCTAAAAAATCTGGAGTGACTCCACTCGACTTTCCGAACATTGAGTAATTAACAGTTTTGTAGATAAAGTAAAGAAAGAGGAGTTGTTAAACAAACAAAAGAGAGAAAACCATAATAGAGTGTTTCAGTATTTTTCTCCATCTATTACACGATGTTTTATTTAACGCTACTGAACTTTGAGCCCATAGATCATAATGATAAAGAATTTTTCGTTGTGTCCCTGTAAAAACCTATAAATGCTAAATTCACCAAAATGCTTATAGTTAGTGCAACAGTGATTTATAATACTCATATAAATTTTCAGCTCAATTCAATAAGGCCTTTAGATGCTATCGTACTTTTAAAAATTTAGTCCCATAGGTCATAATGATAAAGAATTTTTCTTTGTGTCCCTGTAAAAAAACTGTAAGTGCTAGATTCACCAAAGTCTATACAGTTAGTTCAACTGTGATCTATAACATGTGTAAAAATTTTTTGCTCAGATTAATAAGGCGTTTAGGCGCTATCACACTTTTAAAAATTTGGCCCCATAGGCATAATGATAAAGAATTTTTCTTTGTGTCCCTGTAAAAAAAACTATAAGTGCTAGATTCTCCAAAATCTATACAGATTGAGTATTTGTGACCTATAATTATGTGTATAAATTTTTTGCTCAATTGAATAAGGCGTTTAGATGCTATCGCACTTTTAAGATTTTGCTCCCATAGGCCATAATGATAAAGAATTTTTCTTTGTGTCCCTGTAAAAAAACTATAAGTGCTAGATTCACCAAAATCTATAGGGTTCGTACTATGGTGACTTACAATATGCGTACCAACTTTGAGGTTAATTGAACAAAGCGTTTAGACGCTAGCGTGTTCACTCACAGATATACACACATACACACACACATACATACATCATCGTAAAAATAGTGAAAACGGACTCAGGGGACCTCAAAACGTATAGAAACATCAAAATCTCGAATTCAGATTTTTGACATGATTACAATACTCTCCTCACTATAGTGTTCGGAAAGTAAAAGTACATAAATATGAATAAAAATAAAAACAAACAGAAATTACATAAAAGAAAAAAATACAGACAATAAAGTAAACACAAAGAAAATATAAAGTAACATAAACGTATGTCATAAAAAATTAAACAGGTGACTAACAACGCACAGGTCGCAACAAAAAATAATTTAGAGGCTCAATTTAATACAGATTAAATTAATACTTAATAAAAACTAAACCGTTTATTTACAGATGGCGAAAATAAGTATCTGCATCATCCAAAGACAATAAAGATTTTCGCAGTTTTTCTCTAAATGAGTTTAATCTTAATTCACTTAGAATATATAGCGGTAACATATTAAAACATTTAGGACCCATATAAACAAAACATCTGTGCAATATTTCTTTATTAACTTTAGGAACTTGTAATACAGAAGCAGAAGAAGGATTTCTCAAATTGTAAGCAATCAAAGTATTAGGAAAATTATTTCTATTCTTGAACATAAAAATTAATAATCGGTAAAAATAAAGTTGTTTTATCGTTAAAAAGTTATGATACTGTATCACACCTAATTAATTTATTAAACTATTTTTTGCTGAAAACAAAGGTAAAATATTTGATACATAATCTCCCCCCCCCCCCCCACCACCACCACCACCGCCACTCCCCAAATAATTATTCCATATTGCAAAAATGATTCAACCCATGCATACTCAAAACATTTTCTTATTTTAAAACGCTGTTTTATTCTTTGCGCAATGAGTATATTTAAATTATATTTAAAATCTCTCTCTCTCCCTCTTTTTTTAAAAAGAACAAATTATGTTTAATTGCCTTATTCTCTCTTTCACTTATTTAAAAACGATTCCTTCAAAGTGAAAGTACTGATAATGTCGTATTGAAAATGTAATTAACGAAATGTTTATGCATCAGTAAACAATTAATGTTATACGACACAATAATGCTATTGTTGGAGAAATAATTTGCTGGTATCATCAATACTATCCCATTGCTCTAAAAAGAAGCGATAAAAATACAATCATTAGCTGATAACAACCATTCAACGAAATCTGGAAAAAATGAATTCTTTTGTATATATATACATATTATTCTTTAAGAAGAAAAAAAAAAAAATGAGTTGATTTTTATTATTATTTTAAGAAATATAAAACTATTTTTCCAGGATATAAAAATCTTGAAAATGATTAACACGGAAAGATATTCAATCGTAGTGTTAAAATATCACAGATATAATTTTATTTTCATTTATTTATTTATTTAAGTGCACTTATAGTTTAGAATTATCCTACATCAGGCCCGTCTCACTTCCCATACTAAAGTTCATGTGTAGTGTTAAAAAAAAAAAAAAATGCTTGCGTGTTGGTTAGTGATTGGGTATGAAATTATCCAAATTATATGTTTGGTTAAAAGAGAATTTGAGATGTATGGTATTATCCCTTGATGGAAGGTATATATAATTTAGCATTAAGGTATTTTTATTACACTTTTTTTAAATGTATGTATGATTTTAAATGTGGTATCTTTAAAATTACGTTAACCTATTGAAGTCGAATTTTTTTTTTTTTAAATAAAGCTTTCAGGAAGCCAAATAAAAGTCATTTTACATTTTCTCATCAGTCATTATAACTTGATGATTCTTTTTTTTTTTTCCCTTTAATTATTAACAAAAAAATTATCGATTTTTAAATGTTATCATCCTAATCACATTAGGTTTAGGGAAAAAATTGTGAAATTTAACCAATAAAATTTTCAAATAATAAACTGGAGTTTATTTAACCTTGCTGTGTTCAGGCCCAATTAATCAAAAACCGATGTATATGAAAAATTATATTTTATCATTATTTATTATGTTATTCAAAATTATTTGTTATATTAATTTAGTTCGATATAAATAATAAAAACCGATGTATATGAAAAATTATATTTTATCATTATTTATTATGTTATTAAAAATTATTTTGTACATTAATTTAGTTCGATATAAATAATAAAATAAAAAATGATGATAAATAAATATAAAATGAATGTATTGTTAGTTATTAAAATCAATAAATAATTACAAGATAAAAACAACTTTTTATGTACCACGTTTTTAAATTTTCTGTTGAATCATATAAACTTCACAATTCTATGTATTAATATATATATATTAACTTTTTTGATGAATTATCCCATCAGCTTGAAAAAAAAAAAAAAAAAAAAAAATGATCACATGTGTAATAAAAAGAGCAATTATAAGAAAATTTCAAACATTTATTAATTGAATAAAAGTATTTTAAAAAATCATTGCCATCGTGTTCTGAGCTATTCTAAAAGTTTCGCATGTCTAGCTAATCAGAAAGTTACTTAAAAATCGATTGCAATCTTTGTACAGGACAAACAAACAAACAAGAAAGCGAGTTAATAAAAACATGGTAAAAACGTTGGTCTGTTTGACACTAACACAATATATATGTTTTCAAAATGAACACAGAAGAAGAGTTCAATTTGAAAAAACTATGCACGGAAAAGTGTTAAATTAACAGTTCATGCATGCTTTGATAAATTATTAACATTTAATGTTTTATGTTATTATACAAGAAGTTGCTTTTAATTTATTTTTTAATTAAAAGAATTATATGATTATATTTTTGTGTACCTCATAAGACAATAACATAAAATCAGGTATAATATAACACTACTAAATGTTTTAAAACTTGAAAAAATAAATAAATAATTAGTATTATTTAAAATAGTGCTAATTACTTTTTATGAAGTATTATTTTATTAATTTTTTAATGAGCAAACTAAAATAATAAACTTTCCATGTTCAATATATTTAATTATACGTTAATTGTGTTGTGTCTGAGGTAATATCAACATTGTTGCACATTACATTAGCTCGTAACACCCTCCCTCTCCCTTTCAATAAATAACAAAATAAATAGAAATTTTCAATATATATATATATATATATATATATTATATATACATATATATGTTCATCCCCAAAATTGCTTTTTTTTTTTTTTTTTTTTTTAAGATAAAAGTAATATTTATTTCTAATGTAATCCTTAACTGCTTATGTCTAGTTTATTCGTCAAGACGAATCAATCATTTTTCGCCTATTGTCGAGAATAGTTGTGAGGTTGGCTTACAATGAAATAAATTTTCTTTGTTAACAAAGAGTAAAAATTTAAATTTTTTAAATAACCAACAGTCAACTTTTTTATTTTTTGTCATAATTAGTTGATTTCAGGTTAAAATTTTTACTCAAGTATATCAGTCTTCGCTGCGAAACAATTAAGCAGACTGAAAAAATTTTTTGAAACAAAATTAAACAGTAAAAGAGTTTTTCAGTATGTATATAAGTAGTAGTCAAGAAGTTCTAAAATTGGTAATTACGATTGCGCATATTAAATTGTACTTCTAGAAGAATTCTGAAACTCGACAACAACTTTTGCTTCTAAGTAAAGAAAAAAATACATTAGATATTTTATTATAGCTCAATTTTTCTCGGAAAAATCTCTCTCTCTCTCTTACCAAAAAAAAAAAAAAAAAAAAAGAAGAAGAAGAAGAAAGAAAAGAATTAAGAAGCGCCATTTAAAAAAAATTAACTTTAGGTTTGACTTTTCTGAATTGAAATTATGAGAAAAACATCAAAATATTTTTTATTATTAAAAAACAAATAAATCGTCTTATAACTAAAAAATCATATAATAATAAATGAGGAGATTAATTAGTGTACAAAAGAAAAAACTTGCGTAGGTGGGGGGGGGGGGGAAGACCCGCATGGTATTCTGCGAAACTGTTTTGCGAGTAATGCATACAATGGTTTTAGACTTAATAAAATATAATGCAATTAGTATTTTTTTTTTTCATTTGACATGTAAATGTTATTCTCACTTAGAATAACTAATTTTGTTCACCGGTAAAAAAAAAAAAAAAAAAAAAAAAAAAAAAAACCCTTGCGTAGGAGGGGGGGGGGGAGGGAAAGACCCGCATGATATTCTGCGAAACTGTTTTGCGAGTAATGCATACAATGGTTTTAGACTTAATAAAAAAGTAATGCAACTAGATTTTTTTTTTTTTTTTTTTTTTTTTTCATTTGAAATTTAAATGTTATTCTTACTTAGAATAACTAATTTTGTTCATCTGTAAATATTATTCCCTGTCAAATCGACCAGGATTTTTAAAAAATGAAATATCTGTTTCTAGAAATGTCAATTATTTTGAGATTAATTAAGTAGTTTTCAAGTTATGAGCGTTTAAATAAATACTTAAATGGCCGATTTTCCACGATTGTTCATAAAGATATGAATGCCTCTAATTCCTTTAATTTTTATCATAGAAAAATAAAACTTTTTTTTTTAGTTTGTTTCATTTACTGAAGATTTTGTATTGCTAAAATAGTGTAAATATTTATGACAGTGTCTTTTTGTCATTTATTTATTTATTTTTTATTTTTTTATTTTTTCCCCTTACAAAGTGAAAATTTTTAACTGATAATTATTGCATTGCCCCTCCTTCAATTTTCACCAAACTCTGTATACAGGCAACTCAAGATATGTTTAATAATTAAAATAATAATAATAATAATAATAATAAATAAATAAATGGTGGGTAATTGACAAGCTTTTTAGTTATTTAAGAATCTTAACTACTCAAATGTAATATTGATTTTCTGAAAATTTAACTTATTTATCAAAAAATTTAAACTGTAAATTTGTATTATATACAAATTTGAAAACTTTCAGGAATATATAAAATAAGTTAAAGATTTATATAATTTAAAGATTTACTACAAGAATTTTCTAGAAAATAAACTCTTTTCATCCAGAAAAATTGCCAGAGCCCAAAAGTTCAGATTTTAGGAAGTCAAAATTAAGTTTGCTTCTCAGAAGATTACATTTTAGTCAGTCGAATTGGTTTGTGCATCAGAAGAATTGTTTTTAGTCAAATAGATTAACTTATTTGAGATAAAATGCGTTTTTCAATAATTCAGAGTAAAAGTATTTTCTTGGTATTTTTTGAGTATAAATATGAGAGGTTGTGTTTTCTTGAATGTATTGCTCAGTGTTTCTGTATTTAGCTGAGTAATTTAATTTGGAAAAGCAAGTATTGTGTAGCATTGGTGTAAATTTCCTTGGATTAAATTGTAATTTAACTAGTGTTCAGGATATGTATAACTTGTTAGGTTAAGGTGCAACCTGCAAGTTGTTCAAATATCAAATGTTTGTTCAGTCACAAGGAATACTTCCTTCACAAGAAAAAAAATTAACCTCCACCCACCCACCCCAAAAAATATAATAATAATAGTAATATTAAATAAAATGAAATGAAATATTAAAACAAAATAAAAATAAAACTGTCTTCTGTTTAATTTTTATCCCTATCAGATTTCAAGAAAACGACATTGTATGGGATAAATTTAAGTCAAACTAAACTAATAAAAGTAAATAGCCCTTCCTCGTCAGAAGCTCTCTTCAGTCTGTAAGGAAAAAAAAGCAACAAAATTATTAGAAATTGATAAACACATTATATCTTCTGAATCCAGCGATTCATCTGTAGAAGATTTTTTGTAAAGCATTGTGCCAGATTTGGTCAAAAGAGAAAAAAAAAAAAAAAAATCATGAAAAAATTAATGAAAGTTTAACATCTGTTGGAGTATCTTCATTATATTTACATGCAGTTGTTGAACACAAATAGTATCTTCTAAAAAGCAGAAGCTGAGACAAATTAAAACTACACTGCGAAAGAAGTCTGCCTCAGGTTTGGGTATAATGGAGATTGGATATGTGAGAATTTTGTTAAAGATTAAAAAAAAAAAAAAGGAAAAGCTTCAGAATTTGATAGATTGGTGGGAATGATTAAAGGTAAGCATCCTGTTATTAAAAGAAAAGAAAAAAAAAAAGACGTGTACGAATAATGAAAATAAATTATTTTGATTAAGAAATAAATTAATGAAAAATTAATATCACTAAGAGAAAACGAAATATCGACTTGAAAGATTTTCTATAATGGACGATCCCAACCTTTATGCGGAATAATTTTCTGTAACAAAATGGAATATGCATATATACATAGTTTTTAATTTCAAATGCATGATAATAAAATTTATTTGTATTATATTGATTTTTATCAGCGTAAATTTAACAAAAATGGTTCTATTGAGAATATTTTTTATTGGCTGTCTATCAGGAGAGAATCAACGGCAAACCCGCAATTATTTAGTACGTGATACGTGTTATTTTTTAAATTTCATTTTCACATTCATGAAATTCATGGCCGGTAAATTATTCATTATTTTTTTCTTTTCTTTTCTTTTTCTTTTTTCATTTTTTTTTTTTTTGTAACTGTAAAGTACGAAAATTCATTAAGGGAAATCTCACATTTTTACAGCTTCAAAACATATTTGAAAGTAAATAAACAAATAAACAAAAACAATTTAAAAAAAAAATGAATAGTTAACTGTTCATGAATTTCATGAATGTGGAAACGGAATTTAAAAAAAAATACGTATTGTTTACTGAATAATGATGGATTTGCCACTGACTCTCTGATAAGCAGTCAATAAAAAACAAAAACAGTAAAATAAAAACAATTTTCCATAAACAACGGTAATATATATATATATATATATATATATATATATATATATATATATATATATATATATATTAACAATAAAACGAAAATTAAAAAAGAAATTTGTTTTCAATAAATATTAATGGGTCAGATTAACATTGGTTAACATGATTAATTGGTTAACATGATGTTTGGTTGTAGTTGATGCCTTTATGATAGTGAGCGTAACAAAAAAAAAAAAAAAAAAAAAAAAAATTAAGAGAATTTCCCATCCAAAAGAAACGAAACATCAAAACATGTGGAAGGGAACGTTTCCTAATCTCTTCAAACATCATTGAGCTCGATTCAGCTGATGCCGCGTAGTGGAGTACTCCACGAAAACAGGTTTTTCAAGCCTATTTCTCGAGCTACGCAATGAAAAAAGGTCTTTTACATTTATAGCCTTGTAAAATTCTGCACGGAAGAATTTCTACCTGCATTCCTTTCTATGATTTTTTTTTTTTTCTTCCCTGTTTGATTGTTGCTTTTGATATTAGTGTATCAATGCTTGGTGCTAGTATGATTAATTGGACATAAATGACATCTGACAGAATGTAGGTCACATTATAATTTACTTTATTTTGTTTTTCAATATCAGTATCCTTGGTATGTATGGTAAATATTTTCAGCTGTTGAATATTCCTTGAGGCATTAGAATCTTTCACACGAATGATATTACTGAACGAATCATCCATTTATAAAGAAAAATATAGAAAATGTTTTAGATTTTTATCCTATACAAACGTTATAAGCTATAAAATACTCAAAAAATAAAGTTTATAAAACAATGCAAAAATTCGAATGCTAATTTTAATTTCTGATTTACAAATGTCAAAACTTGATTCCATTGTTTATTTTTCATGATTGTCGATATTATAAATGGACATATTTTTATTTTATTTTCTTTCTCTTCTTCTGAATTAAGTGAATTTTTACATCAATGTTCTTAATTTTCTACATATTTTTCTATTATTATAATAAAAGGAAGATAATTTTGATCAATACAATAAAAATTTAGCTATAATATATTTAGAACATTGAAAAAAAAAAAAAAAAAGAATTGTAACAAATGCATTGTTATCTATATGTATACAAGAAAAATTCTATCGTTTATCATTATAAGAAATAAAATTGTTAAATTCATTTAGTTCTTTTAGTTAACTGAAATTTCTTGTTTTTTTTTTTTTTTTTTTTTTTTTATTGTTTGTTTGTTTGTTTTTTCTTTAAGTATTATGTAACAAAAAGTATTAAATATTTTATTTATTTATTTTAGAGAGGAGGGGAAGACATATCATCTGATAAAATTTTATCTAAGCAATATATTTAGCGTAATGTTTTGACTGCTTTCCTCGTGTAATATAAGCTTTGTCTTTCTTAGAATAAACCAATATAAATAATAATAGTATTTCCTATTTCTATAAATATATCCCAAATAAAAGGTTCGTCATTTCTAAATACTATATCAAACTAATATGTTGTGGCCACCACACGACTTTTCTTCTATATTTTCCTATATAGAATTCACTCATTAAAAATAATTTAATAAGATTTTTATTTATTAAAATTATTTTGCATGATGAATGCAGACGATTTCCATTCTAGAAAAGTAGTATAGCACTAAATATCCTAAGAAAGTCAATTTTATTCTCTATATGACATCTTATTTTTTTTTTTTTTTTTTTTTTTTTTCTAAGGTTTTTTTTTTTTTTTTTTTTTTTTTTTTTTTTGTGTGTGTGTGTGTGTGTGTGTGTGTTACAAATGAAAATATTCCATAACTTTACTTTAAATTATCTCAAATAGATGGTTCAACCATTCGTTTTAAAGGTATTGACGAGCTCTTTTGAAAGATACCCATAATGAAAATTTTCCCTCCCTCTCGGGGGGGGGACTTCCAACCCATGGGGGGGGCGAAGCTCCTACATATACAATTTTTTTCCAGTTGACTGTCACTATTATAAATAATTATTTTTAATTTCATTATGATTATTAAAAAATAATTCTCTTTATGTACATTTATACGAAATTTTGTCCTATACCGCCATGTTAAAAATTTAGAAAAGTGCAATGGCAACGCCACCTGTAAGTCGATTTTCACCGAGAGTTGATGGGCACTAATTTATGTCAAGGTGCAACTACGTATCAAATTTTATGAAATTCTGTGCAGTAGTTCCTGAGATACAATTAACACAAAATGTTTTCACACACACACAGCCATTTCCCAAAAAGGGTCAAATCGTCTTCTAGACCTCTCAAAATGTGTAAATCCATCGAAAACCAGTAGTCGAAAATTTTTATGAATCCAATACTTTCTTCAACTGAATATAGAAGAAAGTATAAAAGTATATTTTTATGATGAAGTCATTAGGAGTATGCAGTGATTATTACAATATTGTTAATTGATAACCAGGGTAATTAACCAGTAGGCAATTGTTATTTAAAACCATATTCTCAATAAAATATAAAAATTTTCGGCAATTTCCAAACGAACTACTACTTAAATATTGAATGTATTTAAATACAATCTTTGAATAATGCAACAAAAGATATCAGTTCGTATTACTAGTATCGGAATTAATCTGCAGCTTCCTGGCAAGACAAATAGAAAATGAAACGAATTAAAAATAATTTCAAAGTTAATCAATATTTTTAAAAAAAAATGCTTATGAATGATAATTATAATATGGATTCTGCCATTCAACAGTAATTAAGTCATTCATTGAGAAAGTAAAATACCTTACGTTAATTAAGGCATACTTCCTTAATCTGGACCCTTTTCAAAAGATCTATTAACGCTTAACCTAAAAAGGCTTCACCGTGTTTGTTTAATAAGAAGGGAAACCCTAGCTGAGTTAATCCACGATGAAAAACAAATACATATTGATGTCAAACTTTATCAAAGAAAAGCACATCAGATAACGTGCAGCAAAATAGTTTGTGTAATCATTATTACTCTTTCGCTGGAGTTCGATTAAAGCATCGAGGCTAGTAAACCATCTGATTTCGATGCTACTTTCTCTAGTCTTGTAAGGATTCTATAGGTTTAAATAGTAAACGGGAAAAAAAGGTTAATGTCCTAATAGTCGTGATAATAAAAGCAGCAGTCAGCGAAACAATGAAGATCACGGTTTTACACATATTAATGTTAGGTAGATTTTACAACGATGACTCAGAAAATACGATAAAGTTTTCGTCCAAACGAGAGATTTTTTCGAGAACAAATGTAAAACAAGAAACAAATATGCAAAAATATTTATTTTGATCTACTAGAAAACAAATAATGCCGTATAGATAGATTATAGACATTCAATTCCACCAAACACGTTTGATCTTTTTTTAAATTTTATTTCTTGTAATTCAGCACACAACAAAATTTCCTGTTTTAGTTTTTTTTAAATTAGAGAATATCATTTAGAGTTACAGCATATTAAAAATGTCAATTTAAAACTTGGTAGTTTACAATAATAAATACAAAATATTAAATATTAAATATAGAAGATATTAGAAACATTGTTCTTCATTTAACTAAATATTTAAATATAATTCTATAGGATTTAAATGGTAAAACTTAGTGCATAAACCAGTCTTGATTTTTAAACTTTATAGGGAAAATTTGCTATATTTTTATGAAAAACAAAATCAGGAAACAATAAAAAAAAGAATCTAAATTTTTCATTTACTTATTCACATTAGACAATAACTTGCCATTTGCCCACTAATATTCTAATCTAGTAAGCAATGATTGGACTAAATTTTTACTACGACTTTACTACTCATTTCTGTGAAAAACGGAAAAACCAAATCTTTTCAACAGAAGACCATACCATACCAAAAACTAGTTTTTTAATTGAATGATTAAATAATTCACACCGAATAATCATATTGTGGTATATACCAAAATTTTAATTGAATAAACAAAGATAAGCCAAAATGTTTGCTACAACTTAACTACATTTTTTATGTAAAAAGGAAACGGAAAATTCATTTTTTTTTTTTATTCAAGAGAACATAGTAAAAGGAAATCTAGTTTTTTCATTTATTCACTCACTCATTCACACTAAACAATCATCTACCCACTAACATTGTAATCTAGTAAACAGTGATCGGCCAAAATCTTCCTTTAAAAGTAATCGCCATCTCATTCTATTTAGCCATTAAAGCGTAAAACTTTAATTAAAGAACTTTTCTTAGAGATTGTGACTGCAATTATGCCGGAGATATTATCACTTTATTATCACAGAATCATTTTACGACCAGGAGAAAAAAAATGCAATGCCCGGTGAAAGCTAGAAGGTGTTTATGAGAGCTTATAGAAGAAGGCACGTAATGTTGTTTTTGTAAACGTCAAATATCATCGGTGATTATTTGCTCCTAATTACCTTTACAAATGGCGTCATAGTAATAAGGCACTTGTTTTTTGCATGAAAGTCATGAGAGAAAATTCTCATGTGATGAAAATAATGATTATTTTTAATTCATCTATAAATATATATATATATATATATATATATATATATATATATATATATAATTATCGATTACCAATAACGATTCTTATAGTTAAAAAAAAATTATTAAGAGAATTATTAAGAGAATTTCATTCATAGATTTATTCTAAATTATTGTGCTTTAATTCATTACAAATAATAATAATAATAATAATAATAATCATATCACTGAAAAAATCGCCACGAATGACAACTAGTTTAAACCATACATATTAAATCAATAGTCTTCATGCATATTTTGTTTGTTTAGAAGAAAATCTATTATTAGCATAATTGTTAAGTGAATCCTTGCATCATAGCTATGTGAAATATGTATTCTTATTGCTTTCGTTAGAACTAACTAACATCAAAGTCTTATATACACTGCAAACAGTAGTTATCTTTTCTTTATTTGCTTATTTATTTATAACTAACCCATGGAAGTTAGTGTAATTCCATCAAAGTTGTAGAATTTAAAAAAAAAATGTTTTACGTGCTTTTTATAAGTTATTTAAAAAAGAAAAATGTTCTCCTCTGAACTTTAATCGAATACATATTCACCCCAAAATTTTTGACCTACAATGAGAAAAATCTTAAGGCATTTATTCTTAAAGATGTGTGTGTGTGTGTGTGTGTAGGGGGGGGGGGAGCAAAGCCTACACCTACGATGTAAAATTAAAATACCTTCTCTCAGATACTAACAAAAATATTAAACTAAAAAAAGTTTAAATACATAACATAAATAGTTCTAAAGAAAAAAAAAATTATGTATGTTAAAAACTATTTTTAAATAATAATAATAATAATAATAAAAATGACTGAAACATTTTTAAAAGAAAACTTTTTAAATAAAATATTTTATATATGTGTTAATAATAAAAGTTCATTTAAGAATAATCAAGGATTTATGTATTATATTGTTACAAAGTTACAGGCAATAAATGATGACTTCTCTAAAAAAAGTACACTGCAGTCCAAAAAACATTTTGAGAAAGTTCAGTATAAAGTTTATAAAAATAAAAAAGAACTTATTTAAAACATTTTTGCTCCATAGTATTTTTTTGCTTTTTTCTTGCCTTATTTCTTCTTGTTTTTTTTTCGTTTTAATTTTTTGCAATTATTATTATTATTTTCTCTTACCCCTAGGGTCGACAAAGTATTGTTTTAGGGTCAAACTTTCGAACTTGAGTTTATGTTATATTTACATTTTCTGAGGTCCCCTGAATACGAAAATCATGTTTTTAAAGAATGGTCTGTGTGTCTGTCTGTCTGTGTGTCTGTTATCAGCTTATCTCAAGAACAAATAGTAGCAGAAATTCCAAACTTGGTATTCTAAATGTGTATCAAATAGGGATGCTACAGTAAGCTTTTCATTGAGATGAAGCAAATGATTCGTGTACAGGAACACTCAAAAGTATTCAAATACATTACGTCTGGGGGGAATTGCAGGTAAGGAGAGTTTAACATCTATAGACTGCACTAAACCAAATGAAACGAATATATATTTTTTGTAATAGAGATAGTCAACTGGGAAAAAATTTTGTGTATGTAGAATCCCCGCCTCCCCCCTAGGAGGAGTAAATTTTCATGATGGGTATCTTTCAAAAGAGCTCGCCAATACCTTTAAAACGAATGGTTGAACCATCGATCTGCGATAATTTAAAATAAAGTTATCGATGTTTTTAATTTTTAACAAATGTAATATTGAGAATAAGTTCAACTTTTTTTTACATATTTAGTGTTATACTACTTCTCTAATATGGAAATCGTCTGTATTATCATAAAAGATAATTTTTTCAAATAATAATTTTAATAAATTATTTTTTAAAAACATAATTATTTTTTAATAACCGAATGAAATTCTATATAAATGTAGGTTCATTAATGAAACGGGGGGTTCGCCGCACACAGAACTAATTATCATATAAAACTCTTTAGAAGCCTATTTTGAATTGTTAAACACAGGTTTACACAACAGTACTCGTTATCTTACCTCTTAATCTGCAACCTGTATTTATAGTATTAAATTTCAGGGTAAGAGAAAGTCGTGTGAGTGACATACTAGATTATTTTTTTTTTCTTTAGATTGTTGTAAATGGACATATTTCGCTCACATCATACGTTCACGTTCTAGAGATTTTAAAGTGTCACAATTTATTAATAGAGCCCTAGATCTGTACCAAAATTTTCTAATATATTCGATCTAATAGGATTTTCTTTCTCTTTTTTTCTTTTTTTTTTTATTCCTCTCTTTTTTTTTAATAAAGCTTAGGTTTCTTCAAATATTTTTTTTAATTTTTTTATTATTTATTATTACTATTATTGTTATTATTATTATATAATTTTTTTTTTTAACTCTTGGTGCTTCACTCTGAATAATTTCTGCTAACACGGAGATTGGTTCAGAGACTAAAAATTCTACATTTATTCCTCCTTGGCTGTTTTTCATTTCGGAAAATTATTTTTATGTTCGTATCACTTTTCGTTGGAGGTAAGCATTGGTTGCGACCAAATGTAGGTACTCCGAAGCATGTCGTTTACTTGACTTGTATATAATTTATACTCTCATTTCTATTTTGACTTACCACGAATGTACGTTTTTATTGAGATCTAGATGGGGATAATTTTGAGACCCATTCTGCTAACTACAATCGCAATGTTTGCATTCTTCGTCCGTTAATTGGGTGTGATTATAGTGTAACTTTGATATAAACAAACAGGGTTACTTAAAAAAAATTAACTTCTCGTTGTTATAGAATCAAAAGTACATATCATTTGAAAGGAGGAAAACGCAGTATTCAAAATAGTAGTAATAGTAATAATAATAAGGTTTTTTAACACGTTTTTACCTTCCAGCTGCCTGTTCTAATGTTCAAAACTAATAAATAAATGAACAATCTTGTGGTATTAAAGTCTCCAAAGATCGTCCAAAACTCAGAAAAAGTCTAATTTTTATGGAATATTTTGCATAATTATAGTTATGTATGGTAATGAAAATATTCTTTAACTTACCCTTACTCTGTAGAATAAACGTATTGTAGTACATTTTACAAAATCTTCGTGGTGCACAATATTTTGGAAAGTTAATGAAATTCAGTGCTTAAAATGTTACACACACACACACACAAAAAAGTATATTTTCTAGCAAAGTTTTAAGAATTCATGAAGAAATGGCTTCGTGAAAGAATTCATGAAGAAGAGTTTTTATGGTTTGATAATAAACATTCAAGAATTATTTATTTTATTATTATATGAATTTATTATATTTATTTATTTTACTGCTCTTTGGAGCACATTTTCTTACATGTCTTCTTTGAAAAATGTTTAATATTTCATTTCATTTGGAATAATATAAGAAAAAGAAATTTTGTGATCATATATTTACAATATCGTTGATTTGAATATCGTTTTGTGTATTTTCTTTCTTTCTTTCTTTTTCTTTTTCTTTTTCTTCTTCTTATTTTTTATTTATTTATTTATTTTTAAGTAGTTATATTATTTAGGCCTTTCGTTCAGTATATGTACAAAACTGTTTAAATATGTGTTTGAAGCTCGTAAAAGATTTTTTTTATAATATCTCGCGAGTTCTAAATTTCATGAAATACTAATCTGCTGCTATTTAATACTACCACATGTTCTCTATTTTGTTTGTTACTTATTTTCCCAGAATTGTAAGCAATGAGTAATTCGATTTCCTCCTACATTTTTTTTTTTTTTTTTTTTTCTTGATCATCTCTTGAGAGTTCTTTTTCTACTTCTTTTTCTTTTTCTTTTTTTACTTTCTTCTATATATATATGTAAGAAAAAAGTATTAGACTAAAAAAAAATTTTCGAACTCCAGTTTTCGACGAATTTTCACGCTTTGAGATCTTCTGAACACAATTTGCCTGGTTTTTTTTTTGTAAATGTCTGTATGTCTTTCTGCGTGTCTGTGTGTGTATCTCAAATTATATGGACGCTGTATCTCATGAACCAATGAACAAAATTTAACTAAACTTGGTAATTTGTTGGACCATAACCTAAACTGGAACTGATTAAATTTTGGGATCAATCGCTTAACAGGCGGCACTGTGATCGCTTTTTTTTTCTTTTTTCTTTTTTTTTTTTTAATATGGCAGTATAAGAAAAAATTTCGTATAAATGAGCATAATGAGAATGGTTTTTAACGAATGAGTGTAAAATTAATCTGAATTATTGATATAATAGTACCAGTGAACTAGGAAAAATTTGTGTGCACGTAAGATCACCACTCCTCCCCTACCTACCCCCCCCCCTCCTCGAGGGGGTATAAATTTTCAATATGGGCATCGTTCAAAAGATTTCGTTAATTCCTTTAAAACAAATGGTTAAACTATAGATCTATGATAATTTAAAGGAAAATTATCGTTTTTTTCTAATTTTAACGAAAAAAAAAGATTCTAATGCCAGCAAAAAGTTGACATTCTTTTGGCTTTTAATGTTGACACTTCACTATAAAAATCGCCTGCATTCATTGTAGTAAATTTATAATTTTAATAAATGATACTTTAAAAAATAATTTCATCTGCATGAATTCATTTAAGACAATATATAAAAGAAAATCTTGTGGTTAACACAGCATACTAGTTTTTTTTTGTTTTTTTTCCTTCTTCTGTGAAAAATAAAAATTTGCGCTATATGTCTGAACATTGATGACAGTTCATAAGCGAATGTCTGTAATTAAACATACTAGCAGAACTTTTGGATTAACCCTTTAAAGTGCAAGGAAATTGTATTCCTTTAAATTAAATGCCACCAGAATTTACGAACAAAATTAAAATAAAAGAAATAAATGGCTCTTTCCGCTTTGTTTTAGAAGTAAAACTTAGCTAAAGATAATTCCGGGATGAATTTTTGTAGGAATGACATGGTAATTACATCCTGGCTGCAAGGACAATGCTATCAAAGGATTAAAAAACAAAAGAAAATCAAAATTACACTTGCAGTCGTTCGTAACAGTCTTCGCCAA
Source organism: Salticus scenicus (assembly GCA_963930645.1). NCBI lineage: Eukaryota > Metazoa > Arthropoda > Arachnida > Araneae > Salticidae > Salticus > Salticus scenicus. Next base: position 62,570,109 of record OZ005653.1, on the reverse strand, counting down.
TTTTAATAAATAAAAATTCTTGTATTATATTTATAATATTCAACAAAGTAAAAAAAAAATACAAAAATTATAATGGAAAATGTTACAGGCGACAATGGATTCTTGCAGAACAATAAATACTAAGACTTTAATGGAGATTTCAGAATTATTCATAATTACGCTACGTTTTCGTGATGAAAAACAGTATTTTTGACCCAAAAAATTAAAAATAGTAAAAATTAATTGAAAGAATACCCGCAAATTTTTAAGATTGATTAGAGGGTTAGAGGAATCTTTTAAATTTTCTTTCTATTTCTTTCTATTTATTATTATTATTTTCATTTTATTTTATTTATTTATTTATTGAAAATGCATCTGGATTTTGCATAAATGCCCAAAAAATTTTCAAGAAAATAAAGATTATTTTCCCTTATTTTTATTGATTATATTGATTATTTTTAATAAACTATTGGTATAAGTTTAATTTTCATTACTTCAATAGTAATGTCGTCATTTATATTTTAGAAATAACCAGTAATAAATAATCATAATAGATGAAGCTTGTATGATCCCCCAAGACATTAGTAACTTAAAAAGCGAGAAATGTACGAAATATTTGTTCAACATTGAATTATTCAATCGTGCAACCTATTATTTCCAATAAGTTAAGATAATTATTTTATTTAGACTATCATTGGAAAGTTGCATACACTGGTAAAAAATTATGTGACTGACATCTAAAATCTAAATTGTGGGTTTAGTAAAAATAGTTGCATGTACTCCTTATAAATTCTAACCCTCTTTGCTAGTGAGATCTAAAAACCCCTGTAAAGATTCCAGAGCGTTTTCCTATATTGTCGTGATCAATCTCATTTAGAAATATCTGTAAATAAATGGAAAGACGAGAGGCGAGTTTTAGTAACTATAATTTGGTTTTATAACCCAATTCTAGAAAATCAAGCATGAATTTCTCGCAATACAAAATTTAATGACCTCAAGAATGATTCAGAATTAATTGAAAAGAAGGGCAAATTTTTTGGATTATTAGCAATTCTTTTAATACTATCTTATGTGTATCATTTCTTCCAGTTTTCTACATGTATTAAAGAAAAAAAATTAATTGTAAAATAAAAAGTAATTTTAATTTTTGAAATATTTTTATAGATTTATTTAAAACTGTCATTCGTTACATTGTATTTGAAAATGCATAAAATTTCAATATGGATTTGTAATTATTTTGAAGTTTTTTGCCAGACTTTAAAGTTTTTTTTTAATTTTATAATCTAAAAAAGGATTAAATTAACTAAAAATAAGTCGAAATTTTTAGATTATTAGCTGCTTTTTAAAATATCTTATGTGGATTTAATATTTTTTTCAGCTTTTTACATATATGAAAAAAGAAAATAAATTTTAAAATAAGAAATAATTTAATTTTTTGAAAATTTTTTATAGATATAATTAAAATTGCCTTTCCTTGTGTCATATTTAAATTTGCATAACTCATATCATCGGTTGTGAAATAATTTTTTTCGTTTGGCCTTAACATTTTTTCCAGGGCTATATATATATATTTATATATACAGGGTGATTCTCTTCTAGACCGACGAACTTACAAGGGGTGAAGGGGGTACAGAGGCAACTCGGAAACATATAGCAATGCATGGTCGGAAATGCAGTCCTAACGAGATAGGGGTTATAATTATAAGGAAACTCATAAACTTACTATTTTAAGCTTTTGGCATTTAAATGTCATTTAACGATCACCATGTATTGATAGTTTTTATCCTAGCACTTTTGTGAGTAGCTTCTGACAGTTTTGCTGTGATAGTCCTTAGCCCTTTAAGGGCCCTCTTCACTCACCGTCGCTGGAAGCCGAAGCTAATGTTATTCAATGGGAAATTTTTCTTTACAAATAACTTATTAAGTAATACATATTTTTAAATTCTGTTTTCACTATATGAACATTCCCAGCTGTTAAATTGACGGACCTTTTTTAAAAAAATATTTTTTTAATTTTTTATATTTTACTTCGAAGCTGCAAAATACGAATTTTCAATATGTGAATTTTTTTCATTTTGCAATTTCAAAATAAAATATTAAAAATTAAAAAAATACTTTTTCAAAAAAGGTCCGTCAATTTAACAGTTGGGAATTTTCTGAATGTGAAAACAGAATTTAAAAATATGTATTAGTTAATAAGTTATTTGTAAAGAAAATTTCCCCATAGAATAACACTGGCTCGTTCTACCGGCGACGGTAAGTGAAGAGGGCCGTTAACTCTCGTGTATATAAAATTCACGGTATTTGACCACACCCATCGTTTCTTGTTTTCTTGATATTTTAGAGAAGTAGAAGGCATCAATCTATTTAAAATGTATTAAAAAATATCAGGTAAATAAAAATTTGCCATTCATATGCTTATTTTAACACGAGTGTCTTGAATTAAATAAAAATAAAAAATTGGAACCATATGGGTGTGTTTTACAATAATTATAAAGGGACTAAAAAATCCCCTATCTCGTTAGGATTACATTTCTGACCTTGCATTCCTATGAGATTCCGAGTCATCTCAGTACCCCCTACACCCCCTGCAAGTTTGTAGTTCTGGGAGTGAACAACTCTGTGTATATATATATTAAAGTTATTCGCATACGAAAAGAAAAGAAGAAAAAGGGTAGAAAAAAAATAGAAAAGTGAATACAGAAAGAAAAATCTGGTTGAAATTGAAATCAAACATTCGGAAGCATGTGCATCTCCACCTATCTGTTTTGCACATTTGACATTCTTTCTCTTTTAGTTTTCTTTGTTAAAATTATTCAAATATTTAATTTTTTTCAAAGCTTACTTTTGAGAAAAATTGAATTAATATCTTTTAAAAAATTGTTATTTATGTTGAAGTTATGTAAAACTCTATCAATAATTTAATAACAAATATGTCATCCAAATTTTACATTTTTCGTTTTTATTTTTATTTATTTATTTATTTTACGTTTCATTTGCTTCAAAATTATGCGCAAAAAAAAGAAAGCGAAAAAACATGTTGCGCCTTAACTTTTGGATGCCAGTGTAGAAATGCATCCACGATCATATTAAAATATTTCTTCTCTTTAAAACTATTCGATGATGAGATTGAGAATGAGGTTTCATAAATAGCAATATGAAGTTAACCCATTAACACCCCCTTCATATTTTCTTTCCAAAATTGCAAAACAAATTTCAAAAAGTGGCTTTTAGATATATAGCTGATCATAAATATGTAAAAAGAAAATAATAACCTTTCCAATTTTCGAGAAATTTTTGGCTAGAAACATCTATATGTTACCCTCAATAAATTCAAATAATAATTAATTTAATGAGTAAAAATTTTTGTAAGTAAGCACTATAAATTACAAAAAAAAAAAAAATTAAATTAAAATTAAAAAAGAAAAAAAAAAAAAAAAAACTCGCAACAGTTGTTTCGGGTTAAAATGATAGCACAGTGTTTCATTAAGAGAAAAAGTTAGGCACGAGTGCGTCATCAAAACAACAACTACGCACTCTCATCTAATAAGATATTTAAAATGACTTATTAAACATCGTTTGTTAAATTTAGAAGCTGTGCTGCGCAGAGAAGAAATCAAAAGCTTAAAAATCTATTAAAACAAGGAAAAAATATTCAAATATTGATGTATAAAAATTTTTCAAAGTTAGGTTTCACTATAAAACTACCAAACGTTACGCCAATAAAACAAAACAAATCAACTTTTGAGATTTACTGTGAAATTCCAACACTGTTTCTACAAATACTTTTAATCATTCAAATAATTACTTCAAAACTAAACAAAGTAACATTAAACGGAGGGTCCAATCGATTTCTCTGATTCAAGTGAATTTTCACTAGTAGAATTATTATTATTATTATTATTATAGAATTATAATTTTAAAAAATTATACATACAGGGAAATTTTTCTAAAATGTTATTATTTTATATAAAGTCAGTATTTATCGAAAATTTTATAAATATTAAGGTTTAAAAAAAAAAAAAAAAAAAAAAAGAGGAGAAAAATATGTCCTATATTTTGTTTATTTCACAATGGCATTATTCTGGACACATACTTTAGTTGAGATACAACATTGCAAATATGGATGTTTTCTTGTAAGTCCTTGCGCGTTATTCGCGATAAAATTAGTAATAACAGCGAAGTTTCATTTATATATAGTATATATATATATATATACAGTTTTCCAGACAAAAAAAAATTAGAAATTCTGGTATTTGTAATTATAATGATGATAATAATAATAATAATAATAATAATAATAATAGCTTTAAATTGACCTTTCCAAAACTAATGATGGAATTTAATATACGGTAATTTTAAATATAATCACATAATTAATATGCAGTATGATGTAATTGCAAATCGGAAAACTATCTTCTAATTTACGTACAATAACACTTACATTCATTAAAATTAATCGAAAGAAATTAAAAATTCTGAAGACGTATATTTTAATGCAAATTAGCCATTGTGAAAGACGATTATTTAAAAAAATGACCTTTCAAGGACGTCCATGTGAATTGTAATTACGAATTCATGTAAGTGTTTGGTTCGCAATTAAATAAATATGATCTCATATTGTATATTATTATGATCATTATTATTTATTGAGAAGTCAAACAACATATTTTGCATTCTTGAATGATGGTTGTAGGATTTAAGGCCGATTGACTCCTGATGTGTCCTAGGCCTAGAGGGGGGAATGCCCTCCGTGGGGGTCTTTCTAAGGGGTCCTAGCCCGTATTTACGCGAGTTTCGGAGGAAACCACGGAAAACTCCGAACGGCTAGGTCGATGAGCGCGACCTGGGATCGAACCCGGCACCTCCCATCTACCAGCTTTGAGCGCAGAACCGCTCAGCCGCTGGTGGGCGCATTCTTGAATGAAATTAAAATTGATTATAACAATAAAAAAGCATGTCAAAAAAGCATATTTTTTCGCATTTTTCTAATTGATTTAATTTTTTCTTTTAATTTTTATAAATATAGCTATAATGCTTTTCAAATTTAAAAAGTAAAGATCATTTTTCTCGAATCAATTAATTTGCAAGTGTTGATTACAATGCTGCAATATTTATTAATTTATTTTTCATTTTTCCTCCTGTTGAACAATTTATGTGAGGGATAAGATTTTTCAGAATGCGTTGTCGACTGTAGGGATTTGTCCCTATGGGTTGGAACTTTTAGCAGTTTTCTTCAGCATGTAGGGACCGAGTAGGGGCATTTTTTTTTAAGTGCCTTTTCTCCCCAGGATATCTTCAGAATATCCTGAAAAATAAAGTACATACTATGGATATCCCCAGCACTAAAATAGGAACTTTTATCATCAGCGTAATAGAGAGATTTTGAGTTGTCCGTAAGGGCGTGGCGAATTTTGAGTTAGCAATACTATTTTCAGCTTTTATGTACATTTATTTTTCTTTACGTAAGAATACCGAAACACCCCTAGGATGGATCCCAGAATGTTGAATTGCCCATTGTATAGCTCTTGTATGATGTTCAACCCACTCAACCTCAAACTTTCCGCAATAAAGTGCAATTTATGGTTTCTACGTGTAGTTTTGTTATACCTTCTAATCTAACAAGGTTTAAATATCCATGTTAGTGTAAACCACAGATTATTATACAGATAGGACACTCCCGTATATTCTTCGGAAACCAAAATTTGACTGCAACGATCCTATTGTCAACGGCTGTAAGTTTCTCGAGCTCTCCAGCTTACGCAATCACTCGTCTTATTTTTATTGTATCTATATTCATATCGTAATATTAGTGCAACGTTAAACCCAGCATCCAACCAACTAACCATTGTATTGATGATTACGTTTGGCAACTTTGTTATTGTTTACGAACTTGATTGTCGAAAACAATTTATTTTAAGAAGCAAGTACTAAATATTAAGCAAATAAATTTCGAAAATATACATAAATCTATAATAATTTTTTCACTTTAAAGCATTTTGTGTTATTTAAACCAAGCAATGTTAAATATTTAAGATTTCACACTGCTATTTCAGAGTTACAGTTTGTTATTTTAATCTGTACTTGAATAAGTATATGTTTGGCAAAATATATTTTAAAACATAATGAAAATTAATTTTATTTCTTAGAAGAATAGCTGTGAATGTTTTTATTATGATTTTGTGAATTCAAAAATAATAAAAAATGAAGAAAAGAAAACTTCACGTACTAACCTGCTACTAACTAATCGCGAAAGAGAAAAACAATGTTCGATCAAAGTTGGTAATCATGTAGACTTCACACATGAAGTTTCCCTCTGTTGACACTAGTTGTGCCACTATATTTCCGGTTCGCGTTTAAGCTTCACTGTCCTATCTGTATAGTAATCTGTGGTGTAAACAGTCAAATGGTCTGTTTTATACGCTAAAAATTAAATTATTAAATTATTTATTTCGGTAATATAATTCTTTCACATGTAAATTCTGGTATTTCGTCCACCTTTCATATACAGTTTAAACATTTTTATCCTTTATTTAATCTCATCCCTGATATGATCTTGAGATTGAACATGTTCTTTAAAATCATTTTCGTAGAACAACATTTTATCATATTTTGAAGAAAAAAACCCTAGAATCTTATGTATTAAAATAATTATTATTTGATTTAAATTATAAGCTAAAAATGGAGGTCTAAAATTTTACTTCAGATTGTCATATATGATAAATATATAAATACTTTTTTGCTGTTTTTCACATTATTAAAAATTGTTATTTTACATAGAAAAATTTAGAATGTTTATCAAATTAATACACTAAAGCTCCGTAATATTTCAAAAAAGAATATTGAAATGTACTTCAGATACATAAATTAATAAATATATAACCAAATATGTGGTTATGTATTTATTATTATTATTATTATTATTATTATTATTATTATTTTATTTATTTATTTATTAAATAAGTATTATTTTAGAAGTCAATATAGAAAAAAAAAATTTAATATTGCAGGGGTGGGGTGGGGGGGAGAGAAAGAAACAGGGTGTAGCCATTTATTCAAACTATGCAAGAATTATATTACTTTATTAATAGTAAAGCATAAGCAATTAAATAGATCGGCTGTAGCCACAAATGTTTCACATTTTGAAGCAAAATATCTTTAATATATATGATATAGTAACAGGTAGTGTTGGTGTTGGTAAACGATTTAAGGCTCATTATCTTCGCTGGAGAATATGGGCAGAAGAAGATGTCATTCATGGAAGTCTTTCTAAAAGGTCCTAGTCCATGTTAGTATGTGTTTAGAGTTGACGTTCTAAAAGTATTATGGCTGATTGATAGTACGTGAATCCTAGCCTTAGAGGAGTGCATTACAGGAGTGGGGGACTGGAGTCGTTGCAGGTTTAAGAGAAAATCACTTAAATTTCGAACATCAAGGCTGACAAGTGTGATCTAGATTTGAAGAGACAAACCTAAACTAACAGCTTTGTGAGCAGAACCTCTCGGTTACTGGTGGGTCATTTTATGCCTCTCAGAAATAAATTTAATTTTCTCAATATAATTTTATTTCACCTATGAATTACGCAATGTTTTGCTTTATTTTGTCTTTCAAAATCTCTCTCTCTCTCTCACTCTCCTTTATTCTCTACCTCCCCTTCTTTCTCTCTTTGCATTTTTATTTATTTATTAACATTGATTAATTAAAAAGAAGATTGAAATTACTGATATTCGTTGGTAAAAAAAAAAAAAAAAAGGAAGGAAGAATGAATGAACGGGAGAAAATGGAGGAAAAGAATAGAAAGGAAAGGGAAAGAAGGATAGATTTGCATTAAAAGGAATTTTTTAAAAAAATGAAGCACTTAATTTTAATCTAATGTGATACATTGATTTACAACATTATTTTTCTGAAAAAAGATTTCAAGCAACATTCTTAATGGATTGTTTCAATAAGTTCGATTACTATTGATAATTAATTTATTGATGAATTTTAGTGTAAAAGTAACAAAAAGCAATTGTAGTTGAATGATGAAGAATTGGAATTTTTCAAATTAAATACCAGACAGAAGCAGGCAAAAAACATGCTTAAGAAAAAAAAATTGTTTTTAATTGTAACCATTTTATTATATCATGCGTGATAAACTCATCAGATTTGTTAACCCTATCACTGTGACCTGGGGACCGGATGTTTAACTTGTTGAAAATAATAATACATATCTTATTCTGAGAGGTCATGGCAAGTGACATCTCACCTCAAGGTGTATTACTCGAGAGTAAAAATGCAATTGCACAAATATCAGGGGTGGTTTAAATTTTTTCACCTAAAGTAGTATAAATGTCCTATTTCTAGGATACAGTGATAGGGTTAATGTGAAATCTGATGATGTGAAATTCTACACCTTGATTTTGCCCTTACAAATTCATACAGAAAGACTAAAACGTTTATTTATTTATTTATTTTTTTTAAACAAATATTGTGCTATTAAATTTTTCTCTGTTATAGTACGTACTTAAAAAAGTTTGACTGACTGACAGACAAACCGAAGTCATAATCACTTTTTAACTTTGTTGGAAAGTTTTAAAAAAGAAAATCAAACATAAATCCATTAAATGAACATAAATCCACTTTTTTTTTTTATGAGTAATGGAGAGATTTTTGTATTGGTTACCATTTATTTTGATTCTCACTCATTTCTCTATAATGGAGGCTTCATATAAACAGTCGGTAACAAAAGTGTTCGAACACTAGCAAAAATTCCTATGTAAAAAAAGTATGCTTAATACAGTTTTGCTAAATATAATCCTTGTCGATTTCTGTTCTAAGTCAGTCTAAGAACAGGATTCGACAAGGATTTATTTAACAAGTGTTCGGACACTTTTGTTACCGATTGTATATATATATATATATATATATATATATATATATATATATATATATATATATATATATGTTAAATATAAAGTCTCATTATCAGTTACTATTTGCAAAATAGTGAGATATTGTATATATCATAGATTAATCCTTTTACCATTTAATATAATCATATACTTACCATAAAAATATTAGATTCGTTTGATTGCAAATCAATATGAAGGTTTAATTCCCTCTGCTTTTTGTTTCCGTTACTTTCACGGGCAAAATAAATGTAGCAAAATTCACTCGTACTGGGATAGCTGTGAGCAAGCGTTTATTATTTCTTCTCTTTAGCTTTTCCCGACGTTTCATGGTTTAACCTAGAGCTCCTCCAATACAGGCTGGCTCATCAGGCATTTTGTTTCCCACTCAGCGATTGTTGCCCACGCGGTCCGAATTTCAAGTGTTATCAAATCACATAAAATGGTGGTTTTGCAACCGAAAATTGCTCAAATCATACAAGAACTGCTTTTAGAACGTTTAGATTTCCAACAGACGAAGAAAGGCGAAAAAAATGGGCTATTAATTGTCCAAAAGAAAATTGTACGCTTAGCTTTCAATCACAAATATGAAGTGTAATTATGATATGTTTTCTTGCATTTTTTGTATCAATTATTTGTTTTTATTGCTGTTTGATTATCTAAATGTTGTATTTTACAACCTACACTACTTTTCAACGTGTATAAATATCTAAAATTAATTAATTTAACAGCAACAGTGATGGTTACTTTTTACAAGGGTTATAAGAATATTTTGCCAAATATTACCGCCAAACTTATCAAGTACAAATAATAATTCGCTCCTCTGTTTAGGCAAACTCGCCATTTTAGGCGATAAAGACGCCGAGTAATACGTCTGCAACTAAACGTCGCCAAGCTGTATTTTCGCTGGGCAACAATGATCAGCTGTGAGCCAGCTCGTGTTATAGGAGTCTTAGTTTAACCCAGTGGTAGTCAACTCAGTCCCTACCGCCGCCCACTAGCGGGTGTTTCAGCTGTTATGGTGAACACGGTAAGGGTTTTGACCGATACTAAAGCACTTTCATTTTTCAAAATATTAACCATCTGTAATGCATTTTATATCGATGTAGACTTTAATTCAGATTTTGATTGACGTATAACACAGGTCTAGAAAAATAATGTTGACAAAATGTGTTTTGATGATTTTAACTCATCTTTATATTTTTTGGCGTGCTGAAACCGAAAATGCAGCCAGTTTTTCTCAATCACGAATAGATTTTTGTCAATACAGAGTGTTTACTGACACAATTTCTTACGTATACAATCTTAACAATAAGTTGGTTGATTGGTTGTTTTGGTTTTATGTCGCACTAGTGCTGCACAATCACAACAATAGGTATCCATGATTAAATAATCATAGAAACATATTATAAAACTTACCATATAATTATATTTCTTACATATACAATCTTAACAATAAGTTAGTTGGTTGGTTGGTTTGTTTTTACGTCGCACTAGTGCTGCATAATCACAGCAATAGGTATCCATGATTATAGGTATCCATCATGGAAACATATTATTAAACTTACCATATAATTATATTTCTTACATATACGATCTTAACTCCTTAACGCGCGCTGTCCTCGCTGCGAGGATGCAAAATTTAAGATCCAGCTGCAAAAATTCATCCCGGAAATTTTTTAGCAAAAATTTACGTTTATAACATATCAGAATAGGCCGGTTTTTTTAACCTTAAAATTTAAAATTTCTTTTAGTTTAATTCAGTTCATGAATTCCGGTAGCAGTATAATTTACATGATCAGAATTGTCTTGCGCCGCAAAGGGTTAACAAAAAGTTAGTTGGTTGATTTGGTTTTCTGTCGCACTAATGCTGCACAATCACAACAACAGGTATCCATGATTAATTAATCAGGGAAACATATTATATTGGTGGAATAATAATGAAAGAAAATGTATAGGTAGGCACCCTGTATTGACAAAAATCTGTACGTAATTGAGAAAAATTGGTTTCATTTTCGGTTTCAGTACACCGAAAAACATAAAGATCAGCCAAAATTATAAAATCAGAATTTTACATGTTGACCTGTGTAATGTTTGTTGTCCCCTAAATGGCATATAATTGCGTAAAGTTCGTAGTTCAGATTATCCGTTCTTATGTCTTAAGTATTATTATGATAAATGTATTGTAGCAAACTTTCAGAGATTGACAGAATGCATGTTTATGATGAATATCAAATTCTGAAAGTGGTTTTAGTCGTTGAATTAATTGTAACACAGGAGAAGATCATCAAAAATGTCAGTCGCAAACAGTTATGAAACCGATTCTTTAACAAAAACGTCTTTATGTTGTGTCTCGTGTCATACGGGGAGATAAACGTAAAGCATAAAATTTCGATCAATTTGAGTATCTTTGATATCCCTTACATAAATTACATTTTATACGTTTTCCAGTCTATTGGGGGGAAGTTAAAGTTCCGTCCATAAGTAAAGGGTTAAATAGGGTCACTGTTACAAAAATTTGTTACGTGTTTAAAACCTTACATACTTATAGATATAAATTATGTAATTAAGAAGATAAGCAATTTTTAAAACAATATTGTTAAAATAAATAAATAATCCGAAGGTTAAAAAATATAGTAAATATATGTTTTGCCTTAAACGCACACTTTTTTTTTTTTTTTTTCTTTCTTTCTTTGTTTGACAAAGGTTAAGTATTTCCGATGTATAAATTGAATTTTATGCGCTCTTTAACCTATTGGGAAATTAAAGTTCCATCCGTAGGTAAAGTATTTAAAAGGGTTCTTAAAAAAAAAAAAGATATTCATATATATATGTTGTATTTATAAATCCTCATTTATTTATAGATATAAATTATGTAATTAAAAATATATATGTAATTTTTAAAAGCATATTGTTAAAAAAAATATTCATATATATATATATATATATATATATATATATATATATATATATATATATATATATATATATATATATATATATATATATATATATATATATATATATATATATATATATACTGTATCTATAAATCCTCATATCCTCATTTATTTATAGATATAAGTTATGTAATTAAAAATATATAAGTAATTTTTAAAAGGATACTGTTAAAAAGAAAAAAAAAAAAAAGATATTCATATATATATATGTATGCTGTATCTATAAATCCTCATTTATTTATAGATATAAATTATGTAATTAAAAATATATATGTAATTTTTAAAAGGATATTGTTTTAAAAAAAAAAAGATATTCATATATATTATATATGTATATATATATATATATGTATGTATATACATATATATATGCTGTATCTATAAATCCTCATTTATTTATAGATATAAATTATGTAATTAAAAATATATAAGTAATTTTTAAAAAAGGATATTGTTAAAAAAAAAAAAAAAAAAAAAAAAAAAAAGATATTCATATATATATATATATATGCTGTATCTATAAATCCTCATTTATTTATAGATATAAATTATGTAATTAAAAATATATAAGTAATTTTTAAAAGGATATTGTTTAAAAAAAAAAATTAAAAAAAAAAAAGAGGGTTAAAAAATATTATAAATATGTGTTTTGCTTTAAATGCGCATTTTTTTTTCTTCTTGAAGAAGGTTAAATATTTCTGATGCATAAATTGGATTTCATATACTTTTTAATCTACTGGGAAGTTAAAGTTCCGTCCATAGATAAAAGGTTAAAAAGGGCCTTTTTTTTTACAAAATGTGCTATATCTTTAAACCTCTACTTATTTTTAAAAAAATTGTGATAGTAAAAAAATATGTAATTTTAAAAGCGATATTATTTTTGCCTTGAATGCGTCTTTCACCCCCACCCCCCCCCGAGCTTGACAAAGGTTATATATTTCTGATGCACAATTACAAAACATTCCAATAGACTGAGCTGTGTTTATTACTGCGGTAATTTCGATTTAAATTGTACTGTTGTTCGATGTTTAATTTACTTTAAGCTTTAAATCCGGAAAATTTAATTTAAAATGTCAATTTTTATGTTATTTTCTAAACGATGCTTTAGTTAATGATTAGAAAACCAAACATTTTAGAATCAGTATTTCTTTCATGTAGTTCTATTACTCTTTTGGAGAAAATTTAACCTACGAATTTAAACTAATAAACACAATGTTTTAAATTGTTGCATTTTTGTTTATTATTATGACTAGATTTTTAAAGATTATAAAGGCATCAACGATCAATTGTTAAATATTTGATCTAAATAATTTTTCATGATGCTATGTGACGGTGGTGTCGCACTTCCGACCGGGACAGATCCGACCGGGGTTAAAATCGTCGCAGTTCCGACCGTTTTGGTTTGAGGGTAGCACTTCCGACCGGATCTATCCGAAAGTAGGTGCAAGGAGGGGGGGGGGGGGGGTTCACTCTTTAAATTCGTTTAAAAGAGTTAACAAAACTGAATATATTTACTAAATAAAAAACCCAAACGCGTACAAAGAGTTTTTTTTTTTTTTACAATAAACATTTATTGTGATGTAATTCAGGTGCGTAGCTTGAGGTGGGAGGGAGTGCTAGTATGAGCTAGTATTTTAGTTCTTTTCTCTACCTTAATAATCTGGTGTGGCACTCACACGGCTTTTTCTTATCTTGTAATTCAATTTTATAAAAACAGGCTACAGAACAAGGGATGAGATAACAAGTATTAATTATATATAAACCTACGTTAAAAAGAATTCAAACCAGGTTAAGAAACAGTTTTATTTGACTAATAACTCCTTATAAGCGCGTGTGTGTGTGTGTGTTGGGGGGGGGGGGGTACCTCCCACTCAAGTCATGTTTGAATTTTGCACCTACATTTATTATATAAATGAATCAATGTATATGGATGCTTTTAATTGAAAAAATTAAAATACTTTTAATTAAAAAAAGAATCTGTGGGAGATTATACAAAAAAAAAAAAATAATAATAATAATAATAATAATAATAATTAAAGAATTATTTAATATAAAAATATAATTAAAAATGATTGTACTTATTAAAAATCAAAATGTTTAATATTTTTTTAATAGAACTATTTGAGCTTTTAATTGAAAAATCTAATTCTAAAGACTTTTAATATAAAAATATTTTTTCATATGGAAGATTATAGAAAAAAAAATATCTAAAGAATTATGTAATATAAAAATATAATTAAAAATGATTGCATTTACTAAAAATCAAAACGTTTAATAATAAAATTAATTTGTTTTATAGAACTATTTGAGCTTTTAATTGAAAAATTTATTTCTAAATACGAAAAATATTTTTTTTTCCTGTAAATAATTAAAGATAAAAATAAATAAATAAATAAAAAATCTAGAGAATTAATTTAACTAATATATATATTAATAATCAAATAAAATTAGTTAAGATTGTTTAGTATTATAGTTTCGGCTTTTAATAGAAAAATCTTTATTAAAGTACTTTTAATATTAAAAGATATGATTTTCTATAAATGAAAATAATAATAATAATAATAATAAGCTAGTTAAAAAAATAATTCAATAAATATAATAATTTAAAAATAAAAATTTGTTTATTAAAACTATAATTTTTTTTATAATTAAATTAGTTCAAATTACTTTATACTAATTTTTTGACTTTTAATTAAAAGGCCTATTTCAGTAGCCGAGCGGTTCTGCGCTCCAAGTTGTTAGATTGGTGTTTGGTAATAAAACCGGTTGACTACTCTAGGGTCCATAGGCCTGAGGGGGTGCCTTCCGTGAAGGTCTTTCTAAGGGTTCCTAGCCCATATTTACGCAAGTTTATAAGAAAACAACGGAGAATTCCGAACGACTAGGCCGACGAGCGGGACCTGGGATCGAACCCGGCACCTCTCGTCTACCAGCTTTGAGCGCAGAACCGCTCCGCCACTGCTGGGCTCTGATTGGCTTCTTTTGCCGTGTTCGATCCAAGGTCCTTGAACTTTTAACAGAAAAACTATTTCAAAATACTTTGTAATATAAAATATATCTTTTGTTATGATTATAGAACAAAGAACTAATTAAAATTATATTATTTAAACAATCTAATTCATAAAATTTTACATTAAAATAAATACAATATATGCTAATTAAATTAGCCGAGCTTTCTCAATACTATCCTTTAGGCTATTATTCGAAAAAAGTGTTTCAAAAGACATTTACTTAAAAAAGGTTTTTCTCTATTATTTATTATAGAAAAATATTAAATCAAAAATTACAATCAAAAATTAATTTAATTACAAAAAATAGAGTTTTTTAATAATTAAGATAATTGAGTTTTCTTTTTCGCTATTATTTTAGCTGAAATTATTATTATTATTATTATTATTATTAATCAAAATATTTAATATATATATATATATATATATTTTTTTTTCTTTGAGTTATTATAAATATTTTTTTTCAACAACTTGGCAATAAAAATAGAAAAAAATTTTCTTTTAAAAATGAAAATCAATTTAGAACAACATACTTTGGCATCATGAACTATATTAGCCCTTTATCAATATAAAAAAAAATGTATAAATTTTTTAAAGCGATAATAACGTCAGTTCTTGTGAGGTGTATAATTTTTTATTGTTCACGTTTAATTAAATGCATTTATTTTTATACCGAAAAAAAAAAAGAACTTGTAATTATTTTTTGGCAACAATTAAATTATAGCTAAAATTTAAATGACTAATATAATGCTAATAATATGAAGTTAGTATTTGCACATTTTAATTAATTAAAAGAAAACTAATCAAACATTCGAAAATCGAGCTTCGAGGTGCACAAGGACCCCTCAGGTGACTGATTGAACTACCGTCTTTGCGCTACGCTGTCCACACACAGACACACATACACAAACATAGCCTTTTATATACATAAAGATTATTATTGTTGTTGTTGTTCGTAATGTTTTATAATGTATTTATATTTTTAAATATAATAATAAAAAAAGATAGATAAAGAGAGAGATTTTACATTTAAGTGAATAAATTGAATAAATAAAAAGGTAGTATGATGTGGCCACACCACAAGACTTTCTTCTATGTAATTTTAAAGAAATTTCATGCAATGAAAATTATTTATTAAATCATAAATCTATTTTTCATAATAAATGCAGATGATTTATATTTGACAGAATTATATGATTGAATGCCGACAAAAAGTCAATTTTTTGCCAATATCAATAGAAATGCGATTTTTTTCGTTAAAAAAGAAGAAAAAGAATCGATAACTTTGTTTTAAATTATCACAGACCTATTGTTCAACCATTCGTTTTAAAGGTATTGACGAGATTCTTAGAAAGATACCCATACTGAAATCCCCCCCCCTCCCACTCCCAAGGGAAAGAAGCAATGATCCCACATGCACAAACCTTTTTTCCTAGTTTACTACTACTATTATCAATAATTCATATTAATTTTACAGTCACACGTTAACTCATTATGTACATTTATACGAAATTTTGTCCTATACTGCCATGTTAAAATTTTTGATAAAATGAGCGTCACTTGTTGAGCGATTGATCCTCCAATCTAATAAGAACCAAATTATGTCAGGGTCTAACTAAATACCAAGTTTTGCTAAATTTCTTTCATTAGTACTTCATAGATACTTCTCTTTATTTATTTAGGGCCGCGGTAGCCCAGTCGGTAGAGCGCCGGCCTCGTAATTGGAAGATTGCGGGTTCGGTACTCGAGCCGGCCAAAGACCGTCGTGTACACTAATGGTGGCTGGTGCACGTAAAATCTGTCGTGGCCACAATGTCCTCCATGTTCCCATCAAAAATTATACCTCTGGGGGTTACCGAAGCGGGAGAGCCATCCCTTCCGTGGAGGATCAAAATTGTGATGGCATGTCTCCGGACCACCTCTAGTGGTGTGTCCCAGACCGTCGCCAATTGCCCATCTGCGCAGCATTAGTGCGACGTAAAACCCAATCACCTTTATTTATTTATTTATTTATTTTTATTTATTTATTTATTTATTTATTTATTTTTTAAGATTAATGAAATTTTTCATTAACTCAAATAGATGTACTTTTGTAAAAGTTATAATTTTATTAATAAGAATATCTAATAAATAAATCTGAATATGCTCCGAATTCGATAATTTCAATAGTTTATAACAATAATTGCAAAAATGATTGTGCAACATCATTGTATTTATGCAATTATTAATAGAATTGTGGCCATGTTATTATACTATAACATATTTTAAATGATTTTTGCATAGTAAAATATTTGATCTTTTTGGCGAGAAAAATTCAACAACAAATAGATAGTTTTGAAATAATGTTCATTAAATTTAATGGGCATTGCTAAGGGAATCAGGGTGATACTTTGCCTCTCGTAAATGTGATATATCCATTTACGCAGCGATTATCAGGCCTTTAATTATAGCGGTCGGAAAAGCTACCCTGCGATGAACAGGTGTGCATGAATTTAAGAATTCGGTCGGAAGTGCTACGATTTTAACCCCGGTCGGATCTGTCCCGGTCGGAACTGCGACGTAACCTATGTGACACCGAAATTTTCTTTCTTCTCGAGACTTCGTCGTTCGGCCAGAGTATTAGGCAACGTTCCTTTATGTATATTTAAGTTATTCAGGTGTAAATTTTAATGTTCAAAAAATAATTTTTATTTTTCTTGTTATAATGACCGAATACATTTTTCAGTATCGAAGCGTCCATGGAAGCGACGATGGAAGCGGCGCTTCTCCATTCAAAATTTTAAACAATAATTTCATTATTTTAAATAGAAATAAAATGATACTTTAAAAAATTAAAGAACATGCTTTTATAGAAATGTGAACTAGAAAGCACAAAATATCTATCTTAGTATTAAAATGCAGGGTAAGAGAAAATCGTGTGAGTGATACGCCATAATATTTACATACATTTAAATCTTTAATTAAAATAATTTAGAATTAAACAAAAACCATTTTTAAAATATCTCCCCTGACTGGGCTCTAACGTTAGACCTTTAGGTTCGTAGCCCGGAGCTTTACCTCACAGCCACAGCGTTCACGTAGGGAAAGTCTTTTTTTATAAAATAGATTTTTTGTTTGCTCCCAGAGTGGTTACAAACATACATACAAACATACATACAAACATACATGCAGGTAAAGCTAATAAAAGTGTGTTAAAAATTAAATAGAATGTTAGGTTTCTTGTCTAGCAGATCCAACCTCGCGTCGGCAAAAAGTTGAATTGATTCTCTTTCTGCTCTTAGAAGCATGTTCTTTAGCGCATATTTTTACATATATTTTTACGAAAGTTGATAGCTTCCCTCCCCCTCCTCCTTTTCTCTGAACTAATAGCCTTAAATAAAAAGCTTGGAATAAAAACATTCGGAAATTTCTACAGAAATATTTATCAGGAAATACCAGCTTTCGATTTCATAGAATCTTAAAATAAAAAGACTTCTCGAATAAGAGATAAAGAAGAAAAAGAAGAGAGAACCTCAAGTGAAATAGGCGAGTGGGCGGATTTCTCACTTCCCAATTCTGCTTCTGATTATTATTCTTCGGCATGCTAAGGTAGCCACAGATGTGCCAATTTAGGAAAAGACTTCACGGAAATCGGCAGAAGTATTCCATTTCAACAAGGCAACAGTCATTCTCCTCTATCGGAAAAGGGGAATATGATATTTATTGTCTTAGCACCTTTTGTTTTCCCAAGAAGTCTTGATTGTTTTGACCTTCCAAAATCCAGAAATAAAGATCAGTTGGTGTCCAAGGTTGGTCTCTTAGAAGGATAAACCAACTATTCGTGAAACTTTATGACTCACGCAGATCACATTGCGTTACTGAAGTATGTAAAATTTATATAGTCAATGGCTTTTAAGGAATATATTCCGTCTTAAGTTACGGAAAATAGAAAATGGTGACCAGCATTTGTTGCTGTCCCAACTATTTAAAAAATATAGTCGGAAATTCCTTAATTTGTGAAATTATATCTAATTTCATTAAATTAAATACTGTATGAGTGACACGAATATACAAATTATATAATTAATGTATATTCGTAATATATATTCGTACATTAATTATATAATGCATTTTGAATATACATATACATTTATATAATGAATCATAATTATTAATTATTTTTTTTAAGATAGTGCCCTGGTGTTTATATTTTAAGAAGTTATATAAGTATAACTTATATAACTTCATATAAGTTATATAAGTATTTTAAGAAGTGTCCTGGTGTTTATATTTTATAGAAATTGTGCAGATAAAAAAGGTTTTAAAATTCCAAATTTGTAATTTTGTTCAGTAACTTTCATAAACAAGAGAAAAAAAGCGTATGCAACTCGTAGATTATTTATATATATATAAAGATACAAACTATCTAACGTGATTAGGATTATGTTGATTTGAAGCATTTACATTATTTGTTAATTTATGCATGCATATATGGTAAGAGAAATTATAGGGGTGGGAGGGAGGGATATATATATATATATTTATTTATATTAAATGAATAAAGAACAGTGACATTTCATCTAATCTTTAAAAGACTGTGACATGGAAGTTAGAATAATTCTATTTACCTTGATATATCATACTATTTTGTGTTAAGGGATACACGGTTTCATAGGCTAAAAAAAGACATATTTTCTCTGCCTTTTTTTTTTTTTTTTTTTTTTTAAAGTATAATAAATAGAATTTCATATTCAAAATTTTGAGCATATAAAAGAGCAACATTTTAACAATACTCTATAAAATGTTCTTTAAAAATTTTGGAAAACTCGGTGTGTTCTAGTTTCTAGAGACCCTTCAGAAAAGGGGTGTACACGATTTATCAAAAACTAGATTACCAATCTTATTGAAATTTTACTTCCTTCTTAAAATAGGGTTGACAAGTGCTTGAACAAAGAATTTTTTTAATAATTAAAATTTGAACTTTTGGCAAAACAGTACAATTTTCGATACAATTTATTAGACATATAGCCTTGTAAAATTACTTGTAACCGATAAAGAAAAAAAAAAACTTTCTTTAAAGCATTAGTCAATTTCATTTTAAAGAAGTGTGCAAAATTCTAATAAGCTCAGTGCATTAGTTTTTGAGGAATCATTTCCACTGTTTTCATGAAGGGCTCCGAAAAACAGAACCTATCAGTTGATTTTTCCAAAATTTTTAATGAAATTTTTATCAAATATTGTTTAATTGCTGCTCTTTTATCTGTTCAAAATTTTTAATAAAAGTTTTTATTTATATATATTTTTTAAAAAGCAGAGAAAATATGCTTTTTCTTAGCCTTCGAAACCTGTGTAACCCCTGAAGGGAATATGAAGAATTTTTTAACAATTAATAGCACGAGCATATACTTACTTTAAAAACCTTATTTGATGGTGGAGCTTATTTAAAGATAATTCTCGCAAATTGTTAGTTTAAAAAGTATCTGAAAAAAAAAAAAAACAGTAATTTAATTGGCAACATTAAAATACAATTTGCATTTATCAACCGTATTTTGCTAAGAATTTTAGTTATAAGGAAGTTATTTTTAAAAGATTTTCCTATGATATCTTTTTTTTTTTTTTTTTTTTTTTTTTTTTTGTGCGAATTGTAATAATATCATAACAAGTGTTAGAAATATTCATAAACCAAGCACAGGTAATATTCTAATAGAGAATTATAAATGTAATATCGCGATATACATTAGAGACTCTCAATTATGTAAGAACAAGATTGAAATAAAAACATCTACAGCGGACTGTTAAACAATGGCAACTATCAGAAACTGGGAAAATCTGCTACATGGACTTTATCCCTTTGTGAAAGTGTTGTTTATAACCATTGGATATTTTTCGTATTCATTCATTTATTATAGGATTTTTTTTTTTTTTAACTCACTACCATCACATAAAAATTTTATTGCAAAAAATTTATTAAAAAAAATAATAATAATAATAATAATAATAATAATAATAATCGTTCAGACAGCAATATTAAAAAAAAATCTAAAAAACGTCTGTTCTTTTAAAATGAATAAGTGTTTGATTTAGTTCAGAAAATACGTGATATTTAATTGTCTAGTAATATTTATATTGTTACTTATCCCACTCGAAAAAACCAAGCCCCGGTAGTGAAACTACGAAGATTTAAGACGGCAGGGGAGCGTCTTCCGTTTTGAGGAGTACCGCAAGTGGTAGAAGAGCAGCTTAGCTCGAGAAACTGGTGAAAGATGCCAGCACCAGCAAACAACACGATCTAGAATTTTTATCCAAATCAGGGTCGAGTAAATCCCATGATCCAAATACCCCCCAGAGGTATAATTTTGATGAGAACTTGAAGGACTCTGCCACCACGACAGATTTAGCATGCACTAGTCGAAATTAACGAACACAACGGTCTTCGGCTGGCTCCAGGATCAAAGCTGCAATCTTTCAATTGCGAGCTCGCTGCTCGTACCGACCAGACTACTGCAGCCATAAATGTCCAAAAATAATTCTACAAAAGAAAAACTGTTATACGAAGAATAGGCTTTACACCTTAAAGACAGTGACGGATTTAAGGACGGGGGGGGGGGGCTCAAGCCAACCCCCCCTCCCAAAACCACTGACATTCACAATTGAATATTACAATGGTAAATTTTTCATTGATCTGGAATAGCATCTTGAAAAATCTTATCCCCCCCCCCCAAAGTTAAGTTCTGGATCCGCCACTGCTTAAAGACAAAAAGAGTTGTTAGCAAATATAATAATAAAAAATCTAAGTTACTAAATAGGCTATAGAGCTTTCAAAATTTTATTCAAAATTAATCATAGTAAGTCTGTTGCGCAAATGCAACATAATAAATATGTAATTGCTACATATAAGGTCTCAAAGATCTATCGCAAAATGCTCCACTATTTTTTCAATCTGTGATTCATCTAATTTGTAAAGCAGCTGTTTTCAATAGCATCCAGGCCGGATGTGGGCTTCAATGGCTTCTCTTCTCTATGTGGGTTTTCCTTCTGTTTCTGAATAATTGAATTAATAGGACATAAAACAAGAGTTTAACTTTGTCGAACAGTATATGAAATTCTCAGTAGTTGTAGGAAATAAGAATTTTCGGTATATTATATTGGGTATATTATTATGGTATTTTTTTTTAATGGAGTTTATAAAAATGTGTACTACATATTTTGCCTTGAATTTTGTTTCCGTAAATGCTTAATAAGTATTAATAGGTATTAATGCTTAATAGGTATCTGTATTTTTTCTAAATTAATATCAAAAGCATAGGAACAAAAACGTTTTACCTCACTAGTAACACATATTTGAAAGCCTGAATTTGAAGCAACAACCAAATTCACCGTGAAATAAGGTACAATGTAATTTCTGTCTGAGAAAATGGCAATTTAGTATTTGAAAAGTTAAATTTCTGCTTTCTACGAAGTCCTTCTCTAAGGATTTTCTTTTTTCACATTTAAACCATACTTTTAAATGCATTAATTAATAAAAGACCAACCAGTAACGTACTGCGGCTTCTAAATTCACCATGGACCCAGTGGCGGATCCAGAACTTAACTTTTTTTTTTGGGGGGGGGAGGGGGGCTAAGACTTTTCAAAATGTTATTCTAGACCAATAAAAAAAATTACAATTGCAATATTCAATTGTGAATGTCAGTGTTTTGGGGGGAGGCTTCAGCCCCCTAGCCCCCCCCCCTTAAATCCGCCACTGCATGGACCGCTATGCGGTTCGAGACAAATTTCTCACTTTGGTCTCGAACCGAGCTCAGGCTTAATTTTTTCTGTGTATATTCGGGCCACGCCAGGATTTTTTTTTATTTATTTTTTTTCCATTTGCCTAACGAAGACAGTAAATGATCTAACGTTTCTTTATTTTTTTTTCTTTCTTTCTTTATTTTTTTTTTTATATGGTCTAATATGCCACATGAAATTTTATTTTCTGCAAACGAAAGAAATTAGGTTTTATGACCTGTAGAGTCTAGAGACAACGAAGGATATTTTTAAGAACTTTTCCGATAGTTTCCAAGCCACTAAATGTAATGAAATTTCATCATCATTTTTCAGAAGGCAAAAGCATCTTTTCCATTTAAAATGGTTAGATTAGTATTAGTGTTTCTTTACAGGATCACCTAAAAGGATTCGTATACCTTATGGGATATAGGTGGAAATGGATGAAAGTATAATTTAAACAGTATTAATCATTTTTAATATCTTCCTACATTGTTTAATGAATACTAATATTCTCGATTTCACTTTCTGTCTGTGTACTTACTGTCCGTCTGTATTAATAAATTTCTGCTTATACGAGGGTTGCTATTTATATTTCTGGCCTTGGCAACAGTAAGTGTTGCTAGGCGACCGCAGACGATTTTAATCGAAAGTTTGATATTTTTAAACGTAAATTCAGCAGACGATTTACCATTATAGCTTTATTTGTGTTGTTGACAGTAAATTGAAAAAATGGAATTGAATCGTGAAAATTTTCGTGCGATTATTTTTCATAACTTTCGACGTGGATTGTCAAGACAAGAGTGCTTCGATGAACTTAATTCTTTATACAGCGATAAAGCGCCATCCTACAGCACTGTAAAAAAATGGTATAACGAATTTAATCGTGATCGATGTTCCATCCAGGACGAATCCCGTGCAGGTCGTCCAAAATCCGTTGTTGTGCCAGAAAAGATCGATGCTGTGCGTGAACTGATAAAGCAAGATCGTCATGTGACATACCGTGAGATTGAGGTGTCTTTGGACATTAGTATGACTAGCATCAATAAAATATTGCATGAACATTTGAGCGTAAAAAAAATTTGTTCGCGTTGGATCCCGCATAATCTGACAAACGCTCAAAAAAAGGCTTGTGTCGATTGGTGCAAGGAAATGTTGGAAAAATACGTTCAAGGTACATCAAAGGCTGTGTATAACATCTACACAGGTGACGAATCATGGATCTATGCATATGAGCCGGAAACAAAACAGCAATCAACTGTATGGGTCTTCCAAGGCGAGGTAAACCAACAAAAGTTGTTTGAGGAAGAAGCACATCGAAACAAATGATTGCCTGTTTCTTCGGCATTAACAGTCATGTGGCAACAGTGGCGTTAGAGCAACGCAGGACGGTCAATTCTGAATGGTACACGACCATTTTTTTGCCAGAAGTCATCGGAGAAATTCGAAAAAAGCAGAAGAACAGGCGAATCATTCTTCATCATGACAATGCGAGCTCTCACACATCGACTCAAACAAATGCATTTCTGACTGAGCGAAAGATCGAACTGATGGGTCATCCGCCGTACAGCCCTGATTTGGCCCCCAATGACTTCTTCTTATTCCCACACATCAAAAATAAATTACGTGGACAACGATTTTCGACCCCCGAAGAAGCGGTTGATGCATTCAAAACGCATGTTTTGGAGTTACCTCAATCGGACTGAAAAAAGTGCTTTGAAAATTGGTTCAAACGCATGCAAAAGTGTATTGATCATCATGGAGAATATTTTGAAAAACAATAAAACCAATTTCGATCCTACATATTTGTTTTTTCATTATTAGGCCAGAAATATAAATAGCAACCCTCGTATGTATGTAATTGTCCTCTAAAAGTTCAGTAGTTTTGTTAATAGATAGTCTATTGCTTTACTATATAAAACCTTTGAAAAGTAGTAGATACTAAAAAAATTTGCATGGAAATGCATGCAGTTTTTTATTTTATTTTTCTTTATTCATTTTAATCGGGTCCTGATTTTATCGGTTTTTGTCCGGGCCAGGCCACATATTGTAAAAAAAATAAAGTTCAGCTCGGGCTAAATTCTTAGATGTTATTCCGAGACGGGCCCAGGCCTGAAAATTTCGGCCCTTGAAGCAACTATTCGGAGTATTATCAGTAGCTAACAAAGCAAATTTCGGCCAATTATTCGGTTTTTGGCAAAAATTGATATTTAGTGCAATTTGAATTCAAACAAATAATGTAATTTACGAATTTTGATTATTACTTGCAACTTTATCTCGATGAACTAATAATTATTCAAGAAAAAACTTTTTTTTATTTATGTTCTTAAAACGAAAATGATATCAAATAAGATTATTTTAAGATTATTAATATTCTTTAAAACTAAGATTTATTAGACTTTGGACTTTGAAATTTACCGTAAACAAATATGCAAATAATTTATGAAGGAAGTATGGATCAGAAAAATTCCTATTAAAACAAAATTTCCTATTGGACATCATAATATGTAAAAAAAAAAAAAAGCACTAACTCAAATTCGAAAATTTGTAACAAAAACAAAAATTTTATAACCATTACTTTCATTACTATTAAATAAAAAAAATAAAATCGGTAAATACAATAATAAATAAACAAATAAAAAATAAAAAAGAGAATATAATTTTGAAATTTGAAAAATTATGTTAAGTTTGATATATGTATTACAAGAATAAGTGATATTTCAACTGAATTCAGTTTGTATGCATATTTAGCTTTCTTTCTACAATGTACATTCTACGAAGATTCTTCCTCGTAAATTGAAGCTTGTATTTATTTATTTATTTATTTTTATGCATTTCTGCTACATTATCTAATGGAATAAGATTTTACATGTCCATGTTTATAAAAAAATTATTATTATTATTATTATTATTTTTTTTTTTTTTTTAGTTTAAAAATAAAACAATAAATTAATTTTTGTAGTATGATGCTTTTGCCATCTGAATTCTGGTATCCGTGATTGTAATGAAATGCTCGCCCTCTGGTGGACTAAGGTGAAATTACAATTAACATGAATAGCTTTCGGCTTTCGTCGAGACGCCATTGCTTTCCGATATTTAGTTTCACATATATTTATTGAATAAAAATTAATAAATCCGGTAAAAAAAGATAACACATACTGTTGTGTGCTACAGTGTAACTCCAAAGGATCAAGAAATCCAGAATTAAGCTTCCATTTATTTCCAAATGACAAATTTAAAATTTCAGTTGCTTCGGCTAATGGAAGTAAAGAATTAATCAGATGATTTGAAACTAATATTTGTTCAGCTTCAGTTAAAAATCTACTTCCGATCGAACTTCGAATAAACTGAAATTTTTTTTCCAAAAGCAATCATTTTTCCATGATGTAATGGCGGAGAAATTATAGCACGAATATTAAGTAGTAACACAAATAGAACAATAATAAATACACGTGGCTATTATATTTACTAACAAGAAAAGTTGAAAAAGTACCATCTATCGATCATTACAAACGAGGATTTTGTTTTAATGTTTGTGTTTCGAATAAAGTTTTAGATTTTTCAAGCTTTTGTTAGTCTCATTCGTGATATAACAAATGAGATAATCTACTATAATTTTTTATATGAAAGTAGGAACCTTTTCTTTAAGTAAAGGATATCACAAGATTTTTTTTTTTTTTTTTTTCAAATTGTGTTTTAAATTTCTCTCTCTCTTTCTCTCTTTTTTTGGGGGGGACTGAGGACTATTAGTCTCAATCTGGGATTTTTGCGGTGTCATTTTTCGATAGTTGGACATTTGTCGAAATAATTTTTCGATAGCTGGACATTTATCGAAATCGAAAATAAAATTGAATAATTTGAAAGCTATGTTATAATTTGGAAAAAAAAAAAAAACTAAAAGTTCTCCGTCCTAAACTAAATTCTACTTTTGCCAGAATTTCATCAAAACCTTTTTTTTTTTTTTTTTTTTTAAGAAACAGAAAAGAAAATTAATAATAATCAGTATCGTTACAAAAGATATCGAAAAAGTTTTTTTTTTTAATTGTTTTTTTTTAATAATTTTGAATTAGGAAATAAAAAGTGCGCGAGCAATCCGCGATTGTAATGAAATGCTCGCCCTCTGGTGGGCTAAGGTGAAATTACAATTAACATGCATAGCTTTCGAATTCATCTAGACGCCATTGCTTGCCTATATTTAGTTTCACATATATTTATTGAATAAAAATGAATAAATCCGGTAAAAAAGATAACACTTACTGTTGTGTGCCACAGTGTAACTCCAAAAATCAAGAAATCCAGAATTAAGCTTCCATTTATTTCCAAATGACAAATTTAAAATTTCAGTTGCTTTGGCTAATGGAAGTAAATAATTAATCAGATGATTTGAAACTAATATTTGTTCAGCTTCAGTTAAATATCTACTTCCGATCGAACTTTGAATAAACTGAACTATTTTTTCCAAACGCAATCATTTTTCCATGATGTAATGGCGGAGAAATTATAGCGCGAATTTTAAGTAGTAAGACAAATAGAACATAATACACGTGGCTGTTATATTTACTAACAACAAAAGCTGAAAAAGCGCCATCTATCGATCCTTACAAACGCGGATATGAAATAAAAATAAGTAAAAAAATTAATTTAATGATTTAATTTTTATATAAAACGTGATCGCGTGCAATCTGGAAAAGTAGATGTAAAATTTAAAGTTTAATTTTTTATTTTATTTTATTTTATTTTATTTTATTTATTTATTTATTTATTTTTACTTTTTTGCCCGTTTTTCCTTTTTATCAAAGGCAAACTGTTATTTAATTAAACAAAATTTTACGATGCATAAACACAATTTTATTTCGTAAATTTTCGATAGAATCAAATTGAAATTCATTTGATAGCCGGAGTAAAGTTCCTCAAATAGTTCTTGCTATGCTGAATTTTTGTTTTCGATCCCAATTGCATCAGAAACTGACATAACTTTTTAATTAACAACTTTTTAAAAACGCTTTAATAAAAAATCAATTTTAGTGTAATACCTATCGATGTATAAACATATTACTTTGATTATCAGCGTTATATCTCTCTACATCTGAGTATACTAACAGTTTTCATTTTCAGACACTGAGTTTCTGTTAAAAATATTTAATAAAAACACATTCTTTTTTTTCCTTAAAAATCCTAATTTTATTAAAATTCCTTTGAAGGATTAAAAAATAGTTTTGTAGTGTATTTTTATAGGAGAATATTTTACAAGAGAAAAAATAGCAATTTTATCCATTTTATACTTTTTGTAGCATTTTTCCATTATATCGTACGCAACTTTTATTAATCAATGATCATTAATTAAAGAACATTTATTATTATTTTTTTTAATTACTCTTGAATAAAGACCTTATTATATATATATATATATATATATATATATATATATATATATATATACACACACACACACACACACACACACATAGGATCCGACAAGAGTCCCCTCCCCCCCCCCTCCTATCGCCAAAATGCGTGAGAATTTTGAAAAATGGTTAAACATATGTTCCAGGAATTCAGGGGGGGGGACCTCTTTTAGTGAATTTTTTTTTTTTTTTTTGGGGGGGGGGGGGGGGCTGGACGGGGCCGCTAGGGAGGGCAACTTTAAAATTTCAAATGAAAAGGTATGGCTTGCGATGTATCCCTAGAAACATCTCTTCAAGACAATGAATTTGATATAAATTGTTTTGTCCTGCGATGATTATTAAAAGAGATACATAAGTATAAAATCTACATTTCAAAACTCTAAAAACTCATATATCTCCTTTAATATTATCGCATGACAAAACTATACTGAATTTACTGTCTTGATGAGACGTTTCCAGGGATGCATACCTTCCTATTTGAAATAGCGGCCGCAATATCCCCTCTCCCCTCCCCCATGGTCCAAAATATTTTCTCCAAAAAAGGTCCCCTAATTCATTGAACGTATATTTTGCCATTTCTGAAAATTCCGAGACATTTTTTTTTTTTTCAATTTGTATCATTTTATTTTCGATTATTACGTTTGATTTGTATGTCTGCTGCTTATTAAATATCTTTAAAAATTAAGTACATTTTGATATTAATGAATTTATTTGATTCAAGCAAGACTATGCTTGTATCTGTGTAAAAGACTGGTAAAATTTTGACATCAGTTTTTCACGCATGTCATCTTTATAGTATCACATTAAATACTTCACATATTTATGTTTGAAAAAAAAAAAAAAATATATATATATATATATATATATATATATATATACATATGTAAGTCAAAAATTTTCTAAATAAATAAATAATAATAATAATATCAGATAATTCATGTTATAACCTCAGTTTAATTTACAAAGATGTACCAGTGAGGCATTGCAGACGATAAATATTTCTTTTTATACAGTTATCTGTTCCACCCGAAAAAGAAAAGGTCAAACATTTTACTTTTTATATAATTCGTCTTAAAAGGAATGAGTCGTGGGTGGAAGAAAAATTAAAACAAAGCTGCCACCCATCTGTGTAAAACTCTTGGAAATTCTGTCTGTCTTTCGGTATTATCTTTCTGGGAGGAGAAGTGAAATCTTCAACCGCACCAAAACCTTATTTGCATTCTTCGCTTGATGACATTCACTCGGAACTCTTTTTAATGGCACCTGTAGCTCTACTGAGCGGAACGGCCGTCACTTTCCACGAGCCAGATTCTTGGGGCTGTTCATCACCGTTCATTGACTTCCCCCAAAACCTTATGCAAAAAAAAGAAGAAGAAAACAGAAAATGTTCCAGAGATGTTTGCTGCCAAAGAGCAGAAGCAAAATGATGAATTCCTGCCGGTGCCATCAGAAACGCTAGCTGCGAACTTGCTTAATCCTCGTCTCAGTTGACCTATCGGCAGCATTTCCTTTTATGAGGAAGTCTAGTGAGCAATCGAAATTAAGAATGCCTTGAACTGTGGAGACTGCACTATATTGTTTTAGGGTGTATCACTTCATGATTAGCAACATAAAAAAGAAAGGAGTTCTATTTTTAAAATTTTTATAAATACGGTAGAACCTTCACCTCTCCACAAGTGAAAAAGTACTAAGATTCTCCTAAAATCTATACTTATTTTTGATGTAGCTACCACGTCAATTTCAATGAGTTAAAAATTCTCTAACTTCATGTATTTCTGTAGAAACCTGCTTTAAAGAAATGTTTTATAATGTATGTTGTTATAGAGTTCTGTAAATTTAGAGACATTGCTTTTTAACATTTCATAGGTATTTAATATGTTTATTCATATAAGTTTATTTTCAAACGATCTAGACAATGGTAAACCTAACTTATTTTTCACGTTTAATCTGATTGCATGGTTATTAAGAACTTCTTTTTAAAACTAAATCCTTTTAAAACTAAAACTTATAAATAAAATCTTAAAATAACTTATATATATATATGTGTGTGTGTGTGTGTGTGTGTATATATATAGTAGCAGGCTTTGCCCGCTTCGCTAGTCATTATATTGAAATTTATCCCCAAAACAGTGTATCGTTATTAATAATAAAATATCTGAAAAAAAGAAAAAAAAAAATCATTGAAATCCGTCAAAATCTAAGTTTAAGTTCCTGCTACTTTTTGTAGCGGTATTCCCGCTAGCCACAGTCGACTTTGAAGCCCCAATGCCTTCGGCAGTCTCTTATATTTAATTCAAATGAGTATGTCTCTTTTCCTCCATCTTATACATCTTTTATATTTTCTTTGTGTGAAATGTACTATTTTTCTTTTCACTCTCACCTAACCACCTCTCATCCTTCTTTTTTATCTTTTCCTTTTACCCCCTTCCGTATTTCGTTCTGTTGTTTTAAGTGCCGAAATAAATAACATATCTTAAAGTTAATTAAAATGTTATTTATTATGTCCCTTAATTATTACCTTTCCAGGTTTATGCTTTTAAATAAACTTTTTTCTTTATAATTCCTCATATCGGGATAGTTCATGTTCCATGCACGGTTAAAAATTCCAGCAGAAAACTCCGTGTAATCTATTATCTTAAGTCTTATGTAAAATTACAGAGAAAAATAAACGGAGATGTTTAAAAACTTATTTTATACATTCATTTTAATAACTAATATTAATTTAATTAATTATTGTTGAGGATATATTTCGGACTTGGGATGCTTTTTCTAAAGTATAAACAGTTATTTTTAATTTTAATTAAAAAATTAAATGATAAAATTAGGTAAAAATACAGAATAAAGATTGAGAATCTGGATTATTCGCTTTTAACTAAGAATTAATGTAAATTTATAGAGACTCTGGATAAATATTTACATTAAATTTACAGAAATTTTTAACAGTGTGCAGTAGTAAAGTGTGTTGAAAGATCTCTAGAGAGCATGAAGTAATTGATCTATTGATTATATTCTTCACCATTGTATGCTACTCGATCTTTCAAGGTTAAGTAGGAAATCCTTGAAAATATTTTCTTTTAAGGTGTCAACAGGTGTCGTAAAGGTTATTTAAAATAAACTTTACAAATAAAATTGCAGATTAGTCTTAGGAAAATAGGATGTTTTATCATTAAACCTACTAATTTAAACAAAACATATTTTAAATACCATTTTCCTAATCGTTAAACAGTGAAAAATAATAAAATTATTACTTTCTTCTATATGTAATATAGAGAAAGTATTGGATTCGTAAAAATTTTCGACCTCGGGTTTTTGATGGATTTACACGTTTTGAGAGCTGTAGAATACGATTTGACTATTTTTAGAAAATGTCTGTCTGTCTGTCTGTCTGTCTGTCTGTCTGTCTGTGTGTGTGTGTGTGTGTGACAAAATTTTGTGGCAACTGTATCTCAGGAACTACTGCACAGAATTTCATACAAATTGGTATGTAGTTGCACCTTGACATAAATTAGTGCCTATCAACTTTTGGTAAAAATTGTCTTACAGGTTGCGTTGCCATCCCGCTTTTTCTAAATTTTTAACATGGTGATATAGGACAAAATTTTGTATAAATGTGCTTAAAGAGAATTATTTTTTAGTAATCATTATGAAATTTACAATAATTATTTATAATAGAGATAGTCAACTGGGAAAAATTTTTTGTACGTGTAGGAGCCACGCCACCCCCCCTGGGGGGGAAGTCCCCCCTCGAGGGGAGTACATTTTCAAGATGGGTATCTTTCGAAAGGTCTCATCAATACCTTTAAAACGAATGGTTGAACTATAAATCTGTGATAATTTAAAACAAAGTTATCGATTTTTTTTACTTTTAACAAATAAAAAACTTAGAAAAAAAATCGTTTTTTTTTTTTTTTTTTTTTTTTTTTAATATTGTTACTGGTTGAATATGTATTACTTTTAACAAAAAAAAAAAAAAAAAAAAAAAAAAAAAAAGAAAGAAAGAAAGAAAAAAATCGTAATTTTTTTTTTTTTTTTTTTTTTTTAAATATTGTTACTGATTGAATATGTATATAGGGAAATATAGAAGAAAGTCTTGTGGTGGCCACAACATACTATTTTATATTTAGTATCAGTAATTGTTTTCAAAGATAATCCATGGAGTAGGGGAGACTGGTACTAATAGAATATGTTTTACAGTAAAGCACCGTTTATACGTCTCTCGTTTGTACGTCTTTTACATTTATATGTCCTTTTAATGAAATCCCGATTCCTTCCTATTTATTTTAATGCAAAAATTCTTCGTTTATACGCCGCTGATATCGGTTATACGTCTTTTCCACTTTACTAAAATTCTCAAAATTCCTTGACCTGCCATTATTTTCTATTCTAAATAAGACTAATTTTTTTCTAGAAAGCGTCATAAATGGAGAAAAACAAAAAAGATCGAAGAATACTGGTCAAAGAACCAATTGAATTCACAGTAGAATTTTTAATACTAATAGAGAAGCAGCAAATAAGACGAATATTAATTATTTTCAGTGTTTTTAAATAACTATCTGTATAGACATAAATCGTATTTATAAGCAATTTATATAATTAATATTCAAAATATATTCATATAGTCTTAAGAAATAAAATATAACGCTCAATATATGAGATATGAAATTAGTACGCAGTCATGTATTAACAGTATGATTTTTTTCGAACTTTATATATACTCGTATATTTTTTTTTTAATTAATTATTGTCTTATAAAATGTATAATATACAATTACTAATTTAATAAACATTATTACTTAGTATTTCCAAATAAATTTTACTTTAAGTGTCATTAAATTTGTAGTAATCAAAGTGTTATTATTAAAATTTCGATTATACGTCTTTTCGTTTATACGTCCTTTTATGTCAGTCCCTTGAAGAACGTATAAACGGTGCTTTACTGTATTTTCTACAGTAAAAAAGGCAATTTTAAAATAATTTTTCATTAATTGGTACGAAATGTTAATGATAGCTTAATTAATATAAAGTATTATGTTCAAGCTTTTTTTTTTTTTCTGAAAATAAAGTTCAAAAAGTGACTGACAAAATTAAGAACAGTCATTTTTTATAATTAATTTATCGCCGCATCAAACCACTTGGGTTACAAATGCTTACTTACTGAATACATTTTCTTAATTTGTCAATATTATATTATTCAGATACGAATGTATTTGAAATCTCTATGAAACCATAATAGATCTACGAAAAATATAATAATAATAAATTATATATAAATAATCTAAGAAATTATGTATATTTATGAAATTAACTGTTGTGAAGATTGCAAAAAACTGGCTACTAAGCAAAAAACGTCCATAGACATTCCCTTTTAAATAAAAATTTCTACTTTCAGACATGTGCATTTAAGGATTAATTAAGAATAATCTGAAAAAAAAAAATAAAGGTAATATTCATTTAATTGTGGAGACTTTTGCTGCTTATAATACCCTTTTCTTTCTTGATACTGCTTAACCAATAATGTTAAAGTCCTTCCTTTGTCTTCAGAAGAATTTAAGTTTGTCTGTGATTTCTAAGTTCTCGACCTTCATATGAACCTTCAGCAATTGCCAGTTGGGTCTCTGTGTCACTAAGCAACAGCTCTTTGTGGTAGGCAAAGGCAAGAATAGTTGACCTTAAAAGTATAGATGCAACAATTTGAGCAGGATTCTCACATAGTTTTGGGCAAGTTATTCATAGATCCTACGAACTCTTTGAACTACTAGGTTGAAGGTTATCTTAGATTATCATATATATAGTATAAGCTAGAAGAAAACAAAATGATAAATTGCTGTCAAAAACTTGACGTGTAATATTTAATATATATATATATATATATATTATTACATAAATGTTATATAACAAGAGAGGTAAACATAATTACAAAAAAAAAAAAAAAAAAAAAAAAAAAAAAAGTAGTATTGCAAAGTATCATTTTCAAGGCTCAAAAATATATAGGTATTTAAATTTAAATAAAATAAATATAAAATATAATTACAAATTTTGGCTAGTTACCAAAATACTTTCCTCATCTAGGTACTACTATCACGTGTCAGCAAAAAGACAAAAGAAAACGCGTATATAAATATTGTAAAGTATGTTGATTTTCCAAAAATTATTGTTCTTTGACTTTAACCACGTATAGCTAATTATAACTTCATCATAAATGAATCAAAGTAAAAATGCGTCATGATTGATATGCAGCGCAAGAATTTTCATCGACAGTAATTCATATTGATAGCTTAAATGGGAATAAATTATAATTAAAAAAAAAAAGTATTATTTTACTTCAAATGTTTCATAATTACCATGACAAAAATAAGAAGGAAATAAATTAAAAATATAAAGATTGAAATAAATTACAAAATGGAGATAAGAATTAATTAATTTAAAAACAATTACTTACAAAATCGCCTGCATAGAACATACGAAGAAACAGGAATTAGTACTGTTAACTGCATTAGTTCACGTCTCTTTATTTATTCCATGCATGCAACTTTGTAAGTAACAGTATTCTTTTTAAATTCATCTCTTTCTTCCCTTTTTAATTTATTTTCATCTCCATGTTTTTAATTTATTTCTTTTCTTCATATTTTTATTACCTTTTTCATACGGTTAGGGCATTGGTTTTAGACATTTTTTAGCATTGTGCACTCTAAACGTTGAAAACCATAATTTACTTGTTCGATTCCTTCAATGCCTCTGACAATATGGGGAAATCAATAAGCATTCTTTCCTTTGATTTTGTCTTATTCTTATATATTTTACTTTTTCAGTGTGCTTTCTTATTACATTCATTTTGATACTTCTCTATTGTTCATTTTGGTAATTTCTATAAGTTTTAGTATTTGTATCATTTTTAGTACAAATACTGCACAATGCGCTAATAATTAAAATGTTTCTACATGTTCTCTTGAATTTATTATTATGTCGTTTTTCAATGATACAAAAATTGTTTCTTTCTATAATATTCTATAACTTAATCAAATAATTTTTTCACGCAAAAATTGTATATTTTCAGATTACACAGAATGTTTTTTATCGAATAAAAACTTTAAAACACCATTTTTGAAATGATAATTGGAATGGAGTCTAAAGTTTTTGAATGTTTTAAATAATTGTTAAATTTTAAGAAGTGTTAAATTATTTTTGGTTTACAAAGATTTTAGAGTGTTTAAAATGATATTTTTATCTAGGAATATCATGATTTGCTCAAATAATTATAAAGTATTGAATTAATTCAATATCACTAAGGCACATTTTTAATATCCCAGTTCGATATTTAACGATTATTCGAATAAAATACATTCATATTTTTTTGCTGTTCAGGTTCAATACAACAAAAAAAAAAAATGTTTTACATTTGTAGTATATACTTCAAAATTCTTAATTAAGAAACGCAATTTCTATATGTGATAAGCCATGAAGAATATTTCATAATTACCATGACCTGGAATTGAAGTGGAAGGTGGGCATTGTACAAATATTTTGTAATTTATCATCTTAAAATTAGGAAATTATGCAAATGTATGCATTTAAGTACAACAATACTAAGTACAAAGGGATATTGAGTGGGACAAAAAGAATAGCATACTATGAATTCTGTACTTGGTTTTTTTGCCCGAAACAAATTAATTCTCAAAGTACAGTTATACAAGTTTTATCTGGCAACAGGCAAAAATTTTCCGGTATTTGAAATCGCCGTTATAGGCATAATTAATCAAAATACCACCAACTGCACAGAAATGGATGGTTTGGCCATATTGGATAAAATGATATGCCATTGCTTTGTTGGTCACGAAGATCCCTCGATCCTTTGTGATTTTCCCCCTATAAATTTGTGCTAAAGACAAAGTTTTCTTGCCCCCCCCCCCCCCACTTTCGCCAGGACTTACAGCAACGGATGCAGCGGATACCTGAAGTGCTCGAATCATTAACAAAGTATAGTCTATCACGAATGTGGTAGGAACTGTAATACCGTAGAGATATATTTGCTATGTCACCGGAGGGGCACATATAGAACATCTATAGAAAATTGGATAACTGTAATTTCATTGTAAATTTTATCTACTGAAATTAAGTAATTACAGCATTCACATGCATGCTTTCTTTTTATCCCATGCAGTATAAAACACCCTGTGAATAAAAATTTCTTTAAAAACTATTTAAATTTGAAAAAATATATATATTTTTTTAATTTTAAATTTTCTTAGAATTTTTTCAAATACTCCAGCCTTGCTAATTTTAGACTTAATCATATAAAAATTATAGTGGGACACGTTACGCTGGGTTTCAAAAATAATTCGAGCACCAAGGTTTCAAACATAAAGAAAACAATGATACAAAATAAACTTAAGACTTATCAATGTTAGAAGTAGAACAGATATTTTTATTTTATATCAAAATATAGTTCCTCATTCTTATATAAAGAAAACTGCAATTTTTTCTTTTTGTGGTGTTGCATAATGATATGAAGATAGATTAAAAATATGGATTCGTAGCCAGATTTCTAATTAATGCAAAAATGCGGTCAGGCATGGGGCAAACGAAACCTTTTAATGCATTTTGGTCGATGCATTTTTTTTTTTTTTTTCCCAGTGAGAGATGATAGTAGTTTTTAATCCTGAAATTGTGGCATATTGTTTTCCATTTGCATAAATTGCTCTAACCAGTAGGCTGCAAACGCTTTTCATTGGGTTTAAATCAGGAAAAACAGGTGGTTATAGACAGATCTTAGTAGGTTATTGCATTAATTCTACCAGAGGGAAACGTAATGTCGACATTACTACGAAATCGCAACGCAGCCCAAACCATGAGTGACTCTCCACCTTGCTGCCATTTTGAAAATACTTCAGATTCTTTGCACATATCGTGCCAATAATATGAAAAAACGTCACGACCATTTAAGTAAATTTTTATTTATTTATTTTTTAATCGGAAAATATTATTCTTTCATATTCTAACTTCCAGCATATGTGATCTTTCGCCCAATCCATGCGATTCTACTGGTGCATTTTAGTCATACGTGGTTGGGAATTTCTTTTCTTGTACTTCAGTACCTTAGAGCTATTAACTGTTCTGGACAAAGTACTTTTTGACACTGTTATAGCTGGATCTCTTGTAAGTTCACCTAAATCTGTTTTTCCGGTGCTCATTTTTTTTTTTTTTAATAATGGCTGTTTTTTTTACTTTTCAATAGCCTTGGTGGACGTCCCAGAGATTTCTTTGCTCCATAATTCTCTTGTAATCGAAGAAAATTCAATATTACAATCTTTGAATCTTTTTCATTTTTCTGTGATAGCCCTTGCTGAAAGTCCTTGATCATGAAAAGCCACATTTTTGCTTTTCTCAAAAGCGCTTTCATGAACCATACTCCTAGAACTCGTATTCAATATTCCTGATCGTTTTTATGCTTGTTCAGAGGTAATTTAGATCTGTGTTCATATCATTTTGAAATGCCATTTTTCTAAATAATTTAATAGATTTAATGTTTTATATTCATTTTATTGTTATGTTTTAGGTGAGATTAGCGTTTCCTGATAATTATTTATGAATTTTTGGCTTGATATCACAATGTTACTAGTTCTTCATATCATTTCGAAACCTAGTGTATAAACATTAAAATACCTTTGTTTTAGTTTTTAATTTAATTTAAACTTTAAAGCACAACTTTCAGTTTTGAAAAACCTGAAATTCATATGAAATTAAATTATCAATTGACCCATAAATAAGAAATACTTGGGTGTATTGAAAATTTAATATGTTTTAACAACAATAATGTGAAATTAAAGGGGGGGGGGGTGTAAATTAACAAGGCTGAAATATTTTAACTTTACTTTTTTTAATTTAAATAGTTTCGAAGAAACATTAATATACTTAATGTTATATTTTAATGCCCATGTATGTAAAATTTCTTATTTTAGAAAAGAGGTTAGTGTACACCATCCCTCTAGTTGCCACAACAAATAGAATTAAATGCGCAAGATGGGTAAAAAATGTTTACAATTGAAACGACATTGGTTGGAAATCACATTATTCAATTTTCTAAAATTAGCTTTTTATTTCAATCTCGGTCCTATTTTTATCTATATATTTTGAAGGAATTTGAATTACAAACTGATCTAAAAAATATCGTGTGTAACAATCACATGACTTCAATTGTCCACTACTACACATACACTCCTTCTCATAATTCTAAGGACACCCGTTTTTTTATATTAACTAAACACTGAACACTATTATTTAAACAAATATATTTTTTATTAATTCGAATTTCATTAATAGACTGTATTTAAAAAGTTTTATCGTTTTTCTATCTTAAAAAACTTTAAATACGGTCAAAAAAAGGATTTTTCAGGTGTTCACAATTATAAGGACAGCTCGAATCTTAGTATTTTTTTTTTTTTTTTTCTTTTTCAATTATTCTTTAAATTAATATTTTTTAGGGTGAAACAGTCAGACATTCTCTCTGGTATATATATATATATATATAATATATTCTTTAATATCCAGTTTCAATACCATTTCATACAGCATACATGATATTCTGAATACATTTAAACTATTTAAAATTGCTTTCCACTTGCATGCACTTTTTTAATATGGTAAGTTAAGGTTTTTTCAACTTTTAGGCCACGGGAAAGGCAACAATAAAGAAGTTTTTTTCTTTAAATTATTTCTAATTGCTCTAGAAGTAGAGCAAAAATATGTCTTGTTGAAAAAAATATTATTACCCCCAAAAATCTAACAAAAATCTGAGAATTCCACGTTTAAATTTGCGGATATTCTCTTGATGTTCATAATAATAGAAAAAATTACTAAATTCATTCTGCCTTCAGTAGAAACAGCTCCCCAGAGCACCACAGATCCACCTTTAAAATGCCCGATTCATATCAGCCTTTAAAAAATCTGCTCCGTCTTTCGCTATCTTCAGATCATGCCAGTAACTGTTAAAAACATTTGATTAATCAAGAATAAAATGTTTTTCATCCGAAAAGGCAACATTTTACCATTTAATATTGTCTTTATACAACTTTAACACATACGTTCTTTCCTCCATTAAATGCTTATTGATTATTACAGGTTTTTTATTCATTTTGACATATTATTAATTATTTTAAACATGCATAAATGTAGACCCCAACCTTTCGCTAAAAATTACGAGCAAATTCAGCAGCAGTCATTATGAGTAGAACAGTAAGAGGAATTATGAGTCTTCGATTTCTGTATAACAACTATGATTTTGCCTCAGATCTCTCTCCTATCGAACCAGCAGTTCAACGTTACATTTCCTTCAGCAATTTTAGATCTTCGAATTTCATTAGAAATTCAGCGGATTGAAATTATCCTTCCACTTAAAAAACACATTTATCATACTTCACAACCTGAACGTTCTTTTTTTCGAGGAATTATCAGTAATGACCGTCCAAGAAAAATTGAAGGCTTATATATGAATTAATCTAGCCCAGTAGTTAACGAATTCGCATGTCAACTGTAATTTATCCGCTTGTAAGTTAAATGAAACGAAAAATCTTGATTGTCCTTATAATTATGAACATCTAAAAACGTAGAGAAAAAAAGATTTTGCATTATTTTTTATTAATTTTGTTTCATATTAAAAAAAAAATTATAGCAATTTTGGTTTTTAGAATACTAGATATATTAAGTGCACTTAGTATAATCTTGTTCACAATTATTTTTACATTATTTATTTCAAAATATAAAGTGTCTTTATGAATATGAGAAGGAGTGTATTATAAATTCATGATGGTCAGAATGAGAAGACTTAAAATTAGCCTAACTAATTAGATACCTAAAAATTTCCCGGTAGTGAGAAACTAATACAACGTTGTAAAGACATATAAAAGTGAATTTACACAGCGAATCGTTAGAACCTTTTTGGAAATCGTGAAAAAAAATTTTAGAATTGTTTTTGAGATACGAACTTAAGGTCCCACTTCCGGTTTCTAATTTTCATCAAAAGTTGGCAAAATTATGGTACTGCTACACCGGACCGGAATTATGGTAATGGTACACCGGACCTGTTTTTATTGTGAAGTTTCATCGTTTTATTTTGTTTCATTTTGAGAATATAATTATCTGAAGATTCCTCTCCACACACATACATACTCATTGACAATTTTCCAAAGACCACTTTTTTGGACTCCGGAGACTTTAAAATTTGCAAATAAGGTTAAAACACGATGTCGAAATTTTTGACTGAATACAATACCTACTTTACCTATGGTAGTCGGGTAATGAAAGTAAAAATATTTAATAAACCATCATCTATTCTAAGAAATTAAAATAACAACAAGAAGGTTCGTTATGAGCACAATTTTGATTCCGTTTTGAATTGAAACACAATTACTTGGATGAGATTATTTTTTTTTTCTTTCTTTCTCTGATTGAACGAATACATTTCCCAAATCGTTTTGTAGGATTTTTTATAAACTCAAAACATAAAATAGTGAATAAATATTTAGCAACGTGTTAAATGAACTATTCTGTACATAATTTGCAAACTAAACTAAAATAAAATTGAACCTACATCTCTTGTCTTGCACTTTTTGATACTAGGTAAATTTCCTTATACAAAGTCACCGTGATATAAAAAAAATGCCGCAATGCTTGAAATAAAATGAATAAAAATACCTTGCATCTTTCTTACTGCATGAAATACTTTAAAATTAACCACAAATATTTTATAAATTCTTAAAAGTCATAGAACTTTTACACGTTAAACACCCTCAGTTTGTAAAAATGACTCTAAACGGTATATTATAAGTAAATTGAATGAACTTATTCAAGCAACACTAAAATAACATACTGCATGAAAATACATGCTCTAAATTTATATTGTAAGGTTGAACTGCCTCAATTACGCTCCACTCAGACGGTTAAAAGCAACCCGCTCACTTAAGAGAGACCCATTTAATGTAAAGCGACGTCTTTTGCACAAGGAGATATTTTAGGCTGTTATACAGGGACAGAAATAGAATTTTGTAAATAAAAGCAGACAAGATTGTATAATTATTCTTGCAATTATGTAATGTAATTTTTATAAAATTCTTTTAAAACAGAGCAACATTAGATGGAATAAGTTCAACGAACAGAAAGAGGAGAAAAATTCTTTTAATCAAATTCATATTCAGCTCTGCATAAAATAACAGCAAATGTTTATTAGATAAAATTCCTATAAAAATTCATAAATTCATTTTGAGGTCTCCTGAGTTCATTTTAGCTATTTTTACAGTGATGTATGTGCGTATGTATGCGAGTGAACACGATAACTTCCAAACGCTTTGATCGATTGAGTTGAATAGAGTGTCCGTACGTATATTATAGGTCACCGTAACACGAACTCTATTGATGTTGGTGAATCTAGCGTTTATAAGTTTTTCACAGAGACACAAATTTAAAGCCTTTAACATTACTGTCCAGGACTCAAATTATTTAAATTTCGATAGCGTTTAAACGCCTTATTCGATAGAGCTGAAAATGTACATACGTATGTTGTAGGTTACCATAGC
Source organism: Salticus scenicus (assembly GCA_963930645.1). Classification (NCBI taxonomy): domain Eukaryota; kingdom Metazoa; phylum Arthropoda; class Arachnida; order Araneae; family Salticidae; genus Salticus; species Salticus scenicus. The sequence goes on along the minus strand of OZ005653.1, from coordinate 62,528,560 downwards.
ATGAACTGTATAGAATTTGGTGAATCCAGCACATATAGATTTTTACATAACGAAACATGAACATAACGAAACATACATAACGAAACAGGAACATAACGAAAAATTCTTTATCATTATGACCTATGGACTCAAATTACTTGAAGTGCAATAACGTTAAATTAAACTACATATGGGAAAATAAGTATTTTCCCATCCTATTATAATTTTCTCTTTTGTTTATTTAATGACTTCTCTTTGTTTAATTTCTTTAAACAACCGTTAATTGCTTAATGTTCAGAAAGTCAAATGGAGTCACTCAAGATTTTTTTTTTTTTTTACCTAGTTTCATTTAAAATCATTAAATTAAAATGACATATTACATCATGCCGTTAAAACATAGAACATCAAAACGAATATTTGTGAGACTAAACTTAAATATAAACCAGATAACATAACATCAAAGACACACAAAATAGTGTTTTATATTACTGCACTTATGCTTTTAGCAACAGCATCTTGGACGTAGAATGACACCAAACTTTTATACCTCACATAATATATAGTTTAGTTTAAAATTACGTTATGCTATACATTTGCCTATCAGCAATTCAGATAAAAAACAAGCAGCTAAATATTAATTAGACATATAATTAATCACATAAATGTCCTTCATGCATTGGAGCTTAAAAGTTATGTAAAATGTGAAAGTGCTTCAAGTTTCGAAAGCTTATGAATTGAAGTTAATGACTCCACAAAGTGTGAACGTAAAATAATTTGCCCACAATACAAAAAAAGGGCAAACAGGAAAGTAAAAATTTAAATTAAGAAATGCTGTAGCCAAGATAAATTTTGGAGGAGTTCAGTCCCCTCAAATTTGCAAAGGGAAGGCAAATTTGCAAATTTTTGAACTCCATTTTAAACACTCAACAGCATGTATTAAAGTTTGAACCTCTTTGGAAAAAGTTTTTCGGCTACGACCTTGAAGTTATGTAATTTAAATTTAAACTTAAACTATTTAAACTTAAGATAAATCTGTCTAATAGTATTAAAAACACAAGTAATTAATTCTATCGCAAAAGTAACGCAACTTTTGAACATATCATTTTATATACATCTGTGTTTATCTATCTATCTATCTATATCTATATATATATATATATATATATATGTATGCATGTGTGTGTGTGTGTGTGTGTGTGTGTGTGTGTGTGTGTGTGTGTGTGTGTATCATCACACATTATAATTCAATGTTATATATACATATTAAATCATATTTCATCATGACAGTACTATATATGTATGTGTGTGTGTGTTATGTTGAAGTGTATATGTTAAATGAACTGTTCAATATACAAACAAAATTGTAAAGGAAAAAAAAAAAATCCCTGCAATTTGAATATTTTGTTTAGCAGTTTTTGTTACTGGGAAACTTTTTTAAGCAAAGTCACCGACATAAGAAAAATAAGGCGAATGTGGAATACCATTTTTATTTGAACTCACCATAATAAACTGAAGTATTTGGATGATTGTGGATTCGACTATTGCAAACTTTCAAGTGTTGTTAATGTGTTTACATGTTTTTATGTAACTAAAAGAAGAGTTTACATGCATAAATTTTATTTAAGGGAGAAAAAAAGTTATTTTCGGTTAATATGGACCAAGCGCGTAATATGGGATAGGGTAGTATTTTTACAGAAGATCATGAATAATTGCAATATAAATATTTTAAATTACAGTAGCCTTCTTTGAATGAAGGATATATATGTATAATAAGTCAGGTTTTAATTTATTATACAAAGCTACACTGTTCAAAAAATAATTACGAAAATTGGTACACTTTTCAATCAAGACTAAATTTACCTAATTCCGTGTTTGTAAGTTCAATCAGATAAATGGTGCAAGAGATGTTAAAGAAAAACATTTTAACTTTAATTTCATTAAAAAGGAAAGCAATTTAAAAAGTTGTATTACACTCGTCCAACTGTGACAAGGTGAACTACCGTTCATATTTGAGGCCCGGTAAAGATGTTTGACGTGCTTCCGATAGATTGCAGTACCGTACAGGTGAAATATAATGGTATTACATTTTAACCGATTATTCCATATTCCCCACCGTGTTTCTCTATTATATATATGAGTATATATATGTGTATATATATATATATATATATATAATAAAGATGATCTATTAAGCATATTAGAAGCCAAGCAACAGATACAAGATCACTGAAACACCAATGACCAATAAGATAAAAAAAAAAAAAAAAAAAAATCATCAGTGGATGAAATACATTAATGTAAAGAAACCAGATCTATTAATTAACAGTCTGCAAAAACAAACGAATCAATAAAGTAAAACAACAAATCTTAACTTAAAACCATAAACTTATCAAAATTAATGAAAAAACAACCCAAGAAACACAAGATAGAAAGAAGGAGGCAGGCGGCAAGACTTGTGACTTGCCTGTGGGGTTACACTAGTTTTACGCCGGCAACACTCCCCCAGCCTGCCACAACCAGAACAGGAACCATATGGATTTAAAAATGCAAAATTTCAAAGCAGATGAACAACAATGAAGCCACGAAGCCACAATGAAATTCACCGATTGTGTTTAACAGTATAATTAGAACATTAAATATAGTTGACAACTCAAAAAGGAAAAATCTGAAATTTTATTGGAAAATGAAAGTTTGCATAGTAATACAAAGCAAATGCAACAAGCCTTCTACTTTTTTTTTTTTTTTTTTTTTTTTTTTTTTTATTTAATTTCACAAACCCACCCAACCATCCAGCCTTACAACACCACCCCACCTCCGTAATCAAACATCTGCCCACCCAACCGCCACCTTTTTTATAGTCTTTTATTATTTTATAATTTTTTTGTTGATATACACAAGAGTGTACACAGCTTTTTTTTTTTTTTTTTTTTTTTTTTTTTTTGTACTAACAGAGACATGGTTAAGGATATAAAATAGAAAATACAAAGTTTTTAGGAAAACCCATTTTAGCAGTGGCTGTGATCAGTTTAATAATATTCTTGTTTTTAAACTTTGCAGAGCATAAATTATTAATTCGAAATAAATGGTTAATGATGATGTTTCTAAATACCGAAAGATGCAGACATGAATTAAAATGTGTAAATAAGTTGACATTAAAACAAAAATCTTGCCGTTTGTCATAGATATCTGTGTAAAGTTTATGACCATCGATGATTATTTTTAGATCTAAAAAGTTAATTGATTGATTAGTCAGAGTATTTTGAGTTAGCTTTAAATTAGGTGGATAATTGAAGGAAAAGCCATTTTGTGAGTTCTTGTTGAGATAAAATACAATAATATCATCGATGTAACGATAAAATCGAACATCATCATTGCAAATTTGCTTTTCATAATAATAAAGATAGAGATCTGCCAAAATACTGGAGCTACAACCTCCTTGTGGGATGCCTAATTGTTGCAAATAGATAGCGTTGTTGTGGAAGATATAATTATTATGGATAACAAAGTTAAGAAGAGTTTTAAATTTTTCTGCTTTAAAATTGTAAGGAAGATTAATTTGAGCTTTATATTCTTGAAAAAGACTGTAAATGATATTACTAAGATCTGATAACTCAATATTATTGAAAAGATCTTGAAAGTCAAAAGTCATAATATTGTCTATTGAATCGAGCGATTTTATGTAATGAATTAATTGAAAGCTATTTTTAAGACAGTGTAAATTATCAACTTTGCAAGTACATTTGTAAATTTGTTTTAGAATATCCAGTAGAGCTTTATTAGCATTGTTGTTATAAGTGTTACACCCAACAGTGACAGTGCAAAATTTAATTGGAGATTTGTGAAACTTAGGTATGAGAACTATATAAGGATAATTAAAGTTATTGAAGGGAAGTTGAAGTAGTTTATAGTAATTATGTATTTTTCGGTTAATAATAAGGTTATTATTAGTTAAACTAAAGCTGTTACTATTATTGATTGAAGATTTTAAAATAGATATATATATATATATATATATATATATTAGAGACGTTTAAAATCGTAAAATATATGAAAATGTAAAATTTAATACAAAAGTAAAGGAGTACAAACATATGTAATTATATATAGTATTTATATATTAAGATTTCAAATTGTGCTAATCGATAACCTTTAAGAATAAATTGCTCTTTATAAAACGAGTGGGGGTGATCGAATTCATCGATCATAAAACACATTTATCTTATATTTACGTCACTACAATAGCGTGAAATGTGAGAAAAAACATATTTCATGTACGTTTTTGATAAAAACTTTTCAGTGCAGATAACTGTCACAAGTCATTTTGAGACTAAATGACAAGGACTAAGAAGCTATAAAAAATCACAGTCAGGGCTCAAAGACTACGATTTCTTCACACCTGGATTCGTTCCTAAGCAACCATTCAATTTTGCTGTGGAAAAAAATCAGACGAAAAAAAAAAAAAAGAATGTTTGGGAAAGTATGGATTATTCCGTTTTCTTGCATACTTCGTTGATTTTTATTTATTAAATAAGATTATGGGATTTTCTATATTTGGTTTGTACTCTGTCAGAGAGTATTAACTCAGAGAATTATAAATATGATGGGCACTTTGTCATTACTTAATTTCTGCAAGGGTTACTTTGGGTTATTAAAAGAAAAAAAAATCAAGAATGTGTAACTTTTATACATATATATATATTCTCCTTTCCGGATAAAGAAAGTGTCTTTCCAATTATAAGATATTTTCTAAAAATGTGTCTGTAAAAGCATAGATACTCACATTCAGTTTTTATGTAAATAAAAGTTTTGGCAGGCACCTGGATACGTATGTATTACATCTCCTCTCGAACCATGAACCCCCACCAGCAGCCGAGAGGTTCGGTTCTCGAAGCTGGTAGACAGGCGTCGGCGAGTTTGTACACAGATCGCGCCCGTCGGCCTATAGCCGTTCAAAGTTTTCTATGTTTTTTTGCGAAATTCGCTTAAATACGCCCTAGGACCCTTTAAAAGAACCCCCCACGGAGAGCATACCACAAAGTCCTAGATTCCACTCGTAGGTAGTCAGCCTTAACGAATACATAACCCCACCACCACGAACCAAGAGCTGATTTTAACCTAACATGGCATTGTCATAGAACCCGGTAGAAAATACTGATTAATTACAATTACCTGTTACTTTTTTCTTTCTTCATATCTTTTGCATGCTGTGAAGTCGTTCCTTCACATATATGAGTTTTAATTATAACTTTAAATAAAGGCAATAAGTAATTATTATATTTTCAATAAATTAAATGGCTAATAAAAATAGATAACGAAATTCTAAATTACTTTTATTTATTCGCTTTTGTCTATAATAAATATCTTAATTCTAATAATACTTTATCCCTTATGCTATTAATAAATCATCTGAGAACAAAAAACATATTCTTTTTAAATGACATCTCACAGAATAATGATCTTTCCTAAATCATTTAATAAATAAAATATAAAAAAAATATTATTTTATTTATTAGCCGTTGTATACATAATTACATTTTCATTCTTCTAAAATTGCGCAAGTCAACTTTGTTATAAATAAATTAGGCTATAATTTACATTATGATATCATTAAAGGGTAATTTAGTTTTTTTTTTATCACAGGATGTGATCCTAGTCTGAGTGTCTCCCTTAAATAACGGTCTTCTGGCGATAAAACTTGGCATAAACTGCTGTAACGAACTTACTAAATTCAAAATATTTATATTAAATTATTCTACAAACAAAGGATTAGCTTTGGCTGGAAAGTTTGGCACTGTTTTAATAATTTTGGCGTAATTCATCAGTCTGATCTTAATGGCAATAGAGTCAACTTCAGAATCCGCTCCTAATCTGACTTGATTAACACGTAATCAAATAGCTCTCTCTCTCTACCTGAAAATTTGTTTTACACCACCTGAATGTCTCAAAGACAATAATTGTTATGCATCTTGTTAATTGAACTATCGAATAATTTTTAACCCATAGCTGTGATGTTTGATTTGAAAATAAAGTGCTGTCAGTTAAGAAGATTGTTTTTATTTACGGCCTTCTTTATCTATTTTCCTGGTGTATTGCGGTTATTCATCTTGCTTGCTTGAGAGAAATTTCCATGGGAACTTTAGCGCAAGAACTTTATTATACATGCTTTTGTTATGCATAAAATATGTTTCGAAAAAAATTGAAATTTGTAAAAACTCTTCTTAAAATCCCTCATTCCTTCTTACTATTTCCCCGTCTCCGATCACCCTATCCAATATAACTCTATGAGAAATTTATTTATAGAATTTCTTATTACCTAACATATTTCTTTTAAATTCCGTTTTTATATTCCGAATATTCACGACTGTTAAGTTAGTACTCGTTTTCTAAATTTTCTAAATACATATATATTTTTTTTCTTTGCTTTTGAGTATAAAAATGCGAAAAAATGGCTAAGTGCATTTTTTTCTGACTTTTTATTTGTAAAATGAATTATAAAAAAAAAAAAAAAAAAACATGGAAAACAAATATTAATTTAACGATTGTGAATATTCCGAATGTGAAGACGAATTTTAAAAGTTACATTAAGTCAATTCAAGTGTATAAATGAAAAATTTTCCTAACCGAAAACAAGCAATTAGTTTACAAAATTTAGTTTTGCATTAAAATGTAAGTATATCCTAATTGTTGAAAAATTAATCGTGAATAAGTTTGTAAAGACGTTTATTGGTTTATATTATCACTATTCTCCCTTTTAATTCGCATATGATCCCTGGAACAAGAACGGACGATTTTCTTCTTTGCGTCTGCTAAAATATATGCCAAGACATTGGACAGTAATCAGGTTTTTTTTTTTTTTTTTTTTTTTTTTTTTTTTCCGGTCTGGACATATTTTGGAAATATATAATTATACTGTGCTGGAATTTTGTGCATGATTCTAATAAGATATTTACTTATTGGGTTACATTATTTTATCATATTATTTATTTATGTATTTGCATAGGAATTGTACAAAAATTTAAATTTTGTGTTAGTTTTATGTGAAATTATAAACATATCTGAATGTGAATCCCCAGAAAATGTATAATTAATTTTATAAAAATCTGTAATTTTCTTTTCTTCTGCAGCTTTGCAATTTATAGTCCATGTCTAAGATTGTTATTTAAGTAATTAAAGCCGAGATCGAGGCTTTTCAAAACATTGTATATAGGATTAACTTGATAATTTTTATATTTTATTTCGAGGAAATCATACATAGATCTGTACGTGTGTGTGTGTATAAAGCTAGATAATTAAACTATTTTTTAAGAATGTGAAAGTGCCATTTTATAAACCTTTAGTAGATTTTAATAATGATAATTTATTAAAAATTAGAAAGCCCACTACAGCAATTCACACGTAATCAGTGTAGGCATTCTTTTATTTAGACGACGTTGGTCATTTACCGAAGATGTTTAAATAGGCAGTTATTGACTTTATTATTATTTTTTATTTATTCATTATATTCCACAGCGAAATATTAATTTCAATCTGTAAAATTTTTATTTATTTATTTATTTATTTTTTTAATATCGTATTTTGACCGTAAAAAACTGGTCCACGTACTTTTTAAAATGACTGAAATACAGCAAAATGAAGTGTTGCCACCTAAGTTTCAGACTTTACTTAATTTTAAAAAATCTAATTGTCGTGTCGAAAAGCTGTTTCCACCCCTCGATTCAGAAAAATCGTCTCTTTGTCTTTCATTTGGTACCGAATCTGTAACGATAAGACTGTTATTTCTAATCTATTTTGGTGTTACACAAATCTGGTCTAAAACTGGCTACGATGTTTTTACCCAGATTGAAACTCATAGCTCCTGGTCCTAAAAAGAAAAGAAAAGAAATGTTGCTAAAGCGTAATACATACAAACCAAGTTAATTTTTGCAAATGATGTTTTATTTAATTAAAATACGTATTCCCGCGTGACTTTGTACAAATGATTCAACAAAATTTTGAGAATGATATTCCTCATCTTAATATATATAAATCTCGTGTCACAATGTTTGTCCTCAATGGACTCCTAAACCACTTAACCGATTATAATAAAATTCGCACACCATGTGCAGTTCGATCCAACTTGAGAGATAGGATAGTTTAAATCTCAAATTATAGTCGCAATTTTAATTTATTGCTAATTATTTGTCTGTTATTATTTGACAGTCACAATTATCTGTTAACTCCAAATGATTCTAACAGATGGCGCTGCTATGGTAAATCTACGAACGTGTCATATAAGCTACATTTTAACAGCATAATTACCACGTGTTGTTGACGCTATAAAATTCTCCTCAAAATATTTACAGTCTTTATTTGTAACAGATTACTTTCAACTTTCATATTTCCTTTCAAAAATGAAACGGGGAAAGTAGAGCGTGGAGCAATTACTCTGTTTCATATGAAAATGAAAGCTGAAATATATTTGGTGCTGCCATCTACACAAAGAATCTTCAACTTTTTAACCTATTAATAAATTTCGTATAATTCAATTATTTCCACTTTTTAAATTTTTGGTGTTAGCATAGCCGGCCACGTGTTACTTAGACTGAAGTGTAAATTGAATTCATATTATAATGAAGATAATACAGTGAAATTAATCCTGATTTTTACTTATTTGTGCTTCATCTGTATATATATATAAATTACGTGTCACGATGTTTGTCCGGGGTAAACTCCTAAACTAAGGAACCAATTTTAATGAAATTTCGCACACTGTGTGCAGTTTGGTCCAACTTGAGAGATAGGATAGTTTTTAATCTCAATTTATTGTCACAATATTGTTTTATTGCAATTATTTGTTAATTATAGACCTTTATTAAAGTTGCTCCAAAATATCTGTGAGTTCCATTAATTTAATTGTTGCCACAAAAAAAAAAAAAAAATACGAGTCCATTTTCTTTCGACATAAAAATAAATATATTTAATCAAACGTGAACGTTAAAAAATTATAAAAAGTTAAATTATGCATCTCACGAAAATTGACGTCATAATCAATTTAAAGATTTTATACACATTGATAAAGTGCTAATGTAGTTCTATCATAGATATAGTAATATATATAGATCTCTCATCCCCATGTTATCGTACAAAGATTTTTGATGCCGAAAAAAAAAATAAATAAAAGCTTTAGAAACAGCCATTAAGTGGTATTGAAAAAAAAAAAAGAAAAGAAAAGAAAGAAAGAAATATGAATTTGAAACTGTATCTGGAGTCTTCCATTCCCCTTTAGCAAATAAATTATTCATAAATTTTATTTGCTAAAATATTAGTATGTATTCCCGTGTGTATTCACTCGGGGAAAGACGGCCATATTTTGGTAAAAACGTCGTCTTTTCCCAAATGAAAAGGAATAACTTTTTTCTCCCCAATGATCACTCTATTCTATATATGCTATACTATATCTATGAGTTCTATACGCAAGCGAAGTGTGACTCACTGACCGTCTGTGCAGCCAAAAAAAAGATTTCCTATGTTAATTGCCCACTGGATTTTTTGTAAGAAATTATTAAAAATCGAGGAAATTTATTTCCCGATTTTAATCCTTATATTTGGGTATAGATATGTATTAGTTATCGCGGGTGTTAGATTGAATTATTTTGCTGTCAAATTGACAAAATTTTAATTTTAAATTTCAAAACTCTGTCGCCCTTGGCTTTTTTTATTATTATTATTATTATTTGGCGATCAAAAGCGTAACACGAAAATATACATGCCAGATGTATGCATTGTACGAAATGTAATATGTATTATTCATTGTACGTATGTATGACATGTAATATGTATTGTACGAAATACTGTTTCATATTATTCATTACTCTTTTAATATAAGTTGTTAAAATAACCATGATTTTTGAAAGGAATTAAATATTTTCGCCAGATAATTTGGCGATATTCTTTTGTTTTCGCCAAGGATGACAGAAATGAAATCTATTCCGCTGCAAAATATTAGTATCTTACATCAGATATTTTATTTAGACATTTGAAAACAAATTTGACTTCAAACTATGATAGAATATTTATCATTTTCTTTTTAATTAGTATATTATTAGTATATTAAAATTGAAAAGCATGGTATATAAAAAGTTTTTTTTTTTTTTATCTTATAATTATTCTTATCTTAATCCTCAATGTTTCCCATCTTTATTAACTTGAATTTACTATTAAAATTTTAACATACTCAAAAACTTCTCATCACTTCGTTAAAATACACTAAACTTTTCCAAAATCTTTTTCTATTTAAAATGATACATGTATTTACTTTAAATGTCCAATATTTCATAAGATTTCCAATTTTAAAGTTTTAAAATATTTATCAAATTTACTTATTTTTCTGGTTTAGCCTTATTGTTTTCCTTTTTATAACTACAGCTGTTGCCCTCTTTAAAATATTTAAAATGATGAGATCATTTTATAGTAAAATTATCCATTATAGCATATATTATATTTCACTCCTCCATAAAAATTGATTTTAAAATCGTCTGTTTCTTTTATACTTTTATTTTAATAGAATTTTAATAGAATTTAATTTATATATTAGTCATTTTAGCAATTTTATCCAAAGTAGCATTAGAAATAATATATATCACTTCTCCATTAAAATTTATAGGACCCTACAATAAAATTAATTTGTGCTTAATATCAACACTATGAAAATTTTTATCAACCGCTTCCAAATTTTGACCTAAGTTTCAAATCTCAACCCTGTGGGTTTTTACATCGGCTACAACGTTTTCGTCTTTGTTCGTAAATAATAATTTGACTGTACTAAATAGTTTACAGCCGTATAATTCAACGTATAACTTAGTCACAGCAACGCGTGGCCGGGTCTGCTAGTATTATATATATATATATATATATATATATATATATATATATATATATATTAATATTATCTATATTAAACAGAAACAATCAAAAACGCATAAGAGGAGGAAAAAAAATAATAAAAAATAAAAATAAATAAAAGTGCTAAAAATAAAAAATCTAATGGACTCTTCCCAGTTTCGTCTGCTCAATCATGTGATAAGGAAAACGAACAATCGAATTCTGAGAATCGAATTCAATTAAATATTGTTCTTAAGAACAAAAATGTTAATATTTAATATAAAATAAAATAAAAGTAATATTGTGCATTTGTAAACAGTAGAATAATTGTATTTGTAAATTTAATAATTTTTAAAAAACACTTTATGTGTTTATTTATTTTCAAGTGCAAGAATCGATTTTTGTATGTTGAAGTGTAACTATTACATTAACTTATCAAGCAATAAATAATAGCTTGTTCTTGTGGAATGTTTATGGATTATAATTTGAAATTTTAAAATGTTTTCATTTAATTTAATTGCATAACGGTATTACAAGTTAATTAACTTAGTTACTGGTCTAAATGGATTTACGCAGTACGATATTGCACTGTCACTGATTTAAGTACCAAAAATTAGAGTATTTAACATGTTCTCCATGAACATCGATAACAAATATAAGCTAAATGATGATTGTAAATGTATACAGCAAACAAAAGATGATGAATAATGATATAAAATGGATAAAAAATGATGATGTATAATAAAAAAAAAAAAAAAAAACCACAGATTAAATACGATTGATCAAAAATAAGAATAGAAAATACGTTATTTCAGCAATCGCTATAGATAAACAAGACTTCGTCTTCTATTTGTTTTTCCTCTATCATGTGACCTCTGACGTCAGGTGGGAAGAGTCCATTGAAATAGAGCCCTAAATAAAATAATAGGCCGGCGCATCACCGCCATTTTTTTTTTTTTTTTTTTTTTTTTGTCTCCGAAGAGGACAGCATTCCCGCTTGGCGTCCTTATCACTTCCTTAATGATTTTAAGAAATCTTGATCTGAAGCTAATCCGGTCAAGATAAGAGCAATAAGCAACAATAATATTCTAAAAACACATTTTTTTTTCACAATACATTCTCAGGATGTCATTTTATTCTGAGGATATCCTATGGATGTACTGGGGTAAGATGTGTTGTTAGGGCGGTTTCTGTTTCTTTGACAAAATGTTGCCAAAACTCAAATACACAGTAATAGAAGGTCTATGAACACTTTATATTCACTTCTTGAATGATTATAGCAGTTTATCGCTAAACAAGCTTCCATATCATAGTTTACTTAGCTAAAATTATGAAATATATTAAAACAAGTTACTTTAAAGTAACGTAAGATGATAAAAAAAAAAAAAAAAAAAAATGTTTGTCGTTTGTTTATCAGAGAAACGCGCTGGGTACACGACGCAACCCTAAGGCAACAAAATGCCTGATGCGCCAGCTCGTATATATAGGAGCCTTACATTAAAAAAAGATTAAAATTCGAAAATTGAAAACCTTATTATAAATCTATATGATAAACGCTTTCATATTATGCATAAATCATAAAAACTTGAACAAACTTAAAGGAGGTGTATTGTTAATTGCGTATTATATAAAGGTAACAATGATTGCAATTAGAAATACAGTAATAGAATGTCTATTTTTATCGAAAAGTTATGAATGGAACTAAAAAGAAAAGGATTTTTCAGCAACAAGTTCGCCGAGATTACATATTTTCCCTGCTGGCTAACCCTAATAAGATTTATTTTTGACATTTTATCTTCTTTTTACTCACCGAACAGGAACTTCCTATGCTTGAAGCAGAAAAGAAATGTTATGATATAACGGAACCAGTTTCAAAAGTTGCCTCTAGATATTCAATTAAAGTTCAAATTTGAACTCAGTATTTCTTCTTTTAATAAGATAATATATTATATAAAATTGTTAAGTCTAATTTCTTTATCGTTGTGTTAAACTTTATTTATTTAATTCTTCTTCTTCTTCTTTTTTTTTTATTTTCATGGAATTTTCAATTTAAAAATCTTATCACGTATCTTTTTTCATTTTAAAATAAAGATTTTCTTTTTCTATCTAAACTTAATAGAAAATTATAGATCAAATTTTAGAATTGTAATATTTATTTTTTAACCTTTTTAGAAATAAAATTTACCTCATTATTTTAAACAATCCTAAACAGTATAGAGTTTATAGTGTTATACACACAGACGAACCGTTAAAAACATGTTTTTCGAATCCAGGGAACCTTAAAACATGTAAATATGTAACAAAAACTCAATATCGAAAACCCAAAAAGAATACCATATATATGGGTAAGAGGAAGGAGGTGGGGGATGCACCAGTAATATCGCATTAACTTACGAAATTTAAAATAATGTTTCACTTTCTTTTCCTTATTCCCTAGTCTTTCGCTCAAAAAAAAGCTTTTGTACCACCGTTCGTTGATGCAGTCTATTCATCTGTTTTCCATGTTTATTCTTTTCATCCATTTAACTAAAAATTGTTGATTTTTGCATTTTTGTTAATCGTATCCTTAATATTTGTCCAGATTCTGTTTTACTAAGCTCTGAAACCAAATATCGCAAAGTCACTGATATTGAAAGAGATTACAACCTTTCTACACTGAAAAAAAAAAAAAAAAAAAAAAAAACTAAGGTTTACAGAAAAAACTGTTTTAAAGAAGAAACAGAATTTCCTTTCCTTTTTTTCTTTTTTTTTCCCGTAGTTGTAGTTCCCGTCCTCCCTCAACATGGAAAGCCCAAAAGTACCAGGATTTTAAATTTAGAATAGCATATCAAGGTTTTCATTTTGAAATCTGGAAATACCCCCCCTCCCCCCCCCCCAAATACATAAATAAAAATTACACGTGGGGGGGGGGAGTTCCTATCACTGAAGAGGGGGGGGGGGAATTCGTCAACTTAACAGAAACTTTCAGCTGGTGTGCGTAAAAATAAATAAATAAATAAATATAAATAATTAAATATGTTCCCTTAATAATGTTCTGTATTTCTACACAAAATTTTTTACAGTGCATTAATAAGTTGCTGAGATAAAAAATATGTAAAGAAAAATTACCAACTCAAACTCAAACTTAATTATCTTGTTCCATTTCCTTTTTCACGCGCGCTTTTTATTTCTTAATTCAAAATTATTTAAAAAAAAAAAAAACTTTTTCGATACTGTCCGTTTCGAAACTGATTATTATTATTATTATTTTTCTTTTTCTTAAAAAAAAAAAGAAAAAGAAAAGAAACAAAAGAAGAAAGAAAGAAAGAAAAGAATAGAAAAGAAACAAAAGAAGAAAGAAAGAAAGAAAGAAAAAAAAGAGAATAGAAAAGAAAGATTTTGATGAAATTCTGGCAAAAGCAGAATTTAGTTTAGTATGGAAGACTATGTTTTTTTTTTTTTCAAATGATAACATCGCTTTCAAATTATTCAATTATATTTTCGATAAATGTCCAACTATCGTAAAACTGGTATCGTAAAAATCCGTAGATTGAGACTAGTAGTCCTCAGTCCTTTAAAAAAAAAAAAAATATATATATATATATATATATATATATATATATACATGTATATATATATATTATTATTATTATTATTATATTATTACTATTTTACAAAGAAAAAATTGTGTATAGTCTGTAAGTTATTGTAACCAACGCGCGCGAGATAATTAAAGTAGAGTGCTTATTCAATGGGTAAAGGATTAGCTTTCTGTGGTTTAACATGAATCACGTGATATGAACCAAAAGATTGCTATGTTTAGCCTTTTATCTCTATTTCGGAATTTAAAATTCCAGATCAGAAATTATCATTACTATTAGGTAACACGACAGTCCTATAACCGAAATAAATTGTTTTTAAAATAATTTTCCACATATTTCACATCATAATAAATAATAATTTTTTTTTTTTTTTCATCGTTTCCCAACAAAGTTTAAAAGTGTTTATAAAGAAAAGTTAAACTTTTAAAAGAACGAAATTTAACAATAAATAATAATTTATAAACTATTTTTAAATATTTGACCGGTTAAATTTCGACTATACGAAATAAAAAAGAAGTAAAATAAAAGCTAAAATGATTTAGAACAAAAAAATATTAAACTACAAATGTAAACAAAAACATTGGCGGTTATGATTTTTGCCAAGTACAATCTCTAAACCGTTGCCATAGAAATTTATTGAAAATAAGCTGTTACCAAGG
The DNA here is from genome assembly GCA_963930645.1 of Salticus scenicus. NCBI lineage: Eukaryota > Metazoa > Arthropoda > Arachnida > Araneae > Salticidae > Salticus > Salticus scenicus. The sequence goes on along the minus strand of OZ005653.1, from coordinate 62,513,481 downwards.
GAACCAACGCATAGATGGTTCGTGTCATATGACTCATGCTGGACCATGTCAGGGTTACCATTTATCACTCTACTTTATTTATCTCGTTGATTGTAACATAACTTGTTATAGTGTAACCACGTTTCCTACGCCTAGCAGTGAGGACGAGTCGAAAATCTTGGAGGGTTTCCAAGTTGACCAACAGGTTTGAATTTAGTAAACATCCAGTCATTCGGTATTCCCTTATCGCTTATTTTCTCTTAAAGAAAAGCTTGTCTCCCCTATTTTACTAGTGGACTCGTTGAATCCGCACTTGCGCAGAGACTTCCATGGTCGCAAGAAATGTAGTAGTTAAAGAGTACTCTCGCCTATAAACACCATGGTGGTGACGTAATCAGTGCTGCCAGATCTGGAGGATTTTTTATTCATTAATCACCAATATTTTATAATTGTAACGTTTGCCTTATCGCTTGGAAGATTGATAGTCTATTATGTATATCAAATATTACTTCTCAAAATTATTGGTGATTATTGAATAAAAAATCCGCCAGATCTGGTAACACTGGATGTAATGCACCTAGCTACGAAACAGAAGAATATGTGTTCTAATCCTATCAAAGCAAGTTACCTAAAAAATATTTGAATTAAAATTTACAGAAGGTGTGTTAAAACTATGAATTTATTTCCTGCCTTGTATGCACTGATGACGATATGCTCATTGTTATCAAAATAGCCGTCTGAATTTTCGCTTTTAATTTATACATTTTTTCTTCCTTTGCGTTCTATACATTATGTTCGTTTGCGTTCTATACATGTTACATTATGTTCTATACATTATTCGCATTCTGTACATTATGTCTTTTCCTTTTGATTTATTCATTTATACATTTATTTCACATGTGATATGAATTAAATACAACATATATATATTCTTTTTTTTTTTTTTTTTTTCTTTTCAGATAAATTTTAGTAAAGTGTCAACTGAAGAAAAGCCCTGTTGGAGATCTGCCACTCATGAGACGTTGTCCAGATATTTTTTCCAGTCATCATTAGTGTTACCATTTCTTTGTTTGGAAGAATATCGTCTTCCTTTTACTGACTCAACCAAAATTGGTTTGCCAGCAATTTCCACTTGGCTTAAATTGTTCTGTATGGTATAGAACAAACTGCAAGCAAGATTTTCAATGAAGATCAAAGTGCTTTACTCTGATATATGTTACTAACCGCCAAATAATATTTTTTTATTGTTGTGTAGTGTGATAATCTAAAGCCAATACTGAAATATAAAGATAGATAACATACCAGCGCCTTATTTCAGGCGAATTTATTATAAAAATTTAATAAATGTATCAAAATGCTAATAGACTGAAGTTACAGATAAAGCATTATCAAATAAAAATTGTTGGGAATTACACATTTAGCGAGCTACTTTTAGAAAAATCTTCAGATTTACGAACGATGGAAAGATGCAAAATTGTATATTCCTATGTTTCCTTGTTTTGTTTTTCAATTATGGATAAAAGTACTTCGGTATATAAGAACGGGTAAGAATGCTCAAGACTGTATAAAAACTGTTGATGATATATATAAATAAATGTTTAAAGAAATTTCTGTATTGAAATGAGAGTTCTATTGAAATGCTATTAAAATTACATTGAAAATAAACCTAATTATACCTGTATAGTCTATAGATTAGATTTTTATTTGTATATAACAATAAAGCTTTAAATGAGAGGCATTTGTATAAAATTTCAATAAGCCTGTAAAATTTGCTAAACTCTGAATAATGTTTATTTTACTGGATGATCTGACGGAAGTGTTTAAGGAAAGTTATTGCTGTAGTTTTGAAAATTTTATAGAATGGCTTATTTTTGCCAAAATCATTTAAATTATACTAAATATATCTTTTTATCTTGTTAAAATGTCTTGTTACCTGTCAAAAATAAAATATTTTTAAACATGATTTTTGTTTGAAATATTTCTTCTAGTATTAAATATATATGTGTGTGTGTGTATGCGTGTATTTACAATTTTTACAAAAGCAAAATGTAAAATATTTTATATTTAAAAAAAAAAATTTAATTAATAATAATAATAATTAAAAAAAAAAATAAATAAAAAAAAAAATAAAAATACGTGAAATCAGTTTTTTTTTTTTTTTTTTTTTTTTTTTAACAATGTTGTAAGTACATCTCTGAAAGATACATACACACACACATATAGTTATTCTACTTTTCTTAAAATATTTTTATTAATGGATGTGTGGATTTAATATAGTTATTTATAGTTTTATAGTTATTTAATATAGCTCTTAATATAGTTAATGTTGCATCTATCCACGTTGTTTTCTTTACGGTTGCGTTAAACTGGATTTACTTTCGTTTTTTTTTTTCGTGTGTGTGTAGGAGGAATTAGACATTGGTTAAAATAATATCTTGAAAACGATACATTTTTTTTTTTTTTTTCCTACTTGAGAAAGTTTCTCCTACGTTTTTAAAGATTTTTTTAAAATTATTATTATTATATTTAATTATCTGTGTAATTCCAGATGACTTGCAGTACTCTTTACTATTTTAATTTTAAAGTAATTTCTGTGAGTAATTTGAAATCCTTCTTCGTTCTCTGTCTTTCTTTCTTTTTGTTCTTTTTCTTATCATTATTTACAATTTAACAAATTAACTTACTTATTTAGAATTTATTACGATCTTTTTAAATAATTTTTAACATTTGAAATTGTATGATTTTTTAATTGAATTTATGTGTGTATGTATGTATATATATAAATGGCTAAGATAGTTTTTTCCTGTAAGTCCATGGCTGGACCATAGATATAGTAAGACACAGATTGATCAGCGAGAGGGAAAAGGTGAAGTTTTTTTTTTTTTTTTTTTTTTCGGAAAAAGTCACTCTAATGACTGCCTTTCCCCGAGTAAATTACACACAGGAATACACACGGATAATTTAGTAAATAAAATTTATGAATAATTTATTTACTAAAGGTGAATGAAAAACTCCAGATACAGTTTCAAATTCATTTTTCTTTTTATTCTTTTTTTTTTTTTTTTTTTTCAATACTCTCTAATGGCTGATTTTAGAACTTTTTTTTTTTAACATGGGGATGATAGATCTATATATATTACTATATCTATGGGCTGGACGCAAGTTGATTGGCTAAGATAGATTTTCTTCTGTTTATCTGTGTGTTGTTGCCACCAGCTTTTCATACTTTAGTTAATTAAAAAAATTGTCACCAGCTTTTCATACTTTAGTTAATTTAAAAAAATCTAATTATCCGATCGATAAGTTAAATAAACCGACGGATTCAGAAAAAAATGCACATTTCATTTGGTACCTTATTTGTAACGAAATTTTGATTAGATTTTTTAAAATTAATTAAAATGTGAAAATAATAACCTGGTAAAAGCTTTAAATGTGGGCATTTAAAATTTTAATTGTTGCTAAAAAGGAAAAAAAAAAAATGAAATATGCTTTTACGCAAAAAATAAAAAATTATAAAATATTTTACTCGTGCATATGAAAAAATTAAAATTGAAAATGGAGTAAAAAACAATTTAGATAAAGTTGCACGAGAGTTCCAAAAATTAATGGAAATATAAATGAATGTTAAATAAATAAAATAGTCGTCTGCTCAATCACGTGATATTGAAAAACAAAGAATCGAATTCAGTAAATATGGAAAGGAAAGGAAAACGATAAGAAAAGAAACAAACAAAAAGAAATAATAATAATAATAATAATAATAATAATAATATAAACCAACGGGAAACCAAAGCGGGCTTTAAAGCAATTTCATGATTTCTTTAAATTTAATTTTGTTTGTAAAGCGATATAGAAAAGATTTCCCTTCAAATATAGTGACCAGCGAAGCGAGAAAAACCTTCGTTGATTCACTACCTTCATTGATTTCATGAATTAAAAAATGGTTTCGTTAACAAACTTTGATCTATTGGCACGCAGGCAGCATCAGGCCGAGTTTTCTACATTTCGAGTTTGATTTTGAAATTTCTCCCGCATTCGGAATTCGGTTCGTTCCCGAACCGGGGCCTTGCAAGTATATATATATATATATATATATATATATATATATATATAATGAAAAACTTTTCAAACATTTCAGTAGATGAAGCCAAGTATAACAAGGAGAATTAGATATATCCACGAAGCAATTAATTAATAATATTGAAATGCTGAAAGTTATATGTAAAAGCAATGCAAGAAAAGGAAAGTTAAATCAACACGAAGATAATATTTTATGAATAAATAATAAAACATGAAAGTTATATATATATATATATTCCTTGACAGATTTCCTAACACAACAAACATAAAGAATATCATTTACAAAGTTATAAGTTTAATACGGTAGAAGTTTTTTTTTTCTTTTTCTATAGAAAATTTTATTTATCTAAAGCAGACAATTTTTATTCCCTGCTTTCATTTTACATATAAAATATTCTGTATAAATTCGAGAAAGAAAGGTGCCTATATTTAGTGATGGTATAATATTTAATTACTACTTTTCAAAAATATTTAATAGATTGTTCATTATCTCTCTTTTATTCATGTAAGATAGACGATTTTTATTTATATACTTTATTTCCATATTTAATATAGGCCCACCAGCGGCCGAGCGGTTCAGCGCTCAGAGCTGGTAGACGTGAGGTGACGGGTTCGATCCCAGGTCGCGTTCGTTGGCCTAGCCGTTCGGAGTTTTCTGTGATTTTCTCTGAAACTTGCATAAATACGGACTGGACCCCTTAAAAATACCTCCAGGAAAGGCCTAGGACCCTAGAGCAGTTAATCGGCCTTATTTCCCCTACACAATACTTAATATAGTCTAACATTTTGCCATTTTCTAATAAAAACCTTACTGAAAAACATTTTGCAAAAATTACTATTTGAATGAAGTAATCCATAACATTGATGATGATGCTTTTATTGCAGATAGATTGAAAAAAGCATCTAGTACTAAAAAAAGAGAAAGGGACAGCATTCGACTTAATTGCAGTCAAAATCTCCATATAAATGAAAGTGGTTTGAAATTGGTTGTTGTGTATCTGACAATGTGAATTTTATTGTGTGAAGGTAATCTTCATGTATCAGATTTACAAAAGAGTATTTTACGCGTCTGAAATTCAGGTGGTAAAAAGTATACTAAAGAAATAAATTATTTCATCTTTAATCTAAATAATCTGATGTGTCTATAACTCACACAGTTTTGCCACATTTAGGGACTCTTTTATTCAACTATCACCAATAATTTTGAAGAATGATATTTGATATACATTATGGACGAATAACCTTCGAAGTAATTAGGCAATCGTTATAGTTAATATTTAGTGGTGGATATTGAATAAAAGAGTCCCTAAATGTGGCAACACTAACCAGAGGAATGAAATTAAATTGGACCGGTAAATTGTTAATCTTTAAAAGAGTGTTTTAATTTTACACTATAAATAAAATCTATCTCATAGTATTTATTTAATTAAAGATAATGAAATAAAAATGAATTAAACATTATTTTGTAAATAGTTTTATATTTTTTTCACCATAATCTACAGTACTAATATATTATCAAGTGTGAAACTCTTCAAGGGCTACCCCTGAATTCAGGGTTTTTGAAAATTTTGCTGTCTCTGAATTTCAGTTAAATTATTTTGTTTTTATAGTAATTTCTCATTTTGAATGTTTAATTTGCTTTATAATGTATTAAGAACTTTGTAAATGTCAGTTAACATAGATTGCCATGTGATGTATCATTGATAAGTCTCTCCTATCTGCATGAAAGCAACAGTTTTCAGGGTTTTTATTTGTTAGGTAGTTTCACCCCTGTATTATAGTTTGTGGACAATAATGAATTAGGTTATAAGTTATATTCATAATTTTTACTTTTTCTTGTATCCTTTACATTTCAGTGAATATATATCATGAAAGTATAAAAACCACTGGTTGTGAAAATTCAAAAAGTAAATAGTGATTTCAAAAATAAGATATAAGCATATTTCACTATAAAGTTCAAATAAATTAGTGTATATTTATAATACTTACTAAATATACATACATATATATACAAAAATGTAGATACGTAAAATACTATATCTTCCACTTCTGATACAGTAAAATATTTGAATCTTTATTTACTTATTTATTTATTTTAGAAATGAGATTTTTTGACTGAGCAAAATTTTAATTATTACAAATATATATATATATATATATATATGGGTAAAAATAAGTTTTTAATAATTTTCTATTTTCTCTTCTAAAAGAATATATTTCCTACAAAACCACAATAATAAATTAACTTAAGCCAGCAAAATTTAAACATTATAATTTAAGAATGAATTTTAAAATGTATCATAAACAATGCATAGTGCTTCTCAAAATTATAAATTTATAATTCTCGACTATCAAGAAATTTTGACATCTATTGTAAAAGAAAAAAAATAGATATATACATATATTTAATGTTATGAAAGTTGTTCTTAACTTTAAAAAATGTGCAAACTTATATCTCACATTATTTAATTTTAACGGTTTCCTTAACCTTAAACAAGTAGTACAGATATAGTATTAGATGTAAAGAATAAATTTTTGTTATTTTAATGTGTTTTCTCTACTTGTATAAGCCTATGAAAAAATTCAATCTAGAAAAATAGTACAGCTGAAAATCATCAAATAAAAATTGTGTTGCCCAGCAGTAATGATAATAATAATAATAATAATAAGCTTTAAAAACAGCTGTAAACTGACTATTTTTCTTAGAGCTCTTTCATTTCACTCTCCTCCTTCTTGACAAATATTTTAAAATTATCAGTGAAACATTTTAATTTTTTAGATGGTATCAAATTATTCTTCGCAGCCAAACGCTCAATGTCATTCACATGTTTTGCTTTATGTTCCTTTGTAGAATTTACCACATTATTCACTGTTTCAAAAACAACTACACCTTTATCATTCAGAATTCTTGCTAGTGATCTGCTTTCAGCATAATTTGTCATATCACATGTTACATAAACAGCATCGAAGAATTTACCAAATTTCTTAGTTTTACAAAAAGTTGGATATAAAAGAAAATAAACATTTACTTGCTTTTCTGCATCTTCACTTTTAGATACTATGAATTCTGTCATAAAATCTATTATATTGAATTTTGAAATTTCTTCACTAGTATGAACATACTGCTCATTCGATCTTTTAAACGTGTCTTCATTTTTACATTCCACTCCAAAGGCGATATATGGGCTAGTTGTTACATCGCCATAAAATGCAGACGGTATTCCTTGTGATGATAAACCGCTGATACATAAGGTTTTGTTGGGATTATCATATCTGCCCTTTCGTAACTTAAAAGCTATTCCTGTTTCGCACCATTCCATGTATTTCTTTAAATTAATAATTGGATATTGAGATAATTTCATATTATAGTGATAATCAAATAAATTTTTCCTACTGTCATATCTTACTCCATAATATGATCTCAGAGCATTATCCCAGGCTTTTGAAATATCGTATGTGCATTCTTTGGCTTTCAAGAATGAAAGCACTTTACAAATCTCATCTACTTCCTTTTGCTTTAAAAACGAAGGGGAAACAATGGGTATTGATTTTATTTGCTGTCTTGACGATGCAATGTCTTCTAAAATAGCTGCCGCTTTTGTTTCAACAAATAAAGTTGTCGATGCTCTAAAAAGAGTATTGCCAAATATTTCCAGAAATGTCTCAGCCTTTTCCAGAATGCCTCTAGATGGATCACATTCATTGAGCAATGACAAAAGTAATAACTCACGAACTTGAGACTCTGGAAATTTGCTGACAATATAAATGTTTAAGTTGAGTGCTTCATGACGATACATGCGCGATATAGTTTTAATCAAACACCCTAAACCATCTCCCACGATTAAAACATTAATGTTTTCTTTTTTCCTAGATTCATTCGCCGAAAGTGTTTCAGAAGTTTTTCTATTTTGAAATTCCGTAAAAGGTAGATCGAAATTTTTGACAACTTGATCATCGCCGTCATTTATATGTATAGCATCATAAACAATTTGAATGTCCATGGCAGGAACAAGAGGCCAAAAATTTAATATGTGCCTATGAACCATTGTCACAGTTAAAGTAGAAAAATCTGAAAAAAAGAAAGAGAAATATAAGTATTAAAAAAGGCAATAAAAATAAAAGTTTTTGAGTTATACATATATATATATATATATAATTATTGTATTCTAAAAATTATTAAAATATGATCAGAATAAATAACCAGGCGATTTGATTTATGTTTATAATCATGCATTTATAAAATCTCTTAATTATTATAATCTTTGTGCCTTTTTACTTTCTCTTACCCATAAGGCAGAGAAAGTATTGTTTTAGGGTCAAATTTTCGAACGTGAGTTTTTGTTATATTTACATGTTTTGAGGTACCTGAATCCGAATATCATGTTTTTAGCGAATGGTTTGTGTGTGTCTCTCGGTATATGTGTGTGTTATCATCATAGCTCAAGTCAAATAGTAGCAGAAAGTCCAAACTTGGTATTCTAAATGCGTATGATATAGGGATGCTACACTAAGCTTTTCGTTCAGATGACAAAAATGGTTCGTGTACAAGAACGCCCAAGAGAATTCAAATACATTACGTCTGTTGGGGAAAATGCTGGTAAGTAGAGTTTAACATCTATGGACTGCACTAAACCAAATGAAACGAATATATATATTTACTTTCTTTTAGCCATAGGGTCGAGAAAGTGTTGTTTTAGGGTCAAATTTACGAATGTGAGTTATTGTTATATTTACATGTTCTGAGGTCCCCTGAATAAGAAAAATCATATTTTTAGCAAATGGTCTGTGTGTCTGTCTGCCTGTGTGGATGTCTGTGTGCCTGTTATCAGCATATCTCAAGAACAAATCGTAGCAAAAATTCCAAAACTCGGTATTCTAAATGTGTATCATATAGGGATGCTAAAGTAAGCTTTTCGTTTAGATGAAGCAAATGGTTCGTGTACACGGACATTCCAAAGTGTTCAAATACATTACGTCATGGGGGAAATTTCAGGTAAGTAGAGTTTAACCTCTATAGACAGCATTAAACCAAATGAAACGAATATATATTTTTTGTAATATAGTCAACTGAAAAAAAAAAATGTGTATGTAGGAGACTCCCCCCCCCCCCCCAAATTTTCATGATGGTTATCTTTCAAAAGAGCTCGATAATACCTTTAAAACGAATGGTTGAACCATCGATTTGCGATAATTTAAAATAAATTTATCGATTTTTTTTCATTTTTAACAATATATATATATTATTATTATTTATTTATTTATTTATTTATTATTTTATTTTTTTTATGTAATTTTGAGAAGACATTCAACTTTTTATTTTGATATTTAGTGTTATACTACTTCTCTAATATGGAAATCGTCTGTATTATCACAAAAGATAATTTTTTAATAATTTTAATAAATTATTTTTTAAAAACAGAATTATTTTTAATAACCGAATTAAATTCTATATAAATGTAGGTGCATTAATGAAACGGGGGGTTGAAGGGGGCAGTAGACTCCCTCACACATAACTAATTATCATATTAAACTCTTCCGAAGCCTATTTTGAATTGTTTAACATAGGTTTACATAACAGTATTCGTTATCTTACCTCTTAATCTCCAACCTGTATTTATTGTATTAAATTTCAGAGTAACAGGAAGTCGTGTGAGTGACACACCAGATTGTTTTTCATGTGTAAAAACATGTCTCATGCAGAATACGGTAGATAAATCATCCACTGTTCGTTTACAGGGCTACACAAAAGAACTCGATAAAAGTGCGACAATAGTTGTAAATTGATGGAAGTGTATTTCAGGCTGGGCCATGTATTATTACTATAGGATTATATTTAGGTGCACCATGTGGTCTGTACATAATCTTCAAAAGATATACAGGGCTGCAAATATTTAAGCGATAGAATTCTTTTTTGTTGTTAGTGGATGTGCTTTACAGTTATATTTTACCATTTCTAGGAAAGCTGTTCGGGAATTGAAATGAATTCCTCATAGATATATGGTAAATAATGTATATTTTTAAGCTAAATATTCATCGCTTGTTTTTTGTATATTTACACGTGTTGAGGATTCCTAATTACCGTAGTCAAGTTTTTAACGTTTGATCTTTGTCTGTGTCTTTTAGAGAGACTTAAAAACGAATAAAGTTACGGGATCCAAATGTTGTATTTTGAAGTTAATATAAGTTTGTTGCTGGAAAAGTTTGATCAAGATTGATGTTTCAAGGAATGTTGCGTGGTAAAATTGTCCGAATAATTTTAAATGAACTTTTAATTTTAATAAAAGATTTAAATTCTATATAAATGTAGGTGCTTTAATGAAACGGGGGGTTGAGGGGAGTAGTAGGCCTCCTCGCACAGATCTAATTATCATATAAAACTCTTCCAAAGCCTAATATGAATTGTTTTAGTATAGGTTTCCATAACACTACTCGTTGTCTTCCCTCTTAATCTCCAACCTGTATTTATAGTATTAAATTTCAGGGTAAGAGAAAATCGTGTGAGTGACACACCAGATTATTTTTCTTTTGGAAGTTCTAAATTTCTATGTTTAAATGTAGATCATTTATATTTTCAAAATGCGCTATTCCTGGTTTATTAGAAGCTTTAATAAAAGAAATTAAAAAAATAAATAAATTGATTGATTCGAGTGTCCTCTAATTTCTTTCATTCTTTCTTTCTTTTTTTTTTTTTTTTTTTTTTTTTTGAGAAACCACTTAGATATTTCTTATGTGAATCTGGAAATTTGTGGGTTTAATGATCCAGTCAACTAAGATCGTGAACCTATTTCAGAATAGATCTTTTTTTAAATCCGGTCAAGAGTCAACCTTGAAAAAAGTTTTTTTTTTTTTTTTTTTTTTTTTTTTAATGATAAATAATGCGGTTTGCATAGATTATTAACACTTTCCAATTGTATGTACCAGTTGCGTCGCTTAACCGGCAATATACTTCGCCTACGGGATCACACAGTGGACAGACAGATGGATAGAAAGGTAGGCATATAGACTAATTGAATTCGTATTCACTCTTAAACATTGCTGGTAAGCGTTAAAAACGCTTAACAAAAACGAAAATGTAATCGGTTGTAACACTTAATGTATCTGAATATTTTAGTGTGCCCATGTAAATAACAACGCTAAACATACATAATCTATGAGAAAAAAATAGCATATGAATAATAAAGTATAATTTCATTATGATAAGTGCAGTAGAAAGTTTGTTAAATAGGATTTATAAAAATGTCTCTCATAGAACTTAATGCAGCATTCTTTTGGGTGTCCTGAACAAAATCCAGTAGTACTGTTTATGCCATTTTATAAAAAAAAACCTGCCACTGTGAACTTGAATAATATACATAATTTTGAAAAAAAATCTGTAGATATTTACGGATGCTAGCGCATGAACAGACAGATAGATAGACAGAGAAATAGTAAGACAGACAGATTACACTTATTTATATCATAATTTCTCTTAAACATTATTAGAAAATGCTAAAATCGCTTAACAAAACGAAAATGCGATTTCAGCAGTTTTTAATTATTGTCCTCAATGTATCTGAATACTTTTATGTGGTCGTGTAAATCTTATTGCTAATCACATAGAAAACCTTTTTTTGTATACATATGAATAATATAGATGTCAATATTATGATTTGTGCAAAATAAAGGTATAAAACTATGGTTCATAAAAATACCTATCATAGATGTGGTATTCCGTTTCCAATAGGGAATATCCAGCTCTCTGATTGTCGCCTCCGAAAGCGAAAGCTAATGTTAATCTACGGGGAATTTTGCCCCGTTATAACTCATTAACTAATCCATATTTTTTAATTCCGTTTGCACATTCAAAAAATTCACAATTTTTAAACATTTATCGCTTTTTAAAAAGTGATTTCTTTAATTTTTAATATTTCTTTTTTAAGCTTAAAAATGCAAAATTTCACATTATTAAAATTCGCATTTTACAACGCTAAAATAAAATATTAAAAATTAAAAAAATCAATTTTTAGAAAGCGATAAATTGTTTAACAACTGTGAATTTTCTGAATATGAAAACGGAATTAAAAAATATGTATTAGTTAAAGAGTTATAACGGGGCAAAATTCTCCATAGATTAACATTGGCTTTGGATTCTGGTGGTGATAAGTAGAGGACTTTTAAGAGGACTCTCTACTTATCGTTTCCAGAAGCCAAAGCCAATGTTATTCTATGGAGAATTTTGCCCCCTCATAAATCATTAACTAATACATATTTTTAAATTCCGTTTTCACATTCAGAAAATTCACAACTGTTAAACAATTTATTGCTTTCCAAAAATTGATATTCTTAATTTTTAATATTTTATTTTGAGGTTGAAAAATACGAATTTTCACAATGTGAAATTTTTGAGCATTTTTGCATTTTTGAACTTAAAAATAAAATCTTAAAAATAAAAAATATCAATTTTTAGGAAGAGCTAAAATTTTTAACAGTTGTGAATTTTCTATGTGAAAACGGAATTTAAAAGTATGTATTAGCTAATGAGGTATGAGGGGGCAAAATTCTCCATCGAATAACATTGGCTTTGGCTTTCGGAGACAATATGTAGAAAGTTCCCTTAAATGACATAAATCAATTTCAAGGAATTTCATGAATTTTTACGGAAGTTAGAACGCGTACAGACAGACGAACTCAAACCATAAACACTTTTCAATTTTGCTGAAAAATGTTAAAAGAATCAGTTATTTCATTCTTGAAGAAAACAAAAATCACATGCAAGTATTAAAACTTAACATCATATTCAAAAGCTTTTAGTATAATACGTTCTTTTTATATGTAGGTGCAAATTACAATTTAAAAGAATATTGAAAATTTCACCTTGATGTTAATAATTTCAAATTAAATGTCTTTTTTACTGCATCGATATCAAATTCTAAACAGAAACAGAAACAAAGATGACAATAACGAAACAATGGGCGATTTGCATGGATTACTATTTTGAAACTGTGCGAACTCTGCCTAGATAATCACACCGCAAACAGATAGAAAGACAAACAGGAATTCAACATTGTTAAAAAGTGTTAAAATTCTTAATACAAACGGAAATGCAATTCCAGAAATTTCCAATCGGACCCCTAATGTAACTCGATATTTTAATATAGCCCTTCAAATCTTAATACTAAACACACTATATTGCATAGAAAACTTTTTTTTTAGGGTCATTTCACTATGAATTGTGTAGAACAAAGTTAGTTAAATATGATTTATAAAATTGCCTCTCATAAGATGCAATGCATTGACATTCTTTTTGTTGTCCCTGTATTCAAACCATTTGTGCTATTTCATTATTTTAAATAAGGCACGTGCCATAGTGAACATAAATAATATATTATATATGGGTCATTCCGGAAAAAAAAATGTAAATTTCACATTTTAAAACTTAAAAAATAAAAATAATATTTCCAAAAGAACTTTATATTCCAATGATAGCCAAGAATGCATACTTTATTATGGCATAAAATTTAATTTGATAAATCAAGTATTTTTGAGGATTTTCTTCGTTTTCTGTCAAAGAATTTTGCCCACTCTGTTACAATGTTTTTTTATTTATCTGTGTTAATTAATCATTTAGATTGAGCTTTATTCCTGTAAATATATGCAAATACATTAAAATTTGTCATACACATTGTAAAAATTATCATAAATATAATTATTTATATTTTTTCTTATATTATAGTCCACTATGTTACGAATTATGATACAACAGGAAAAAAAAGTTTATTTTTCTATTATATATTTAGTTTACATAACTCTTGTTTTTATGTTTTATAAAAGGACTATAATTCACATTTAAAATAAAATACATTTATTTTGCATTACTATGTTTGTTTCATTTAATAATGATAAAAATAAGCTTCTGTAACAGAGTGGACATTTTTTGTAACAGAGTGGACACCTTCTGTAACAGAGTAGAAATATTTTATAATACTGGTCATTTTTTCCCTTGAAAATAGGAAGAGGGGGAGCCAAAAAAAATTGCAAACGTTATTTAACGATTTAATGGTGTTTTACACAATTCTTGATATATGTTCTTATGCTTTCACACAAACATCCACACTACATGGAAATTCATAATATAGTCGCACACCCTGCAATTTAAGTGTGGGCTCAGGTAGCATTTCAACGATCTGATTAAATTCTATGTATGAAATATCCTAATCATCAGCTTTGAATAAATTTGCACTATTATTAGCAATTTTTCAAACTAATAACTCTTACTTCTCCATCATTCATATCTTCTTGTGTTACTACAGCATATTTGAATGTTGGTTTATAATGAGTACCATTTGTGTTGAATTTTACAAGAAAAGGACTCCACCTTTTATATCTTTTTGAAATATCTATTTTTATTTTTCTCAGTTCTTCATCCATGGACAATAGTTCATCAGTTTCTGATGAAGCCGATAAGTAAGCATTAGATATTTTCAGCTTTCAGTTGTTGTTGGATTTAAGGCTGATTGACTTCGATGGGGTCCTAGGAATAAATGTATTGCCCTTACATGATGCTTTTAAGGAGTCCTAGCACACATTTACGTGAGTGTCGGAGAAAATCACAGAAAATTCTGCATAGTTAGGTTGATGAGCGTAGCCTAGGATCGAACCTGGCACTGCCCATCTACTTTATTATTTCAATCTGTTTATCTTTAATTAAGTATAATTTCACTTTAGTTGTATCTTTAAAGGAATTAAAAATTTAGTAGTATCCTTTATATTATTACTGCATAATATTAAAATCAGCCTTCCTCTTCAGCATGCCTCTACATCATCAGCAGCTCCTTTGTGGTGACCTGCTTCGAAAAAATTCCAAGTGCGCCACTTAAAATCAACTGCATACTTATTAAATAAGTAAAATTTTTTCTTTTGCCGATATTGATTAAAAGGTGTATCGGAGAAAATTGAACAACATTTATTTTCGTATTCGAATCATCTTTAAAACTGGGTCCAAATAGATGCTAGACCATGATCTAAGCATAGATTCCGTACATACATGACTTTGATGTCAACTTACACTGTTCTCTAATAATTTTTCAGGGTCTTCCAAAGTGATGTATTTCTTACATAATACAACTGATTGATATTTTACATTGCTTTGTTGAAAATACAAGCCTGTTGGAAATATTCTTAAAAAATAGAATCTCTCGATAATGGATTTGGCGCTCTGCATTATTCCTTTTGGCGATATCAAAAAAAAAAAAAAAAAAGAATTTCCAGTAACACATTTAATGTATTTATCAATTTGGAAAATAAATATATTAATTAAGGTATTTATAGTAGGTAATATTATCTGTTTCTGTCAATATGTCCATTCTGTTACATTAATGGTCCACTCTGTTACATTCTTTGTGTAACAGAGTGGACAAATAACCCTAAAAGTAAGGTTAGAGACTGTAAATTTCAAGCTATAATAAAAATAAACTTTTCTGAAAAAAACTTCATGAATTATATATTGATTTTCAATAATTTATTCATTTAAATTTTTTATGAAATAAAAATTTAAATGTAACAGAGTGGACATTTATTTAATGTATTTAAGATATTATAGACATAAAAAGCAACTTATCTTGTTCTTGAAAATTTTATCCCAAATGACTGATTGCAGGGGAATAGTAAACACTTCAGGCAATTCAGTAGTGTTGCCAGCTTTGATATAATATTAAAATATTTTTTCTTTTATTTACGACAGAGTGGACATAACAGAGTTCAATAAAATTTGGGACAAAGACAAAAAAAATTGTTTTTTCATACAAATAAAAGGTGATGATTTTTCTTTTTTGTCAGTCCTTTTTAGAATTTGTATTTTTGTTCTATATCATTAAACTGATTATTATAACTCATTACAAACTTGTATTAAATATGTTTGAATTTTATAAATTTTCGCTTGGAACAACAGGTTTTTCACTCTTCATCTATTAAAATGTTTTATTGTGGCTATCCGCGATTGTAATGAAATGCTCTCCCTCTGGTGCGCTAAGGTGAAATTATCACACCACTGCATATCATCATATTATGCAATCGATTTTCCATGATGTAATGGCGGAGAAAGAACAATAATGAATACACGTGGCTATTATATTTACTAACAACTGCAGTTCAGAGAGCGCCATCTATCGATCATTACAAACGCGGATTATATTTCATCTAGAATTTAAAGAAAAATATCCAATGAAAGAAATATAAACAGGGAATAAAAAACAAACATAGTTGCGTTTTAATTCTTTATCATTATTTAAATAAAAAATCATATTTTCTCGGACATAGTTTTTACCATTTTTTTCGGAATGACCCATATATCATTTTGGAAAAGTTTTGAAAGTTTTATTGACTCTAGAGGCGAATATAGACAGATAGAAAGACAGACAGAAAGACTAATAAAAATCATAATCACTTTTAATGCTGTTATGAAGTATTAAAAACGCTTTAAAAAATGAAAATACAATAGCAGCACTTTCCAATTATACCCATTAATGTGTTTCATTATTTTTGTATAGCCCTGTAAATCTTAATACTAATCATACTGTATTCTATATAGAACAATTTTTATGCGAGAATAATAAATGCCAATTTCATAATGATTTGTGAAAATAAAGGTATTAAAATATAGTTCATAAAAATATTTCTCCTAGAACGTATTGCCTTGGAAGTCTTTCAGGTGTTCCTATACACCAATCAGTTATGGTTTTTTCTCCACTTTTAATAAGGAATATACCATAGAGTACTTAAATAACATACATCAATTTCAAGAATTTCTATGAATATTTACGGGAGCTAGAGCACGGACAGACAGACAAGCCGAAGTCATAAAAACGTTTTATGTTTGTTTTGAAGTTTTAAAAATCAGGTGAGGTGAATAAATTGTTAAAATAATAATAATAATAATAATAAAATGAATAAATAAAACTTTTTGCTGTACACAAATCATTTGTGTCCTGTATGCGATTTTCAATAGGAAAACATTCTACAGTAAAATTTGATTATTGTTACGAATTTGTGAATAATTGTATTTACTTTTGTATAAATTCATTAAAGAGGCTTAGTCAGGTGATAAAATATTAATCTTCTACATTTCTGGTTCGTTTTCGAGCTAAAAGAGCTTAAAAACCCGTTAGAAAGCCTCATTAGGGCAGATAACGGATTTGGCGTCGAATTTGGCGATTTTCCGCTCTTTGGCGATTTTTTTTTTTTTTTTTTTTTTTTTTTTTTTGCGACCTTGGTGAGAAAATCCTTATCGATATACCAAATATGGAAGCTGTAATGTTATTGGTTATCAAGATACTGGAAATTTCCAGATTTTTTTACGCAAGTGTTTAAAGAACTGCATCGCGCCAAGTGAGTCAGTCTCAGTCAGTCTCTCGCCAAATGCCTTACGATAAAGAAATCTGAGCGTCCTACGGCTGTACTTTGCTACAGTTTGTACTGTGAATTTGCTGTTGACAGCTGTTATGTAATCTGTGTTTACAGGTGAAAGTGAAGTTGATACTTGGTTTATAGACTTGCATTCTTCTAGAATTTTCTGTAAATAAAGCTTCCAACCTGTGCAAGATTAGCTTTTCTTTCTCGGACAACTCACGAATCCCCAAGCACACAACATTTCTGGTGTCAGAATTGGAATTGTATGTGAATGGTGATAACTAAAGGTATAGAGCAAGGAATGAAGAAACTTCTAGAAGGCTTAGTTTCTCAGATAAGTGGAATGAAAGAAGGACAAAAAGAGATGGAAGACGGTATGGAAACGGGGCAAAAAGAGATGAGAGAGAGTTTGACTGAAGAAATGAAAGAGATGAAGGACAGTTTGAGCGAAGAAATCTAGTCTATTCAAGAAAAGTTGAACTAAATCAAGATGAAACGAAAAAAGAACTCTCATCAGTGAAGGGCGACTTTGTATCTGTGAGAATAATGATTGAAGAAAAACTTTCAACTATAGGAGATACAACTAAAGAAGTGGAACGTAAAGTCGATACAGTTAGGAAGATAGAAGATAGTATTGTAAAGATAGAAGAGAAAGTTATGTAGATAGAAGAGAGCTTTGAGGAGAAAGTTGGGAAGATAGAAGAGAAATTTGAAGAGAAAGAGTTAAAGAAAATTTCGATCAAGAGCTGAAAAGAAGGTTTTCAGAGATGGAAAGCAAATTAAAGAGAACAGAGAAAGACCTTGAAAGAAAAGTAGAAGAAAAGTAAACTTCCATGCCCCAGGAAGATGAAAGAATAGATAAAAGAATACGGAATCAAGATTTAATTAAGCTCTCCACCTACGATGGCAGTTCCTCCTGGCAGGTACATAAGTTTTCCATCGTAGCTGAAGGTAACGGCTGGGATTTTACAGCCAAGACAGTCCATTTAGCAGCAGCATTACGGGGTGATGCAACCGATATACTGAGAACTATTTCAAAGGAAGAACGGCATGACTTTGAGGCCCTGACCAGAGCATTGGAGCTGCGTTTTGGTGAAAAATGATCTAAAGAATATAGTCGACTCAAGTTAAAGTCCCGCCATCAGAGACCAGAACTCGCATCAAATATCCAAAGACGATCACACTTAGCTTTCTCGAATTGTCACCGTGAAAGTCGCAAGGATTTGACCCTAGAATACTTCATCTATGCAGTGCGAGATTCAGAAATTCAGAAAGCACTTAAATTTTTCAACGTCAAGGACGTCGAATCAGCTTCAAAGTATGCCCTGAAGATTGAGCAGTCCAACAAGCCTCTAGTAAAGACCGCCACAGCAGCACAGCAGTCAATGTGGATGGCTCTCAAGATGACCTGAAAGAGATCAAGAAAATTCTGGCAGATCTTACTAAGAGATTACGCATTCTGGAGAGTAAGAAAGTAGCGAAGAATCCAACCACTAAATACTGGGGCTGTGGGTGAGATGGGTGAATCAAGCGAAGCTGCCCGTTAAGACAATGTAAAGAGACTACCCAGAAGCAGGGCCAGATTAACCTTACAATTGAGAGGAAGCACAAATCCATTTGCCCCCCCCCCCCACTGACTTCTTGGTCTAAAGACTTATACAAACATCTTGAAAAAATTATAAATGTTTCATTAAATTTCTTAATTACCTGGAATTGAGGACAAGTAAATTCACTTAAAACTTAGACAAGCAAATTCACTTGATTTTTGTACCAAGATATAAACTGGGGTAAAAGCCTATATTCACCACAATATATAAAATTATTCCATTATAAATGAATGTGTAAAAGCTTTATTAGCATATATCCTTAATCTTTCTAGATGTGCAGTGAGGTAGGACTGTGACATTTTTTAATCAGACAATGCTTTTAGACCACAAGTTTACAATTCGGGGCCCATTTTTTTTGCTTAATTTGGGGCCTTTTAAAAATTTTCCAGGGGAAGCACATGCTTCTTGTGCCTATTGGGTAATCAGGGCCTGCCCAGAAGTCCTCTTAAGTACGTCGTCTGGAAGGAGCCCTACATGAAAATCCAGATGCCTTGTTGCGGAAGCCTCCCTCTGAAGATCACATGTACAGTTCTAAGGCCGAAGAGAATTACCAGAGGATAAAGCCAGTTGCTTGCCAAGCTACAGTCTCAACACCACCGAAACTGGACCAGTGCAGTGACTAGGAACTTAGACAAGCCCAGTTGAAAGATCCTGGCATAAAACCAATATTACAATTGAAGGACACGAACAGCAACAGACCTACCTGACAGGACATTTCCACATTTAGCCCCATTACGAAAAGTTATTGGGCACTCTGGGACTCTAGTTTTTGGGCAATCTGGGACTCTAGTTTTTGGGCAATCTGGGACTCTTTTCATATTAGAAACGGCGTACTATACAGAAAATGGGTATCTGACGATGGAAGGAGTTTCAGATGACAGATTTTACTACCAAGATCGAAGATTCCAGACGCTCTAGCAGCTGCACAGTAGCTATACCGGGGCCATTTTGTGATTATGAAGACTCTACAGAAAGTTCGAGAACGCTTATTATACTGGTGCAAGGCAAGGAAGTACGTGAAGAAATGGTATAAATTTTGTGGTGCTTGTGCGGCACGTAAAGGCCCGAAGCAGCAAAGCCGAACGAATACAACGGTATAACGTAGGAGCACCATTTGAAATGATTGCACTCGACATTTTGGGTCCTTTGCCATGGATCTCCAGTGGAAATAAATACATCCTCGTCGTAACGGACTAATTTATCAAGTGGCCTGAGGCGTATCCCATTCCTGATCAAGAGGCATGCACAGCCGCAAAGGTTCTAGTGCAGCAATAGGTGTCAAGGTATGGCACACTCCTATAACTTCATACTGATCAAGGAACGAGCTTTATCTCTACTGTATTCAAAAGACTGTGTCATCTACTCGGCATAGACAAAAATCAGACAACACCTCTACATCCCCAGTCGGACGGCATGGTCGAGAGGTTTAACCGCACAATCCTGAATAACCTCTTTCTTCTAGTATCAAGGAACCAGCAAGATTGGGACTTGAAGTTGCCGTTATTTCTGCTGGCTTATCGAAGTGCTATCCATGAAACCACCGGCTATACTCCATCTCAGATGCTGTTTGGACGCGAACTTTGTCTCCCATGTGTTCTCTTGTTTGTTTGTCCACTAGATACGACTTCATCGCCCGAGGAGTACATCCAAGATCTCCAGGCACGAATTGAAGACGTACACAACTTTGCTGGGGAGCAGATTCACATGGCAACGGAGAAAATGAAGACAAGGTGTGATCTGAAGGCTACACAACATGAATTCGAAGAAGGAGACAAAGTTTGGTTGTGGAGCCCTATTCGATGCAAAGGACTCTCCCCCAAGCTACAGTGTAACTGAGACAGTCCTTACTCAGTCATACAAAGACTGCATGAATGTCGTGGTGAGAACTGGTAAAACATCCTCATTAAAACCGAAGGTGGCTCATTACGATCGGTTAGCCACATGCCACACTTAACGGTATTGTTCAAATTTGAAATGTAAATATTTGTAAAATTTGTGCATGTGTAATGTAAATATTTATATATAAGTATTTGTACATATTTGTAAATATTTCTCCCTTAATTTTGCAATCTGTATTTTTATTTTATTGTTATATGCAACTTATTTTTTGTATTTTAGATTGTTTAGTTTCGCCTCCTGACCAAGGGTTGTACTGCTCGGGACGTGCAGTCCTTGGGAGGGGGACAGTGTTACGAATTTGTAAATAATTGTATTTATTTTTGTAGGAATTCATTCAAAGAGGCATAAAAGAGTCAGGTGATAAAATGTTAATTTTCTGCATTTCTAGTTTGTTTTCGCGTTAAAATAGCTTAAAAACCCGTTAAAAAACCTCATTACGGCAGATAGTGGATTTGGCGCCAAATTTAGGGATTTTTCGCTCCTTGGCGATTTTTTGGGCGACCTTAGCGAGAAAATAATTATTATCGATATACCAAATATGGAAGCTATAATGTTATTGGTCGTCAATTACTGGGAAAATTCCAGATTTTTCTACGCAGTTATTTAAAAAACTGCATCGCGCCAAATAAGTCAGTCTCAGTTAGTCTCTCGACAACTGCCTAACGATAAAGAGCTCTGAGCCTCTCTGATTACAGCCTACGGCTGTGTTAATGCTTTGCTACATTTTGTGCTGTGAATTTACTTTTGACAGCTGTTATCTAAGCTGTGTTTACTGGTGAAAGTGAAGTTGATACTTGGTTTATAGACATGTATTCTTTTAGAATTTTCTGTAAATAAAGTTTCCAGCCTGTGCAAGATTCGCTTTTCTTTCTCGGACAACTCACAAACCCCCAAGTACGTAACGATATATCAGTATCAGTTTGAAGTCATTCTAAAAATATTTATAGAAATGAGAATACAGATAAACTGACAGTAATAAACATTTTTCAGATGTATTAGAAAGTGTTAAAAAAGCACAACACAACTGAAAATGTACTTCGGGCAACTTCAACGTATAATACTTGACGTATCTGGATGTTTTCGGTTCGTCCTGTAATTCTTAATGCAAATCATACGATATTCCATAGGTAACAGTTTTTCAAAGATAACATATTGAATTACTACTCGACCACGTTTCTTTCGACTATGGGAATCTCTGCACATGTGCTGATTCAACGAATCCAGTGTTAAAATAGCGGTGATAATCTTTGAGGTTGGCTAATAGCCGAAAGATTTAAATTACAGAATTAAGAATTGTGGCTAGAAGCCAAACCCGATTCTGACTACAAAAGACTAGTTTTAAAATTTTCATTAAAAGAATACGAAATGCATTAAAACGTTAGTTCAATACGAAACTGAAAATAACTGATTGGTGGGTACTTACACATTCTCCAGAATTTTATCAGGGAACTCGAATGGATTTTAAAGATTTCCACACGATTGAACATATAGTCAGTTTAGTATTCAATTATTTTACTTAACACAAAATTACAGATATAGATGTCGAATATGGGCATTCAACTTTAGCCCGAAAATAAAACATTATGACTGGTTAGCAGGACGAATATAACAGATTTATTTTAATGACTGAATCATTAATAACACCCTCAGAAAAAAACCGACACACTTCAGCCCCCGGAAAAAAGCCAATCTCGTGAATGTTTATAAACAAAGTACAGTATTGCCATCTGGTGGCTAATAAGTACCCAAACGAGCGTTCGCAAACTTCTGGTCTTCTCCAGAGGTTGAAAAAAATAAGTAACCGATAAGGGAACGCGGAATGATTGGTTTCTTACAAATTCCTACATTTTGATCAATTTGACACCCCTCCAAGCCGTTAGAACCGTCCTTCATGCTAGGTACGAGAAATATGGTCGCACTGTAATTTAAAAATCCAGTAAACAGTAATACAGAATGATATTTATTATAGGTTTATGATAAAAATTAGTACATAGTATAGCTTGATTTAAAATAAAATAAAATAAAATGTACATAACTTATATGAATCTTTATTAACTCATTTATGGACAAAGCAGCATATACGCTCTATTTCTAAAACTCAACTTCGTAACCAGTCAAAGTTCAGAACAAACTAAAACCCAAATTGGCGTACACCGCACTTTTTTGTGCGCACGAAATGGTATTCAAGCAGCTTAGCTGTCCAGCAAATAACATAAGTCCGAATTCAACATTCAAATACTAGAGAGTAATTACAGTGCTGGCACATCCTAGAATATACATTACTTAGTTTTTAGTATGACAGATTATTGTTTTCATTCAGACATTTCACGCAGTCATATTTGCCGTATTTCACCTAGAAAATATCATATTTTAATTCGCTATATAAAGTTACATCGTTCAACCGATCGCTACGAAAACTGGTGCATTCTTAATTCACGACAAAATCTAGCTAACGCCTTATTTTTTAGTTCAAACGAATAGTTAGTTCAAAAGATATTAAATAAAACTCCCAAAAAAGGAAAACAAGTTGATGTCAAAATATATACTTTGTTCATATTTGCTATATATGATCTTATCTATCAATGCAATAGAAACAATTCATATTAACATTTTCAATATATCTTGCCTTGTGAAAGGCTTCACTTCCATATGTGATTGTTTGCTGATTCATTTGTCTTCGTTCCTGGTGTTTAATCATTGTAATGATAAATTATTATTATTATTATTATTATGTACGCGTTCATGTTTTTTTTTTTTTTTTTTTTTTTTTTTTTTTTTTTTTACATAAATATACTTATTTTTATATTTAAACAAATGAACATGTAACTATCTTCTTTTATTTAAATTGAGGGGCAAGACTACTTTTTTACGCTTTTTGTATGCTATTTAGATTAATTAGTACCGCCCTGTGATCGCAATTCGACCAATTTTTACTTCCCGAACATACATATTTAAAGAAAGTATTGACAGACACCATTTCAAAAATGGTCAAAACGGGCCTGAGAATTCTTAAAACACATAAAGCCGTCAAAAACCGAAAGACGTAAATTTTTACAAATGCTACACTCTCATCTTACGAATATAGAAGAAAATAAAGAAAAAAACTCTTATGTGAAACAACCACACAACTTCCATTACCCACTATTACACCTATTCTATGCATTTTTTAGAAATAATGTGATCAGATTACATAAAATTGACCTAACGAAGTAGACACCTAATAAATTTCCTATAAGAGAAAGCTATATATATATATATATAAACATGTAAAACAGAGTTTACATAGCGAGTTAAAAAATAAGAATAAAAAATGATAGAGTTATTTTTTGAAACACAGATTTCCGAGATCTAAAACTGATCTACCTAATCAGGAAGACTGGTTATTTTCCTGTAATAACCACGTAATACATGAGAAGGGATATCTAAAATGGATTTATGTAACAAGGATTTATGTAATTTTCAAGAAAATCGTTATCTCATAATTATAAGGACACCCGTTTTTCTATATTAACTAAACACTGAACACCGTTATTTAAAGAAATATATTTTTTATTAATTTGAATTTGATTAATAGACTAATATTTAAAAAAGTTTATCGTTTTTCTATCTTAAAAAACTTTAAATACGGTAAAAAAAAATGGATTTTTCAGGTGTTCACAATTATAAGGACAGCTCGAATCTTACTAATTTTTTTTCAGTTATTCTTTAAATTAATTTTTTATGGGGGACACTTTTTAGGGTGAAACAGTTAGACATTCTCTCTGGTATATATATATACATTTTTTTTTTTTTTTAAATATTCAGTTTCAATACCATTTCATACAGTATAGATGATATTCTGAATACATTTAAACTATTTAAAATTGCTTCCCACTTGCATGCACTTTTCTAATATGGAAGGCAATAATACAGAAGTTTGTTTCTTCAAACTATTTCCTATTGCTCTAGAAGTAGAGAAAAAGTTTAAGTCTTGTTGAAAAAAATATCATTTCCCCCCAAAATCTAACAAAAATCTGAGAATTCCACGTTTAAAATTTGCAGATATTCTCTTGATGTTCATAATAATGGAAAAAATTACTAAATTAATTCTGCCTTCAGTAGAAACAGCTGCCCAAAACACCATAGATCCACCTTTAAAATGCCTGATTCATATCTGCCTTTAAAAAATCTGCTCTGTCTTTCACTGTCTTCAGATCATGCCAGTAACTGTTAAAACCATTTGGTTAATCAAGAATAAAATGTTTTTCATCCGAAAATGCAACATTTTACCATTTAATATTGTCTGTATTCAACTTTAACACAGACGTTCTTTCCCCCACTAAATGCTTATTGATTATTACAGTTCTTGTATTCATTTTAACATATTATTAATTATTTTAAACATGCATAAATGTAGACCCCAACCTTTCGTTAAAAATTACGAGCAAATTAAGCAGCAGTCGTTATGAGTAGAACAGTAAGAGGAATTATGAGTCTTCAATCTCTGTAAAACAACTCTGATTTTGCCTCAGATCTCTCTTCTATCGAACCAGCAGTTCAACGTTTGATCACATTTCCTTCAGCAATTTTAGATCTTCAAATTTCATTAGAAATTCGGCGGATTTAAATTATCCTTCCACTTAAAAAACACATTTATCATACTTCACTACATGAACATTCTTTTTTTCGAGGAATTATCAGTAATGTCCGTCCAAGGAAAATTGAAGGCTTATATATGAATTAATCTGGCCCAGTAGTTAACAAATTCGCAAGTCAACTGTAATTTATCCGCTAGTAAGTTAAGTAAAACGAAAAAATCTTGATTGTCCCTATAATTATAAACATCTAAAATCGTGGAGAAAAAAATATTTTGCATTATTTTTTATTAATTTTGTTTCATATTAAAAAAATTATAGCAGTTTTGGTTTTCGGAATACTAGACATATTAAGTACACTTAGTATAATCTTGTTCACACTTATTTTTACATTAGTTATTTCAAAACATAAAGTGTCCTTATAAATATGAGAAGGAGTGTATATATATATACACACACACACATCTATATGATAAATTCGCTACATAACCAGACCCGTTTCTGCTGGGGGCTACCACCGCCCTCAACCCCCAATTGCATTTGTCTGTCTTTATCTATCAGTAATGATGTCTATATATACATATTTACTTGAAACTAATAGCATTGTGATAACTATTTGTAACTCATAAACACTTGTGCCGAATTTCATGTCAAATAATTGCATAACATTTCGGAATTAGTTTGTGTAGCCTTGTAAAACTAATTACCAATTCTATGCCTACCATTTTCCACCGAAAACATGCTTTTACACATTCCAATAACATATTTTTATTTCATTATGTGGGAGGGTGTGTAATCATTTTAAAATGTACTTAGAAGAAATAGTGGCTATAGACCATAATGGTACGAAATTTTTTCTACGTCTCTCTGTATATGAGCCACAGTTATTATAATATATACACAAATAAAATCTATATAACTAAATCCTTTTACTCATTAATATTCGAACTAAATGTGACATCATTTGGATGTTTACAGAATGTCATCGGAATTCTTTTGTTTTGTCCTGTAAATAAATTACTTACTAACTTAGTCTATAAACACCTTTTTTTTTTTCTAAATAGAACATGTTTTTAATCATCTTAATAATGTACGTTAATTCTACTATGTTCGACGCAGCCTAAAAGCGTTAAAATGTGCTTAAATAAAATTCTATCCATAGTCTCTAATATCACAAAATTCTTTCCTGGATCCCTACAAACTAGCCATAAACATTATATACAATAGTAAAAACTGAACAATTTATATTCTATGTACCTCATGAATAATTGTTCGAAATTTGACATCATTTGGTTAATTAGGTGACATTTTCGAAGCACTTTTGTAAGGTCTTGTACATTAATTATTAAAACTAAGCGCACACATTCTACATTGCTTTTCTACAGAAGATATGCTTTGAAGAATCTCACAAGGAAACATTCAAAAGGACAGATTCAGTTCTTCAAAAAATATTGAAAAAAATATATGTGATTCTACTCTTCATAAAACACCAGAAAGTGAAAAAATTATCGCCTGAAATGAATTACAACGACCACAAAAAATTATCAAAATTAAGCATATTTTGGCGATTTCACATTGTTAGGCGATTGATTTTGAAAACTTGGCGAAGCAAAACACCGTTCTCTTCGTACATGGCAATCTAGGTTTCTAGCGAACTTATCGACTAACAGCGCTAAATCGCCGAAAATGCTTAATTTTGATAATTTTTTGTGGTCGCTGTAATTCATTTCAGCCGATAATTTTTCACTTTCTGGTATTTTATGAAGAGTAGAATCACATATATATATATTTTAAATATTTTTTGAAGACGACACCTTTTGAAAGTTTCCTTGTCAGTAATGTAGGTTTATTTTATTTTATTGAATACAGTGTAATCATGTTAAAATACGTTTAAACGAAATTTCGCCCATAGAGCGTAATGATAATGAAAACTTTGGTGTGTCCTTTTACACGAAGCTTAAACAATATAGACATAAAAAATGATACAGCTATTCCTGTATAGGGTCTGAACATGTGTATTAATTTGCAAACCAAATGGGTGATTTTTGAGGCCGTTATCGCAATGCAGAGAAATTCAATCCATAGGTGGTATGGTAATGATAAGAAAAATTTTGGTGTGTACACGAACCATAAACATAATATACACACAAAACTATACAGCTAATTCTGCGTAGATCATGAACATGTATACCAATTTGAAAGTCAAAAGGGTGATTTTTGTTGCCACTATTGCGAGGCATACGTACATATGCATACAGACAAGCAAACAGGCAAAATAATTTTAAGTCTCCACATGGAAGTCTCCGCTGAGATTTCGGTAAACATCACTGGAATGTGTTAAAAGCATTTCAACGCAAACAAAAATAAAATTCCAGCAGTTTAAAATTATAGACCTAGTACATGTATCTGAATATTTTTGTGAGGCCATGTAAACCCTAATGCTATAATAATGTCATACCATATTCCATAGAAAACATTTTTTTTTTTTTTTTTTTTTTTTTTTTTGTGTGTGTGTGTGTATGTGTGTGTGCATATATGCATAAGAAAAATAATTATCAGTTTTATTATAATTTGTGCAATACAAAGGTATTCAAACAGGATTTTTACTTTCTTCTATATTCAATAGAAGAAAGTATTGGATTCGTAAAAATTTTCGACCTCCGGTTTTTGATGGATTTACACGTTTTGAGAGCTGTAGAACACGATTTGACCATTTTTAGAAAATGTCTGTCTGTCTGTCTGTCTGTCTGTGTGTGTGTGACAAAATTTTGTGGCAACTGTATCTCAGGAACTACTGCACAGAATTTCATACAAATTGGTATGTAGTTGCACCTTGACATAAATTAGTGCCTATCAACTTTTGGTAAAAATTGTCTTACAGGTTGCGTTGCCATTCCGCTTTTTCTAAATTTTTAACATGGTGATATAGGACAAAATTTTGCATAAATGTGCATAAAGAGAATTATTTTTTAGTATTCATTATGAAATTTACAAGAATTATTTATAATAGAGATAGTCAACTGTGAAAATTTTTTTGTATGTGTAGGAGCCTCGCCACCCCCCCCTGGGGGGGAAGTCCTCCCTCGAGGGGAGTAAATTTTCAAGATGGGTATCTTTCGAAAGGTCTCGTCAATACCTTTAAAATGAATGGTTGAACTATAAATCTGTGATAATTTAAAACAAAGTTATCGATTTTTTTTACTTTTAACGAAAAAAAACTTAGAAAAAAAAATCGTAATTTCTTTTTTTTTTTTTTTTTTTTTTCGAAATTTAACCAAACTTGGTATTTAGTTGGCCCCTAACATAAACTGGTGCTGATTACATTTGGGTATCAATCGCTCAACAGGTGGCGCTGTGATCTCTTGTTTTCTAAATTTTTAACATGTCAGTATAGGACAAAATTTCGTACAAATGTACATAATGAGAGTTATTCTTAATCTGTGATTGTAAAATTAATATGAATTATTGATAATAGTAGTAGTTAATTAGGAAAAAAAATGTGCATGTGGGGGCATCGCTTCCCCCCCTGGGGGGAAGTACCACAGGGGGGGGGGGGGTAAATTTTCAAGATGGGTATCGTTCGAAAGGTCTCGCCAATACCTTTAAATCGAATGGTTGAACTATATATATGTGATAATTTAAAACAAAGTTATCGATTTCTTTTACTTTTAACGAAAAAAAATCTTAGAAAAAATATCGCTTTTTTTTTTTTTTTTATATTGTTACTGAGTGAATTTGTATAGGAAAATATAGAAGAAAGTCTTGTGGTGGCCACAACATACTAGTTTTAAATGCATTTCATAGATCGCAATGTATCGACACTTTTATTAATTTATTTTTATTTTTATTATTTTATTTATTTATTTTGTGTGTGTGTGCGTGTTTCTATACACAAATTTTTCGTACTATTTATACCATTTTGAATAGGAAATATGTTATTGCAAACTTGAATAACATAATACCAATTTGAAGAAATTTTTAAAACTTTATTCCGGACGTTAGAGCGCAGACGGACAGAGTATTTAAAGTCATAATCCTTTTTAAATATTGTTCGAAAGTGTTAAAATTATTTTATATAACAAAAATTCAAATCAAGCAGTTTCCAATTACAGCCCTTAATATATCTTAATATTTTTGTGCTTTCCTATAAGCCTTAATACTAATAATTACACTGTATTCTATAGAAAATAATTTTGTGGATATGAATAGTAAATGTAAATTGTATTACGATTTGCGCAGCAAAGGAGCATTTAAATGTGATTTATAAAAATATCTCTCATTAAAACGCAATACTTTGATATTATTTTAGGTGTTTTTGTGCACAAACCACTGGAGCTATTTACACCATTTTCAGTAGGGAACATTTCGTAATGAACAATAACATACATCAATATATTGAACAATCAACAATAATAACAATATGTTTATCAGTTTGAAGAAATACTCTGAATATGTACGGAAGTTACAGCAAGGACAGACAAAACGAAGTCATATAAACACTTTTCAACTTTATTTGAAAGTGTTAAAAATTAACATGGTATAATGTAAGTTTTATTAAAAATGTATATAACGCCAAATAAAAGTAATGGTAACATTAATTAGTGCAAAAATTTAATGATCAAGACTTCTATTTTTTAGAATATGTATTATATAACATGATTTGCTGTAGAGCTTTACAAGGATTTCGTGGATTAAAAATATTTTTAAATACTTTTCACAGACTACATTATTTTAAGAAAACTATTTTTAAATTTGTTATAAACAAAATAAATAATATCATCATCGGTTAAGCAGAAAAAAAATATGCACCTCTTTTTTTTCCCCCGAACTATAAATATTTAAGTATATAGAATTTTAACAATTTTGATAGAGAAAATTTAAATTTTTAGTAGCAGATATTGGATTAATTAAAAGAATCTGAAAGACACGCGTAATTTCAATTAAGCGTTAACTAGTAGCTTCATTAATTTATACAACAAAAAATATACTTTTAAAACTCACCTTTTCTAACACTTTGAAAATCTAATTCTGTAACGATATAAATATAAGAAAGAGAAAGACGACAAAACCCAAAACTAAGTGTTTTCAGCCAACGTAAGTTTTTAACGTTACTATAGCAACTTACTAAATCGTTGCCATTACAAAGAAAGTAAGGCAATGTTCTTCTGTAACATTTGATGATAAAATAAGATAAATCATGGCATTTCAAGAACAGTAAAGTAAACTCGCAATACGCAAGCGAAGTGTCACTGGCCGTTCGTGGATGCAAGTAAAATATTTCCTATATTTAAAAGCCCATTGGATTTTTTGTAAAAAATTATTAAAATTCGAGAAAAATTATTCTCCGATTTTAATCCCCCATATTTGGATATAGATATGCATTAGTTATCATGTGCATGCGTTAGATTAAGTTGTTTTTGCTGTAAAATTGATAAAATTTGAATTTTAAATTTCAAAGGTCTAGAAAAAAAAAATGGCAAACTTCTATATTCGATTGAAAATATAAACATTTCATTTCAAAGGATGATATTTACACAATAAATATCCAACTAATGTACTAATTAAAAGGAAAATGATAAATATTTTATCATAATTTGAAGTCAAATTTGTTTTCAACTGTCTAAAGTATCTGATATAAGATACTAATATGTTGCAGCGGAATAGATTTGATATCTGTCATCCTTTCCAGAAAAAAAAAAAAAAAATATATATATATATATATATATATATATATATATATATATATATCATCAAATTATCTGGCGAACATAATTTAATTCCTTTCAAAAATCATGGTTATTTTAACAACTTATCTTATACTATTAAGTGAGCAATATTTGTATATATATTTCACTGTTCTCGAAAACGGTAGCTCGGACAGTCACGAAATTTAACACAAAGGTGCACCCCGGAGGGTCATTGTCCACATCGAAGTCAGATTTTCGAATTTTTGATTAGTTTTTTCTTAATTAATTAAAATGTGAAAATAATAAACTTCTAATTTCTGATAAATAAGGCATTTAAATTTTATCCATAATTTAATTGTTGCCAATTTTTTTTTCGACAGAATAATAATAATAATAATAATAATAATAAAAACGCACATTTATTTAAAATGGGGACAATAAATCAGAAAGATTAGAAAATAAATTAGAAATATCAGTCGTATCGTTACAAATAAGATACCAAATGAAAGGGAAAATTTTTGTGAATCCGATGCATTAAACAGCTTATCAATCGGACAATTAGATTTTTTAAAATTAACTAAAGTTTGAATAGGTGGCAACAGCAGAAGATTGTATGGAAACCGTTAGGAGAAAAAAAAAAAAAAAAAAATCTGCTTTAAAAATTGCAGTTTTCAAATTCTTTTAAATTTTCTCTCACGAACACAAAAATATAATATACAGCCTGTGCCCCACAAGACCAACTTGCATTTCAAATTTCATCAATTTTTTTTGGTTAATAAACAAAAAAGTCACTTTTTTTTTTTTTTTTTTCAAATTAAGTTTTATTCTAACTTCGAAAAGATTTATGTGATCATAGATATAATAATATATATAGATCTATCATCCCCATATTATCGTGCAAAGATTTTCGATGCCGAAAAAAAAAGCTTTGGAATCAGCCATTATGTGGTATTGAAAAAAAAAAAGGGAAAAGAAGAAAAATGAATTTGAAACTATATCTGGAGTTTTTCATTCACCTTTAGTAAATAAATTATTCTTGAATTTTATTTGCTAAAATATTCGTGTGTACTCCCGTGTGTATTCACTCGGGGAAAGACTGCCATATTTTGGTAAAATCGCAGTCTTTTCCCGAGTGAAAAGGAATCCCTTTTTTCTCCCCAATGATCAATCTATGCATTATTACTATATCCATGTATGTGATACGATACATTAAGAATTTGGGTTTTTAAAGTTTTTTTTAAATAGATTATTTAAACTCTATGAACCATATTTTTATTTTATCAGTTTCATTAATAGATCCTGCTGGGCAATTTTTTAAATTTTGGTGTTGAAGTACACCGAACGTTTTTCGACAAGAAGTTTAATATAGCAACAGCCATTTTAATCTAAGTAGCGCATCAAATATATAAAAACATAAATGATTTATTTTTACACAAAATTTACAGAAAAAATTCAGTTTTAAACATAGGAAATTTATTTCAACAAGCACTATTTTAAACCTAAAAAACATTAACTAGTTGGCATAGGTGGACTCTGCTCAGTTCCCCATCATATTTATGTTCTCAGAAATTTCTAGTGCGAGACATATTACTAGTGGATCTGCAGATCAGGAGCCTCAACGTCCTATTTGCATCAGACATTATTCAATAGGTCATTTTTATTTATTCCTTATTATATAATAGTATATATTGATTCGATCGACTTATTACCAAAATCAAATACATTCCTGAGGGGGGCGGCAGCCCCCTCAACCCCCCGTTGTATCTCTCTTTGTATACCTATTTGTATATGATATAAAGTGTTACGAAATTGTAAATAATTGCATTTATTTTTGTATAAATTCTTTCAAAGAGGTTTAGTAAGTTGATAAAATGCTAATTTTGTGCCTTTATAGTCGTTTTAGCGTTAAAATAGCCAAATTTTCCTTTAAAAACGCATTAAAAAGCTCCTATAAGGAAAGAAATAAATTTGGCGCCAAATTTGGCGACTATTTTTCTCCTTGGCGATTTTTTTGGCGATCTTGGCAAGAAAATCCTTATTAGGGATATACCAAATATGAAAGCTCTAATCTGATTGGCTGATGTGATACGAGAATTTTCCAGAACAGTCTGTTTTCGATAGAAAAGTATAAAAGGAGCATTATTTTCGCCAAGGCGGTCAGTCTCAGATCTATATCAGTTTCGTCAAATGCTTGCTCAATGGGCTCATGAATATGTGTACCAAATTGCAAGTCAATAGCGTTATTTTGGGGACCGATATCGCGGTACATACAAATTCTTCCCATAGGCCGTAATGGTAAAAAAAACTTTGGCGTGTCCCTGTACACGAACTTACAAACGGAATGCACACCGAAAACTATACAGCTAATTTCGTGGGCATCATGAACATGTGTACAAAATTTCAAGTCAATAGCGTGTTTTTTGCGGCCGCTATCGCATGACAGACAGACAGACAGACGGAATCCAAAATCCTTTTGAGTCCCAACAGAGGGCCTCCATTCACATTTCGGCAAAAATTGGAAGTCAATCGCTTGATTTTTGCGGTGGCTATCGCGGTACATACAGATTCTTCCCATAGGCCGTAATCATAAAAAATCTTTGGCGTGTCCCTGTACACGAACTACAAATGGAATACACACCTAAAACTATACAGCTGATTCCGTTGGACTCATGAACACGTGTACCAAATTGCAAGTCAATAGCGTGATTTTTGTGGCCGCTATCGCGGTACATACAAATTCCTCCCATAGGCCATAATGATAAGAAAAACTTTGGCGTGTCCCTGTACACAAATTACAAATGGAATACACACCCAAAACTATACAGCAGATTTCGCAGGACACATGAACACGTGTACCAAATTGCAAGTCAATAGCGTGATTTTTGTTGCCGCTATCGTGATGCATATAAATTTCTCCCATAGGCCGTAATGATAAGAAAAACTTTGGCGTGTCCCTGTATACGAACTACAAATGAAATACATACCAAAAACTATACAGCTGATTTCGTGGGGCTCGTGAACATGTGTACCAAATTTCAAGTAAATAGCGCTTTTTTGGCGGCCGCTATCGCGCGACAGACAGACAGACAGACAGACACAGCCCAAAACCGTTTTGAATCTCAACAGACGGCCTCCACTGACGTTTCGGCAATAATGTTAAAAGAAATCAATTTGACCAAAGCTTCATACAGTGACAGAATGAAATCCCCGCTTAATAGGCTATCCACCGTTCACTTCGATATATTTATCTTATTCTAATCTATTAATTTATTTTATCGGGGTCAATTCCGTTGTTTAGTTTTCATGCTACTATTTCCAATGCAATAATCCTCAAATTCATATTTATATGAAAAATTTACAATTTCGCTATGTTGATAAAATCGTAAATTACGAATAATTTACGAAATTTTCCTATTAGAATATTTGTATTCAATCATGTTCAAACAAATATCATAAACGTAATTTTGAAGTTGTCTAACGTATTTAGGATCCTCAAAATGGAAGTTTATGCTCAATTTTGCTTTATTCTGACATATGTTAAATAAATCGTAAATTCCAAATAACTTACGAATTTTTTAAATTGGAAAAATCATAGTCTATGATATTCATGCCAGTATCTTAAATATTATTTCGAAAGTGGTTTGACATCTTTACGATGAAAATATCCCTCAAGATTGACGTTTATGTGAAATTTTGCTCTATTCAGCCATGTTAAGAAATTCGTAAATTTCCAATAACTCACGAAATCTTTATATTGGAAAATTCATAGTCATTAATATTCATGCCAGTGTCCTAAATAATGTTTCAAAAGTAGTCTGACATCTTTACGATGAAAATATCTCTCAAAATTGAAGTTTATGTGAAATTTTCCCTTATACTGCCATGTTAAGAAATTCGTAAATTTCCAGTAACTTGCGAAATTTTCAAAGTAGCATATTTATAGTTACTGATGTTCATTCCGGCATCAAAACTGATATTTTAAAACTGGTCTGACATTTTTACAGTAAAAAGTTTTCATTTAATGCACGTTTAAGTGATTTTTTGTCCTATTCTCCCATGTTAAGAAAATCGTAAATTTCGAATAACTTCCGAAGTTTTTAAAATCGAATGTTGCAAATGAATAGGGTTCTTGCCAGTGTCGAAAGTAATATTTTAAAACTGATCTGACCTCTCTGCGACAATTTGTTCTTGAGATATCGTGTACACAGACTAACAAACTAACGGACTGACCCACTAACACACTAACAGACTAACAGACTAACAGACTAACAGACACCCTACAGACAGACACCATAGAAATTTTGTCATTTTCGGATTCCTCACATCTGAAAACGTGTAGAAAAGTCAAAAAACCGAGGTCGAAAATTTTCACGATTACCTAAGTTCCCCATACCTATAGTATGATGGGGAACTAAAAAAAAAATATAAGCATAATATGAAGGATTGTTATGTATAAACAAAAAAAGAGTCTGATAAAATTATTAGCAAAACAGTCTTCCCCTTTTTATACAAAAAAGAAAAAAAAAAAAAAAAATCCATCGCTAATATGGCGACAAAAATTCAAAAGCCGCCAATGGAGCGACATAATAAAGTTGTGTAGCACGATAATGTTTACCTATTTATTTATTACTTTCTCTTACCCATAAGGTAGAGAAAGTATTGTTTTTGGGTCAAATTTTCGAACGCGAGATTTTGTTATACTTACACGTTATGAGGTCCCCTGAATACGAAAATCATGTTTTTAGCAAATGGTCTGCGTGTATGTCTGTGTGTGTGTCTGTGTGTCTGTCTGTTATCAGCATATCTCAAAAACAAATTATGGCAGAAAGTTCAAACTTGGTATTCTAAATGTGTATCATATAGGGATGCTACAGTAAGCTTTTCGTTAAGATCAAGCAAATGGTTCGTGTACAGGGACAATCAAAAGAATTCTAATACATTACGTCTATGGGGGAAATTGCAGGTAAGTAGAGTTTAACGCCTATAGACTGCACTAAACCAAATGAAACGAATATATATTTTATGTAATAGAGATAGTTAACTGGGAAATTTTTTTTTTTGTGTATGTAGGAGCCTCGTCTCCCCCCGTGGCCCCCTCGAGGGGAGTAAATTTTCATGATGGGTATCGTTCAAAAGAGCTCGACAATACCTTTAAAACGAATGGTTGAACCATCGATCTGCGATAATTTAAAACAAATTTATCGATTTTTTTTACTTTTAACAAAAAAAAAAAAAAAAAAAAAAAAAAAAACCTTTGAAAAAAAAAAAAAAAATCTTTTTTTTTTTTTTTTTTTTTTTTTTTTTTTAATATGGAGAATAAATGGACTCGATACTATCTATTTCGAAACTGTTGTATAATAAGCACCTAAATGGAAGCTCATTGGTAAACCATTGTCGCAGGTAATAGGGACAAGCGCCCGAGTTGCAGTGGATGACCAAATCGCTGCCGAAGACAGTAGGGACCTGAAGCGAACTTTTGAACAATTTCAGTAATTTATTTTATTTTATTTTTATAAAGCTATATAGAAAAGAGTTTCCTTTAAATTTAGTGACCAGCGAAGCGGGCAAAGCCTGCTAGTATTATATTAAGAGAGCAGAACAACCCAACCTCCCGCCAACCCGAAGGTTTATGGC
Organism: Salticus scenicus; assembly: GCA_963930645.1. Taxonomy (NCBI): domain Eukaryota; kingdom Metazoa; phylum Arthropoda; class Arachnida; order Araneae; family Salticidae; genus Salticus; species Salticus scenicus. Next base: position 62,476,638 of record OZ005653.1, on the reverse strand, counting down.
GGCCGAAACCTGGGAGGAGGTGGGAGAGGCAAGACATCCCAACCTCCCGCCAACCCGAAGGTTTATGGCGGCCGAAGCCTGGGAGGAGGTAGGAATAATATGAATGATATGAATGAATAATATGAAACAATATTTCGTACAATACATATTAAGAAAATATACATCTGGTATGTATATTTTCGTATTATGTTTTTGATCGCCAAATGCAAAAACGCCAAGGACAACAGAGTTTTGAAATTTAAAATAAAAATTTTGTCAATTTGACAGAAAAATAACTCAATCTAACACATACACATGATAACTAATACATACCTATACCCAAATATGGGAATTAAAATCGGGAAATAATTTTCCTCGATTTTTAATAATTTTTTACAAAAAATCCAATGGGCGATTAACATAGGAAATCATTTTCTTGCAGGATTCCGGGGATAATGCATTTCGCATATAAACCAGGATAAAACGCAAAAGGACTGAAAATGGGGGGCAAATAATATTCTCGCACCTTCACTTGATTGTACTTTAAAACGTAATGCAAACAGCTAAAATATTCAAAGTTTAGTAAGCATATTCGTGTTTTATGTAAAACAGACTTGTCAAATTTTTAATTTACTCCGCAAAACTGTTAGTACCCGCCATTTCCCCCCTCCCTTCACACCCCACTTTTGAAGAGTAATTTTTTTTCAAATTTAATCGTAGTTAAACTTTACGGGAAATTATTTTACGATAAAAGTGATGTGAATAAAAGGCGAGTAGAAAAAGTTTACGGTATAAATTAAAAAGTTAGTAAGTCTGCTAAAGGATGTGAAAAAAAAAAAAAATTAAAATTAAAAGTGTACTTACGATGAAACCAAAGTACAATTCGTAGGTGAATTTATGCCTTAAATTAATCAGTACTGTACTATACAAATAATAAAACAAAAACAACAAAGTTTCTTTTAGCACAAGAGGACAATTTCTTTCAGACAGCGACTATGTGGTGTCGCTATTTGTTGTATTACACCTTGAAATTATCTTTTAGATTTAGATGTTTAATTTAGATATTTATGAAATTGCAATAAAAAAATAAAAATGAAATAAATTTATGAAATTACGGTAAAAAATTATTTACTTATAAAATCGTGATAGCTAATTTAATTCACAGCCAAAATGACAACAAAAATTTAAAATCCACCAGAAGGGTTTTCCTATATTAGCTGTAAATAAAGTATTTTAACATATGAATATAGAATCCATTGCTATGGAACGCAATGCAGTTGCCGCATGTATTTATATGGACTGTATGTCCCGTTGTATTAAATTAAATTCTGTTTTCTGCAGAATTTTATATCTATTACTTAGAAAACAAAAATAGGCTTCGATTTTTAACACTTTCCAACGAGGTTGAAAAGTGTTTATGACTTCGGTTTGTCTGTCTGTCTGTCCGCGCTCTAACTTACGTAAATATTTATGGAATTTCTTGAAACTGATATATGTTATTCAAGTTCACTACCGGATGTTCCCTATTGAAAATGGAGTTTATACCTCTACTGGTTTGTGTACAGGGACCCCCTAAAATATTTCAAAGCATTGTGTTCCATGAGAGGCATTTCTATTAACCATATTTTCATATCCTTACTATACAAAAATCTTAATGAAATTGAAATATGTTATACGAGTTCACTATCGGATGTTCCCTGTTGAAAATGGAGTTTATACCTCTACTGGTTTGTGTACAGGGACCCCCTAAACTATTTCAAAGCATTGTGTTCTATGAGAGGCATTTCTATAAACCATATTTCCATAACCTTACTGTACACAAATCTTAATGAAATTGAAATATGTTATTCAAGTTCCCTATCGGATGTTTCCTGTATAAAATGGAGTAAATACCACCACTGATTTGTGTACAGGGACACACAAAAGTATTTCAAAGCATTGTGTTCTATGAGAGGCATTTCTATAAACCATATTTTCATACCTTTACTGTAAAAAAATCTTATTGAAATTGAAATATGTTATACAAGTCACAATCGGATGTTCCCTGTATAAAATGGAGTAAATACCACCACTGATTTGTGTACAGGGACACACAAAAGTATTTCAAAGCATTGTGTTCTGAGAGGCATTTCTATAAACCATATTTTCATACTCTTACTATGCAAAAATCTTAATGAAATTGAAATATGTTATACAAGTTCACTATCGGATGTTCCCTGTTGAAAATGGAGTTTATATCTCTAATGGCTTGTGTACAGGGACCCCCTTAAATATTTCAAAGCATTGTGTTCTACGAGAGGCATTTCTATAAACCATATTTCCATAACCTTACTGTACACAAATCTTAATGAAATTGAAATATGTTATTCTAGTTCACTATTGGATGTTTCCTGTATAACTTGGAGTAAATACCACCACTGATTTGTGTACAGGGACACACAAAAGTATTTCAAAGCATTGTTTTCTAAGAGAGGCATTTCTATAAACCATATTTTCATACTTTTATTGCACACAAATCTTAGTGAAATTGAAATATGTTATACAAGTTCACTATCGGATGTTCCCTGTTGAAAATGGAGTTTATACCTCTACTGGTTTGTGTACAGGGACCCCCGAAAATATTTCAAAGAATTGTGTTCCATGAGAGGCATTTCTATAAACCATATTTTCATACCCTTACTGTACACAAATCATAATGAAATTGAAATATGTTATTCAAGTTCACTATCGGATATTTCCTGTATAAAATGGAGTAAATATCACCACTGATTTGTGTACAGGGACACATAAAAGTATTCCAAAGCATTGCGTTTTATGAGAGATATTTCTATAAACTAAATTTTAATAACTTTACTTTGCACGAAGATTTATGAAATTGATATGTGTTATTTATAAGCACAAAAGAATATGATTTGCATAGAATATAGCATAGATTTACATTAATAGCAATAATAGCATTACAATAATATCATTAGATTTACAGGGTGACACAAAAATATTTAGTTATATAAAGAGCTATTAATAAATATTTGCTAAAAGTGTACTTTTGTTTACATTAAACGTTTTTAACACTTTCTAACATTTTTAACACTTCCCAACAAGGTTGAAAAGTGTTAATGATTTCGGTTTGTCTGTCTGTCTGTCTGCCCGCGCTCTAACTCCCGTAAATATTTTCGGAAATTCTTGAAACTGATATATGTTATTCAAGTTCATTATCGGATGTTCCCTTTTGAAAATGGAGTTTATACCTTTACTGTTTTACATAGAAAGACACTCAAAAGTATTCTAAAGCATTGCGTTCTATGAGAGATATTTCTATATATCAAATTTTAGTAATTTTACTTTCCACGAAGTTTTAGGAAATTGAAATATTTTATTTATATGCACAAAAGAATGCTTTGCATAGAATATAGCATGATTAGCATTAGATTTACAGGGTGACACAAAAATATTCTGTTATATTAAGAGCTATTATTAAAAATTTGCTAGAATTCTACTTTCGTTTACATTAAGGTTTTTTAACACTTTCTAACATTTTTTTAAGTGTGAATATATCAATTTGTGTGTGTGTCTATCTGACCGCGCTCTAACTCCCGTAAATATTTATGGAATTTTTTTAAACTGATATATGTTATTCAAGTTCACTATCGGATGTTCCCTATTGAAAATAGAGTTTATACCTCTACTAGTTTGTGTACAGGGACACTCCAAAGTATTTCAAAGAATTGTGTTCTATGAGAGGTATCTATAAACCATATTTTCATACCTTTGCTGTGTTATGTGAGAAATGCCTAGCTGGTAATCAGCCAGGGTAGCTCAATGGTTTGAGCATCCGCACGTAAAGCAGAGGGCCCGGGTTCGAATCCCGGCTCTGGTATTTTTCACATAGTTGGTATAAAAATTCAGCCTTCCACTCCAAAATTTTCTGTATGATATTACATAACATTGTCAGAACACTCTGTGCGGTCCAATAGATTAATTGTTAAGTCTATGCACACTTTTTCACCATAAAACATGCTTTTAAGCATTTCAATAATGTATGTTAATATCATTTTGTTCAATGCAGCGTAAACTCATTAAAATGCTTTTAAACAAAACTTTGTACATAGGCTGTAAAGATAAGAAATAATTTGGTGTGTCCCTCTACACAAATGATGAAGAATATGTACAGCTATTTTTGTGTGACACATAAAGATGTGTACCCATTTGTATGCCAATCCAGTGATTTTTTACTGCTGCTAACGCAGTACAGACAAATTATGCTCATAGATTATAATGATAAAAACATTTTTGGTGTGTACTTGTACACATCACACATAAACTACAAACAGAATACACACTAAAAATATACAGCTAATTTTACGTGACTTATGAACATGTATAATAAGTGAAGTTATTTTTTGTGACTGCTATTGCACTATAGAAATACAGACACACGGAACCTAAAATCTTTTAAAGTCTCAACGGGGAGGGGGGCCTCCACTGATATTACAGCAATGACCTACATTTCAAGAGAACCAAATGATAAAGATATGGCCACGAAAATAGTTTATCTTTTTGTATGTAGAAAGTAGTTTATAGAAACAGACAGGTTCTAGCTCACTGACACAATTTATTCAATGAATAAGTATTTTTATGTTCCAGCATTTAATCACTAGTATGTGGTTGATATGAAATGTATTTTTAATGTGTATTTTATTATCTACAAGTTAGTCTTCAATGCCTAACAGTCGATATTTTCAATTAAATGAATTCCCAAATTAATTATTCCAGTCATGTTTAGCTCTCATGCCACTTAACATCAATTTACATCATATTCTTAAAAATAATTGTATCTTTTACAACATAACATACCATATGTCATCTTAAACTTCAAAAGACAGAAAATTTAAAAAAAAAGAAAAATCTTAATAATTTAATTTAGCTAAATTACAACAAAATTAATTGAATAAGTTTTAAAACTGCTGTCAATTTAACGGTTCAATAAATTAATAATGAAATAAAGAAATGAAGTGTAGTAAAACGGAAGTCTTGAAAAAAAAAAAATCCCATAACAAAAATTTAGTACATTTGTGAGTTTACCATCCTAACGATTAATGCCTCTGGTTGTTGAAAACAGACATCAAAGACTCACAGAAAAACATGCATTTTAACATATGTACACCCACAGACATTTTAATGTATGTATATACACACATATATTTTAAAATGAAACACATATACATAATTTCCTGCTGTATTATTTGAGGTGTGAGGAATTGCAACTTTCACAATCAAAATGGAATACTGGGCTAAGTTGATAAATTTTAAATAACACGCCATTCTGTGTCTAAATTACATTATCACCAAAAAATTTTATCATAATATGTATTTTTTTTATTATTATTAAATTAAGGGGAAAAAAAACAATCTTAAATTATCTTAATTAAAAACTATACCATGAAAAATATTAAAACGGAGCTAAAATCATAAGTAAATTTATACACATGCAACAGATAAATAAAATTTTGGCAACATCTTTACCTAGAATATTAGGTTGTAAGCATAGAATAATAATAAAGGAAGAAGGAGCATAAGTGTTTCTAATAAGCTGTTGTGTTGCCACAACAAACAGCGATATTATTATTATTATATGGCCCTTCTTTAAGGTTTTGAGTAGCAAAAGTAGCTTTCGCTGGCATTTCACTAGAAGGGGTTTGTAAGCATTAAGAGTATTGGCATGCTCCTTCTTCCTAATTATTATTCTATGGTTGTAAGGCACCCATTGAAAAATGATGAATATAACAATGTTTCATATGATGAGTTCACAACATAGTTTTGCCGCAAGGGGGTCAATTTTGCTTGACTATGCTGGGGTACATCTCGTTGAGATTTTTTTAAATTTTCAAATAATTAAAATAATTTTTTTTTTTTTCACTATGACTTTTCAGGATGAGATTGGTTATTTTTTAAAGTTGAGGTAATTTAAAACAAATAAAACAAGTCCTTCCGACTTATTCGGAAGGGTAGGTTGATTCCTTTTTTCTTATCAAGTAGCCGTCATTTTGTTTCAAATGGCGGCTACAAATTATTAATGCACTTGGTAGAAATATTGATGTAGGCTATGCACATATGAAGTTTTAAGCAAATCGGTTCATAAATACATTTTTATGGGAATTTAAAATTTTCAAGTGGCCGGTGATTGGAAACAAAATGGTGGGTTAAGTTGACAAATATATGATATGTATTTGTGAGATAAGTCTACTGTACACATATAGTTCAACTTAATTCAAAATCTCAAAATTCATCGTGTTGAAAAATTAAGTGGCTGCCACTTGGATCAAAATGGCAGAGAAAGTTGCTCATCTAAGATACCACTGCAAATTTGAAAATATTTTTTTTTTTTTTTTTTTTTTTTTTTTTTTTATAGAAACTATCCGCTCACCAACCCCCGAGGAAGGCTTTCTCTCACCCCGACTTGCTTCGCTCATTAACCCCTGCTGGATTCTACCCGACTATTCGCAACTTTGCCTTTCATTGAATTGGAATATTAATAATACATAACACAAGAGAAAAGTTGAACAATATTATAGAAATCCACTATATTTGGTATCACATTCAAATACACAATATTTAATATTATATCGTTTATAATACGTGAAAAATCTGTTTTAACGTTCGACAATTTAATAACAATTTGCTATTATTTTGAGAGAAAACATATGTTAGAAAGCTAGACACACAAAATAAAGAACGATAGCACTAACTGTTTAGAACAGAGAGAAATTCTTAACATCTAAACGATTTTGCGTTACAGCTTTAGTATACGATCCACTTGTTAAATTTTTGTCACTATTTGACGATGAAATTTTCGGGTATTATTGCTTGATTAAAGAAATTATGAATTTATTTTTTCTAATGCCTATATTTTTTACTATTGAATTTTTTGTTAATTTAGGGCAATATGTAACACTCTGCATTTATTCCCAGTGTGCAGCAAGGTTTAAAATGATGCTTACAACAGTAAAGATGCAACTTTTTAAAGTGCATTTTTTCTAGAATATGATTTAGTCAGATCCATTGAAAAAAATATCTTATGTGATTAATGCAATTTTTTTAAACATTTCATTAGTAGTAGTACGACAGGACAATTTCTTTCAGATAGCGATTTTGCATTGTCGCCATGAATTTGCCAAGATGCCCGTCAATATCTGATTTTACCATTTCTTAAACTATATTAAATACTAAGTTAAACCGGGAAAAAAAGAGAAAAAAAATCACATTTTTCGAAACCTACTGATAAGTGAAAAATTCATCCTTGATTATATTGTAAAAACAAATTGCCGGTTTGAAGTATTCGAGGCAGACCCTCACCATTCATAAATTGGATGGCTTTTGAATATTTGTTGACAATATTTTTCTGAATAAATATTCATGATGGCTCCAGAATACTTGTTGGCGACATCTTCTGAATAATTATTATTGTTGGCGATATCTACTGGTATATATTGATCATAGTTGCTGCCGATATCTCCTGAACTTGTGTTAATGATGGCTTCTGAATATTTGTTGGCTACATCTTCTGGATATATATTGATTAAACCTTGATTTTTTTTACATATATATTATGTAATATTGAATTTAGAAAATAAAAAATGCGTGTGGAGAATGAAACATTATGATATTGGATGATTTAATTTAATTTAATTTATAGAGACATCAATGATACAGGGAAAACTACTTTAGCTATTTTCTTTCTAATAATACGGATAATATTTTACCTGGAGATATTTTGTACATTTAGACCAAATAAAAAATGTTCTTCTTTTTTTTTTCCCTCTTGAATTAAGTTAAAAAATATTTAAAATAAAATTGAAAAAAGAAAAATGTGCTAAAGCAATGGTAGAGTTTAACCTCTTGGCGAAATTTTAAATTTCGCACCGAAGTAGCTTAGACTTTTCTCGCAAAAATCTTGACATGCTTAACTGAGATAGATAATTTAAGTCATCGTCAAAATAAATGAAAAATTTGAAATTTGCCAGTGAGGTCCTGTATTAGGTGTAACTAAAATATTTTAGCAATGCAGTTACTTCATTCCAATGCATGGAAAAATAGACAAAAAAAAAAAAAAAAAAAAAAAAAGTCCTGCTGTATTAAATTAAATTCTGTTTTCTGCAAAGTTTTACATCAATGCTTAAAAAACAAAAATAGGTTGCCAATTTTACTATTATTATTATTATTATTGCACTATTTTATAATTTTTCTCTATATTTAAGGCATGGATAGAGTTAAAATGGCTATTGTGGTTGCGTCAATGAATTCCTTGGCGAAAAACGCACGAGCTTCTTCATTTCTAAATTTTAAAAATCGCTAAATTGGTCATAGTGAACACCCATCATTTTAAATATGTTTTGAGTTAAAAAAGCTAAATTTTTATATAAACTAATCTATGTTGTCGTCTCGTAAATTTCATTTTCAAAATTTCTGGGCTTAACCTCTAATTCTATACGCAAGCGAAGTGTGATGCCACTGACCGTCCGTGAATGCAAGAAAATGATTTCCTATGTTAATCGCCCATTGGATTTTTTGTAAAAAAATATTGAAAATCAAGGAAAATTATTACCCGATTTTAATCCCCATATTTGGGTGTATATATGTATTAGTTATCATGTGCATGTGTTAGATTTAGTTATTTTGCTGTTAAATTGACAAAATTTTTATTTTAAATTTCAAAACTCTGTCGTCCTTGGCGATTTTTGTTTTTGGCGATCAAAAACGTAATACGAAAATATACATGCCAGATGTATATTTTCGTAATATGTATTGTACGAAATATTGTTTCATATTATTCATTAAAGTTGTTAAAATAACCATGATTTTTGAAAGGAATTAAATTATGTTCGCCAGATAATTTAGCGATATTTTTTTTTTCTGCCAAGGATGATCGATATCAAATCTATTCCGCTGCAACATATTAGTATCTTATATCCGATACTTTATTTAGACATTTGAAAACAAATTTGACTTCAAATTCTGATAGAATATTTATCATTTTCCTTTTAATTAGTATATTAGTTGGATATTTATTGTGTAAATATCATCCTTTCGAATGAAATGTTTATGTTTTCATTCGAATATGGAAGTTTGCCATTTTTTTTTCTAGAGTTCTGAAATTTAAAATTCAAATTTTACCAATTTTACAACAAAAACAACTTAATCTAACGCATGCACATGATAACTAATACATATCTATATCTAAATGTGGGAATTAAAATCGGGAAATAATTTTCCTCGATTTTTAATAATTTTTTACAAAAAATCCAATGGGCGTTTAACATAGGAAATATTTTTCTTGCATCCACGAACGGCCAGTGAAGTCATCACTTCGCTTGCATATACCAGTCGTTGTTTAACATAATCATTATATTCATTACTAAATCTTTTACGCCTAACGTTAAAATAAAAACTAATAATACAAACTTAGCTAATAATATAAAACAATAATGTAAACTAAAATAAAAATATAAACTAATTTTCATTTCATTTTTATTAAATTTTTACTTAATATTTTTTAAATATCGGTTATTTTCATATTTTGCTATTCTAAATAATTTTTTTCTTCTCTCGAGCATCTCAAAGATGCCAATTTTTCAATTTTTCTTATTTACACCATTGATCACATTTTAATTTTCCTGAGGAAAGTGACGTCAGCAACACAGAAAAAAAAAAGTCATAAGAGAAACTTTTTCTCCGGTGGCAAATAGAGTACCTTTATAAATCCTACGTTTTTGTTAATAACTTCGGTAATTAAAATGATAGAAGTTTCTAAGCAGCTGAAATGCCTTCCTTGAAACAGTCGGAATACACTGATACCTCTCATGATGCAGAGCACTTTGCCCTCCGCGAGAAGATGCTGTCGCAGACAAAAAAAAAATTGACGCCAGGGACAGTTACATTTTTTTAATATATAGAGATACGCCACCCATAGTGTATTTCAATTTAGACAGTAACGAAAACGCAATACAAATTTGAAATACTTTTGAGTAGTTTCCAACTATTATCCCTGTTATAACTGAATTGCTACGAATGGTGAATGTTTTTCAAATCATACTCTATAGAAAACGTACTTTTGTCTTTGTGCTTGTAAAAAACATATGTCAATTTCATTTTGTTAAGTGCAATCTGAAATTGCTAAAATGCACTAACGTGAAATTTCACCTTGGAAGTAATGCATTTGAATTCTTTTGTAAGTCCTTCAATCGAAATATTTACCCGATCACAGTAGAAAGCATCAATTAATATCATCAGATTTAGGATACCAAGTTCACACTTTTTGATAACATCAGTTTTTGAGTTTTGCACATAACGGACTCTGAAACAATACTTTCTCTGCCCTGTATAGAAAAGTAAAAAAAAAAAAAAAAAAGAAGAAATTTTTCTAATGATAGCAAGATATATCTGAATTGGGACAACTTACCTGCATTGTATTCCATGTCAAATGTAACATAGTCATAAGTCTTCTGCATTACGAGTGTAACATTTGCAGAACCCACTAATGTCACTGTTCTATTAATCGACTTACGATACCAATTGTCTTCACAAATTTTTCCCCTCTTACCAGCATAGTCGGTTAGTTCAATATATACATTGTCACAGTACTGCAAAATAAATGAAAGTCACTTAAATAACTATACTTTATTAAATACCTGCTTATATGTGCGCTAAATGAGTTCAATTGTGTCAGTGCTGCGATGGTTATTATTTCCTTAGCTAATAATCACAGAAGTATACGCTACTTACACTGAAATAGCACTTTCAATTTTAGACATCTTGGCAAGTACTTAGAAAAATACTTGATAAATTGTTCAGAAAATGTGAGCCATTTAAGACATGTTATGCCTCATATATTTTAGAAATAATTTTGTCCCAAAAGTAAAAGCAGGATCGAAAAAAAATTAAAGAAAAAATAGAATGTTTGTGATCACCCTGTAAAAAATATAGTTGAAAGGGCGTTGTAGCTGCAGCAAGCGATTATGAAGATTATTTTAATGATATGTATTTATTTGGATTTGAATAGTAAGTATATGCACAAGTTCCTTTAAAATTTTCGAAACAAAAAATTGCCTTTTTTTTTTTTTTTTTAATTATATCATGCAGACCTGCAAAGACATTTTTAAGAAACTTTACATATTTCGTTAGACACAATATACTGCAATCAGAATATAAAAATATTAAATGCCTGATGAATTATGGGCATTTTCAATAAATGATTTATAATTGCGCATGCGCAAGCGTTAAAAAACTTTTTTGTCAGAATTTATTAATCAAATGTATTGAGTTATACCGAGAAAATTAAAAAAAGTTACGTCGATAAAATGAAGTAGGTTTCAATTCCTCTTTCTCTTTCTCAAAAAAAAAATAATAAAATAAAATAAATAAATAAATAAAAAAAAAAATGGCAAATAGAGTACTGGAAAACAGAAAATTATTGACCGGAAAACAATAATTACATACAAAAGGATATTTAAAAGAGAATTAATATGGAGAGTTTGAAGAAAATCCGTACAACCGTTTTTAAAAAAACGCACTTGCGAGACCTGAAATTGAGCTATTTATACAGGGTGCATATCAATTTTCCTGAACTAACCAACTATATCATTCAAAAAGACATCTAATAAAGTGTTAAGGTAGCAAATTTGAAGAAAATCGTTAGAGCCGTTTTTGAGATACGGACTGACTTACGGTCCCACTTCTGTTTTTCCAATTTTCACCGAAATTTGGAAAATTCATCTGTACACCAGTTCTATCTTAATTCTGAAGTTTCGTAGCTCTATCTTTATTAATTTTAGAGATATGATAGTCAGATGATTCCTTACACACACACACACACACAGACTGACCAATTGCCAAAAACTACTTTTTTGGACTCAGGAGACCTTAAAACATGCAAATCAGGCAAAAACTTGACATCAAATTTTTGGACCGAATACGAGTACAATACTTCCAATACCTACGGAAGTAAAAAATAGGGTAATTTTTTCCATTCATAAAACAGCCACATTAAAGCAATTTAATATTGGACTTTGCTTCCTATTAGAAATAACGACTGAAAACATTTAAACATTTTTAAAACTTTTCTACCATGCTGAGCACTTTCATTTCAGTTCTAGCGAATCTTCAAAACTACCAGTGCTTACAGGACTTAGCTTTTTCTTGCTGTTTCTGTATAGTAGGAAGCACCATCTAGCATCTATACTAGTGGGCTCCATGTTGCTGCAAGCTTGGTTGGTCAATATTTCCACATCATCATGTTTAAGGGTATAGTTAGGATTTTGATAATTTGCTAATTTTTGTGAACAATTTTCAAAGTTAATTTTTAGTTTTCTTTTTCATTCAATTTAGTTAACACAATGGCTATTTTATCGAATTCAATATTGTTTTGATATCCCTTGATTCTGTTTTTGATTTTTCTTTTAGTTATCATATAAATGCCTGTCTTCTTTATGATAATCTATTTGGTACATGCTAGCAGTTTCAAGTGGATTAATTATGTCTTTTTCATTTTGAATTCATTAGAATATATTTTTATTTAGTTTAAAAGGGATATTGATACCTATTTTGGCAACTTCGGATTTCATTTCATTTGAGGTTTCTTTGTAACACAGAATAAATGTAGTAAATTTGGGCTTTTGTTTTTCGGGCATTTTTAATGTGATAAAGTTGCTTGATGTGATTTTGTAAAGTTTATTTATTAGGTTTCTATTGTATCCAGTTTTCTGTAAATAGTGGTGAGGATTTCTGGTTCACATTACAATGACATTAAGAAAGTTTATTTAGTTATTAACTAGATTCAATTTCAAAGGTGAATTGGATGTTCTGAATGTTATTACTCTCTACAAGAATAAATTTGATGTTACATTTATCATTGACGACGGCGAAAAAATATTGGAACCAGTATTTATTATTATTTTTTAATTTTTCAAAAACTGCTTGTATCAGGGTTCCCACTCAATTTGAAAAATAAAATTCCCTGATTTTTCCAGGTTTTCCAGGTCTATTTTTAGAAAATTCCAGTCACAAAATTTGGTTTGCAACATAAAAAATAGCTCACGGTATAAAACAGCACATAGCTCGTGACATAAAAGACAACATAGTAACCTGACTTGCGATATAAATTGAATGCTCAAAAAGCATTTTCCAGGTTTATATCATCATTTTCCAGGTTTTTGAGCAATACCTACAATTTTCCCTGACTTTTTTCAGTAATTTCAAATTCCCTGACTTTTCCAGATTTTCCCTGTTCTCCCTGACTCGTGGGAACCCTGTTGTATAATAAATCTTTAATTCCATGATGAAGCCTGAAATGGGGGATCCTATCGGATTTTCTCAATTTTGTTTATTGTAGCATTTCAGTTAATGTAAACAAGCCCTTTCTTTTTCATTAGTGTGCAGATTATGATTATGTGATGCCCTGCACATGACTACACTATCTTTCTATAAATGGCTGGACACTTAGGGGGCATCCATTAATTACGTGAGGTGTTCAGGGGGGGGGGAGGGGGGTCGAGCCGAATCTCACCCAATCTCACGTGGGAAAGAGGGTTGGGGGGTCTCGGCAAATATCACGAAATATTTTTTACGCAAAAAACAATGTAAAATTGAGAGAAAATTGAGTTAACTTCAAGTAAAACCTGTTTCTTGACTTAGATATGGCAAAATCTGGCATGATAATATTTATTGTGGCTATCCAAATGCCATGAAGCAACACAGTAGCCTTTCAATTGTTTTAGGTGCCACATGCAATCTATGCACATCTATGCAATCTTAAAAACTAGTTTTAAGTAGTCTTCAATAAAAATAATAAAGCAAATTGTTTTTTTTTTTTGGAATAAATCCAACACATTTACAGTAAAAGTATGAATTTTGAAAAATCTCACATGAGATTGGCGGAGGGGGAAGGGGATCGAGCCAAATCTCACGAAATCTCACCAGGGGGGAGGGGAGGATCAAATAATCATCAAAACCACCCCACGTAATTAATGGACGCCCCCTTATCAATCTCAAACGCTATGCTGAATATCTAGAATTCTTGATGAATTATTACGAAACTTTAAGCATCTAAATATCAATATATTTCAGTAAATTTTTGCCCTGAAAATAAAAAAGGGACAAGTAGCAATTAAAGAAAAAACAGAAGGTCTAACATCACATTATAAAAAAATAATGCTTGAAATACTTGTAGCATGTGATTATTTGGCTTCTTCTGATTACCTGTATTCATTTGTATGAGACTAGCACTGATATCCATGAAAATATAAATGTTTCTTTAAAAATTGAAAACTTTTTTCAAATTATAATATGAACACTATTAAATGTATTGCGAAGCTATTTTTAAGAAAATTGACATACTACATTAGACATAACATACTACATTCGAAATCTTAAATAGCAAATGAAATACAGTTTCTACTAAAATTTTAACTGTACATGAACAACCATTAAATTTTCATTTGTAGACTTTATTAGTTAAATGTACTGAGCTACTTATATGAAAACTCCAAGCAAATATCATACATTTATAAAGTTATCACTGATAGAATGGACTAAATTTCAATTAATCAAAAAAAAAAAAAAAAAAAAAAATTACTTAAATTTTTATTATGATTCAGTCAATAATAATATAATGTTCACTCATTATAAAACAATACTGACAAAATATCCTATCATTTTCATTTTGTTTTTGAGAGAAACTAAACCTCGGTTCATTCTATATTGATAACTTTTTTAATTTTCATGATATTTGCTTGGGGTTTTCATACAAGAAGCTCAATACATATGGCTAATAGATTAAACAAATAAAATTTTGTTAATGCTTGAGCATACTTTTCAGGGAACATTCAATAATTTTTTTTTCTTGAATTCCATTTTGATTTTTTCCCCCCTTCTGTATTTATGTGCAAATGATGCGTCATTTTTCTTCATATTTAGGAGATAAAATTCAGTACATAGTGATGAAAAAAAAAAAAAAAAAATGAAAATCATGCAGTACACATTGATTATTAACATTTTCCAACTGTAGGTACTCATTGTATCGTATAGCTTCAAAATCTTTGTGTATGTCATCACACAATGAATAGACAGAAGGACAGAAAAGCAGACATACAGAGGAAATGAATTCATAATCACTCTCAAACATTGTTGGAAAGTGTTAAAAATGCTTAATACAACCAGAAATGTTGTCCTTAAAGTAACTGAATATTTTAATGTAGCCCTGTAAATTTGAGCACTAAGCATATAATATTCTATACAAAACATTATTTTAGCATATTAACAGTAAATGTCAATTTCCTTATAATTTTTACAGTAGAAAGTTACTTAAAAGTAATTTATAAAATGGTCTCTCCTAAAATGCAATGCATTAGCATTTTTTTGGGGTCTCCTCATACACAAACCAGTTAAATAGTACCTATTAATACCATTTTAAATAGGGAACATTCTATAGTGAACTTGAATAACATTCATCATTTTTAAAAAATTCTGAAAATATTTACGGATGTTGGAAATAGACAGATACACTAATTAAAATCATATTTACATTTTAAAAATGTTAGAAAGTGTTAAAAACGTTTTAATTAAACAAAATGCAATTCCAGCAAATTTCCAATAATAGCCCTTAATATAACTGAATAGTTTTGTGTAGCCCTGTAAATCTTAATGCTAATGATACTGTATTCTATAAAAAGCATTATTTTGTGCATATGAAATCCGATCTGCTATTGAAACATTAGCAATCAATGGCTTCACACCTGAAAATGTTTGTAGCTTTCTGATCTGCAATCCGATCTGCTATTGAAACGTTAGCAGTCAATGGCTTCACACATGGAAATGTTTGTAGCTTTTGGTGATTTATTCGCTTGCTGTGTTTTTCCCCACTTTTTTTCCCATTACTACCATAATTGAGGATTGTGTTGCATACAATACAAAAACAACCACCAACTTGGTTTATTTTTCGACACCATGTGCAGACGCTAATTCCTTCATAGTCAGATTCTTTAAGCCACTCAAATCGCCATATATTCTTTATTCTGTTGTCTTTAAATTCTACTCCTTGCATATTATGATTCTGTTGAGAATAAGTGTCAACATTAAAATATTTATTTCAAGCAGAGAAAAAGCAATTATTATCAGCAGCGAAAATGCATGATGCCTGTAACGTAGATTTTCTTGTACAGTAGGTAAGATAATATTTCGTAGGATAATTCAGGTATGTAGAGAAGATTTTTTTTAGTTAGTGGCAGGTAGATAAAATGTTAATAGAAGTTTCTAGTTCGATGGTCTCCATTAGGCCATATTTTCGTATAGGTGAAATCTACTTGCGTTGATTGCCGCTAGAAATATTATTTACAATTCTTCCATTAAATAACCAAGATTCGATCCAGAGGTGTTAAAAAAAATGAAATTCAGAGATCAATGAAGATTTGACAAAAATGTGCCCAGTTTTCTTTATTGACTTGCTGCATAAAATAAGGAGGGAAGGTGCCCCTAACGTATAAATATTTTAGGAACTACATCCGTATCTTTTAAGCAGGAGTGATCAGAGAAGAATGATGAAGTTTCAGCCAAATTCAAATTATTGTTACATATTGGCATTTAATTTCATCGCCAGCAAGAACACATAAAAAGTGGTTTTTTAAAGATACGTTACACTGAAATTAACCTAACAATTTTGAATACAGAGTAGGATTGCCATAATATGATAACCCTATCAAAAATCACAAATTTCGCCAGAGATTCATCCTGAGAAAAGTTAACCGCAACGGATAGATATACATAAAATATAGCTATAATTTAATTGTGTTGAAGGATAATTTTGACTAACTGAATAAATTACGTTAGAAATAAGGCTACTGTGATTTGGGAGGAACATAAATAAAATGAGCCATGTGTTACTCTTTATGATAGGAAATGATTATGAGAATATGCAAGGAGATTGATTATCTTTTACATTTATTTTTTTATTTTACTGATAGAGGAAGAATTCGGCAGTTACTAAAGATTAATATTGAATACACGAGTGAATTATTATAAAAAGCGATAAAATAGATTTGAATTAAAATTAAATAGAGAATTTTTAAAATATATGTGATTTCTACATCACATATTTCTCCCCTTCACCCAGAAAAAATTTTACGAAGGAAGAAAAATTTTTTTTATATGTTCTTGCTGTTACATGAGTAAATATTTATTATAATACTAGATGATATTACTGTTATATGAGTGTAATTTTCTCTAAAAATTTAAAAATATAAAGAACTTCAATGAATATTATACGAGGCACACATCCCATACAAAAATATAAGAAATAAAAAATATAGTCATGACATAAAATAATTACAAAGGATCCACATCAAATTATGCATAATCTTTCGCATAATAAAAACAGCTGTAGCATATTATTATTCAAAATATCTGGACATATATAATAGTCCGTATCATATTTACCCATATTTGGTAAATTCAAATGACCTGTATATATATATATATATATATATATATATTTATTAATAAAACAAGCATATGCATTTATTTGACATTGGGCCCAACAAAACAGGTCACATGCCAGCTTATCTGACTTAAATATGCTTAAATTTGAGCTCTTTTTTTTTTTTTTAATGTGTATATATAATTTTTTTTTATAACATTTATGCATACATTTAGAAAACATGATATAAACACATAATATATACACAGCATAGTAGCAACATATAAGCATTGGTAATTAAGTGTGTTAATAATAATTAGGCATGGCTGTATTAGATAAGAATTGACATTTTTTTTTTTTTTTTTTGCATAAATTGTTGGTATTTACATAGGTGAGAGAAAATGAATATTTAATAAGATATGATGATGTTGATTTACTAAAGTGACATATAATAATGCCTGAAGTAAAAACAATGTGCATGTTAAATCTCTGTAGTGTAATGTGAATTTCTCTTTTTTACTACTTTTTCTTTTTTTATATTTATAATAAATGATTTTTTTTCATGTATAAAAGTGTTACGTATACTTTTAATAATCATATAATTTACAAATATTTAAAATGTGAATGTTCATGCTGTAATTGTAATCGAGGGAAAATATTAATTATCTGTGCAAGAGTCTAGAGTGAATATTTTTTTTTACAGTTTCAAGCTAAGGCAAATCAATCATGCAAAATGATTGATCAACAATTTACCAACGAAGCTTAAGTAAATTTTATGTTAAGTGTAAAAAATGTGCAAACATGAAAATATGTGTGTGAATGTGTGAAAAGGAAGCCTTATTGAAACCTATAAATATCACAAAAATACAATTGCACTAAATAAAAATATTATGGACAATTAAAAAAAGTATGAATCTGTAACGATTATTAAAACTTTTGATTTGTAAAAAATGTAATCATAATGTGTCCAAAATTATCATTACAAATATTTACACCTGGTTATAATTTATTGAAAAAAATTAATTATTATGTACGAAGTGTGAATGTGTAAGTGTGTTATAATTGTCATAACATATTTATTTTTAATTAACAAAATAAGAGGAAAACTGTCATGTAATGTCCAAATTTTAGTGCCAAAGATTGAAATATGTAATATATACCTTTTGTAGTTATGAAGGTTCTTTGACAAAAAATTGGGCAAACAAGTTTAAAAAGTGAAAGTAATATGAAAATGTGTGTAGCGTGAACTGTCATTCGATTTTAAAAAAAGTTATCTCATGCGTAAATGTTCGAAGTAAGTATTTTTTACAGTTACTGGACAAGCGGCAAATCAATCATATGTATGATTGATTAAACATTTACCTAAAATAATTGTAAGGTAAATATTTTTTTTTTTTTTAATGTTGTGTATAATGTGTAAACGTGAAATAATTGTGTGAATGTGTTTATAAAATTTGTGAAAAACGAGAAACCTTGCCAAATCTAACCTATAAATACTACAACATAAAACAATTACACAGAGAAACCTATTAAATCATCAAAAGATTTTTTTTTTTTTTTTTTTTTTTTTACACAATAGTCCTTTTTCACTGAAAAAAAAGGTAAGTGTGAGACTATGATCTGTGGTGAACATTATTGTAAATTTTGAAAGATGGATACTTAAAAAAAATTGTATAACTGTTATATCAACAAATGTGCGTGTGAAAATTTTGGTTAATTGGTAATATACCATGAAGTAGAAAAATAATGAATATATTCATAAATACCAAATCTATATATACCATAAAATGTAAAATCTGCAAATACATAAACCATTCATTTGTGAAAGCACGTGAAAAATATTGAGAAAGATCTGTGTTAATCTGATGTGTTAAATTGATGTGTTTGTAAAAATGTAAAATAACATGAGTAACACAAATAATCACATAAAAATTTAAAAGAAGTAGTACATGCAGTGTTTATATAGTATTAAAATAAATTTGATGTTTGTGAAGCATAAAATATTATTGAATATAACCATAATTTTGTAAATAAATAAAACTTGTTGAAAGAAAATTCAAATGGATAGTGTGTGTGTGTGTGTGTGTGTGTAACCGCAACTAAATTGAAGTGCTTTGAGTGAAACAAGATGATCGGATAAATAAATCTTCTCTGTTCCTAAGCACCAAATTGCATAAATAGATATAAATATGTGTAAATGTATAACAGCAATAAAAATAACTTTATATTTGCTGAAAGTGCATATAAACATTGCCAAAAAAAAGTGTATGTGTGAAACAAAACTTATATATGTGAAGTAACTATGTAAATGGAAAAATGCCAATGCATAATTTCCAGAAAACAGCAAAGATGTGACATTATCAACATGTAATTCTGTATATTATGTATACATGCATAGCAAAACTTGTAAGTTGAAGATCCTTTAAAAATTTTGCAAAAAAAAAAAAGTATGAGTAACTATTTGAAATATATGAAATAAATATAAAATTAACAAATAGTTATCGATAAATTTATGATATTAGCATTAAATATCTATATATTTTATTATTATTTGTTTATCAATTTTTTTTTTTTTTTTAAGATACTACGAGGTAAGGTCATGTGAATTAATGTTAAAGATGCATAAATTATCATCATTATCATTACTATTATTATTGATTTCTCTTTTATGAATCAATAACTATATTTTATAACAATAGAATAACAAAAGCACTCAAATTAAATTATTGCCGATCAAGCGATATGTGAACACGACATGCCAAATAATTAAGTCAGAGAAAAGTGTGTAAACTCCGAAGAAAACATGCCTGAATAATTGGGTTGTGAGGCCAATTATAACATGCCTTAGTGAGTGAAATGTGTAAAAACGTGTAAAAATGTGGAAAAGAACTATTGAAAAAAATTTGCCATTCAACCGGACCCCAAATTAGTCAAATGACAATGAAGTTCTGACTCAAAAATAGGCATGTATAAGAACACATGTACATAATCAGCAAAAATATATACAGAAAGAAACACATAATTTTGTTACTTACTTGTGATGATTTTTTTTTTTTTTTTTGCAAATTAATATAAGTAATACTTTATTGCACCTTACTTTATTTATTTATTTGATTATTTATTAATTCACCATGCCTTCTTTTGATGTAATTTTACTTTGAAGTAAGTAAGAGGAAAAATCTTCAAAAATATCTAATATTTTAATTGGCACAACTACCTTGCAAACACGTAATAAGAAACATTTAAATGAACTTAGATTTTACATCATATTTTACCAATAACATTTAAATCAAAATGTAAATTTAATTATTTCAATATTTTAACCATAATTTACTTCAGCATAAAAAATATATATATGCAAATAGCAGTATACTTTGTGTATTACTGTGTTACGAAATACTTTGTGTATTACTTTGATACGAAATACTGTCATTTAAAATTGTGCTGAATTTTTAGAAATTTTATAAGTATTCTCTTATATGCACATAATTAAAAAATATATCTGGATTTCTTGTTTTATATATATATATATCCACAGTAACATCATGGATGGATTTTAAAAAATGTGACATGTGAAACTAATATGTGTGTGTAAATTGATAAGAAAATATACCATTCACTGTATGTCATTCCAACAATTTCAAGTAACAAAATGTGAATGATTTTAAAATTTAAAAATATATGATTGATTAGTCTAAAACAATCAAAAATAAACTAATATTAAATATTTATCCACACAGAAGAAACATTGACAAAATCAAGTAAAAAGAAATACTTACCACAAGAATTACCGTAAAGAACCATATCGGTATTTTAAAATATTTTGAACAAAAATTTATTTATTTTCTTACGGCTTGCTGTTTATTATGATATACTTTTTCTTTAATCAGAGATATTAAAAAATAAAAATATTCTTAAGAACATAATATTTTAATATAAAATTACTCAGTAAATATGCAGAATTATAAAAATATATATCCTAATTAAAAAATATTTGCTATTATTATCACATAGCAATTGATTTAAAAATGCATAAGAAGTAATAAGCAGTAATTAAATATTTTTTTTTAAATATCATTGCTACCATTATTTATAATTATTTATTTTAACCATATTTTAGTTAAATATTGCCTGAAAAAGAAATATGAAATAAAACAAAGTAAATAACTTGTGTCTTGCCAAAAATAAAACAAATTTTATATGGATTATTGCATTAAAAATGGATGTGATAAGGAAAATTATCAAAATATGCCAAATGATTTTCACGTTGTTGTGTAAAATGTATCCTTGTACATGGCAAAACGATCCAGCCGTATATTTCCATGCAAAGGTATATGCAACACAACAAAAACACTGCATTCCCGCGCGCTTGAGATTGCAAGAAGAAAATCAATTGAAAATTAAAAATTTAAGTTGCTTACATTATAAAGACTGATGAATGTCATTAATATGTATATTCTTTTTTATTGGCAATAGATAGAAATGAAAATAAACATTCAAGTAATAAAATACAAAATTCAAAATTTAATTAATATCAAAATTGTGGTAAGATTTTTTTTTTTTTTTTTTTTTTTTTTTTTTACCCATTATTTTGTTAAAAAATGTGTATATATAGCCATACCTAAAAATAAAATTTTAATATGTTTGATAGCAAAATATGTATGCAAACTGCTATAGCAAAAATAGAATAAATATAAAAATGAATTATTATTTTTTTATTTCAAGAAATGAATGTATATTTATCATCTCAAGAAATATATATCAAATAAAAACTGCTGTATTAAAAACAAAGTATGAATAAAATGTATCTATATATATCATACCAAGTAATAAGGAAGCACCTAATAACTCCCATAAAATATAAAATAAAATAAAAGCAATTAAAACATTTCAATAATAAAACATCAAATATGAAATATCTCATCTTTAAATGATATGTGTATAAATATTAAAAGAGTTCTTCTCTTTACATATACATATCATATATATTTTTCTTTTAATATATTGAATTATTTCCTTGAATAATAATAAAAATTGACGTAGTTGAAATATTAAACAAACTAACTAAACTATTTTATATCATTATTATTTTTTTAGAAATTATTAGCATTAAAATATTTAAATGCTACATTAAAGATTAAAAATTTAGACATAAAATATAAAAGAAACTACCTTTTTCTTTGATGATCCATAAAAGCGGTAGCTAAAGATTTGATAAATCGATTTATTTATTTAACTCGATAATTTAAATTCGCAAATCCTGAAACCATTAATACGAAAAAGTACAGCGAATGTTTTGACTGGAGCATTTCTAACTTACGAAACTGCAGTTCTCCTTTGCAGGATCAGAGTTCAAAACAAACACGAAAGTCGCTGACCAAAATAAAAACGTCCATAGGAGAGAAACACTTAATCATTCGAATCGCATAGGATCTCCATGAATACGGAAAATTTTCTGACGCCCAGTAAATAAAAAATCGGATAATCGAAGATGATTGTATTATCTTGAGTTAAAAACAGTTCGGAAAACTCCATCTAATGAAGTTTAAAGATGATCACTTTCATATAGTAGATAGACTAATAGACTAACAAAATACAGGAACCATGTAAAAATGCATTCAAGTATCTTCATAAAATCACATGGCGAAAAGTTCAAAAATATCCAGTGGAGTAATAGAAGTCGATAAATTTCTAAAATTTTTTTTAAAATCCAATTGAAAATATTTAGTCGCAAAAAGTCATTTTTAGACTAAAATATATATTTCCATCTATAAAGCTGCTTATTATATGCATAAATATATTTGAAAGTCTATTTTAGCACATACTTTTTGTTTATTTTTTTGAAGACACCAGTTCAAAAGCAAAGCTTAAAAGAATAACGAGGATCGTCATAAAAAATAGCTTGTCAGAAGTTCATAAATATCCAGTAATAATGTTCATAATTTTATCCAAAGATAGCAGATAATTTTATTATTTATTTCATCAATATTAAAATAATTTTGTTTCCTTGGGGGCACCTCCCCGAAATAAATGCAAGAACACCTCTAGTTCCTAATGTACGAGGGTGAATCAAATATAAACGAGACTTTTGGACCTGCGCGCGCAATAGTGATGGAAGAACGTTCCGCTGTTATTGGCTGTTAGGTTGGTTTGTCAGGAGTGGGGGAAGCACGTGACTCATCATCATAGACTCGCTCAGTGTCCATCGTTACGATGTCCGAGCAGGAGGTACCTCCCTCTATTGCGCAACATATTGTTATCAAGTTTTTAAGTTTTTAGCTGCAGAAGGTGTAAAACCGGCCGAAATCTTGAGAAGATTGACTGCACAGTTCGGGGAAGAGACGCTGTCGCGAGCTAGAGTGTTTGCTTGGCATAAACAGTTCGTGGAGGGCCGTGAACGTGTTGAAAATGAGAGCCATGACCGCAGACCCCGCACCAGCATTACAGCGGGCAACATCGACAGTGACTGAGGTCAGACTTGCATATCGCCGCAAAAGACGAGACCTTCCGATGAGAAAAGTGATTCTCCTCCATGACAATGCTCGCCCCCATACAGCAGCCCTGACCGTACAAAAATTGGAGCAACTGGGTTGGGAGACACTGGAACACCCTCCATACAGTCCAGACCTGTCTCCCTGCGACTTCCATGTCTTTGGTCCTCTCAAGGAAGCTTTGGGAGGGCAAAAATTCCACAGCGATAATGAAGTTGAAGCATATGTGCGCAATTGGCTACAAACACGACCTGACTCTTTTTACCTGGAAGGAATTAAAAAATTACCTATACGCTGGGAAAAATGTGTTTCTAAATCAGGAGATTATGTAGAAAAATAAACTATGATTGTTTGTGCGTTTAAAATCAAAATAAATATTTTAAAAAATAAGTCTCGTTTATATTTGATTCACCCTCGTACTTGGCACCAGGTATGTAACGTAGATTTTCTTGTACAGTAGGTAAGATAATATTTCGTAGGATAATTCAGGTATGTAGAGAAGATTTTTTTTAGTTAGTGGCAGGTAGATAAAATGTTAATAGAAGTTTCTAGTTCGATGGTCTCCATTAGGCCATATTTTCGTATAGGTGAAATCTACTTGCGTTGATTGCCGCTAGAAATATTATTTACAATTCTTCCATTAAATAACCAAGATTCGATCCAGAGGTGTTAAAAAAAATGAAATTCAGAGATCAATAAAGATTTGACAAAAATGTGCACAGTTTTCTTTATTGACTTGCTGCATAAAATAAGGAGGGAAGGTGCCCCTAACGTATAAATATTTTAGGAACTACATCCGTATCTTCTAAGCAGGAGCGATCAGAGAAGAATGATGAAGTTTCAGCCAAATTCAAATTATTGTTACATATTGGCATTTAATTTCATCGCCAGCAAGAACACATAAAAAGTGGTTTTTTAAAGATACGTTACACTGAAATTAAGCTATCAATTTTGAATACAGAGTAGGATTGCCATAATATGATAACCCTATCAAAAATCACAAATTTCGCCAGAGATTCATCCTGAGAAAAGTTAACCGCAACGGATAGATATACATAAAATATAGCTATAATTTAATTGTGTTGAAGGATAATTTTGACTAACTGAATAAATTACGTTAGAAATAAGGCTACTGTGATTTGGGAGGAACATAAATAAAATGAGCCATGTGTTACTCTTTATGATAGGAAATGATTATAAGAATATGCAAGGAGATTGATTATCTTTTACATTTATTTTTTTATTTTACTGATAGAGGAAGAATTCGGCAGTTACTAAAGATTAATATTGAATACACGAGTGAATTATTATAAAAAGCGATAAAATAGATTTGAATTAAAATTAAATAGAGAATTTTTAAAATATATGTGATTTCTACATCACAATGCCGTAATAAATACGAGTGAGAGAAATTGATGTTGCCAAAAACAAACATGTAATCTTCACCCTCCACTCCTGCGTACTTCCAAAGAGCTAAACTATATCCGACACTTGCTCGCTCGTGACAATTATCTACGCCGCAATGGAGAGCGACAGATCTAGTTTAGCTTTGATCGGCGACGGTAGTCCGTCGGTTTGGAGAAACAGGAATAAAAACAATTAAAAATGGAAAATAATATAAAAGAACATCAATTTTTCTATCCTATTCCATATTTTAACACATAAAAAAAGATGGAATTCCGCCAACAGACGGAAAACTTTCACCCATGGGTTCATACTCAAATATGGGGAAAAAATTCCCTGAGTTTTCCAGGCAATTTTTAAGAATATATTAGTGACTTATTACAAGAAACGCTCCTTTAGAGAGTAGAATAATTATAGGATAAAAAAAACTTTTTATGTACCATGTTTTTAAATTTTCTGTTGAATCATAGCTATAGAACTTTATTAATATGTATAAAATTTTTAAAGTGATGATGGCGTCAATTTTTGTGAGATACTCTTTAACTACATTTCTTGCGATCATGGAAGCCTCTGCGCAAGTGCGTATTCAACGAATTTACTAGTAAAATAGGGGAGACAAGCTTTTCGTTGAGAGAAAATAAGCAATAAGGGAATACCGAATGACTGGATGCTTACTAAATTCAAACCTGTTGGTCAACTTGGAAATCCTCCAAGATTTTCGACTCGTCCTCACTGATAGGCATAGGAAACGTCGTTACACTATACATAATTTAATTTTTTGCAATTTGTTATTGTTTACATTTGAGTAAATGTATTTATTTTCCTGTCGAAAAACAATGAACTTGTAAATTTTTTTGGTAACAATTAAATTGTAACTAATATTTAAATGGCTAATTTTAAAGCTATTAGGAGGTTATTTTCATATTTTAATTAATTAAAACAAAACAAATCAAATATTTGAAAATTGGTCTTCGAGGTATTGCACTGTAATCGTGTTCTCAGATATTCTAAAAGTTTCAAATGTCTATCTAGTCGGGAAGTTAGTTAAAAATTGATTGCAAGATTTGTACTGGACAAACAAACAAGAAAGCAAATTAATAAAAACATGGTAAAATGCATCTACTTCCATTGTATGATATCACGTTACTGCAGATAATGACAGAAATTCAGGTAGAAATCATTGTTTACATGCATATTTTCACGATACTTAATTTTGATATGAAGCTAAATAAGGAAAATATAATTTGAGAGTAAGGAAATATTTGTTTTTCTGGATTTTATAATTGATTTTCATTGACTTTTAACGAAAATTTTCATTTTCCCTGACTTTTTTTAACAAAATGCAAATTCCCTGAGTATCCCAAGTTTTCCACCTTTTCTCTGATGACTATGAACACTGGTTAAGATTTGTGTAAAGTAAAAGTATTTAAACATGGCTAAAAAATACTTCTCATAAAATGTAATCCTTTGGAATACTTTCGAGTGGCCCTGTACACAAACCAATAGTGGTATTACTCCATTTCCAATAGGGAACATTTGATAGTGAACTCAAATAACATATCAGTTTCAAGAAATTCCAAAAATATTTATGGGAGCTACAGCATGGACAGACACCAAAGTCATTAATACTTTTCAACTTGTTGGAAAATGTTAAAAAGAAAGAAAAAATACACATACTTCTAAGTAACAAAAATATTCAAATTATTTTGAGTCTTATTCAAACTCATATAAAAATATAAGTTTTTTTTTTTTTTTTCCTTTTAAGACTGTTGTAGTTTTTGAAAACTTTATACTAAAATATTTCATACTTATATATTAACTTTTTGTTCCAAACTTCATATACATTTTATTTTTTATTCAATAAAATATTAATAATATTCACTCTTTTTTAACACTTTCCAACAAGGTTAAAAAGTGTTAATGACTTTGGTTTGTCTGTCAGTACTCTAACTCCTCTAAATATTCATAGAATTTCTTAAAACTGATATACATTATTCAAGTTTACTATAGGATGTTCTCTACAGAAAATGTAGTGTACACCTCTACTTACTGGTTTGTGTACAGAAACACCTGAAAGTATTCCAAAGCATTGTGTTCTATGAGAAGTATTTCTATAAACTGTATTTTAATACCGTTACTTTATACAACTTAATGATAGTGAAATATGTTATTCAAGTTCACTATCGAATGTTCCCCATTGAAAATGAAGTGAATTCCATCACTGGTTTGTATACAGGGACACCCAAAAGTATTCCAAGACATTGCGTTCTATGAGAGTTATTTCTATAAACCAAATTTTATTGACTTTACTTTGCACAAATCTTAATATAATTAAAATATGTTATTTATGTGCACAAAAGAATGCTTTTCAAAGAATACAGAGATTTACAGGCCCACACAAAAATATTCAATTATATTAAGAGGTATTATTGGAAATTTGCTAGAATCATATTCTCATTTATATTAAATGTCTTTATCACTTTCTAAATATTTTTAACACTTTCCAACAAGGATGAAAAGTGTAAATGTCTTTGGTTTGTCTGTGTGTCTGTCCGTGCCCCTAACTCCCATAAATATTCATGGAATTTCTTGATACTGATATATGTTATTCCAGTTCACTATCGGATGTTTGCTATAGAAAATGGAGTAAATACCAACACTGGTTTGCATACAGGGACACCCAAAAGTATTCCAAAGCGCTGCGTTCTATGACAGATATTTCTATAAACAAAATTTTAATAACTTTATTTTGCACAAAGCTTAATAAAATTGAAATATGTTATTCATATGCACAAATGAATGCTTTCTAAATAATATAGTATGATTAGCATTAAGATTTACAGGGCCACACAAAAATATTCAGTTACATTAAGGGCTATTAATGGAAATTTGTTGGAATTGCATTTTCATTTACATTAAGTGTTTTTAACTCTTTCTGACAATTTGTAAGTGTAAATATGATTTGAATTTGCGTTTCTCCTGTCCATATGATCTGTCCGTCTACCCGCCTCCAACGTCCGTAAATATTTTCAGAATTTCTAAAAAAAATTATATATGTTATTAAAATTTATTATGGAATGTTCTCATTTAAAATATCATTAATAGGTCCTGTGCAACTGATTTGTATCTGCAACTGATTTGTATACAGGGTTGCCCAAAAAAATTCCAATGCATTTCATTTTAGGACAGACATTTTTATAAATTACATTTAAAGAACTTTCTACTGTAAAAACATGAAGAATTTGACATTTATTGTTGATATGCCAAAATAATGTTTTGTATAGAATGTGATTTTTGTTAACCTTCAGATTAAAAGGGCTACACAGGGTTCCCACTCTTAAAAAAGAAAAAATTTCAAGGACTTTTCAAATACTTTTCAAGGCCTATTTGAAAATTTTCAAGGACTAGGGGAAAATCGCAGATCACTAGGCCTATACACAAAACTTTAGTAACTACTTTTATTAGTAATATTTTTTTTATAATTAGAATAACTTTGCCTTTTTCACAATACATTTTTGATGGATTGATCAAATTAACTTTTACAAGAGTCAAAAAACGATTAGTTCAAGATTTGGAATCATTATGATTATTTCAAAGTTTTTAGGTTTGAGTCCTGGTCTAGTCACTTTCTACTCAAAATTAATGACCAGTCCATCAAACAAGTATGACACTGGCAAAAAAAAAGTTGAAACTATATGCAAAAGCAAGACAATGAAATAAGAATTTTAAGACAAAATCATTACATTAGACAATGGCGAGCGCATGTGGAGATGGAGATAGTTTAGCCTTGACAGAATTTGCGCTAAGCCAGTCTATTGGAGTGGAAAATTCAAGGATTTTCAAGGACTTTGCACAAAATTCAAGTACTTTCAAGGGCCCTTGAAAAAGAAAATGAAATTCAAGTACTTCTTAAGGACTTTCAAGGACCGTGGGAACCCTGCTACACTAAAATATTCAGATATATTAACGGCTGCAATTAAAATCTAAGGGCCACATTTTCTTTTGTGTTAAGCATTTTTAACACTTTCTAACAATGTTTAAGAATGTATAGGAATTCAATTACACTATCTGTATGCCTCTCAGAATTACTGTCTGTCCATTGTGTGATAACGTAGGCAAAGAACATTGAAAGTTATACAATACAACAATTACATACAGTTGGAAAATGTTAATAATCAATGTGTACTGCATGCTTTTTCATTCTTTATTTTTTTTTTTTTCCTAAATTACTTTTACACTGAAAATCTAATTTTAAAAAAAAACTAACAAATGACAAGACACTGAGCATTATCTTCAATGCAATAGATAACAAATAATTTTATTGATCAGATTTTAAATAATAATAATAAAAAAAAAAGAATACAAGATTTACAAACAATATGTACATAGGTACAAAAATGCTATGAAAGATCCATATTATCAGGCTTTCTTAAAACAGAAAACCCTGGTCCTTTTCGAAGCAAAACATTTCCTGTGTTTTCTGACATATTTGTTTGAACAGTTATTTCTGCATTCTCTTCATTCAATCTACTTGATAAAGGACATTCACAAAAGCCAATGACTTTCAAACCACGTTGGACTTCCTCAATTCTTTCTTCAATGTCTTTAGATATAAGAAAATGTCCAAGAGGTTTTAAACAGAGTTCAATGGTGTCCGTTGCAGGGTTATAGCAAAAAACCTACAAAGAACAAAAACATTAAATAATTTTTTCAGCAAAGATAGGGCAAATACTGCTACTATATAAATATATATTGTTTTATTATTTAGATTATTATAATTAGTTGGCCTTTGACTACCGAGGCATCAATATTTAGACATGAATGCATTACTATGTAGAGTCATTAATAAAAGTTTGGACACATTGTATGACCAGTGTCCCTCTAGCAACTGCATCGACAATTCTCTCCTGTAATTGTGTGAAGTCTTGTACCTTTACACAATAACAATGTTCTTGACATAATCCCATAAAAAGAAGTTGACAGGTTAATCACAACACATATTGAGCTTTTTCTTTCCATTGCACGGGCAGAAAACTCAATGAAGAAGACCTCTTCCACCTTGCATCGCTGGTGGGCAATGTACATAGATTCCTTTCCTGTTTTAGTTATCATACGAACATAATGATTAACTTGATATATTAAAAATAGTGGTATCATCATTTACATCATAATATTTTAAAAATTCCAAACACTCCCAAAAAAAAAAAAAAACTTCATAATCAGTTAAATACAGTTTGAGGTTGCTGTTGCCTTAATGAATCGTACCTACTAAATATATAAAAAGAAAAAAATTAGTGAAAGTAATTTTCTTGTAGATTACCCTCCCCCTACACACACACTTTTTTTTTTTGTTGTTGTTGTTCAAAACCAGGGGTAAAATTTTATTTTTCTTGATACATTATTGCAGCTATCATGTCCTTTTTTCTATTAAATAATCCCTTTTTTTTTTTTTTAAGTAGTCAGTAGTCTGGAGTATAAGATTGACTTTTTTTATACCAACAATGTGAAAAATACCAGAGCCGGGAATTAAACCCAGGCTCTCTGCTTAATGTGTGGATGCTCTTTCACTGAGCCACTCTGGCTGATAACCCTTCGAGATTTCTCACATAATAACCATTGCATCTGCGTTTGCGGATATGGTGACCTTGCCAACAATTATTATGTGAGAAATGTCAAGCTTGTTATTAGCCAGGTTGGCTATAATAATAAAAAAAATTGTTAATTAAAAGATTGTAATATATAAATTAGTTCTGTCGTACTAAATTAAATTTGTCAAAAACAGAAATTTATATATATATAATAATGATGATCTATTAAGCATAGTAGAAGCCAAGTAACAGATACAAGATCACTGAAACACCAATGACCAATAAGATTAAAAATTTCTTTGAGAAGTTCAGAAAAATGAAAAAAATTTTTTTTTTTTTTTTAATCAGTGGACACGAATTTCAAGAAACCAGATTTATTGATTAACATCCTGCTAAACAAACGAATCAATAAACTATCACAACAAATATATATATATAATTAAAATGTTACAATGATTTATTCTATAATACTACTGTTTAGACATAAAAACTAAATTTATGATAAATAAGGTGTGGAGATAGCATATTATTTAACCACAGATAAGACTGGTTGCAAGTCATTCATTGCCAATCCATATTCCGAAAAGTGCTAATTATGTGAGGATATTGGATTGTTGTGGTTGATACACAAGGTTATAAGTATGTTGGGAAAGAATGACAAGAGTTGGACTTTGTAAATTTTTGGCAGTGGATCCTAGTTTGTTATTGTCTTAGATTCTCATGTTCACTTTTCAAATAGTGTCCGATTACACTGGATAGTTTGCTTTTTATTTCCATGCTTATTTAAGTTTCCACAACACATAAATTCGAAAGCTAAAATGGCTACTAAACAGTCATAGACATTAACAGAAAAAGTCAAGTTAATTAATGATTTTCAAAAGTCAGTCATGATTAAGTCTAGATTTTCTAATTGCAGTCTATCTCTAGAATGACATTAAATAAAATTCTGTATGCCAAGGATGCAATTTTCAGTAGGTACCAAATTGATTATAAGCACAAAAGGATGCACATATCAAATTTCAATGATGCCGAAGTTGAGCTAATCAAGTGGTTCAAAACTATACAATTCAACAATATCGCAATATTGGGAAGCATTTTAAAAGAAAAAGTATTAGAAATGGTGAAAAAACTCAATGTTGCAGACCTTAATGGAATGGATATGCATAAAAATATACAATTAAATAAGCATTATGCAACTTCTTTACCTACTGCACTTTCCTTAACTTGTTATCTATTTACAAATTTAAATTCTTATTTTACTAATTTATACAATTTAAAATGTAATTTAATAATTGGCATACTTATTATATAAATATTTGAATTTGATTTTACAATAAATATAAGTTGCCCTGAGAGTAATATACAGTAGAACCTCGATTGCCCGAAGTAATTGGGACTGAACCTACTTCGGATAATCGAGATTTCATCAATAATCATCTAGTTTAATTTGTAGTTTTGTCATTGAACTGTTATTATGACTATTTTAACTGTTAAATAAATTAAAATTATAAATGAAAATAAATTTATTTCTGAAACAAAAACTTACAATGGTTTAAATGGAAGCTTGATCTGGTGTAAATTGGCCATCCTTTGCCGTACAGCTCTATCCCGAAGTTTTCTTAAAAGCATGAGTTCAAAGGAATCCCACTGTTCCTGTTGTTCCAACCAAACAAGGCCTTTTGAGAAAAACTCAAAAGCATCATTGTTACTGATCTTATTTACTCCAGAATCATTCTCATCTTCACCTTCCTCTTTTGGAGAATTTCGGGCTTTTGCTATTAATTCCTCATCATTGAGCAATTGGAAGCCTGCATCTTCACGTCACAATTCAACCAATCTGTGATTTTTCTATCCCCACAATTTTCAAAACCTTTCATTGTGCTTGAGGGCTTGAAAACTCAGTAACACTATCTTTCACAATGTCTGTAGCATTTTCATCTACGGCAGTTGAAAAATTTGGCAAAAGTTTTCGCCAACTTCGTCTTAGTGTTGATTGCGGCATAGATTCCCACGTGTCAAAGATCATAAAAATGCAGTCTTTGATGTTGACAGTTTTCCAAAACTCAACTATTGAAACTGCACAAGATTCAGAATCTCCTTCAAAAAGTAATTTTCTGATTAATTCCTTTCGGTAACGCCATTTTAAAGACTCCAAGACGCCTTGATCCACAGGTTGCAGCAGAGACGTTGTATTCAGTGGCAAAAATATACACCGGATGTTTCCAGATTTTAGAGAGTTATCTTCCGAATGGACCGGACAGTTGTCGAATAACAAAAGTGCTCCATTCAAATATTCTTTTTCTTGCCAAGATTTTACTGCAGGCACAAAAATATCAAAAAACCACTTTGAAAACAAATTGGAATCCATCCAAGCATTTCTTTGATTTAAATAGTGTACAGGAAGAGCAGATTTGTTTACATTCTTAAGACATCTCGGATTCTTACTTTTCCCAACAACAGCTAGTTCAAAGCTTGTGGGAACCCGATGCGTTGGAACAGGCTAATACAGTGACCCTATCTTTCATTCTTTTCTTTCTGGGAGCAGAAGTTTCATTTACCGCAGCTAAAGTTTTTTCAGGAAGGGCCTTCCAATATAGTCTGGTTTCGTCACAGTTGTAAATTTGATCTGGGGTTAAATTCTCATCTTTCATCAATTTTTCGATTTTTGCGACAAATGAATCAACTGCTGCGACATTTCCAGACATTTTTTTCACCCTCGATATTGAGTTGTCTTATACCATGGTGAATTTTGAATTTTTCTAGCCAGCCACTACAGGCTTTGAAGTCATCAGAACCACCAAGCTTCGAGTTGAGAATCACAGCTTTTTCTTGAATCATTGACCCAGCTAGGGGTATTCCTTCACATCTTTTCTGCACAAACCATTTGTACAATGCTGCATTTAAAACTGTATTATCAGCTAATTTCATTGTTTTTCGGAATTTAGCGCCTTTCCCGACAAATTCAGCAAAACACTTCTTAATTTTTTCAGAGTTCTTTTTCATCTCACTGACAGTTGACACGCCAACGTAAAACTCCTTTGCAAGTTTTGTCACAGCTTCTCCCGATTCTAGTTGCGTATTAATATCATATTTTTCCTGTATGGTTAATACGATTATTTTTCTCTTAATGGAAGTCATGATGAAAAAGAAAACTTGAGTATAAAATAATAAGAAAGACAAAGCGTAAGCTCTATCAGATCCCCCGGCAGGTCAAAACTACCAACTTCACTGATGGCATTCAAGAAAATTCTGATCGGAAATGTAACAGCAGAAAAAAATAACAAACAGAAGAGCGTTGAATGGATTCTATGGTATTCTGGCCAGCTGCCAAGACCATACCTAAAAGATAGCCCTAGTAGGGGTAGAGAGAGAATAGCAAACAGGTTTTTCCTTCCTTTCTTCCTTTTCTGGAATAGAATTGTCCACAAAGGATAAGTGACACAAAGTGACTCCTTCCCCTTTTCAAATTCTGCTGCAATGAAAATTTCTCTGTTCTTGAGATGACAAAAGAGATCAGGTTCTTTGCACTTGCTTACAATTAGAGGGTGCAATAACATTCGATTGTTTTGGGACTCAGCAGTAACCTTCCAAATTTCGAAATAGGGTGTATTTTTGTTTAGAACAGAGACGTTTGAAAGTGGGGAAGAGTACACTCATACCGAGAATTGAGCTTGCTAGAAGGAATTCTAAAAAAAAGAATTCCAAAATATTTAACTACGTTCGTAATTTAGAAAGGACGGCTTGCATACAAAAGGAATGTGGGGAAAAAAAAAAAAAACTTTAAAAATGCATGTTTTTTTAAGAGAAATTTTTGGATGATAGTAGAAAGTGTGAAAAAAAAAGTGAAGAAGAAACAGACTTCGGTTAACAGAGAGTTTCTGTTAATCGAGGTTTGGATAATCGAGGTTCTACTGTACTAACATTGTCTGGCTGTATATAATTGCACAAAACTAAATTTATTCATCAAATAAAAAGTTGTTTCATCTGTTTTCATGAGACTGCTTCAAAACAATATGGCCAAAAGTGTAATTTTCATAAACATTTACAATATTCAGACTCGGACATTTTATAATATAAATATTTGTTGCATTGTGAATTATTAAATTATTTAAAGCCATAAATTTTTAAATTATGTCGCAGTTAAGAAAAGTTTAGTAAATTAGAGTACAATAACTTAAAAGTCCACAACTACAGAAATTAAATTACTAGAAACCTAAAATATGACTTTTGGTAAAATGCTTTTTCTGTAATCTACTTTGTCAGTGTATGAGTCTAAAAGCAACAAAAGGATATTTATGTTGTCATTATAGTTTTGGAAGATACTATTCAACCACTCTTAATTCATCACTGGTTA
The DNA here is from genome assembly GCA_963930645.1 of Salticus scenicus. Lineage (NCBI taxonomy): Eukaryota > Metazoa > Arthropoda > Arachnida > Araneae > Salticidae > Salticus > Salticus scenicus. The sequence goes on along the minus strand of OZ005653.1, from coordinate 62,441,361 downwards.
TACTTAAAAAAAAAAAAAAAAAAAAAAAAAAAATTCATAAACATTAAATAACTGTTATAATAACTAATTAAAAACTTTGTTTCAGCATGAAGAAAAATCTGTGTTTTTTTGGGTGAAGCACTTTCTTGTTAAAAGGGTCCCTTTCATCCTCAACACCTATTCACAGGTGGTGCATGGCCTAAGTGAACTGATGTTTATGCATTTCTCTTCCTTCCACCAGAAGGCCGAGCTATTGATTTGCTGCCATTGCAAGCTTCCAAATCATTAATTATTTCAATCATCTCACAAAACAGAGCATAATTTGGATTATTATATTAGGCAATTTTTGTAACATTTTAAAAATTAATTTCTATTTTTTCTTTTTGGTAGGTTTGGGCTAACACTGTGGTACTCTTTTCATATTTAATGTCGTTAAAATACTCATTGGTTCTAGTTTTTATTTTCCGCTTGGACATTCCTGCATAGTATACTTTCCTATTGTCTTTGTAAGTTAATGCTATTTTGTATATTCCTGCAGTTTCGAGGGGGGAAACTGATCTTTGTCATTGTGGATTATTTGATATATACTGGGGTTGGGTTTTATGGGTATGTTTACATTATACTTTCTAGCAATATTTTTTATTTTAACTGTGGCACTTCGATTAAATAGGATAGAATTGGTATATTTTAGGGGAATTTTTTGGTAGCTAGGAATATGATTTAATTGTTTTATCTTTTTTTAATATAATTTATCAATTAGATTTTTGGGATAGCTGGCCTGGATGGCAAAGTTTTTAATGTAATTGAGTTCTTCTCTTAAATCCCGTGGTTCAGTACACATCAAAGTTGGTCTGTTTATATAGGCCTGTACAGCATTTATTTTATATCTGTAAGAGGTTTTACTATGATAATTAACGATTTTGGCTTAATATAGGCTTTCTGTAAACAATGGTATTTATGGAGTTGCCTGGTCTTTTGGTTTAACATCTAAATAATTTAATTTTTTTTTCTTTCTATTTTACAAGTAAACTGAATATTTTTATCTAATTCATTTCAGTATTTTAACATTTCATTCACATCCTGGTGTTTATGTATAACGGTGAAAAAGTCATCAACATATCTGTTCCAATATAAAATTTTATCTTTAAGTTTATCCAAAATCAAAGTTACTAAAATTCTTAGTTTACACTCAGCAATGAACCAGGATATGGGAGATAACACTGGGACCCGTTTAACTTGTTTTAAAAAATCTACTATTGAATTTAAAATTGATTTCTTTTAAAATCAAATTACTGGTGGCTTTAAGGTTTAATTAGTTATGAAACACAATTCAGAAAAATTAAAAATAAAAATTACCTTTCCAGGGTATTCATCAAGAGAAGTGTGCAATAAACTGCTCAGTTTGTGATTTCTGGCAATCAATTTGTAAATCAAGCCACCCTTTCTGAACGCCTTAGGAGATACCTTAATAGAATCCCATGATGTATTATTAGGTCCTGCGATAGTAGTTTTTGGTATATTGGAATCTTTCAATACATTTCTTGGAGGAGTGTTTCCTATAAATCAAGAAAGTTAGGAAATATTATATTTAAAAGGAAAAAAAAAAAAAAAAATGGAAAATATATAAATATTTTTAATAAAATGAAATAGAGCAAAAAACAATAAAATAAAGTGAAGATTTTTTTTTTTTTTTTTTTTTCAGAGCTTTGTATACTTTGGTATTTTCTGAAACAGAGGTATGTCTCATTAATTTCAAGCATGATTTATAAAACTAGTATGCTATGGCCCTCACAAAACTTCTTTACAGTACTGTACATAACAGAGCCACCAATCGGTTAATATGACTGACAATTTAATCAACAAAGCTTCTCACAATAAAAATTTTACATATGCAGTTAGGTGCAATTTAACTAATACATGCTGAGTTATAGCTATATAAAAAATTGCAGAAAAAGAACAACAGCAACTCTACCTGTTATCTGATATACACCCAAATTAAATTAGCATAAATTTTTATAATTCAATCTTGCATAGAAACAGGATGTCCATACAAATTTGAAAGATAATTTTTAGGTTTTAACGGGTTTAACTAGACTTTCAAACACTAATCTTCAAGATCCAGGTGATCGAAATTAAGATTAAGAGCTAATTTTTGATTCCTAGGACAAATTTTTTAATTATACAAAAGGTTCTTCACCTATGTAATCCATAAATATTTTTTACTTCATATAAAAGCATTTTTAAAACAAGTCTTTTATAAACATTATGGTAATCTTAGAAGCAGAATTTTCCATATCTGTAATAAAACAAAATTTGTTTGTGATTCAGGATACAGAAATACCAGATTAAGTCTGCTACCAAACGAAATATTAACAATTTGTAAAATGTATAAAATTTGCATCTACAAAGAAAATAGATTAAAAAAAAAAAACAAGTACAAAAATCGAGAAACATAATGTAAATTATATTTATATTTTTAAACATGGCATTTCTTTTTTAGCTGTTAAATTAATCTGCAGAGCTTTACACAATCTACAGTGCTCACTGCCTTGTTATACTATCTCTGCTACTGGGACAGTAATAAACTAATTGATAACCTAAAAAATATTTACTAGTAACAGAAAAGCTTATTAATGCTATATATGTTAACTGATACACAAATTTTGAAAATTAATAGAAAATTTTTTGAAAAATTATCAGAAATATGAAAAAAATCAAACCGACAAAAATAAAAAAGTTACCAGAGATAACAGAAATAACTTTTTGAGCTTTTGATATAGCTACTACATGATTTAAGGTCCCCTGAATCTAAAAAATCAGATTTTTGGCTGTTGATCTGGGAGTCTGTTTGCAGTGTCATTCTAGAAAAAATATTAGCAAGTCCAAACTTAGTATTCTAAACTTTTATAATGGAGAGACATAGTTTTATTTATTTATTAATTTTTTTAAAATCAGACAAATAGTTTGTGCACAAGAACATTCAAAAGTATTCAGATACCTTATGTCTATGGGCAAAATTTTTTGTTCAGACTGCAGTGAACAAAATATATATTTCTTCTTTACAGAAATTCCTTGAAATATATTTCAAGTGGTGATATGTGTTCTTTTTACTGTGCTAACATTAAGTACACTATATAGTGTGAATACATCCTTTTCTATTGAATATAACTAAGGAAAATGGTTTAGCAAATTACATCTTGTTCAAGGAAATTGCTTAAAGATAAAAATTACTTCTACTCATAAGACAGACAAAATATTGTTTGGAGATTAATTTCTGATGTTGAGATTTTCTATAATTATGCATTTTGATGTTCTCTGAATACATACATGTAGCTTTTAGTAGTTGGTCTCTGTGACTATTATCCATATAACTTGATATACATCTCTACCAATTTATATTGGCATTTGTTACTTCAGAACAGAAAGATACTTCCTTAGTAAAAAAAATATTTATAATAGTAAAATAATCAACCAAGAAAATTTTTTTATATATGTAGGAGCATTGTTGCCTCCAGGCAAGTAGTGTATATTTTCAATATGAGTCTTTTGAAAACAATTCATCAACACCTTTAAAATGAATGGTTGGACAGTGTATCTGTAACAACGCGAAACAAATTTATAATTTTTTATTTTTTCATTTAAATAAAATAATAAATAAACAAATAAACAAATTTCATAAGATTTGTTTTTAAGCACAAAACTGATTTTCTTTCTACACCCAGTGTCATACTTCTCTGTGATGGAAATCATCTGCATTCATCATAGAAAATAATTTAATAAATAATTTACACCGTGTGAATTTGTATAAGAAAATATAGAAGAAAATTTTGTGATGGCCACAACATACTAGTTCATTTTTTTTTTTTTTTTTTTTTTTCTGCACCTATAAATTTTACACATATTGTCTTTAATAACACATACATTGTAAACAATTTTAAAACTTTTAAAAAACTATAATAATAAAGCCACGAAATATAATTATAATAAAAACAAGACCTTACTTTAGCTTTACAGATGTAACTTTGAACGGTGAAGTACAGTCATTCAGGCCCCCCCCCCTTATCTTCAGCACCAGTTACTCTATGCTGTGTTGTTTCTGTGAAGATTTCTTTTTGACTGTTCAATTGTCTGTCTTCTCTCCTTCAGGAAATGGCGCCAGGTAGAATCAATAGTTGCCGTTGATTGGCCCAGGTTGCATGCACTAGGATGATCTATAATTTCGATAGTTTCGCGAAAAAGAGCATAGTTATGGTTATTGTAATTAGCAATTTTTTCAATGTTTTTAAAAATCTATTTTGAAGTTTTCGTTTCTATAGGTTTCACTAAAGCTGTATTGTATCTTCCAAATTTAATGTTGCTAATATGTTCTTTAATGCGTGTGTTGATTTTCCTTTTTGTCATTCCTATGTAACATCCGTCACTATTGTTTTGATATTTGAAGGGAATTTTGTATATACCAGCGGACTCAAGGGGGGGGGGGATTTCGATCTTTGTCATTTCTAATAATTTGAAAAATGTTCGGATTAGGTTTGATTCGAATGTTTATGTTTAATTTACTGGCAATATTTTTAATTTTTACAGCAGCTCCGCGATCATATGGTATTGCATTAGTGTATTTTATGTTTGGTTTTTGGTGGCTGGGAATATTATTAATTTTATTTAAACGTTTTTTATATAGTTTGTCAACGAGATTTTTAGGATAATTGGCTTGTATGGCTAGATTTCTAATATATTTGATTTCGTTTTTAAGATCTTCCGGTTCAGTACATATAAGGATTGCGCGATTAATGTAAGATTGAATTGCATTTAATTTATAATTATACGGTGTTTTACTATTATAATTAATGATTTCTTTACTGGAAGTAGGTTTCCTATAAACAGTGGTATTAATTGTATTTTTCATTCTTTTTATTTTAACATCTAGAAAGTTAATTTCATGGTTTGTTTCTATTACACTGGTGATTTGTATATTTTTATCAACGTGGTTTAAATCATTTAAAAGTTCTGTAATATCTTGTTTTTCGTGGATTATTGTGAAAATATCGTCAACGTATCTATTCCAGTAGATTATTTTCTGTTTAAATTTTTCAAGAATTACGCTTTCAAGTTTTCTTAATTTAAATTCCGTGACTATCTCTAATATGGGATAGTCGGGGGGACATTACATTAAAATCCACCACCAACTTAATTTTAAAAGAAATTTATTTTAGATTTAATCAATAAACCTACCAACAAGTCAAAGGGGTCCCAATGGGGTCTCCCATATCAGGTATAGTCGCGGAATTTAAATTAAGAAAACTTGAAAGCATAATTCTTGAAAAATTTAAACAGAAAATAATCTACTGGAATAGATACGTTGACGATATTTTCTAAATAAACCATGAAAAACAAGATATTACAGAACTTTTAAATGATTTAAACCACCTTGATAAAAATATACAATTTACCAGTGAAACAGAAACAAACCATGAAATTAACTTTCTAGACGTTAAAATAAAAAGAATGAAAAATACAATTAATACCACTGTTTATAGGAAACCTACTTCCAGTAAAGAAATCATTAATTATAATAGTAAAACACCGTATAAATATAAATTAAATGCAATTCAATCTTACATTAATCGCGCAATCCTTATATGTACCGAACCGGAAGATCTGAAAAACTAAATCAAATATATTAGAAATCTAGCCATACAAGCCAATTATCCTAAAAAACTCGTTGACAAACTATATAAAAAATGTTTAAATAAAATTAACAATATTCCCAGCCACCAAAAACCAAACATAAAATACACTAATGCAATACCATATGATTGCGGAGCTGCTGTAAAAATTAAAAATATTGCCAGTAAATTAAACATAAACATTCCAATCAAACCTAATCCGAACATTTATCAAATTATTAGAAATGACAAAGATCGAAATCCCCCCTCGAGTCCGCTGGTATATACAAAATTCCCTTCAAATATCAAAACAATAGCGACGGATGTTACATAGGAATGACAAAAAGGAAAATCAACACACGCATTAAAGAACATATTAACGACATTAAATTTGGAAGATACAATACAGCTTTAGCGCAAACCCATAGAAACAAAAACATCAAAATAGATTTTAAAAACATTGAAAAAATTGCTAATTACAATAACCATAACTATACTCTTTTTCGCAAAACAATCTAAATTATAGGTCATCCTAGTGCATGCAACCTGGACCAATCAATGGCAGCTATTGATTCTACCTGGCACCACCTCCTGAAGGAGAGAAGACAATTGAACAGTCAAAAATAAATCTTCACAGAAACAACACAGCATAGAGTAACTGGTGCTGAAGATAAGAGGGGGGGGGGGGGCTGAATGAAAGTACTTCACCGTTCAGTGTTACATCTGTAAAGCTAAAGTAAGGTCTTGTTTTTATTATAATTACAATTTTAAAACATTTTTTGTATCTCTGAATTGCATAATGTTCTGGTAGTACACTGTTCTAGCACACTAAAGTATATATATACTTGTACTGGAAACATTTACTAAAATATTTTAAAGGGAAAGTAAAAAAAGGAAATACATCTTACCATTGTGTGAATATGGAATATCATCTCTTCGTTGATTTTCCACAATGAGTCTGTCACCATGTCTTAGATCCGTCAATATTTGCTTATTTGTATCACCAAGTGGTTTAATAGGTCTTGGTGGAACTCCCTTTTTGATCACTTGGTTTTTAACAGGGATGCTAAATTCATTTTTAATCCATTCTTGCAGTTGACCATATGAGATACCCTCCTCAGGCAATGCAAGATTTGCCTAAAAAGTAAGGTGACACTTTTAAATCAATAAGCATTCAAATTTTTTCCTATCTGAGCTTTTTATTATTATAAATTTAACGCATTTTAGCTACAGTGTAACAAATAATTACTTTTATCATATAAAAAAATAAATAAAAATAAAAATGCTTCAAACTAATGTATAAGTATCAATGTAATGAACTCTGCTGAACTAATATAATTTGTGTTTTCCAAGAAGAAAAGGGAGAGGTAGAACAGGAATGAAAAAAATTTCTGGATGAAATTCAAATGCTATATTTTATACATGACAGTGATTTCAGATTAGTATACTTTACTAAAATGGAATTAAAAAAAATCATATAATTTAAGTTCTCAGCTTTGTAGCTAATTTAAAATTTAAAATAAAATAAATTAAATTGAAATTAAGATAAAGTACTTTATAAATAAATTTGCTATTTCAGAATTTATTTTTCTGTTGAATAAATAAATTAAACAAAAATAAGCAAAATATTTAGCAAACATTATTTGAAAAACTACAAATCATGCAATAATTTAAGAATTGTTCATTATAAAAAAAAAAAAATGGAAATGAAAGAAAATTCTTACTTGTTGGCCAGCAGAAGTGCAAACTTTTATATACTGAAACTCTGATGGTTTTGAATGGTAAGTAAGAGGAGTTTCTAATTTCTGTAAAAGAATTTATTAATCAGTTTTATAAAAACTTATGCCTTCCTTAAAGCACAACTAAAAAGACTATCATGCAATAAAAGATACATTTATTCTACAAGAACTTGCAAAATAAAGATAATAAATAAAATTAGATAATATATATATAATCTATATAAATAAAAGAGAAGTATCTCTGTGTGTTTGTCTGTACTCTGGAGCTCAGACTACTGATCGCAAAGCTACAAATCTTGGCAGAGAAGTAGCTTAAACGCTACTGGGTGTGCCCAACCAAGATTTTTTCAATTTTTAATTTATTATTATTATTATTATTTTATCTATTTATTTTATTTTTCACTTTCTTAAAATTATTCTTTCATTTTAATCGTCTGTGTCGCATAGCAACAGCTGTTACTAGTTACACTATTTATATTTCATTTGTTTAATTAATTTCTTTAAAAAGAAAATTTTTTCTCCTTTAATTTATTGTATTAATCAGAAAAAAAATGGTAATATAGTAGAAAAGATTAAACTTACAAAAACTTAATTTATTTATTTATTGTATAGCTCAAATGGTAATATGGTAAAAAAGAGCAAGAGTTACAAAAATATATGGTGCCAAAACTAAAATTTTTAATAGATACTGAGATACAGTTATCTTTAAATTGTAGGTTCTTGAATAATAACAATACCCTTGTCATCTAGCCCTGTGATGAAATATTTTTAAGCTTTCTGTGACAAGCCTCATTCGTACAAAGGTTTTCTGCTTGACAATATTATTTCAAAACAACATATTTTCTAATTTACACATAATATGTAGACATAATTATAAAGATATCAGTAACATTAATAGACTGTTGGAAGAATTCTTAAAGATAAGACATGAGTTTCTATTTCCTACAGAAATTTAGGAATCTCTCTCGTTTTTATGATAAAATCTTTCTGCAAGTGGCAATTTCTTTTCTGTGACAATGTCACCGTGTCACGTAAATTCTGCCAAAGGGTTGTCCGATAAATATCCAAATTAAAGTGTATGGAAAAGGCGTTGCTACAGGCAGTGAAAACACAGATCCTGTAAGAATTAAAAAATAAATATAAATAAAAAAATTATATTTAATATAAATCCAAAACCTTTATTTTTCTTCGTTTTCCATGGCAGAAAGCTTTTTCACAAAAGAATCCTCTGCATCAACTGTGCCTACTGCTTGTCGTGGATGGCGGCTGTTGATGTCTTGATCTTCCCTTTTATTCACAAAAAGATGACGCCACACTTTGTCAATCTCTGCTGATTTGTGGTTGTTAATGAAGTTTTTATTGTGTGCGATTTCGATGCTCTCTCTAAAAAATGCATAGTTTTGGTTATTGTAGTTTGCGATTTTTGTTACTCCGTTAAAGTCTAGTTACTCTGATAAAGTCTAACAGAGTAACAAAAATCGCGAACTACAATAACCAAAACTATGCATTTTTTAGAGAGAGCATCGAAATTGCACACAATAAAAACATCATTAACGACTATGAATCAGCAGAGATTGACAAAGTGTGGTGTCATCTGTTCATGAATAAAAGGGAAGATCAAGACATCAACAGCCGGCATCCACGACAAGCAGTAGGCACAGTTGACGCAGAGGATCCTCTCGCAAAAAAGCTTTCTGCCATGGAAAACGAAGAAAAATAAAGATATTGGATTTATATTAACTATGAATTATACTTTGTTTTTAAAAAGTTTTTTATAATGTAAAAAATTTATATTTTATATGTGTTGGTAGTTGCTGAAGGCCGTGAGGCAAAAAAAAAAAAAAAAAAAAGCATTGGGTAGTAACTAAACAATATTCAATTGATTTTATTTTATTTTCGATGCTCATCTCATAGATATTTCTATTTCAGTACCAGCATTGATGATACGTAGAAATTCGATAAAAAAATAACACACGATCAATCACATGGCCATGAGTGAAACTTTGCACCTCATGGTGCTAAATAATTTGAATTAACTGTGAGCCGGGTAGAGTAGATCTCTTTAACACTTCCATCTTATTGGAGATTTTGCTGTTGAGGTGACTTATATTTACAGCATTTGGAAGAGGGATAACAATTTCCTTGAAATGATGAATAACAATCTTGGAGAAATAATTATTTTAAATTACACTTCGTTAAAGATGGATTCAAGGTAGTAGTAGTACCGATGATACACTATCCGTTTGTCAGGAAACAGTCCAATTATAATTTTCAAGATATTAGATTCATTCTAAATGGTTAATAACCAATGGTTTAAACAAAAACAATAAAGCTGATAAATCATAGAGAGCTACCCTGCAATCTCAAACCATGCTAACGATTCACTCTAATGGTGGAAACCGTTCAGCAGGCCGAGAATCGCAGGTGCTGTTGCTTGCTCAATCTTTCCTCTTAATATGCTGACGTCCTTCCCGAACTTGCTTGCGTTGGATGCCAAAGCACCAACAAATTAATGCATGGATAAATAGCTCACTCCAAATGACTTTAATTGGAGTGGATTTTACAAATAAAAGTTGATTAAACTTAATAAAAGTGAATTATATTTATTCAAAGATTATTTATTTTTGATTTATTAAAAGATTATTTTATTTTTTCTCTTTTTTGGTGAGTATTCCAAAGTGATGCTATCTTTTGAAAATTGCATAACAATACTTCTGGTCAAGCAGGAATATGAATTATCGGGATGTTCTCGAGAGGAAATGATGACATCATAGCGTCAGTGCTAAGGAAGAAACAATGTATTTGAAAATACAAAATATCAAAGATAAATAATATTATTTAGATATAAATGGAAATAATCCAGAATATTTTTAAATCAATATTCCCATTTTATTTATTAAATATTTTCGAATTTATTCTGGATTTTATCATTTATTCATTAATTATTTTTCGGGCTCATTAATTGAAAAATTAATTTTTTATGGATTGCAAATAAATCATTTAAAATTTTTAAATAAGTCATTTTTGATTTTATTTTCAAAGTCCTTTGACCAATTTTTATTGAAAAATTCCTGATGATCACACTTGGAAGGTATGTTTCAAATTGCTGCATTTTTAAATATAATGTTAAAAGTTTTACCTTTTAACAGATCCGATACAGCAGTTACCCAAAGCGAGGTTCAGATTGATTTCAATGGAATTGGAATTTTTTTAGTTATATTTACAACATGATGTAAAAAAAATAGTAATTATTATTATTATTCTTTAATTCATTTAAATATAAACGACCAGTAAAGCGGGTGAAGCCTGCTAGTTGATAATAATGCAATTTCATATGAACAAATGTCATTTAAAAGACCAAATTTAATGCAAAATGAATTAAAAGAAGTAGAAAAACTGTATATAATTAATAAATTTTTTGTTAATAATTTAAAAGTTGAAAAAAAAATTAATCACATTGTATCATAGAACAGGGTGTCTACTGACCTGACAGAAAAAAATATGACCTCAAAAAAATTTTCATGACCTTTTTTATCGACATATCCAACCTTTCTTTTTAAATTAACATATTCATTTTCTTTTTTCTTTTTTTTTTTTTTTTTTTTAACTGATACATCACCTTGCTTTATTTTTAAAATTATTAACAACAGTATTAGCTGTTAAAAAAAAAAAAAAAAAAAAAATTACAATCTAATAGGCGATGTTGACATTTCTTAAATCGATATATCGTTCGTCTAAAATACCGATATAAGGATATATCGATTTAATGCAGCGTTACCAATTGTAGGGTATAATCCCTACACGTAAGTACTCTTAGCAGTTTTCTTTAGAATGTAGAGACGGTTTATAGTTAGTTTGTTGGGTTTAATGTCTCAGTAGTACAGAGTTACAATATAAAAAGTTTGGTGTTAGTGTGAACCAAAACTTGGTACTGAAGTAGCTGCAACCACCTCATGGTTTAACTTTTTACCATCATTTGTTAATTTTAGATTAACCAAATATTAGTATTGTGAAAAAAAAAAAAAAAAAAAAAAAAAAAAAAAAGAAAGAAAGAAAAATCAAAATTTGCCGAGACGGGGATTGAACTGAAGATCTTCTTGTCTCAAATCAAACACTCTGACACTGTGCCACGCTTTTTTGCCCACTTATTATATTTCGTTGATTTTCATAAAAGGGATTAAATTTTCTAGGGTCTTATCTTAACCCATAAGTGAATTGTTGCTCAAAATTTGCCATTTAACCTATGTTTTTGACCTCTCTTTTAATTTAATCTTGGTTTGGTTTCAATAGGAATTTTACTGATTTATACTTCCCTTGTGAGTGGATGTATGGTAGCTCCAATTTTGGTGCAACTTAAATTCAATCGCAGGAAGTAGAAAACCTAAAAATGAGGTTGACCCATATAATGGTATTGCTTATAACATTACTCCATATATAGTCGGATATAAAATTATTCGAGCACTAGCAATATTTTCTATATAAAAAATGCACACTTTATACTGCTCTGTAAAATAAATTCTTGTCAAATCATGTTCTTAGTCCGTCTAAGAAACAGCCTTCTGATAAAGATATAATGCTTTAATACTAATTATTATAAAATTATTCATTATTTTCCACAGTTCAAAATTTATACATCAGTATAATTAATATAGCGCAGTTTTGTTTTATCTCAAATTATATTATATGGACTCGTGGCGTGACATTTTATGAGTAACATTCAGAACATTTAAAAACACCCCAATTTATTATTATTATTTTAACTAATTGATAAATTCAGAATTTTACTATTTCGTACTACTTTGTAATGCACTAGAATATTTATATGCCCCACTTACATGCGAATAAATTGCAAAATTGCTAGCATCAGCAGAAAATTGCTAATTAAGAGAAGCGCTTCACACATGTTATTAAATTTCTAGTGCCTTGAATCTCCTAATAAATATAATTCTTAATTAAAATTTTCTAAAATATAATTCTTTTTAAAAAGTTTACGAAATTTACTTTTCTTTATTGAAATTTTAAAATTTTTACTTATTTTAGATTAAATTACATGAAATATTACAAAAGACAAAAAGACTTAAATAGCTAACTCAGTACAGAGAAATAAATTTGATAGAAAGAACAATTTGATGCATTTGGAGAGGGGAAAAAAAAAAAAAAATCAATTTTCACAGTATTTTAAATTATTATTAAATACTCATACTGTTCGTAATACCCATACCTTCGAGTACCCATACCCTTTAAATACACATACCTTCCAAATAAATAAAAATTAGATATTAAAATAATCATATCTAAAATAACGCCGTTGTTTGAATTAATTTATTTTGGACAATATGACAATGTCGTATTCTGTACTAATATTAATGAATTTAATGAAGAAATATTATTAATTACATAAAATATTAATAAAGAATAGTTAATTCACTTATCTAATAGACATAAACTGGGATTTCTTATTTATAAATTATAGGAACTGGCAAAAAATATAACAAAAAATAGTAGAAGAAAATACTAATATTGATAAAATAAATCTCTTGTAATCAAACAAATTTTGAATGAATGAATAATCCCATTTCAACTACCCAAACTTAACCGGAATGCTTCTATCAGAAATCAGAATCTGTTTTCATTTTGCTTCTGCACATGCGTTAAAACCACAATCATGGCTTGTCGAAAGAATGTATCTTTTAAACCGATATTCTCTTTTTCCCAGTGTGCCTGCGTAATACTAAATCGAAACGGCATTTCGAATAAATATTATTCGCTTGATTTTTTGCGGTTTCATTCAGTCAAGATTTTTATGATTTAATTGCCTATGAGTGTGCATGCTTGACTAAATCGTTATCCCATTGAATGAATATGAATAGCTATCTGGCATTATTCCAGCATAGAATCGGTTTAGTCTGGAATCAGATTTTCCCGTGCTTTGATGTTTCTGCATCATATTTTACGGAAGATGAAATTTTTAAATCGGATAAACGATATTAGCGGTAAATCGATATTTTATTTTACATCGATATAAAGCTCAGTCCTAATAGACACCAACATAAAATTCACCCTTGAAAATAAATGTAATAACCAAATTAATTACCTTGACGTGACTGTAACCTGTAAAGATAAGATAATGAAATTAATACTAAAGTTTACAGAAAACCTACCAGCAGCAATGAAATTATCCATTACAAAAGCAAAACCCCCTATAAATACAAAATTAGTGCTATACAATCATATACAGACCTGCCAACTGCTACGAAAATCAGCTCAAAATTACAAATTTTTATCTAGCACCAAAACTGCAACATTTCTGACTGCGTTTTGCTTTGCGATTTTCAATCTTTTTCCATCCACTAAATGTCAATTTTCATTTTAAACTTGCTTTATTAGATTCTAGAATGTATAAAGAGATAGAATTTTTAAACATTTCTCATTTGTGTATTTTTTTGTGTCCCCCCTCGCACCCCACCCCCTAACAATTGACAAACGCCTTGCGGTGCCTTGGGATTCCTAATCTTTTGCCATCCACAACATAAATGTCAATGTTCTTTTTATATTTACTTTGTTAGATGCTAGAACCTATAAAGAAGTAGAATTGTTCAATATTTCTCATTCTTTTTTTTTACCCCCCCCCCTCCTAAACAATCGATAATCAAACGCCTGCAGAAGTCTTTCAATGTTTCTAATATTTATATTTTAACATTTTAAAAATATAATTATACCAATGCTAAGATTATAATTTTTTTCAATAATTATAATTTATATTTTTTACAATTATACACATAATTAAACACAAAATAAAAATATTTATTGATTGGCTAGCATTTTTGTTGAATTTTAATAACTGGGTGAATATAGTGTAAAAAGAGTAATTCTGAATTTTTAATAAAATTATTTTACACCTGATTTCATAAACCGTGTTTGTTTCTTAAACAGTACAGTCTTTCATTATATAGGAACACTAATGCAAATTATTTTGATAAAAATAATAACTTTAAAAATATTTAATCTGAGGGGGAGGGGGGGGGGGGTATAAACATTTAACATAATGCGGCCGGATGTCTGGCATCTGGCAGTGCGTATCATCTATTGAAAATTTTTCATCAGGGCTGAAAATAGTACCCCGTGGATTATACGCAAGAAAATATGGTAATATACATGCATATTTATCTGTTTAGGATTCGTGTGTTGCATGATAAAAATGAACCAACCAACCATTCAATCCATTTTTGAAATTGGTGTCAAATGTTGGCAGGTATTTTCAAATGTTGGCAGGTATGCATACATAAACAGAGCCATAACAATTTGTAACAAACCTGAAGATTCAAAAGAAGAATTAATTACTATTAAACAGTACACCAAAAAAGCCGGGTATCCTGAAAACTTAGTTGATAAAATGTATAGAAAAAGAATTAAAACTCTCAATAATATTCCTGATTATCAAAAGCCCCCCCCCCCCCCCCCCCCCCCCAAAAAAAAAAAAAAAAAAAAAAAAAATCAGAACTTTGATTCCCTATCACTGCGGAGCAGCTTACAAAATGAAAAATAATCTTAAAATCCCCATTAAACCCAACCCCAATACATACCACCAACTCATAAGGAATGATAAAGACCCCATTCATCCGTTAGAAAATGCAGGAATAAATAAAATACCATACACTGACAGCCAAAGAAATAATAAATATTATATCGGAAAAATAAAAATAAAAACTAGGATTAAAGAACACAGCCATGACATAGCCACAAACAAAGTCACCCCCACATTAATGAAAGCGAATCAAGAAGACAATACAAATATTCAGTCTGAAAATGTCACTAAAATTGTGAGTTATCATAATCATAGTTATCCTGCATACCGCGAAGCTGTTGAGATTGTTTATTTTTATAATTTGGGTAATGGCAACGATGCGGCTGGGATTGATGACCAGTGGAGAGGCATGCTTAAAAGAACACCAAAGGAAAACTGCAAGTGCAAAGCTTCTGACACCAACAGTGCTGGTGAACAAGCCGGGCTGCCCTGGTGAAAACATGTTACAGCTCAAATCATGAAGTATGTAAAAGGTTATTTCTTCTTATAATCGAATTATTACGTTAAAAAAATACGATCATCGGGTGCTATAGGCTGCGATGAAATTACAAAATTTTTTTTAACAAAGTGTATCTGACGCAGAAACTTTATTTCACATTTGACATTCTTTTTTTTTTCTGAAACACTATTTTTTTGGAGTTTTTTTACCTATGAGCCGTAATCATCCATTAAAAGCATAAGCCTATGTACTATATCAGAGATTCCCCCAGGTTTAAGAAAGGGCAAAACGCTGCTAATAAAAAGGCATTTTCTAGATTCATGAGGGCAGTTTTGGATTCTTAAGGGCACATTTAGCATTTAAAATCTCGACACTTACTTTAAATTTCGATTTTAAGTTCAAATAAAAGAAAAAGTTTTAAACTTTAACTCTCTTTGCACCTTAATTTTGCTTATTACTGATATATGAACAACTGTTGATTGTTATGTGCAGTACATTACATTTATTTATAAGAGTAATAATTCTCTGAAAAGTGGTCATTTTATGTCCCAGTAGTCTCTAGGGCATATTTTTAAAAACACAAAAACAAAAAGCAGTCCGAACTATCAGTATTAATTGGTTTTGCATATAAACTGTTATTCTTTGGTTATTGGAATTCAAATATAATTTTAAAATATTTTTTAAAATGCAAAACGTCATTCCCTCACTGTGTCCCCATTCCCACATGTAAGTAAATAAAATGGTTTCTATGGTATTAAAGCACCTATATTCAGATTATTTGAAGTGAAAATTTATTAAACATACTTTAATAAATATATATCCATTATACTACATTTATATATTATGCAGTGAAAGAAATTAGAACACTTATTATTGTTGTCCCTGGTAATAGATATCATTCCCTCATCAAACTGTAATTATACCCTTAATTACTCCAATAATGGCAGCACGTATTTTATATAAGTCAAATTTAATTTATATAGAAGCAAAGTAAAGAAAACATTTCGTGTTCTGTTGGAAACATTTTACAATGAATAGCATATGGCTCTCAAACGTTAGATTGAAATACAGTATTTTTATTATGTGTCATTCCCTCACTCATTATAAAGTTAACTAAAAGAAATCAAATTTGCTTTTTTATGCTATTATATTAATAAAAATATGTTTTAATAAACATTTAGTGTTTGAAAATATAGCTAAACTTAATCATATTTTTATAAAGTAGTTTCTAGAAGAAATTTGTCATTCCCTCACAATCATACCCTCATTTTTCTAATTAATAAAAATAATTACTATTTCAAAAATTTTCAGATACAGCTTGGTCAGTATTATTTTTTATTAACTGTGTATGTATTTTTATTATTTTTATTAATGTGTATATGCACAAAATTAAAAAAAGAAATTGGAGCAATTTCATTTGAGCTAACTTTTTCTTCTAAAAAAAAGCCCACTTTTCAGAGAATGACCCATAACAAATCTTCAGTTTGAAGGTTATTTTCAATAAAAGGCAGTAAGGGTGCAACTTTTTTTAGATTAAGGGCAAGAAGGGTGCTATTTTTTCAGTCAGACAGCAGGCATGGCACATTGCCCTCCTGAAACTGTCTAGACTAAACATATATATATATGTAACGTATTGTTTCTTTACAAGATGATTAGTTACTGTCACTTCATATTAAGATAGTTCACTCAATAAATATTCCAAAATAGTTTATGCAGTCGTTTTATTGAAGACACTTAGGCATTCTACATGTTATTAACAGTCAGTCTGAGCACGCTGACATTCACATCCGTAGACGAGTCGGGCCGAAACTGTCCCGTTAACGGCAGAATCACAAACCAATTCCCCTCCTGGGGCCATTAAATTAACTTTTTATTGATGTGGAATAATTAAGCAAAAGCTTCCATGGAAAAGGCGCCGATTTTCATGCGCTCCCGCTTAAATATGGATATTTTGGGGCGAGGCCAAACTCCTAATATGAATTCTTATTGGATAATTATGTAAGCTAAAATCTCGCCTACATTTTCTCATTGGTTGACCCGGACATCTAGGATTTAGTATTTCGCAATGCTTTGCCGCTTATTTCGACTATCGCATAATTTTGATTACGAAACTTATTCTATCTCTGATTCCCGCACTACGACGTGTTTTGCTGAAAAACTAACTTTACTGGGGCTCTAAAATAGAAATCTCACAAAGTTGTTCTTAAATTTAAGATTTATTCTGAGATAATACTATTAAGATATCACTTAATATTAATTTCTAATAATAATTTTAGAATCTGAATTCTTTTAATCCTTTCATATATATATATATATATATATATATATATATATATATATATGTGTGTGTGTGTGTGTTCAGATAAAATATGACAAATGAATTTTCACAAAAATAAAAATATGAAGTCAGTCCCTATGTCAGAAAAAAAAAAAAATTCACAAAAATAAGAAAAATTCACAAAAAATAAGAAAATTTTTCACAAAAATAGGACCCTGGGAAACAAACCTGGACAGACCCCTGACATACATCATAGTAGGAAGAGCAATTGATTAAATTTTCAGGAAATTTTGAGTAATATATCCTGAGAAAACAGTACATAAAGCAGCAACCTCTGGGAGTAATAACTACACTTATCTGCCTAGGCAGTGAATCAAATAGCGGCTGGAAGACATATTCAA
Source organism: Salticus scenicus (assembly GCA_963930645.1). Classification (NCBI taxonomy): domain Eukaryota; kingdom Metazoa; phylum Arthropoda; class Arachnida; order Araneae; family Salticidae; genus Salticus; species Salticus scenicus. The sequence continues at coordinate 62,423,277 of OZ005653.1, read as the reverse complement.
GTACAGCACGTCATAAAGCTTCAACAGGATGCCACAGTTCATAGACCATAGTTACTGGTGGATGGTGGTGGGCCACTCGCTTTTCAACGATTAAACAGACATTTCATTGGTGCGAGATCAGCAGAACGTGTTGGCCGGAACAACAGTTGAACACATTCTCTATCAAGGAAGGTCCAGACAATACAGACAACTTGCAGTCGTGCATTATCCTGCTTAAATGTTGTACCAGGAAAGCTTAGAATATAGGGCAGAAGGATGGGCCTTAACTCACCAGAAATTTAATGGACGCTACTCAGAGTGCCAGGAATGCAAACAAGAAGTAATCGAGACGTATATCCAATGGGACGCAGTGATGGACAGTATGACTATGTCGAATCCCAGATGGTAATGTGTATTATTCACAATGCTGTTAAATGCGGAGAAGGCAATCTTGATGCTGTAAACAGGATTGTGATTTGCCTGAAAAACGACTTCACATCATTCCTGCGTCCAGGTTCGTTGTTGATCACACATTAAAGGCTCCCATATATATAGTGATGTGCAGTTTTGAGGGTAATCAAAATTTTGATAGCCGCATACTGGGTCATCACCTGGAGTGATGGTATGCGATACCATTGGATACATGTCTCAATCAACTGTTTTCATTCCCACCACTCTGAATACCCGCTATTACATTTCTGATAAGTTAAGGCCCATCGTCCTGCCCTATATTCAAGGCCTCTGAAGCACAATATTTAAGGAGGACAATGCACGATTGCAAGTTGTCAGTATTGTCCAGACTTTCCTTGATGCAGAATACCTTCGACTGTTGTTCTGCCCAGCACATTCTCCTGATCTTGCACCAATGAAAATGACTGTTTAATCATTGAAAAGCGACTGGCCCCCCCACCACTCACCAGTAACTACGATTGAAGAATTATGGCATTGTGTTGAAGCTTCATGAAGTGCTCTACCCGTACATGTCATCCTATCTCTGTTGGAGTCAATGCCTAGGCAAAAAAGTGCTGTTATTGCTCACAGAGGTTGCTGCTTTATGCACTGTTTTCTCAATACATATTACTCCAAATTTCCTGAAATTTTAATCAATTGGTCTTCCTACTATATTGTATGTGCCCAATAAATATCATTCTGATATTCGCATTCCTTCTTGGTGTTGTAATTTTCACAAACATGAGTGTATCTACCAAAAACCTGGTATATAAAAAGAATAAGACTTGGTTCCCATGATCAGTTCTCCAGTTATTACTAGGTGACAGGGAGAGATAAATATAAATAAAATAAATGTGTGTGAAAAAACTCCTTTCTCTGTACAAGAAGATATTGCATTCAGCAACTGCTGTACCACTACAAAAGTATGTACTTTTCACTGGTAATGAGTTTAATTTTAGTTAAAAAAGAGTGCATTATGCAAGTTTTTTCTTTTGTAATCAGTTATAAATTGCTTATTTTAACTTTATGCCAAAAGAAAAGCTCTTTTAATTTGCTCCATTTTGTGCAGAGAAGGAAAAAAAAAAAAAAAAAAAAAAAGGTCTCTATCTTAAAAAAAGTTATATTAGAAAGTAAAAATAAAAATAAATGCTCTAAAAATTATAAATTATATAGTAAATAATTTAAACAAAAATAATTCAGTAAATAAAAATTATGCATTTACAAAGTAAATAAAACTGAAATATTAACCATAGATTTAGCAGAATCTTGTCTTTTAAATTCTGGCTGAGAAGGTAAATCTGAAACATTTCTTTGGCTATGTTTCTTTACTAGTTTCCATATTTCATCAGCAATGTAAGATTCAAGACCAAAATCAGTGGAATTATCTGGAAAAAAAAAAAAAAAAAAAAAAAAAAATATTATTTGAAAATTATCAATGTCTATAAATATATAAAAACATAAATTCACTTAACAACATAATATATTTAAATAGGCAAAACAAACAGACTGATATGAAATAATCAATTATTTCAAAATAGGGCTCATTTAAATATAATACACTCTTTAATTTAAGACGACGAAAAAACTTATAAATGTATATAATGATTGATGATAGTACAATTAAACTATTCTTTTTGTTTACAATACACATATATGGATAATATTAGCAAAAAGGCTAGACAAATTTATAAGAAATAGCAAAAACAATTATGTCCTCTAGTTGCAAAACCATCCAACTCCTAAAAATTAAAAAATACATTGTTTTAGTTTTTTAAGTTCTAAGTAAATTTTTCTACCATCGGGAAATAAGAAACCAGGCTAAAGTCGATCCATTTCCTGTGTTATTTGTGTTCAAAATTTATGTGTTGCTAAACCAGTCATCTCCATATCAGCAAGATCCCCATAGCAGAAAATGCGAGACATACATTGCAGATTTTTTTTTTTTTTTTAAATCAGCAGATTATTTTCAAAACAGTATTGTGCAAATATTCCAAGTCTCCTGATTTTAGCAAGAAAGATAGCAATTTTCAATCTTCTCCATCTACAGCACAAATGTCAATACTCATTTTAAAGATGCTTTATAAAACTAGAACTTTCTAGAACATATAAAGAGACAGAATTGTTCAATATCTCTCACTCATGTAATTTTTTGTGACCCCCCCCCCCCTAACAATCTGTGATCAAACAGATTGCAGAATCTTTGTGATTTCCAATCTTTCTCCATCCTCAACATAAATGTCAATATCCTTTTTCAACTTATTTAATTAGATTTCAGAACCTATAAAGAAATAGAATTGTCCAATATCTTTCACTGTTTACTCTCTTCTTGTTTTACTCTCTTCCCCCCCCCCTTCCTCCAGCTAATGATCGGTGACAAACGCTCCACAGAAGAGTTTCAAATTTCAATCTTTCTCCATCCACAGCATAAATGTCAATATTCATTTTAAACACGTTTTATTAGAATCTAGAGCCTATAAAGAAGTAAAATTGTTCAATATCTCTCACACATGTAATTTTTTGCAACCCCTCCTCGCCAAGGATCAGCGATCAAACGGCTTGCAGGATCCTTGTTATTTCCAATCTTTCTCCATCCACAATATAAATGTCAATGTTCTTTTAAAACTTATTTAATTAGATTCCAGAACTTATAAAGAAGAAGAATTGCTCAGTATCTCTCACTCATATATTTGTTTTATTCCCTTTCCCTGCTGACACTCCAGAAAAGCATTGTGATTTCCATCCACAACATAAATGACAATATTCATTTTAAATTTACTTTATTAGATTCTAGAACCTATGAAGAAATAGAATTGTCCAATATTTGTCATTCATTAATTTTTTTTCCTCCTCGCTTTACCATTTGCAAACAATTGGTAATGAAACTTCCTGCAGAAGTCTTGTGATTATTGATTTTTCTCTATATGCAGCATAAATGTCAATATTCTTTTTAAACTTGCTTTATTAAATTGTAGAACTTATTTAAAGGTAGAAATTTTCAATATCACTCACTACTCAGGTTGTATTGCTTCTTTGAATATATACAAAATTTTGCATCAGTTTCAAAGTTTGGTGATTTCTACACATTTTTGTTTGAATACCAGTATTTTTGTAAATGGATCACTGCACTACAGAAGTTCGATCTGAAAAGATCATATATAAAATAAAGGTTTTATAAATATATATATATATATATATCTGCTAATGAACTGTCAAAGAAAATACATATGCTTATTAAGTTACTTAAAAACGCAACTTCAATTCCAGTATCAAAAGTTTTCTGAGAAAGTTAAGGTTTGGACATTGAGGAGGTGAGCAAAATGCAATTTAGATGCGTAGATAGTGATGCCAAACAATCTGTAATTGTTAATAAAAGAAAGTTTATGCTTCTTAATGTCGCTCCACCTGGTTACACAGAAACCAGAAAATTTTAGAAAGTTGCATTAATTCTAAGACTTTAAGTATTAAAATTTTATAACTGCAATGTCCTAACATATCTAACAGATTTAATAACACTAGATAAATGCAAAATTGTGATAAAAATATAACTTTTTTTTTTATGTAACTGATTGTGAAAATATGCTGCAGAATTTTTTCTAATGCATAAATAGCTGTCGCAGATTGCCAGAAAAAATTCTGCTACTGGTTGCAAGATCGTGATTCTGCTTTACTCAACTATACTATAGTAGCACACTTGTTGATTAGGTTAGTGTTATCACGTACTCTCTCACCTGTAGCTGCTCTTTCTTGGTGCACACAAAGTTTTTAATAATTTTGTGGGTTTTTTTTTTTTTTTTTTGCTATGAAGAACTTTGTAGAAAAAATATCTTCTAATCAATCAAGGAAAAGGAAAAGTGACCCTACAACATGGAACAGGAACAAAGCTAAAGTTCAAACTATCCCTTTGTAATTACATACCGTATTTTCCGGCGTATAAGTCGAGGGTAAAAAGCAAAAAAAATCCTTTAAAAATCGCTATCGACTTATATGGCGAATATAAAACACAACAGCAAAAATTTCACAAAAAAAAAATTTAGATGCATCGATCTTTTGCATTAGTACAAACATTATAATATACATAAAACACAAATACATTAAAACATAAAACAAAAGGATATTCAAAGGCCTGAAATTTCGACCTCATCACTATCGCTGTCGAAAATTAATTTCAAAATATCATTTGATGCATCTTTATAATCAATATCATATGGGTCCCACTCATTGTCACTATTCATAGCTTCGGAGTCTGAACCACTATCATCTGATTGCCACAGACAATCATCTTCAGTTCCATCCATTGCATTTGAAATACCACATTTTTTAAATGCCTTTACTACAGAATCTGTCTTTACCGCATCCCATGCTTTTAAAATAAAACAGCACAGTGTTTCAAGCGGCACGGCACGCATATTTCCCTTTTCCATGTATGTTTTCTCACCATCAATCATCCACTGGTTTTCTCACCATCAATCATCCATCATATTTCATTCTTTTTCCAGCCATTTCTTAAACAAATACTAAGTACAAAATGATCTGCGAAGTTAGCATATCTCACTTTGCTACTATTTTCCACTCTATCATGAATGGTGATGGAGAGTCGTGACATCAAGCGGGGGTGTGTCGGCTCTCATCTTGGCCAGCGGGTGTGTGAGTAAGCATGCGCAGAGCGGTGTATGTTTGAGTCGTTTCTAGTTAGGAACACAGAATTATCTGTGGTTAGGAAGGAGGAAGAAAAGAGAAAGCGTATCGCGCTGGCTGATTAGACGATTCAGGAGTTTCGATGTGCACCTTGAATTTAATGATTCAAGTTTGTGCATGAAAATCGGATTGATTTATACAGCGAATATAGCTGAAATTCCACACTTTAACTCCAAAAAACCACTTTGACTTATACGCCGGAAAATACGGTAATATTAACCCATTTTTAGCCAAACTTTAAATTTTTTTTCCAAACAACTCTTTAACATAATATATTCTTTATTAGGCTCCAGTAAATCATCTAGTAAAGTTTTTTTTAATGATACATTCAGATAGATCTTGGCTCATTGCCAGCTTGATTTTAATTCAAAATAACAATGCGGAAGCTTTTAAAACAGTCAATACATTTGATGCTTATTGCATCCTCTGTACAGGACTGCAGCTAAAAATGGGTTAACTGATAACATAATAGCATCACAGTTAGTATATTATGATTAATTAATCATCCTGATGATATCATTATAATGTTATTAATTTAATAACATACCTATGATCCACACCACCTTATTTTGAATTTTCAAGCATACTGCCCTAATAACTATCAAACTAAAATCAGCTTTAATTAAACCAAATTCGAAAACTAGCATACAATGAATAGAAAGATATTAAAACTTCTTCACACACCATATATTTTAAATCAGCACAAACGGTTTCGAAAGGACGTAGCCTTTCTTAATCAGGTGCAAACACGTGCTACTGCCTTGGAGGCAAAAGCACGTGCTTTTGCCTCTGCGCAGTTCCCCATCATATTTATGTTCTCATAAATTTCTAGTGCAGAACATTCTCTTAACATGTTTGCCATGTTAAGAGAAATGAATTTGACAAAATACTTGACACAGTGACAGAATAAAATCTCCGCCTAATAAACTATCCACCGTGTACTTTGATATATTTATCTTATTCTGATCTATTACTTTATTTTATTAGGGTCAATTTCATAATTTAGTTTCCATGCAACTATTTCCAATGCAACAATTCTCAAAATGCATATTTATATGGAAAATTTTCAGTTTTGTTATTTTGATAAAATCTTAAATTACGAATAACTTATGAAACTTTCCTATTAGAATATCTGTAGTCAATCACATTCATACAAGTATAATAAATGATATTTTGAAGTTGTCTGATATATTTATGATCCTCAAAGTGGACGTTTATGCTCAATTTTGCCCTATACTGTCATGCTGAGTAAGTTGTAAATTCCAAATAACTTACAAATTTTTTAAATTAGAAAATTCATAGTCTATGATTTTCCTGCCAGTATCCTAAATAATATTTCAAAAGTAGTCTAACATCTTTACGATGAAAATATCCCTCAAGATTGACGTTTGTATGAAATTTTGCCTTATTCTGCCATGTTAAGAAATTTGCAAATGTCTAATAACTTACAAAATTTTTATATAGGAAAATTCACAGTCAATGATGTTCATGCCAGTATCCTAAATAAGATTTCAAAAGTAGTCTAACATCTTTACGATGAAAATATCCCTTAAAATTGACATTTATGTGAAATTATGCACTATTCTGCCATGTTAAGAAATTCGTAAATTTCCAATAACTTGCGAAATTTTCAAAGTAGCATGTTTATAGTTACTGATGTTTATTCCGGCGTCTAAACTGATATTTTAAAACTGATCTGACATTTTTATAGTAAAAATGTTCCATTTAATGCATGTTCAAAAATTCCATCAATGGCATTTAGCTAGATATTGGTGGGGGGGGGGGGGAACTGGGGGTTAAATTGGAAATTTGGATTGCACAGGATGTTTTAAAAAAAAAGTATATTGTTTTTGTTTGGTTTTGTCTTTCTCATTTACAGAAAAGAAAATATTTTCAAAGCCTGGTATTTGATCAGAAACAGAGGAAGTGAAATACATTTGTACTTTTAACAGGAAATGAATAAGATGTTATTAGCTTTTGTTACCAAAAGAAAAATATAAGATTTTTGTGAAATAGTTCATTTTAAAATGAAACAAATTAATTAGATTTCATTAAAAAGATATTTAAATGAAGAATTTATAACTAAAACTTTTGAGAGATATCTACATTAAACTTTTTTATGTAATATAATTATAAAAATTATATTTTTTAATTAAACTGCCAAATGAAACAAAACGACAAGAAGTAAATATGTATATTATCTTTTAATTTTACATAATTAATAAACAGAGTATGTTTAATTTTTAATTGTATGTGACTTTGTAACAATGTTTAATCATGATAAAAATTTGTAATATTCAAGTAGAGGTCAGCTCGCCTCCAAAGACCATTTTCAGTAATAAGATGTTCATTGGGCCTCACCTGATTAGGACTAATTATTTTCTGCATACTGATTAAACATGAGCGAATATTGTAGCAAAGTTTTTAAAGTACACAAAAACCTGATATATTTTTGCCTCACTTGCGGTAAAGGACATAGTCAAGTTTGGAAAATTCACCCTTCCCTCACAAAGAAAAAAAGAAGAAGTTGCAGAATTGTTAAAATTTTTTGAATTAGGCATCAATATTAACTTTCAACATTATGTACTAAATTTTGAAACCCCGCTGAAACTTTTTTCTGGAGCATTGCTCAGGCTCCAGGGCACTGCCCCGGTTGCCCTGGTGGCAGTTACGGTCCTGCACAACCTACCTAAAATTAATGGTTGAATGATGATTTGATTAGTCTTTGGTGTTTTGTACAAGAAAAGGTATTGGGAGTTGTGAAACAGAAAGACTAAATTTTAATAGTAAAATTTTTTTTATGTTTCTGTTAAGAAGAAAAAAATTATGGATTGCATATATTTTTAAAGGTTTAATACTTTATATTTACTATGATATTCTAACTATTAAGAAACCTTATTTTTATTTGTAAACAATTATTCAATTTTTTCCAAATTTTCCAGAAAAAAATAAAAAATAAAAAAATGGTTTTTTTCCATTGCTTTAAAGTTTTCGGAAATTTTACATCCCCATTCCTTCCACCAAATGGATTGAAAATGTTAAAAATTTTGAAAAAATATTCAAGAATTATCATGGACAGACTTGCTCAAAAGAAAAAATGTTGTAATGAAACTATGAAAAAAAAAAAAAAAAAATCAAAACCCAGTTCCCTGACATTTTAGCTGAAGCTGTAAAATTATATAGTAGAATTTGAACTTTCATTAGAATTAGAAGCCGTAATAGCCTTATAATGCAAAATTGATATCAGAGTGAAAATCAATGCAGAAAAAAAGGAAATGGATTCAATCAACTAAATAAAATCAAAATGATAATAATTAATCAAGATTATTTTGTTGAAAGTTTATAAGTTTTATTTATTTATTTATTTTTTAACATATAATACTACTGTATGTTTAATTTTAACAACTTTAATTAGTGGTTATTTAGTTATCTATCATATCAAAAGTGAAAGAAATAAAAAATACAAAAAATAAAATTTGCAGTTAACTTAATATTATCTTTGCATGTTTCCTTTGATGAGATACTGATATTTCCTTTTTATTTTTCGTAACTTAAAGATAAAAGCATTATTCTTTATTTAAGTGAAATATCATTTATCAATATTATATAACGAATAATTATTTATTTAAAAATTAATATTTCACAACATTTACAAAAAAAAAAAAAAAAAAAAAAAAGTTCATTTTTTGATTAAATAAACACATGTAAAATGTAACATTTTAAAACTGTTAATTGAAAATAACAATAAGTTTGATATCTATTTGTTGAGTACTATCGAAAAATTTATTTTAATCACACAAATTTCAGAATTTTTTTCATTGAAAATTATATCTGTATCTATCTATCTATCTATATATTTTAATGAAAAACCATAACGAGATTTTAGTTGAGGCAAACATTCAATTGTTTGAAATAGAAGAAAATTGTTTGCCCGTACTAAAAATGTTCTTTGCCTTATCTGTACTCATGCTGACATCACGCAGCAGGTAGAAAACCTCTCACATTTTTCAAAAATAAAATCAAACAAATCAAAACAGAGGTTTATTAAATGCTGCAATAAATAACATATAATATTTTTTTTTTTTTTTTAATTAAATTCACATTATATACTTTTTTTTTTTTTTTTTAATTATATAATTATTTCAAAACATGGATAAAATTTTATCTATTTATTTTTTATTTTGCTGCATTGTTCTAGCAACTATGACACCAATTTCAAGCATTACACTTGGGATTTTTTTTTTTTTTTTTTTTTTTTTTTGTTACTAATAAGATTTATTTAAAATCAAGGATAAAATTTTATTTCATTTTACTTAGTATATTCTTGCAGTTGTCATGTAATATATATACATATTTTATTATTATTTAATTGCCCCCCCCCCCCCTTAGCAGATATGATACCATTTTCGTGTTACATTTAAGGAATTAAGGCATCTATTATTAAGAAGATTGTTGTCATTTATAATATTACAAGATATAAAATAAATAAAATATATTAAAATAACCTGGAAAATGTTTCTCAATGACTCTTTTTGTCAAATCTGTTACAAATTGATTTAGATTCATTTTGCTGACACTAAGAAGTTCAAAATAAGGTATTTCCTCTTCAATTTTTATTCCATTCCAAACTAACTTCAGAGATATGCTAAAAAAAAAAAAAAAAAACCTTTACAATACTTTTTAAACAAATACTAATCAATATTATACTGAAGAGATATATAAATACTCAAAAACATGAATTCACACAAATAATAATAATAATAAATTCTTATTTACGATTATCTGCTCTATACAAGAATTTTATATTTGTAGTCTAAATTCTTAATCCCTAGCTAATGCAGTGTAATTTTTTAACATTATACTATAGCAACATAGTAACAGTTTTCAATATATAAATATATATATTTACATATAGTTGCAGTGTAGCATACAGATTACAATACTAATTATATTGCTTACTATTCAAATAATCATTACTATAAACTTATTGCTGCAATATTTCAGAGTTCTTGAGTTTTAAAAGTCCAAAATCAAAACCTCAAAAATTATTTTTGAATCTAGGTTTATACTGTTCTCTGATAGCAGACATGGGAATAAATCACAGAATCAGAAGAATAATCAGGAGAAAATCAGGAAAGAAGGAAAACAAGTTTTCTGCCAAAATAAGAAAATTCTGAAAATATAGAAATTAAATTTTTATATGACCATTAATATATATATATATGTGTCATGTGTCATTAAATGGTTAATTTCAAAAAATGAAAACAGTTATGGTCTATCTGAACAGCATATTAAAATTTCATGACTATATGTGTAATTTAACAGATAAAATTGATTAAAATTCCACTGCATGAGTTTACAAAATGCCATAAATGATATGACTATTTAAAGAACATATTGTTATCTATTTTAATATTTTTCAAATTATGTGCTATTACAGTACTTATATATATATATAATAAATATAAAATGTAAACAATATAAAAGACAGACTCTGTGCCCTTTTGACACAAGAGTTACAAGGGATTATAAATAAACAACTGAGATATAAATAAAAAATTTTAAAAACATTCTTATGTTTAAAAATATACTAAAAACTGAAGTTCTTAAAAACTAAACTTAATGCTCCTGATAGTATAGGAGGTCTATGAAAATACTTCCACACTGTACTGTTTATCAACTATGGATTAATGTGTAAAATTTGAGCAACATTGATTCAATCAAAATAGATTAAAAATAAATTGCAAGATTTGATCATAGATTATTGTTATGAAACCTGTTCCAAATGAGGTAGATTCCTAAAAATACTGAGTATTGTATTGTCAACAACTATTGACTTGTGTGCAAAATTGATTCAAAAAGGATAAAAAATGAATCACAAAATTTGTAACAGGCAGACTGATTTTTGTCCCTGGAGAGACAGAGCCCTGAAAATGCATGCATATTATACTGCCATTAGACGAACTTAGCAACATGACTAGATTAGCGAATAAATTCGGCAGAAAATAGTTGTTCAAGGTCACTAGAATCTCTAAGTCTTTTCTCAATTTGAAACATATTTAATTATTTTATATAATGCATTATTTGATGCCTCTAACTTCCACCGAACTGTACAAAAGGAGTCCACCTACACTTGAGTGAATTCCACTGAACGCTGAGCTGTGCTCCAAGGTGCATATAAGGTGTATGCGTGTTCCAAGGTGTATATAATCCTAATATAGTGACTTTTATTGTTTGAGTAATACTTATATTTGCTTGCTTCAGGAATATTTATGAACTATATATATATGTATATAATAAAGATTTATTAGGCGTAGTAGAAGCCAAGCAACAGATACAAGATCACTGAAACCACAAAGACCAATAAGAATGAAAATTTTCTGTATGCAGGAGAAGCTCAGAAAGGAGAAAAAATTCATCAGTGGATGAAATACACATATTTAAACCAAATTTATTAATTAACAGCCTGCATAACAAATGAAACAATAAACTAACTCAACAATTACATAAGTTTAAATTAATTTATGTAAAATAAATTTGAAGAATTATTAAATTAAAAAAATAAATTTCAAAGTTACAGCTACAATTTTTGCTTAAAAGATTCTTTTCTTTAATAATAATAACTTTTGCTCATTATGCATTAAGTTTTAATAACAAAAGCATTGTTAAATTTTCAATGAATGAACCAATAGATTAGACCAAATTATTTTGCTATAAGTATTTGTAACAGATTTTAAGAAAATTATAAAAAGTTTACAAAATAAATAAATAAATAGATAAATAAATAAAAATAAAATATTTTTTATATTGCCTATACATAAAATTTTAAAAATTCTCTCTCTTAAGCAGGAAATAATAATAATAATAATAATAATAAAAATAAATAAATAAATAAAAAAAATCTATTTTTCCAAATTTTTTCATAAAAGCCTATATTGACATGATTAACTATATATTTATGGTTTAATTTATAATAATTAAAGCAGATATTAAATTACCTATGTGGTTTAGCTTTTTTGTCTGGTTTTTGACTTATACCCTCTTCTGGGAAGTATTTCTTTGTTTGCCCATACATGTAAATACTTCTATCAAGGTTGTCTTTGTCTTCAGCTCTATATATCACAGTTCCATCATTAGTCACTTTTCGTATTGTCCGGCTAAAGTAAAAAAAAAAAAAAAAAAGTGTATGTATGAAATATGCAAGAATTATTATTATTTTATTTTAAAATGGTGAGGGTATTAATGGTGGCTGTATTAGATTTGTAAAACAAAAATATACAGTAAATGAAGTTGAAAAAGAAGAAATGGGTGATTCACAAAGTCATTGCTGCCAACTTTTTAAAATCAGATTTATCACCAGTATTCCTAAAAAGGAATCTGTCATATATATTTTTGATGATTCAATAAATTGAAATCAATTATAAAAAAATATGCAAAGTTCTAAAGTAGTTTGTATTTTCTGATGAATTATGAAATATTTATGTCAGATTTCATCAAAATATATTTAGAATTACATATTGGTAAGAGGCACACACAGTCCTTATTTATGTGTATAGATAATGAATTAAAATTTCAGAAATGTCCAATTTAATGTATTACTTCCTGAAAAATTTAAGCAAAAACTACAGTTTAAAAAACATGTTGAAATTTTATATACTTAAAAAAAAAAAAATAATAATAATAAAATAAAATAAAAATTATTAAAGTTAATTATTACAATATGAAATCTTTTAAATTAAAACTTCCTTTTGTAAAAATAAATATAAGAAAGCATAAATTTTCATTTATTAATGGAAAACATAAGATACTTAAATGTTAAATTTGCAATGGAATTATTGCAGCAATAAGTACAGCTTAATTTTTAAATATCTCTATTGTAAGCTTAAAAAAAAAAAAAAAAAAAAAAAAAAAAAAGTTTTTAAATTTAAGGAAAATATTATAAATATTCTCAATTTTAAATTTTAGAATAGAGCAATAACAGAATTTTTTTAAATGGTAAGTTTTTTCACAATTTAATGTTTAGCAGAATTCATCAAATTTTATAGATTCCCTGGTCAATGCTAAAAGGTTAATTATTATTATTATTATTTTTTTTTTTTCAATGTATAGTTAAAAACAGAGAGCAATTTCCTAGCCCTTATGAAATAAAATTGGATGGTAGCTAACTTTTGATGTAACTAGATATATGATGTACAGGGGTCTAAAGTGACTTGCTTGTAGTTGAGACCAACTTATTAGTTTGTTTAGGACCAACTTATTAGTTTGTTAGTTAAGGAAGGAGAAGGTTCAAAGCTCTATAGCCCCCTTTTCTGGCAGCCAATATAACTTTTTATCTTTTTGCCTGTCCTTTGTTGAAGAAATTTTTTAAATTATAAACATTTGACATTAGATTAAAATCTGCCAAAGATAAGTTTCTTTTTCTTATGTTAAATGTTATGGGAAAACTTATGAAGCACTAAATGATTCAGGTATCAAGATTCACGTTTCCAGCAATATACTATCAAAGTTTCACTTGAATGAATACTTAGCAAAAATGGTACAACTTTGCCTCTTTACAACAATAGCCAGAATGACATTAACAAAAATAGACACCAAATTTTCACGTTGGTTTTTAGTACTTGAAATAGGAAGAAGTTATATACTACATACAAATTATTTTCAATTCTTCCTCAGCCCTCTCCTTTTCATAAAACAACATATTTTGACAAGAAAAAAAAAAAAAAACTTAGATGCGTGAGCAACAAATTTAATGCATAAAAGAATATTTACCTAGGACAGAAAGAACAACCTTGTACTTCTGGACGGGTGTTAAGAAAATCATTTTTCGTTGTATCATATCCTGTTATGTAATCTAAAATAGAGACGTAAACCTTAATACATCAAATAACATAGATACATTTTTATACACAACAGAGTGTAAAATGTAAATATAGTAAAATCAGATAAGAAATTTTTTTTTATTTAGACATTTATTTAATAAAATACAATTAATAAGCACAAATAAGTTTATTTCAAACTTAAGAAATATATATCTTGATATGCAACAATATGACAGTGTGAAAAATTTCCTTTTAGATCACACATTAATGAAATTTAAGTAGCAATAATATTTCAATATAAAACATGTTTCAATAGATAATAAATAGATACAGAATAATTTAATAATAACAAAGAAAAATATATATATATATTTATTTTACTTGTAATAATATGAAATCTAAAGTAATAATAGAAGAGAATTGCTATGACAATACACTAACACACTGTTATTATATGGAATTATTTTTCTAATTTGTACAATATAAGAAATCAAAAACATGAAAAATAATCATTTAAATTTTGTTAAATTAGCATGGATAAACTGCATTATCTTATACAGTAACTTCATAATAAATGCAGAAATAAAGAAATTTTCTACAGCATATCATTCCTTTATTACTTAAAAGAAAAAATATGTAATTTCTGTTTTTAACTAGTATAGAAATTTTAAACACCTAAATTTGGGGTGAAATTATGTTAAAGTAAATGGCCACAATAGAAATATTATTATTAACTACTATTTTTAGTGAAAACTGTACATGATCGTTAAGAAATAATGCATGTAAAAGTTCTAATTATTCTAGAAATTTTTTTTTATAGTAAATCATTCTCTTTTTTCTTATATAACCCTTTACGACCTGAAACTTTTTTAGCAGAAAGTGAAAGTTTTGTTAGTTTCCCCTAGTTGATAGGATCATATTTGACTGAAAAAAAAAATTTAAAAAATTACCTGGTCTTAGATTAAGCCTCGGAAGGACCCACACAATTGTGTAGGTTCAGTCTTATTGAAGACATTTTTAACTAAACCTACACAATTGAGTAGGTATGGATTATATGAATAAATATTTAAAAATAACAATTTAAGCAAAAAACATTGTTATTTATTAGGATAATTTTAATCCGTCACAATGAAACTGTTTGAAACAATTTTTGTTTTTGGAAAAACATAAATATATGTCACATTTTTTGGATCTCACTCTGGTATGGCTGGTACAGTTTTGCAACCTTCACTTCCTAGCAGTTTTAAGAACATAAAAACAAGGCCAGTGACTTGTTGCATCTATTCTGTTCCCTTCAGAGGGTAGCTTTTTGAGTGGATTGTAAAACTTTGATCTACATGACTGAGCAACATCATCTTCAATCTCCTCTTCTTCACTGGCACTGAGGGCCAGTGTTGCCAGATCTGGCAGATTTCTTATTCAATAATCACCAATGTTTGCCTAATCACTTCGAAGATTGATAGTCTATTATGTATATCAAATATCACTTCTCAAATTACTAATGATTAATGAATAAAAAATCTGCCAGATCTGGCAATACTGCTGAGGACAGCCCGCAATATCTTCTTGTTTGGTAGTCGACTAGTCGTACATCCAACAGTCTATTAGCAACAGATAGACGAAACGATAATAAATCAAGTGTGTTTTTATGGTGTAACTTGTTTGCTTCAGCAAACAAGTCATCTCATACATACAGAAAACAAGAATTTACCACAGCCAGGTCAAGGAAGTGAACTATTGTTTTTCAGATTCACTTCTTTGTTTTAAACCAGGTTCGATATGCCTCCATTTGCTGGTCGCAAATGTCCCCACCCCCACCCTACCCCAATTGACGTACTGTAATTCAAATGCATCAAATATTGTCTTCTGGCCATCTAAAATCCCAAGAATAGTAATGTGTGCATATTATTCTTGACATGGTAAATACCGGACTTACACGAATGTGTAGGTTGCTAGTTTTTCCAACTTTTTTAAAGCCTAATTAAATATTATCAAGGCTAAAATCGATTGAAATCATGAATACAGTATATTAAGATAAAAACTGAATCTAAGCAAATATTAAAAATAATATTTTAAAGGAATTGTGACAGTACTTAAGATTTGTCTTTTGTTGTCACAAGATGGACACTTCAAATAAGTAAAAAAAACTATTCCTGTCTTGCTACTGGTGCCATATAGTTGCATTTCATTGAAACATTTGAAATAAATGAACTTGCACAGTTGTGCAAGTTCGGCTTTAAATGACATGAAAAAGGGAAAATGTTACTTTTTCTTATTTGTTTCCCCAGCCCAATTGTATAGGTCAGGTCATAAAGAGATATAAACATGTAATTGAAAATTAGAGATTGAGGTTTAATAAAAGTAATAGCTTTCCATATATTTATCAGATAATAAGCAAAATTTAACGACTAGCAAGCATAATACCAAATAGCCTATTTCATTATCAATTTTATTCATAAGTTTTTATTTATAAGTAATCAATAGAAAAATATTTACATTGCAATCAGAAAATAATATTTTTTTCTTGCTATATAAAGTATTTTCCACTGAATTATTGCTCAAAAGGATGGATCAATAAAAATAATAAATTGTGCTTTATATTAATAAATATTCTGATGTAGACGACTTTTTATTACACTAACAACAAAAAATCAGCCTCAGCAGAAAGTTTTTGAAAGTTTGTTCATTCTTTAGAAGCTACAAAATATAGCATTTCAGGTCTTCATAGAATAGAAAATTCTAACTATATCACTAACTGCAATAATATAAAATTTAAATATTTAAAGAACTGTCCAAAATTAGATTTTAAATTTACTATAAAAGCATTTTTAAAGTTATGCACATTGTACAACTTAGAATAATGTAAAACATTCCCCCTGAGCAGCAATTGACAAGTATCGAAGGAAATTAAAGAAATCCAGTTAGCTATTCACCATTGGGGGAAAAGTTGTAATTAATTTGGCACTGTCTAATGAATTTTAATAGAGAAATTTCATTAAAGCATTAAAACAATTTAATTGAATTTTATAAAAGCAAACTTCCATTCAAAGAAAAATTATACGTAAAATAAAAGCTTTTTTTTTTTAGAATGGAGGACTATTACTTTCAATCTGGATTTTTTGTAGACCAGTTTTGCATAACACCAAAAATGCACATTGTACAACTTAGAATAATGTAAAACATTCCCCTGAGCAGCAATTGACAAATATGGAAGGAAATTAAAAAAATCCAATTAGCTATTCACCATTGGGGGAAAAGTTGTGACTAATTTGGCACTGTTTAATGAATTTTAATCGAGAAATTTCATTAAAGCATTAAAACAATTTAATTGAATTTTATAAAAGCAAACTTCCATTCAAAGAAAAATTATACTAAAAATAAAAGCTTTTTTTTATTTTAGGATGGAGGACTATTAGTTTCAATCTGGAGTTTTTGTAGACCAGTTTTGTGTAACACTAAAATAAATTAGAAATATTAGTCCTATTGTTACAAATTTGGTATCAAATGAAAGTGGGGATTTTTCTGAAATCCAGGGGTGCAAACAGTCTTTTGACACGACAATTAGATTTTTAAAAATTAACTAAAGTATGAAATTCAGGTGGTAACACTTTAATTTATTTCAATCATTTTAAAAAGTACGTGTCTCATTACAAATTCGCTACCAAATGAAGAGGGTGACTTTTTCTGAATCCAGGGGTGCAAACAGTTTTTGGACACGACAATTAGATTTTTTAAAATTAACTAAAATATGAAATTTAGGTGGCAACACTTCATTTTAATTCATTTCAGTCATTTTAAAAAGTACATGGCCCAGTTTTATGATACAAAAAATAAGATAAAAAATAAATAAATAAATAAAACTTTTTACACACTGAAATTAATAGTCCTCCGTACTGAACTAAATTCTGTCTTTGACAGATTTTTTTTTTTTTTTTAACAATCAATAGAAAATTTTAATTCCATATATTTTTAAGTACGAAAGAACTATATAATACAGTACAGCATCACTTATACATTGATTGTTTATACGTTGTTTAAATTTATATGACATTTTAGTGTGGTCCCAATTCATTCCTATTCATTTTAATGCAAAAATATATCGTTTATACGACGCGCAAAATCGGTTAAAGATCGGTTTTTCAATTTTGTACATTTTTTTGTTTGTTTCTTGTGTTATTTTAAGAATGGGTGGAAATCGCCAGCTATGAGTGACACGCAAGAATGTGTTTAAATGTAGCAGGTGATAACAGCAGGTGTTGGAGTGCTGTGGGATTAGTCGGGAAAACAAGTTTACGTGTACACTGGAAGGATTCATTCTTTTTGCAGGTGGTCAGCTAGCTTCCTATTTTTACACAGTAGTAAAGAACATTCTTTGCTTATCAGTGCACCAACAGCACAGATCTCTATTTTTTTATTCTTCGTTTTAGGTACGGTTTTGGCCACAGTTCTTTTTAGATATGTCTAGAGAACGCAAGTCTATCTCGGTAAAAGAAAAAATTGAAATTTTGAAAGAATTTGATAAATGCTCACCGGGAAGGTCAAAAGCATAGCCTTCTACACTAGATGCCACTCGCGTGGCTCGGAAGCTTGGCAACAGTTGAAGCGGTAGACAGCGCCACCTGGTACAGACTGCACGACTTTTTTATTCAACAGCCACCAAAATTTTTTAAAAGTGAGATTTGATATACATAAAAGGCGAATAGAATCGAAGAAACGTCGATTTTATATATCATATATCACTTCTTAAAATTATTGGTGACGATTGAATAAAAAAGTTACACAATCTGTACCAGGTGGCGCTGTCTACCGCTTCAACTGTTGCCAAGTTTATGAGCCACGCGACAGGCATGTAGTTAAGGAGGCTATGGTCAAAAGTTGACTTGGCTAAAATGATGGGTATTCCAGTTTCTACCTTAAAAACTACTATTCATGATCGCCAAAAAAATGAGAAACAGGCAAAAGCCTGTCGATTTTCGGCATCAAAGAAAATGAGAGTGCAAGAGGGTAAGTTTTCTGAAATGGAAAATGTTTTGCTACTTTTTCAATCAATGTCGTGCATCAAACATTCCAGTAAGTGGTCCAATGTTGATGGAAAAAGCTAAAGAAATCACAATAAAATTGAATTTGGCAGGCTGTGGCTTCACAACAGGATGGTTGCAGAAATTTAAAGCGTGCCACGGGATCACGTGTCAAATTGTAAGTGGTGAATCAAGAGATGTTCTAGCTGATTCTGTCGAAGAATGGCACAAAATTCTGCCAGACATTAAGTGAATATCAACCTAAAATCATTTTTAATGCCGACGAGACAGGTCTTTTTTATCATTTAATGCCGAATCAGACTTTAGCTTATAAAGGCGAAAAAATGTAAAGGTGGGAAAAAAAGCAAAGATTGCCTTACATTGCTCCTTTGTGCAAACTCTGATGGAAGTGAAAAGATCACCTTTGGCAGTGAGAAAATCAAAAAATCCTAGATGTCTGAAGAACATCAAAACACTACCATTGGATTATGATGGCAATAAGAAGGCATAGATGACGACCAAAATTTTACTAGGTGGTTGAAAAAACTTGACAATGTTATGAAGAAGTAAAAACGAAAAATTTTGGTATTCATCGACCAATGTACAGCACACCCACCAGATACTGATTTTCTGGAAAATATAAAAGTTGTCTTCTTTCCTGCAAACTGCACAAGTGTGCTTCAGTCATGTGATTTGGGCCTGATTAAGAATTTAAAAATGCATTATAGAAAACAGTATAACTCGCTATTCGAAGTATTGACAAACCTAATCCCAAGAAAATAAGTGTTCTCAATGCAATGAACATGATTTTGTTGGCTTGGTCTCAGGTAACAAAGAAAACAATAAAAAACTGTTTTATAAAAGTGGTATTTGTACATAAAAAATCTGATGATAATGAGAGTGATGACGTAAGTGATGATGATGAAACAATAATCAATGAAGATTATTGGAATCTGCTCAGAGCAGAGACAATTTTTCATAAATACACGGATTGCGATGAGGATGTAATAACGACAGCGATTTGCAGTGTTGATGAGCTTATTCAGAACTTCCAGTCTGAACCGCATAGTGACAGAAAGGATGACGAAGAATGTCCAGAGGTTGTTTTTCTATCTTTACAAGTTGCTGTGAACTGCACTGAAATATTAAGAACCTATTATGTTTGCTACAATACGGGTGAAAAAACTTTTCGGGATCTTGACTCACTGCACAAATCTCTAATTACAAGTCAATGTCAGTCATCACATCAAACAACCACAGACAATTTTTTCTGTAAACATTCGTAAAATGATTAAAGTTTTTAAAAAAATTGGTGCATACAAAACAAAAATAAAGGTACGTACATTTAAATTGCTTACTTAATTTTTTTTTCCCTTTCTTTCTTTTCTCTATTTTTTATTTTTTGGTTATTTATTTGTTTTGGTTTATTTAATTTATAAAATTATGTAAATCAACACGTTAAACATTGAAATGAAGTGAAATCAAAATTAGTTCTAGTTTTAGAAGTGAAAATAGATTTTATACGACGTTATCGTTAATACGATGTTTTCCGGTAGTCCCTTCGGCGTCGCACAAATGATGCTACACTGTATATAGTTATTTCAAAAAGTTCTTTTAATATGCAAATAAATATGTAACACTGTAGATACATTAATTTATCAATATGTTGATAAATAAACTTCATATTCAGAAATCAATGATAAATTAAAAACAAAACAGAAACCATAAATCTTAGACTTAATAATTAAAACCTTTTTTTGAATACCTTGATGTGAAAAACTAGAATCTTGTATCTTTTTCAGACTTTGGAGGATTTGACTACACACAGCACTATTATTAGTAGACCATTTATCATCAGCACGATTTAATTCACAAAGAGATCCACATACTAAACAGCGATACAAACGACCTTCTTGAACTGCAGCTTTTGTCCTTTCTAATACCATTGCAGGTTTAGCACAAAATAAAACTGAAATGAAAAAAGAAATTTTAATTATAAATTGAGTAACAGACTCGTACACAGTTAACTTTGTTATTTTAATAAAAATCAAACATGCACAATCGATAAATAAATAAAAATAAAAATGAACAGGAAAAATTGAATTTTTTTCAGTCTGATCATGAATTTAAAATAACACAAATGTCTCCTTTATATAAGCACAAAAAGAAAAATAAGTTGTAAAATGGGAAATTCCATCTAGCAACAACTGACATGTCAATTTTATATTCAATTTGCAATTATACCGGGTGATCAATTTAAAAGAGTACCCATTTGTTTTTTATATTATCCATATCCCTAATATAATATTTAAATCCAATTTTCCAACTTCAAATGTAAAAAACTTAAAAATGTTTAAAAAAAAAAGTAGACAATTTACTCAGACCATATCAGCAGAATCTGATTTAGAATTAATACAGATATTCATGTGAATTAATGTTTAAAAAAACAGTTTTCCCTTTAAAAAATAAATAAATAAAATAAAATAAAGAAAGAAATGACACCCACACTTTAACCCTTTCACTATTGTTTCATTTGTCATGTCAGGTCTCATATATGGAGGTACAAATTAAGCACAAAATGGACTGTATCTCTGATTTATTTTAAACACAAACTCAAGGTGGGATCTCCTTCAAGGATCCCTGTTTTCACTCTCGAACACAGAGGGTGCAGCCTCCACACAGGTGTGTGCACACCTTATTACATCATATTGTAACTGTAACAGATGCCCGTACATTCCCCCGGGACTTGCAATGCTTGTTAACATTCAAGAAATCTATTATAGCATAAAGCTTCAAATAAATGTGCAAAGTAAAAATGCATCAGTGAAAGTTCATTTTTATTTTAGCTCCAGGTGTTAAGTGTGAAAAATGTATTTTTGGCAGTTCAAGTAAAAACAAGTTGTTTAAAAAAACAAAAAAAAAAAAAAAAAAAAAACTAGATTTTATACCATTGTAAAAAAAAACAACAACAAGTTTAGCAAAAATTAATTTCAACAACAATTTATATAACAATTAAGTTCAACAATAATTTAGTTAGTCAAATCTTTTAATTAAACAACAATATAACAACCATAGGTAAACCCCAGGCAACAGATTAAAAAAAAAAAAAAGATATTGATGACCAGCACCACTAAAACTTAACAACAGGGTTGTTGATTTTTTTTTTCAAAAAAATCGATTTTTTTAAAAATTTAAATCTGATTTTTTTTAATTTAAATCAAGATTTATTTGATTTTAATGATTTTTTAAAACTATTCATGCATTATTGTACAACATTTGTGTTTTATTACGTGTATGTGTGTACATATATGCACTATATCCACACTATCAATCATTTTACTTAAATTATAAAAATATAAATATTTTATTTCCATAGAAAAAATCCATGCAGGCATTTATTACCAATATTTTTATTCAACATAGTATCTTCACAGTAAGAAATAATTTTATAGCAATCATAAATGCAGTAACATGAGCCACTCAACTTGAGACTTGACTTTGTAGCTACAATAATGTAAAGTAAAGAAAATAAAATCTTACTCATGGTATGGAACACCTGACACAGCTTCCAACTCTCCCGAAAAATTTGGGAGGCAATCTCTTTAAAACAATATCTCCCGAATTTTTCAAACTGTTTTTTTTTTTTTTTTTTTTTTTTTTTTCTTTTCTCTGGTCCATACCTGCCAACATTGTGAACAACTCTTCAGGAGAAATATTTGTAAATTTCAGGAGTTTTGAGACGCATGTCAGGAGTAAAATGTGAAAAAAAAAAAAAAAAATGTACTAAATTATGTTTAAAATTAAATTATTTTTAAATCCCAATTACACAATCATAACTAACAGTTAATATTACACAATAAAGTAATTTTCAACTCTAATTAATTAAAATAAAAAATTAAATGTAAAATAATAATAATAATTTTCAACTATTAAAAAATGCTCTAGGATTAGACAATAACAGAAAATTAATTTTGTAAAGCATTATATGTAGTTTTCTTTGCTTTTGTTAATTCTTGTTCCGGAAAAACTACGTCATAACAATTTACAGAAGTACTTTTGCATTTTTCTACTAAAATTGCTTCTAAAGTTGATCTGTTCATGCTGGATCTATATTCTGTTAGATTTTTCTTTACAATAGAAAATACCCTTTCACAACCAGCATTGCTATGTGGTAGGAGGAGTATAGTCTTCATAATTGAAGGTAAATGATTGTATTTTTTTTATCCATTGTGATCTCTTACATTTTCGATCAGTACCTATGCTTTGTCGCACCGTGTCGATGTTAAGATTTCATCATTTAATGAATCAACTTGATAACAAGAAAATTCTTTTTCTGTGTCATCTCTATCCCCTTCAGGAACGGCAAATAGGTTTAGAAAGTACTCAAGTGAATTTCATTCTATGTCTAAGCAAAATATCAGCTATTTCTGCATGTTATAGACATCATCAGTGAGTGGAAATTTTCTAATTATATAAGAACTCGCTTCTGAATAGAAATTTCTGATAGAAGAATAGAATTTTGAAAGAATTTCAGGTGATAGATTTTCATCTTTTATAAGTTGTCTAGTTTTACCCCCAATAACCAGTTCACTGTCTTCTTTCTGATTTTTAACATTCGTAAAATTAATCTCATAAATTGAGCTGCAACGGAGAATAGCTGTGGGTTTTATGAACCTTGATAAAATATTCTCATATAACGAGAACATCTCCCTTTGATATTTATGTATCATCACATTTGCAGCCTCAAGTATTGGAATAACAGACTGCAAAAAATACATATATAATTTGGTTAATGGACATTTAAAGGAAACTTTTATTCATAGAAATGTTGAGGAAGAACCTTTTTCTTCTTCGCAGAAGAACTTCTGTAAAACCTCCCATTGATTAAGAAATTTGTCAATGGCTTTTCCCATAGTTAGCCATTGTGTAGCACCATATTTCAAAATTTTTCGGTAATCAACTTCACAGTCTTCTGCACATACCTTAAGAAGTTGTAAACGTTTAGTACTTTTTTTCAAATAATAATATACATCAACCAAAAAGCTTTCAACTTTTAAAATCTGTTATTTTCTTTGTTGCGTGCTGAGTAGCAAGATGAATTAAATGACATGCACAACCATGTATAACAACATTAACATTTTCTTTTTTAATAAATGCTCCGACACCCTTATGTTCTCCTAACATCACCGATGCATTGTCTGCACAGAAAGCTACACAATTGGTCCATGGAACACTATTTTTCTGTAATGTATCATTCAGAAGTTTAAAAATATTCTCACCAGTTCCATCATTCTCAAGTTTGCTTAAAGAAAGAAGTGCAGAAGAAATTTCAGAAGAGGATTCATCCAAAAATGTTATAACAATAGGAAATAATTTATCATCCACCACAGAATTACTTCTATCTGTGGCCAGAGTAAACTTTTTTTCCCTGATAAGAGAAAACAACTGCTCCTGGGTTGATTTAGCAAAATATTTTACAATTTCAGTCATTTTGGTACGGCCAGAACGATATTTTTTTGCTATACTTGAATCCGGAAACATTCGCTGAAATAGGAGACTAGCATGGTCAGCAGAAGCCATAGGTAAGTTATACTCTACTAAAAATTTAGCAAAAAGTGCTTCTGCTTTTGTAACCTTCAAGTTATCTTTTGGAATTAGCATTTTATTGATATTTTGATTTGAAGCTCTAATTGCAGCGTTTTCCCGATGACGTAGTCCTTCAACATGGTGCAAACAATCTGTAAGGCCATCATGTGCTACAGAGAAATCACAATTACACACCTGACAGAAAATATGATGGGCCGATTTCGTTGATCTTGTTAAAACAGGCCACTCTTGAGAATTCTCCTTTCGATAAACTTGCGCATGTTTTTTACTAGACATCACTGTAAGTGTAATATTTACAGCCAATCGCAACACAAACTAATAATACATCGCCAGTAAAAACGAAAGCAAATTAATATTACGTTGCGGGCGAAAACGAAAGTACAAACAACACAAACAATAACAATAGGAAAGAACCGAAAAGCGATACACTACGCAGTCAATTGTCACACAGAATCAGTCAATGCCGATTGAATTCTTCCCAATAGTCTCGTTAACAGAGCGGAAACCACGCCTATGAAAAAACGCCGATTGGTTTCTTCTTTCTAGCCTCGTAAACAGAGCAAATGCCATGCCCTTAAGGAACCACTGATTGGTTTCTTTCTTCTAGTCTCGTACACAGGGTAAGGGCTACGCCTACAGCTGAGTCTAAATCGCTGGTTTTGAGATTAGATAAGGAGATTCTGAAAAATATCCGGAGTAAAACGGCACTTTTGCGGAACACGCGGAGTTAAGCGATATTTCAGGAGAAACTCCGGAAGAAACGGAGTACTTGGTAGCTATGCTGGTCTTCCCCATGCTGACATTTCAGGCATGTGATTTTTCCATGATTTCTCTGAAATCTGCAAATTTTTTAAATCTGATTCGCCGAATACAGCAAATTTATTTTTTCCGTTTTTATAAAAGTCATGGATATTGTTTGTTTTAAAAAAAGAAACTCCAACGATCGGCGATCAAATGTTTTATGAAAGCTCCCGATTCCCAATCTTTCTCCATCTACAACATAAATGTCAATATTCATTTCAAACTTGCTTTATGAGATTCTAGAACCTGTAAAAAAATAGAATCGTTAATTATTTCTTGCTCAAGTAATTATTTTTTCCTTCCACCCCCACGCCCCCTATTTTTCTCCCTAACAATCAGCAATCAAATGTTCTGCAGAAGTATTTTATTTCTCAATCTTTATCAATCTGCAACATAAATGAAAATATTCATTTTAAACTTACTTTATAAGATTCTAGAAGTAGAACTGAAAGAGTTTAACATTTCTTACTCTGTAATTATTTTTTTTTATCCTCCCCTCCTCCTTTTCCCCATCTTCAGATAGTTATCAATGATCAATTCTAGAAACAATAAAGCAATCAAAGTGCTCAATATTTCTCACACATGTAATTATTCTTAGACTTTATTGCTAAACTTAATGAATCTATTTATTTTCCCTCAATTAAATTAAATATTCATATGTCATATCTATACCAAATGTGTAAGCGTGGAAGAGAAAAAAAAAAAGATTTTTCTGGTAAGAAAATTTTTCCCAAATCAGTGCATGTATATATATAATTTCAGTCTGGTTAAATTTTAATATAATGTTATGTTGTAGTATTTTAAATTCAGTATGTATTATTTATTTTTCATATTATTTGCAATAAGAAGAAAGCCTCTAGATACTGCAAAATTTTCATTTGCTCCTTCTCTTTCCAACAATTACTATGCTATCAGTATTCTACTTATGACATAAATTATGTCGTATACAAAGTCTCCCTAATTTTGATTCTCAAAGGTTGGCAGCTATGACATGAAATAATTTTGGAAAAGGATAATTTAATAAGAAAAATAATATAACTGAAGCAATGTATTAAGAAAAATATATTTTCACTTACAGTTTCTAAACAAAATAATAATAATAATAATAAAATAAAGAATAATAACAATAAAGAATTAAGAAAAAAAAAAAAGATTATATCCAAAAACAATTCTTACTTAGGCTAAATAAATATCACTTGAATCAAGAAAATTTTTTCACACTTTACTCATTAACAAAATTCACATTTTCATTACCATCTTAATATTTCCACTTATTCTCTTATCTTTTTTACTTTCTGAGCATACATATGTAAGGAAAGTATTGTAATCATGTCAAAAATCCGAATTCGAGACTTTGGTATTTCTATATGGTTTCAGGTGCCCTGAGTTCATTTTCACTATATTTACGATGATGTATGTATGTGTGTGTGTATGTATATCTGTGAATGAACACGCTAGCATCTAAACGCTTTGTTCGAATGAGCTGTAAGTTGGCACGCATGTTGCAAGTCACGGTAGTATGAACCCTATTGATTTTGATGAATCTAGCACTTATAGTTTTTTTTACAGGGGCACAAAAAAAAATTCTTTATCATTATGGCCTATGGGACCAAAATCTTAAAAGTGCGATAGCATCTAAACGCCTTATTCAATTGAGCAAAAAAATTATACACATGTTATAGGTCACAGATACTCAATCCGTATAGATTTTGGAGAATCTAGCACTTATAGTTTTTTTACAGGGACACAAAGAAAAATTCTTTATAATTATTGCCTATGGGACCAAATTTTAGAAAGTGTGATAGCGTCAAAACGCCTTATTAAACTGAGAAAATAACTTATACACATATTATAGTTAATAGTTGCATGAAGATTCGCCAAGGTCGCCAAACTCCGAGTCAAATTTTGAATGATGGAGAAAATTATTTTTAGATCCATCTACACCTCTAACGGATTCGTCAAATTTTATATGTTTTATCTCGATAACGCGTTTCTTTTGAGGATCAAAAACTCTATATCCCTTAGTATAAGCAGCATATCCAATAAAAATACCTTTATGCTCGACAGGATCTAATTTACTTCTGTATATTTTAGGCAAATGATAGAAACATAAACTTCCAAAAATACGAAAATAAAAAATATTGGGCTTCCTTCCATCCATTTTTCATAAGGGGTTGTTAATTTATCAGTTGAATGAGGCAATCTATTTCGTACATGTACATAACATTGCAAGGCTTCTGCCCAAAAACTAGGTTTCAATTTAGATGATAATAATAAAGTACACACAGCATTCATGGAGTCGCCCATAATCTTTTCTGCAACACCATTCATTTCCGGTGATGCTACATTACTCCTCTGATGTTTTATTTTTAACTTTAAAAAATACGCATTCAGCTCTTCACAGCAAAATTCGAGTCCGTTATCCGTACAAACATTTTTAACTTTACGATTTAGTTGTCTTTTGTGTGTGGCTTATTTATGTGTGTCCAACACCCATTGTAACGGGATTTTGCAAAAGTCCCCCCCTTTTACCTCCTTGGGAATGGGGTGGGGAATAAAAGAATAAAATCACTAATTCACTGACCCAACACAGCCGTGGCGATTCTATGGGAGATGCAGTCACAAATTTTGGTGAGCAAGTAGGTTTTAGGTCCCTGACCCCCACTAAGATGGGATTTTACGAAATACTCCCCCCCCCCCCCACATTTCCCCCTTAGGATGGCATAAGGCAAAAACGCTTTTATAAGCATAACTCGGCTCCAAATTGCTTTATGGTGAAGAAATTGCAGATGGAGAGACAGGACTTGAGTACAAAAAAATCATTTTCTGCGATTTTAGAATTTTGGATTTTTATGAGAGGGGGTAAAAAAACGACTTTTGGAGTCAAATTTAGGAAAATACGGATTTTCGAGTAAAACTCTAGCAATAATAACACAAAGATACAAAAAACGCCAAGCGTCTTCCTGAGGATATTTCCAAAAACTCATTTTTGTTTTTTTGTGATTTTTGATTTTTTTTTGGGGGGAGGGAGTTTTTTTTTTTATATGTCGAATGGTTATGCATACTCAAGACACACACTACAAAGGGATTTTGTAAAATTCTACCTTATCCCCGATGGGGTGGGGTGGGGGCAAAATCATGTTTCCAACTGTGCTCCAAACTATCTTAGACGATTTTTTATGTGCAGGCTGGTTATGCTTTCCCAACATGCATTATAAAGGGATTTTGTGAAATTTTCCCTTCGTCCTCTTTAAGGGCCGGGAAGGGGGGGGGGGCAAACACGTTTTAAAGAGCAACCTTGCTCCAAATTATCTCAGGAAAGTGATTTTTTGATATGTCGATTAGTTATGTGTACCCAACACACACAAACTACAAAGAGATTACTTGAAATTCCGTGCTATGCCCCCCTCCTTGAGGGTTGCGGGGGGTAAAAAACATGTCTCCACAGGTAACTCTGTTCCAAATTATCTTAGAATGGCAATTTTTGATGTGTGGACTGCTTATGCATATTCAACACACACTACAAAGTGATTTTGTGAAATGTCACCCTACTGCCCCCTTAGGGGTTCGGGGAGGGGAGGGAGGCAAAAAACATGTACTCATATGTAACTCTGCAGTAAATTACTAGGAAGGAGATTTTTTATGTGTGGGTCAATTATATATATCTAATTCATAATATAAAGAGATTTTGAGGAATTCCACCCCCCTCCTTCTTTCTTTAAGAGCGCGGCAGGGAGGGGGGGGCTAAAAATACACCCTCGTCAACTCCTTCGGGCTCACTTTGCACGATTATATCAACCGGATCGGATAAGTTCCAATCAACTGGATCATCGGCGAGTAAGTCCAAATCGGAAAACGGGGCACCCTGTACAGCTCCACTGTCCTTACCATACAAATCCACACCAAAAGAAACATTCAGCATTTCGATGATCTTATTCTCCTGATGCAGCCAAACTCTGTAACCTTTCGTCCTAAGAGCGTAACCAACTAGGACAGCCTTCTCAGACTTGTGACAACTTATGTTGATGCCTCTGCTTAGGGATACCTGCATATACCACCAAAACAAAAGGTATTAAATGTCGAACCGTAACTGAGGGTTTATGTCCAAAATGTAATTTGAAAGGGGTCTTCTTCTCACCTCGGTGAATCACTCTGTTCCACATGTGAGTAAAATAAAAAACTGCTTCCGACCAAAAATGAAGAGGTAAACCACTGTTCACCAACATTGCCCTAACACAGTTCATCGCTGTCTGGTTGAGGCGTTCACAAACACCGTTCTGCTCAGGGGAGTACGTGTTTGTTAATTCGTGAACACTACCATTCACGTCACAAAAGTCCTTGAAATCGTTGTTCACAAATTCAGTTCCGTTATCAGTTCGAATGAACTTCAACTTCCTCCAACAACCTCTCAGCTCGATCAATGTCACAAACAAAAACTTAAAAAACCTCATACTTCATTTCAAGGGTAGATAGCAGTCCTTTCAGAAAATATGTCAACAATTGATAAAAAATAATTTCCCCCCTTATATCCCTTGATCTTAATAGGTTCCCAAAATATCCATAAAAATGCGTTCCAGAGGGCCATCACATTGAGTACTGGAAAAAGCTTTAAATTGAATCCTTTCCTGCTTTTCTAAATGGCAGGGTTCACAAAAAAACTCAGAAGATTTTAATTTAGGCAGTCCTTTTACAACGTTACATTTACTAGTGTGAATTACAACTCTGGACTTACATGACCAAAACGTGCATGTAGGATTCAACACTATTACTTTAACATTAAATGACTTACAATTAGAACCATTAGAAACCTGCCTCCCATTTTTATTTAAGACTTTTGGATATACGTTATAAATTCCATATTCAGTTTAGCAGAAAAAATCTTTTTACTATTTTTGTCAAGTACATCAATTTTTCCCCCTTTGCCAGAGAAACTTGCTACATTTACAGGGTTCCCAGCATGAAAGACACTCAAAAATAGTTGATTTAGTTGCCTTTAATGTGTGAAATTGTGGCCAAAATAGTAGCCACTCTGATCCAAATAGTAGTCTTTGATAAAAAAAAAAAAATCAATAAAAATATAATATTTAAGTAGTTTTCGGTGATAATGTGTTCAGAAGATGTAAAATTGACCTAAGAAATTAGATACTTTTTATGGAAAAGAAAACTGATACATGCGTAAAGGCATATAAAATAAAAAAAATCGGTAGAGGTTTTTTTTTTTTTTGGAGACATCAATATATTATATTTTGAACACCAGTAGATTATTTGAATATAATAAATTTTCAAACTGTAAATCGAAATTAAATAGAAGAAAAAAATCTTATACTACCTAAAAAAGAGAATAGTAATTTAAATATATATATGTCATGCCTTACCATTATCAGGGTATAAATAAAGCTTAGCATCTGCAACTAGTAAAGGGTTAATTCCATTTTTTTCATAATATAAAATTTCCATAGCATTTACTAAACGCTGTATGTATCCATCACTTAGAGTTCTGTTACCTCCTATAACACAACCACCATTATCATCAAACTCCATGTATGATGAAATTTGGCTCTGTGGCATACCCCATACTTTAGGAATTAGTTCTGGTGGTATACTTGGGAGTGGTTCTGTAAAAAAGAGAAAGGAAAAATTATGAAAAATAATTAAGATAATTTATCAACCCACAAAATATAATGACAATATCAGGGGTCGATCCAGGTTTTAAATTTTGGGTCCCCTTTTTGTGAAAAACAAAATATTTTTGTGAAAATTTTACTTAGTTTGTGGAAAAAAAAAAAAAAAATAGTGTAAAACCTTCCATTTTAACAGTTATTCTAAGTAGTTTTTAAATATCAAATTGAGCCAATTAATTAAAAAAACTAAAAATATAGAAAAAGGATCACTTTTATAAAATAAAAAGGCTCATTTAATAAATTTAAATTTTGTGAAGGGTCCCCATTTATGGATCTGAATTTTGTGAAGGGTCCCCATTTATGGATCTGAATTTTGTGAAGGGTCCCCATTTATAGATTTGAATTTTGTGAAGGGTCCCCATTTATGGATTTAAATTTTGTGAAGGGGCAGCAAAGGGGACCCAGTTTTTGCCTGGATCAACCCCTGAATATCAATTATGTAGATAAAAGAATTGAGTTTTATTTAATACCATCTAAATACATTTAATAAAGCTTTATACAAACTACAACCTCTCACTCAGGAAAACATACTTATATGATAAAATAACACATTAAATAATATATATAATTAATATATATATAATTAAAATATAAATGCTTTATTAAAACAGAAAATTTATAATTTATAAATATATATCAAAATTTTTTTTTTTTTTTTTTTTTTACAACTTTACAAGAAGATCTCACACACTGATAGGAATATGATGAAAAATGCTGCTTACTTTTTTGTATACCAACTAAGGGTATATAATGGTTGTGACTATAGCTACTCCAGGCAATGCATATAGGCTTATTAAGAGTATTATCTTTCCCTTTACACATTTCAGGATTCACAAAACCTGGCAGAAAAAGGGCTGTAACAAAAATTACATTAAAAATATGACTAATAATGAAATGTTTATAAAAATGCTAATTAAATTGAAAACAAAATTCATAAGCATTTCAAAAATGAAATAAAATTTTAGTTCAGGAAAGTGGAGCACTTTGGGACTTGGCACATTTTAAACTTCAGCTTTAATTTTGTAAATAGGAATTAGTTTTCTTAGGTCAGCATAATCTACTCTTAGTGTAATTTAGAATTTCTAACATTAGCAGGGAAAGATTAATCCAATTTTCTTTGTTTTGAAAGATTCAAAGTTACATTAATGGGTAATTTTATAAACAAATTTCTGGTGCAAGATATGAAATTACTCAAATCCAAGCATGTGGGAATTAAAATATAGACCTTTCATAATAATTTTAATGTTTAAAATTGCATTGTACTGCTAAGCCCAACTTTTTGACAGTTACATTATGATAATGATCCAAGTGGGGCAGGTTGAGACACTCGCTCAACCCCAGCACTATACAATGCAAAGAAAGCAATATTTGCATATACTATATAAATTTATTAAGAAAATTGTTTTTCCTTTAAAATTTAGATGTGAGCAATTTTTGAATGTAGAATACAATATTTGTTAAGATACTATAATAGTATACTATATATTGTCATTTATCAGGCTGAGTCTATAAATAAAATTTCATTAATTAGTATTAGAGTTAATTAGGCTTAGTATTTTTTATGCTTTAAAGTTTTATTGTCAATCTCTCAGGGCAGGATGGGACACTGCAAAGATTTTTTATTTTTTTTTACTGGAATTAAATTTGATGGAATACTGCACTGGAATAAATTTTAACTGAAACAGAAATGTTTAAACTTTATGTCAAACTGAGTTTGGTGAAAATTGAATAAAAATTTTTTTTAAAAATCATTATGTAAAAATTTTCCCAAAGTGCCCCATCTTCTCTTAATACAAATTTAAAATATTTAATGCCAGTTCATAAAGAAGCAGCCAGGTTCTTGTTGCAGGTTTTAGAATGCAATTTATTTAAAATGTATTCTTGAAATAGTCCAACAAAACTGTCAGTTCAATTAATATAATTAATGGTCCCATAAAATTGTCATTTGTATCACTAAAGTCACTATTCAACAAATATTCTTGAATCAGCCTAATAAAACAGTCATTTGTATCATAAAAATAAAGTAAACTGTGTTAAATACATGACAGAGGAGGCATTTCACTGACTGAGGTACAATGATCAAATTGCTTGAAGTACAATCTCTAAGATATCACTGCACAGAACAACTGCCTGAACATAACTGGAGATTGATTCTGACTTCTTTGGAAAGAAATAGTCATTTTTTCAATTGGCATTTCTTTATATACCAATATTCAGCAGAAGAGTGATTCAGCACTTCGAACATTATAATCAAATGATAACGAAATACTCTGTATTCTGTTCAAACTTTCAACCAATCCAGATAAAGAATGAAGATGCATATGTTTTATGCTTATGATTTATTATGATTACATGCCAGGGCGCGAAATTTCCGCTCTCCAGCTCGCCATTGGCGAGTGAAATTTTTACTTTGGCGAGTAGAAACTTGATCTAGTTATAGATAGAATTCTTACACGATAAGGTGACAGAAATGTTCTTTTTATAGATTTAAAAAATGCAAAATCTTGCCACATTATAACCTCATATTTAACCTCTCTTTTTCTCTTCTCGGAGTGCCGAGTCTGTGTGCGCGCTGCCCGACAATCGCCCCAGCCTGGAAAAAAAAAAAAAAAAAAAAAAAAAAAATGCTTAGTGCATGCATAAAAGTTTTAATCTCTTCGGGCAGTTTCGTTTCTTCCATTGTGATTTCTTCAAGCAGAGCGAGAATAGACGAGCCCACTGTTATAATTTGTAATCAATGATTTTATCGAAAAAGTAATTCCGAAATGGCTATTTCAAATGACAACAATGAACAAGTTATACTCATCGACATTTCGTCTGATTACAGAAATAAAATGGACGAAAAAGACATTTCTGATATAAAAAGTGAAATAAATAATGATTCTTTGCATTTATAGATATTTTAATCTTTTTCAAATCTAAATGATAATGATTTTTGATTACAGATGATTATGAGACATGATGACACACTTTTAATCTATATAAATTTAGGTATATTTCTAAAAGCTTTTCAGGTAGTTGGGAAAAATAAAAAACCCGAAATACGTAAAAAAAAAAAAAAAAAAAAAAAAAAGAACTATTTTGTGGCGAGTAAAACTTTTTTTTCCGCGAGTGTAAGATGGGTTGAAATTTCGGGCCCTGTTACATGCTAATGCGAGCAGAGGATTGTTATATTAAATAAAGATCCTTTAATCTTAATTTGTTTGTTGTCGTATGATAAGAAATAAATAAAAGTGTGTAGCGAAATCACAGCAAAGAAAACAACTCTCCAACAATATGAACTCATGAACTTTTATACTCACTTATTCATAATCTGTATTTTCTTTTGATGTAGTAGTATAAATAGCAAAAGATCATGTATCGCAGTTTTCCATTTCAGTTTAATTGTAGCATCTTGATGAAATTTCATAACAAGTAGAGGCAGGATCATACTTTAAATTTAAAGCAGCCAAATAAAACTTTATGTTAGGGTGGCAGTTAAAATGAATACAGTCGCTGAAACATATTTACTTGGCAAAATAACTTGTATGTTTTAATTTAAACTGAAATACTTTTGAAGATTTTACTTGACATTTTCAGCTAAGTACCTAGTCATCCTCAGAGCAGCCTTTCTGATTATTGTTGTTTCTCTGTCTTCTAGGTGTTAATAAATAGCACCATCTTGGTTTCTGACTAGTTCCACATCATTACATGCATGCTCATCCATCAAAATTTCAACAGTTTCGCATTTCATTGTGTCTGTGTGTTTTTCATCATCTGCAACTTTTTAAATATTTTCAAAGTCAATGTTTATTTTTTTCGTCGCAGTTGTTTTTAGTTAAGTCAGTGATAATTTTATTGTATTTTATGTCACTGGAATATTCTTTAATTCTTTTGTTTATTTTGAATTTAATAATTCCTATATAGCTCATTGTTTGTTTGTTTTTTATCTTGATATATTATTTTAAAAATTCCTGCAGTTTGTGTTTATAATTTCGAATATGGCTGGAAGGGTAAAAAAATTAGAAATTGAGTTAGACCACTCAAAATTGGTATATATAGGTTTTGGGGGGCCTACAAGTCGAATGAGGATATTGTGGAAAGTTTAAAATTATTATTTGGGGCAGGAAGGGGGGAAAAAAACTTTGAAACTGAGTTAAACCATTCAAAATTGGTATATGTGGGTTATTGGGGCCTACAATTTGAATGAGGATATTTTCGAAAGTTCAAAATGTTCATTCAAAAATGTTTCTGTTAGGTTTTATTGGAATATTGATGTACATTTTAGCAGCTTTCACTCTAATTTTTTTAGGAATGCCTTTATTATAACTATAAGGAATTAACGTTGTGTATTCTGATTTAGTTTTTTGTCTGCTTTTGATTTGATTGAGTCATTTAATCCTATTTTTGTATAATTTCAAATTTTTACAGAATCTTGTTAATCTCTTAATATATGATAAAAAGGATGTAAAATTTAAGTTCTTTATAAATCAAAGTTTCTCTCAAGCAGTTTCAGAATGGTATTGTGCCCCCCAGTGGCAGAAAGTTTTGTAGCTGTCTACAACAGGCTTTAAAAATTTCATAATCTGTCTCCAAAATTTGCATGTAATCAGGGGTAAAAATGGCTTACACTCAAAAAACCTGAAAGCTGATGGGGAAGGGGGGTTAACATCAGTGGTGATCTCGTGCAACAATACATGAATACAATTTTACTACAGAACAATCTATAAACAATTATACAAAAATAAGTTGAACTCATTCAATTAAATATTTTATAGCAATGTTTGACACAACACAATATAAATAATTATAAATAATAAAAGTATTAGTTTTAGTTTTGATACAGAAATTTTTATAAGTGAGTTGTTATCCGAAAGTTGCAGACAAATTTTTTTATCAGTGCAAACAAAAACTGTCCGCAAGCCATTTTTCTGTGTCTGCGACTATGTCTCCGTGTGGCAGTGTTTCTTCTACTGGGTTGTGCCCTGTCTGCCTTTTGTTTGAAAAAATAGCATCCTTCTTGCCCCTCATCTAAGATAATTACACTCTTACTGCCCTTTGTAAAAAAAATAAGCTTTAAACTGAAGATAAATGCTATAAATATAACTATTATGCATGACAATCAACATTTATTCATACATTAGTAACAAGTAAAAATAAAGAAATTTAAATTTTTTCTTGTATGCAGACTTATAATTGAATTACAAAATTAAGTATCTGGATTTTAAAGGTTTAAAAATGTGCCCTAAGAACTGAAAACTACCCTCAAAAGAATATAAAGAGTGCTCTTTTTTTACTAGCAGCACCCTACCCTTTTTTAAATCTGAGGGGAAACTCTCTATTAATACAGTCAAACCTAGTTTACATGAACACGCTTAATGTGAATTATTTTTAACATGAACTGTTTCCACAATCCCCGTCAAAAAGAAGATTAGTTTAGTTATATAGAAATTAGTTACTGATAGCATGAACTACTGATAAGATAACATAAACACATTTTTTATTCCCCTTGAGATTCACGTTAACGAGGTTCGACTGTATTACAAAAATAATTGATAATGGTAACAATGAAATGTTTTTAATTAAAATATTACAAATATAGATAATTTAAAAAATTTATGTTTTAAAATACCAAGATTTCATTTTTAATACCTGAATAATCACCGCACTTTTGCATGCACTCTAAGGAATCAAGAAGTATAATTGGACGTCTCAAAACATTGGCTAAGCCAAATATATGAATGTTTCTCAAACCATGCAATTCACCCTCAGGAGGCTGAAAATCAGGATCACATTCATCAATTATTGACCGCCATTCATCTGTATCGATAAAATCTTTAAACAATTCCTAAAAGAAAGAGAAAATTACTTAAGGACCATAAATATAAATCCATTATGATCAAAAACGAGTTTCTTCCAAGATAGATAGTGAAAGAATACCAAAAGGTAGGAAATATGGACAATATAGAAATTAAAGTATATCAATTCTACAAAAGAATTAAACTCAAAGTATTATTTATATCAAATTTAAAATGAATAACTTAATATTAAATATATATATCATTTTTGGGAGAAAAAAGCTTTTTAAAATAAACTATATATTTTCAACCAATTCATTTACAATTGAAATGAAATGCTAGAAAAGATAATTTTTTTGTGATTTTTGATTTTGACTTTTTTGTAAAACAATAGAAATAAGGTATTAGTCCAACTAATTCTTTATTTCTACATAAAAATGCATTATTTTACATTATAAGTATGTTGCTCTATTATGCAACATATGCAATTTTTTGTTTATTACTAATATTTTGTTTGTTTTATAAAAACATTAGCTGGGTTGCGCCTGCCTAGCTGGTCAATGGATCTGGAGGCCCTATTGCCTTCAGCAGCATTGATTGCTATAGCAAATTGCCAACTCTAAAATTTAACAGAAAAAGAACAATATAGTGAAAGCGATTAATGTAACAATTATATATATATATACAGAACTAATTTGAGTCCATACAGCAAAAATCCACGTGTTTTTAAAAAATTATTTCTGAAATACGTGATTACTTCTTCAAAAATCTACAAAATTGATAGCGGGTGCTGCCAAAATAGATTTTTTTTTAGATTATTTTAAAATGCAGAATCCTATGGCCAATGTTTGAATTAAGTTATGTTTAATAACAATTTATGTGAAATAAATAACATGTTCTAAAAACTTTTTGTAAATTATTATCAGCACATAGGAACAAATACATGTGATAAAAGAGATATAATTTTTAGCCAAAGTGTTTATTCATTGAGTTTCTTTTCAATGCAGTCCTTTGTATAAGCAACTTACAGGCATTACACAATTTTTATTATATTGCAACCTTTCACACCTTATTTTCAAATTCCCTTTCATTTACACTTTACACATCTATAGTGTCAAGGGCATAACCAGAGACATTATCTATTGGGGGCTAAGATCAACATTAATTTTTTTCAATGGTCAAAAATGAAAGTTTATCTAATTTTAAAGTAATCCTGGGACCTAGGAGGGAGCCTTGAACACCCATAGCTCTTTCTGGCTACTACCCCCTTGTGTAGAGCTCACGGATTAGGAGAGTCTATAGGATATATAACGAATGTTACGGAAAGGTAGTAATTTTCATCTTACATATAGAGGGCTACCAGATCTGGAAAATCCACCAATCAGAGCATTTCACAGTGTTCGGAATTTCAAAAAAGCTGGCCAAAAGTCGAAATTAAAGAAAACAAGTGAAATTGTGATGTATATATATGTTTTCGAGGTCGCTGAATCCGAATCTGACATTGGTTTCTTGAAAACTTCAAAGGCAAACTCAAAAACAAGATGGCGGATCCAATATGGCAGACAAAAAATTAAAAAATTAATATAAGATGGATAATTCTTACATTAAGGGGTTTTTGAGGGCACTGAATTCAAATTTGACGTTAGTTTTCATAAAAAAAGTGATATTACACTCAAAAACAAGATGGCGGATCAAAAATCAAAAAATTGATAGATGAAGGATAATTTTCACATTTAAGGGTTTTTGAGGGCGCTAAATTCAAATTTGATATCAGTTTTTATAAAAAAAGTGATCTTGCACTCAAAAACAAGATGGCGGATCCAATATGGCAGACCAAAGTCCAAAAAATTAAAAAATTAAATTAAAAAGTTAAAACGCTTTTACACATACAGGGGCAGGCGGGGGCACCCAATTCTTTAATGGCTGAATAAAATGGACATCCCTTAACACTCTCCACTTTGAATCAATGCGGGATCTTGCGAGATAAAAAAGTTTCCATACTTTGAAACTTTTGGTTATGTTATAATTGAGGTTAACTTCAAAAAGCCGCTCAGGAGATCATTTGATGAAAAAAAATACAGCATAAATATTATCTACTAACCTCCACAATTGTCGGCCACAGGGTTGGCAGGTTTTTGACACATGACAGTTTTTGACGGTTTAAACCACAGTTTAAACTAGGGATGAAACGGATATCCGGTAACTATCCGGTATCCGGCCTATCCGGCTGAGTTTTAAATATCCGGCGGGGTACCGGATATCAGCACACCGGATACGGATATCCGGCAATTTCAAGCCGGATATCAGACGGATATCCGAAGGAGAAAATTCAAGCTTAAACTCCCATCAGATGCAAATTTTGCGACAATTATTTAATTTTTTTATCAGATCAGTTGTAGCTTGTAAAGGATTTTTTTTTTTTTTTTTAAGTTGGCTTCTGCAAAAATTGATTTTGGACTCATTAGCAAACAAATTTAGCCAAAAGTAGCTTCAGGTCTAAGAAATATAGAAGCCCTATTTTAATTTTGTACAGAGTTAGCTAGGTTTTTCTTCCAGAGTGATCTATAACATTGCCCTTAATCTTTCCCATAACAATAAAAAGAACTGTTCTTTGTTAGTCCTCAAAAAATGATATTTATTCTCTGCAGTTGCAGTGTATATATAACTCTGTTTTCATGTCTTTTGCTAATATGTTGTTAGATTGTTTAGTAATATTGTTAGTCTTGGATGTTAAAGTTGTTAGATTGTTTCAAGAATGAGCCAAATAATGTGCATTTATTGACTAGAACCTGTTTGTTTACAATCCAGTTTTCCATACACAATAAAGCTGTTGTTTTTGTGACCATATATTTATACTAGCAGAAACCTAGCATTACTTGCGCCATCTATCTATTCGATTTGGATTTTTAAAAAAACCCTCCAATTTATATAAATTTGCATTTTTAATGGAATATCTTACTGAAGCACCTGAATTTAGAATTCCCTGTTGCGTTGCATAGATATATCCCAAAAAATTAAAATTACTTCAAATAAAAGTACATATTTAAATTTTCAGAAAGTCTGTACTTTCACTTTCATATTGTTCATAAGAAAAAAAAAAAAAAAAATCAGTTATTTAAAGTTTTTGATTTTGTACTGCAGAAAAAACTTCACTTACTTAAAGAATTTTAATAACTAATGTAAAATTTTCTTTCTTATCTATACAGAATATAAAAAAACTAAAAAGTATAAATTCATTTTGAATTATTACTTTCTTCTATATTAAATAGAAGGAAGTATTAGATTCGTGAAAATTTTCAACTTCCACTTTTCGGTGGATTTACACATTTTGAGGGAACCAAAACACAATTTGACCATTTTTGGAAAATGCCTATCTGACAAAAATTTTGTGCAGTTCAAGAGTTAATGCACAGAATTTCATATAAATTTATAAATAGTTGCATCTTACCAAAAAAAGAAAGAAAAAAGTGCCCATCAACTTTTGGTGCAAATCACTCAACAGATGGCGCTGCTATACTGTGATTTCTCCCATTTAAAGGAAGACTATATCTCAGCTTATACTGTGTATAATTAAAAAATAAAATAAGTGTGTCACAGGGAGGGCTATTATTATGAAACATGTTCATTCAATTTCTGTGCGTAATGGTTAATAGGTGATGCTGCTATGCTGCAATTTTCCCGTGAATGGGGAAGTTATATCTCAGATTCATTCGTGCATAATTGCTAAAAATTTAGTATGGGAAAGGGTCATTTTTACAAAACATCATGTTGATTCAATTTTGGTGCATATTGGTCGATAGGTGGCTATATTATGTTGCAATTTACTCTGTGAATAGGAAGGCTAAATCTCAACATCTATAAAATTTAAGAGATAAACAAGATAAAAATAATATGAGAATAAAAGTTGGCTTACTTTGGGTGTATATCGACCAACAAGTGGCGCAACTGCTCCTCACCTTCTGTGATTCTCCAGATGGTTACATCTCAAAATTTTTTGATTAAAATTGCACTTAACTCAATATCTAAAATCTTTATTGTAAGCAGCTATGATTATGTTTCTTCTGCATGTTAAACAGCATGTAGCGTTGTTATATAGAGACATAGAAGAAAGTTTTGTGATGTCCATAACATACTAGTTTGAAGCTTTTAGTTTATTTATTTTATTTTTTTTTCTTCTTCTTTCTTTTATGTTTTCTTATAAATGTCTCAAAAGAAAGTATTGGATTCATAAAAATTTTCAACTTCTGGTTTTTGATGGATTTACACATTTTAAGAAGTCCAGAACCCGGTTTGACCAATTTTTAAAAAATGTCTGTGTGTGTGTGACAAAAATTCTGTTCAACTGTACCTCCGGAACTACTGAGTACTACAATTACATATAAATTTATGTGTAGGTGCACCATGACATAAATCAGTGCCTACCAACTTTTGGTGCAAATGGCTCAACAGGTGGTGCTGCCATACTGCGATTTCTGCAACTTAGAGGAAGGCTATATCTCAGAAACTACTGCACTACTGCACAGAATTTCATATAAATATATATGTACATGTAACTTAGCATATATTAGTGCCTATCAAATGTTGGTTGGTGCCAGTCGCTCTACAGGTGGTGCTGTTATACAGTGCTTTCTGCAATTTAGGGAAGGCTATATTTTAGGTTCTATTTCATGTAACTACACAAAACTTCATGTTGGAAAGGCATTATGAGAAATTATGCTGGTTCAGTTTGGGTGCATGTTGGCCAGCAGGTGGCTCTGCAATACAGAAGTTTCCCCCCAAAAGGGGAAGGCTATATCTCTTATTCTATTGTGTATAATTGCATAGAACTTGGTATGTGAGAGAACCAGCCATTGTGAAACACTATTCTGATTTATTTTAGGCGTATATCGGCCAACAGGTGGCAATACTGCACTACAATTTATCCAATGAATAGGCTAAGTTAATCCCAACTTCTATGACATATGTGCATGAAACTTGATATATAAGACAACCATTATGAAAGCAAATGTTGACCTTATTTATGTGTATATCAGCCGACAGGTGGAACTTCTATTATGATTTTTCACAAGCGTATATCTCAGCATCTGTTGATTAAAATTGCATAAACTCCTTTTGTAAAATATTTATTGTGAGAAGCTATGATTAAACTTTTATACGATTTAAACCGTAAGTGGCGCTGTTATATAGAATTATGTAGAAGAAAGTTTTGTGATGGCCACAACATATTAGTTTTCATGTGAAAATAACCCTTCAACTGTGATTATATTAGTAAAATATTTTATTTCATTTTTTTAATAATAGTATTCTAAAAAATATGTAAATAATAAGTTTTAGTTTTATAATTCTGAACAAAACCTATCTTTTGTGATAGTGCTTTTCACCAAAAATTGCAAGTGTAGGAATGAGTATGTTAGGCTTAAAATTTTATTCTTCATGGCAATATTGCACAAATAAATAAAATATTAAATAAATATGTTTAAATAAATTATATTTAAAATGTTTTTAAAAGAATAGTATATGAAATATGTTTATATTTTATTGTTTTAAAATAAAGAAAAAGAAAAGAAATATACAACACAACAAAAAACAAAACTAGTGCCGGATATCCGTATCCGGCAGGCAGAAGAGCTCCGGATATCCGATATCCGGTATCCGGCAAAATCACTATCCGTTTCATCCCTAGTTTAAACTGTCATGTCAAAAACCCTGTGTCAAAAACTCATGTCGAAAACTGTCAAAAACCTCACATTTTACACTTCTTGGTATATTTTAACAATGAAGTAGTCATATTTAGAGAAATAAAAAATTGTAATTTTACAAAAGAGTGTTTAATTTATATGTCTCTCATGGTTAAAATTAATTCTTAGAAGTTTATTATCTGTTTCCTATGAATACTAATGTCTTCTATTTAAGTACAAAAAATTTATATTCATATCTTTACAAAAAACAAAAATTCGAACACAGGAATTTGTATATTCTAAGGTAAACTAAATTTTAATATGAATTACATAATGCACTTTTAAATTAATTATTTTTAATGAAAGGGATGGTGGACAGATCTCTTTTGTAAATTGCTGCCTTAAAGGTATGACAATCTGCATTTATATATTTGCATTGAAATATAATATTAAATACATTAAAATTTCGAGTGAAGTCACACTAGATTTTTTAGTGCTAACTCTAGGCTAATTTGGCTGGATGCTGCACCTGGCAGTTCTTTCAAACA
Source organism: Salticus scenicus (assembly GCA_963930645.1). NCBI lineage: Eukaryota > Metazoa > Arthropoda > Arachnida > Araneae > Salticidae > Salticus > Salticus scenicus. The sequence goes on along the minus strand of OZ005653.1, from coordinate 62,380,224 downwards.
CATTTTAGCACCCAGTGACCCTTTTCTCACCATTTTTAACACCTGGTGGCCCTTTTCTCACCATTTTTAACACCTGGTGGCCCTTTAAAAAACATATTAGTACCAAGTGTTTTTTCTAATATTTTAAATGTTAGAAGACTTTAAATACTTTTCTTCCTGATATGTAACCTTCTAGCAATAGTTTTACAGCATTCCTGGAAGAACAAATGCATATAGCCTACATATATGCATGTAAAATTAATAATTTACTTTTGGCACATGCAAAAATCACAACATAGAAGACTGCAAATTATGCAAATAAAATACCCTTTTTGAAAATAGTTTGCCATTTTTATTGAATTCCCCCTGGAGGCTCTTTTATTCTACAGTCAGCATATTTTTTGTTTTTTAAATATTATGTTTGAATGCTAAAATTTTCATTGAAATTTCAGCACTTAACATAATTTTAAAAATTAACCTACCATGGAATTCACAAAGTAATAACATAATAATTCATTTAATATATTTTTTTAAACCATAATAATGCTAAAACGAAGAGGAAAAATTAATAATAATAATTAGCAGGAAAATTTTTAAAATTTTAAACAATTTTTAGGTTTTTTTTATTCAATTAGTTTTAAAGAATTTATATACTTAATTGTATTATTTTAATTTACCACCTATATATGCAAATTTCTATAGCTTTAAGACAATTTACGAAAAATTTATAACATTCACTCTTTCCTTAAGATGATGCATTGATATGTTTCCTAACTTTTTTTTTTTTTTTTCCTAGAAAAATATTATTTATATATGCTAATAATGAATGTTAATTTATGTACTTAGTACATTGCAACTTAAAAATATGCATAAAATCATTTAACATTATACTTTAGATTTTTCACGTATGGTTTTCGACAGTTTAAACGACAGTTTTTTGACGGTTTAAACCAGTTTTTGACAGTTTAAACCAATTTTTGACACATGTCACGTCAAAAACCAGTTTTTGACGTCAAAAAACCAACCCTGGTCGGCCATATTTTGTTGAATGTTGTTGTTGCGAAATTTTCCGAGAAACACTATTTGTTTAACTGTTAAAATGCATTAAAAGAAAAAATTGTCACGTTTTCCGCCAGCTTACACTTAGAAATATGTAGATAGAATAAATTTTCCACCTCACAGTTTCATTCAGTGGCTCCCTCTGAAGGTATTTCCGCGGTACTTACGTCTAAAAACGCGCCTAAATTTTTCGACTTTTGGCCAGCTTTTTTGAAATTCCGAACACTGTGCATTTGTTTAAATTTGTAGCGGTTCATTGGTCGTTTTCGGAAATCGGATGATGACAGAAGCCGAAGGGGCGGGCTTTCACTTTCTTCCGATAAGTTTCAAAGATACTACACCAGGCGGCGATGGGATCGTTTTCCTCTGCTCGGCTGAATTAATGCGGAAAAGAAATCTCCATTTTCCGCACTGGCTGCCCTATCTCGTTTATCATCCTATAGATTCTCTTAATCCGTGGTAGAGCTGAAAATTGAAATGTTCAGTTGGTAGCCAGTACACATTTTGCATTTAGTAACCACTTTTATACAAGTTTAATTTTTTAAAATCAAATTATATTACCATAAAATTTTGATAATATCCCCTCTATCCAAATATAATTCCCCTATGATTTGAATATATTTTTATTTTCCAAAAATATATTTTTTTTTCCATTTATAATCCCTTCTGCTAATTTTCAAATATTTATCCATATTTTCAGGGATGGAACACTGGTGCAGAACTCATACTAATTATCATTTATCAATGAAGTAAAATTTTCTACTTCTTACAATAACGATATTATATAGATAGAGAAATTTCTTAAAGGAATACCAGTATGAGTTTTACGCCAGTGTTCTATCCCTCTATTTTTTAAATCTTTCTATTCATTCATGCATGGCAAACTTGCTTTGCAGTGATTAATTCAATGTCACTCTATGGCGATGGTTGATGCCACTATTTCTGTCTCAGCTAAGCTGTAAGGAAGTGTGTGTTTATGTGGGAGTCCTTCTAGAAGAGTAATGCATTTTAGCAAGTTTTTTAAATGTAACTGGCAACATTGCCAATTTCAGATTTTTATTTCTTGAATTTGAGAACAGAGTAGCATAGAAAAAAAGTATTAGATTGGCACAGACAGAATAGTTCTAATCTGCAGAAAACAGCAGCAGAATTTTTTATCAATAGAAAGACTTTATGTGAGTGAATACAAAAAGAAGATATTTTAAGACAAATAATTTTAGAGATGCCAAAAGGCCTATGGCTGTAAACCACTTTCTGAAGAATTGTATGCTTACATATTTAAAAAATGAACAAAGTAATGGAAGATCAATCAGTAATAAACACTGGCGTAGCTAAACCACAATTTCGGAGAGGGGGGTTAATTTTTTTTTAAATCTCCCTTTTGCGAAACTGTTTGATATATGCAATATACAGTTATTTCTACTTTCTTGTATATTCAATAAAAGAAAGTTTTGGATGTAAAAATTTTCTACTTCTAATTTTTAACGGATTTACACCTTTTGAGAGGTGCAGAATATAATTTAACAATTTTTAGAAAAAATGCCTGTGTGTCTGTGACACACAGACATTTAGTTATTAGACATTCTTAGTTATTAGTTTTTATATAAACATTCATTAGACCACAAATTTCAAATGTCTCGAAAGCTTTTTAAAATATTTTGAACATTAAAAAATTTTCATCGCTTGCAAAAGGAAAGTACCTATATTTTTCTCTAAAATGTTCTTAGTTTTGAAACTTTCATTTCTTTGTAGCATGTCATTGCCAGAATAAACTTTATTTTATGATTTTAGGTCTTTACAATAAAAAGCTTCTAACTTTAAAAAAATACTTTTTACTTGAATTTTATTTTGTGCTTTTTAGTTACAGAAAAGGAAAAAGCTTCTTAAAAAACTAATTAAAATTTCTCAGGATATTGTGTAGACTAGGGAAGATTTTCTTTTATCAACTGACATTTTTTTTCTATTATCTGCAAAAAAGTACTATATCGTCTTTCGAGGACCGAATCCGGGACCATCGCATTATCAGCATGACGCTCTAACCAAAAGTCTAACAACTGTCAAGAAAAATCATAGAACATTCTAGAAAAATCTAACAAATGCTTATACAAAAGGAATATTGTTCTCTAATGCTTTTTAAAATATTTAGAATATTTAAAATTTTTCATCTTTTGCAAAAGTGATATATCTATATTTTTCTTTAAAATTTTCTTGTTGTTGAAACTTTTATGATTTTATAGCATCTCTCTGCTAGAATAAATTTTCCTTTTAGGCTTTTTAGGGCTCCACAATAATAAAAAACTTTCATTGTTATTAAAATTTATTTTTTTTTTTTATTTATATTTTTACTGAAATTTTTATTTTGTGCGTTTTAGTTTGTGCGTTCTTAAAAAAACTATCAAAATTTCTTGGGATACTATGTAGATGATGAAATATTTTCTTTTATCAATTGACATTGTTTCTATTAATTATTTGCAAAAAAGCAACACATCGGCTCGCAAGGATCGAACCCATGAGCATCCCGTTAACACCATGACGCTCTAACCAAATGTGCTAATGATCAACGTAAAAGGATTGTTTAAATTTACATGAAAGTGGAGATGCCTTCTTTTTCAGAATGACACAAAGACACAATGATAAAAATTTATTTTCAATAAAAAGCTTCTAAAAGAATAATTACTTATATCTATTTTACTTAACTTTTGTGCTTTTTAGTATATAAAAAAAAGAGCTTTAAGAAAAAAAAAAAACTCTTTAAAATTTTTAGAATACTGTGTAGACAATGAAAAATTTTCTTTTATCAATTGACACATTTTCTATTAATTATCTGCAAAATTTAATTTAACACACCGATCCTTCTGGGGATGGAACTCACCCAGGGGTCGATCCAGGCAAAATTTGGGTCCCTTTTGTGGCCCCTTCACAAAATTCCACACTGTAAAAAAGGGACCCTTCACAAAATTCAAATTCATAAAAAGGGACCCTTCACAAAATTCAAATCCATACAAAGGGACGCTTCACAAAATTCAAATTTATAAAATGAGTCCCTTCACAAGATTTTGTTTTATAAAAATGATCCTTTTATTAAATGTTTTCATATTTTCAGTATTATTTTTAATTTATGCCTTAATTTGTCTCAACGAAACTCTATTAACTTGATATAAAACATTACATAAGGTGATTGTAAAAACTGAAGATTTTACACAATATTTTACTTTTTCACAAAAATATCTTATATTTCACAAAAATATTTTGTTTTTCACAAAAAAGGGACCCAAAAATTAAAACCTGGATTGACCCCTGTCACCACCATCGAATTAGCAACTTCATGCTCTAACCAACTGAGCCAATGAGCGATGATAAGGCCTGCTGATATTTACTTTAAAGTTAGTGTTCTTATTTATTAGCGTGACACGAAGACGCAATAACAAAATCCAATTTCAATAAAAAACTTCTAAAAAATTTATTTATTCATTTATTTTTACTTAAATTTTTATTTTGTGCTTTTTAGCAACTAGATAAAAAGCTATTTAAAAAATTCTTCAAAAATTATTAGGATACTGTGTACACAATGAAGTATTTCCTTTTATCAACTGACACCTTTTCTATTAAATATTTGCAAAAATTAACATGACGTTCTAACCAACTGAGCCATTAAGAGATACAATAAATTGCTTACATTTTATATATATATAGATATATATATATATAGATATATATATATAGGGAGAAATTAGCAGTGGTCACTATCACTAAAGAGCCTGCTATAAGTGGTCAATTTCTAGTTTCTTGCTGCATTGTTTAAAAATACTGCATTTGTCAGTTTTTTACCATTGATTGGTCAATTTAGGCCAAAGCATTCATATAGAGATGCATAATAATTACTTTCAGAAAAAAAAAAAAAGTCTCTCCTGTATTCAACAAAAATTTGCACTTAGTACAAGCAATCTATTCACTGCATTACTACTATTTAAAAAATACAAGATTATCACAATTTTTGAAATCAACTTCTTTCTTCTTCAAACCCACTTTTCGAAGCTGTGTAGTCCTAGTATATAATCAACAGCATCATATTCATTCAGTTGTTGATTGTGATTTTATTTGTCTTACTTTACAATGCTCAATATAGTTTTTCATAAAAATTTTAATGTGGTTTTTCAATAATGAAAAAATTCAAAGAATGTAATCAAAAACGAAATCGCTATAGATCAGAACTGAGCGATGTATCAATTCATCGAGAAATATTTGTTAAATGTTGCTCAATTTATTACCGGTCCCCTGAATGTTGTCTTAAACAATCTTCATTGAAAAACAAGAGGAAGACCCAGTTCTTTAAATACCCTATGTTTGAAACCATTTTATCGATAGATAAGTTTTTTAATTGAAAAAAAAAAACTGATCGCTTGCAAATCTTGCTAAACTTTTAGCAGGAGTATATTATGGTATAAATAATTCTGCAATTATAATCTAATAATGTTCTATTAAATGATGAAAGTAATATTTTTTACATATTAAGCGTAATTGTGTGTGCCGCCGTCAACATCTGATTGTTCCAGTGAAAAGCATGAACAACATAGCTACCAACTTTCCTATTTTTCCCCCAGGAACTTCATAGTGAAATTTTTAGTAAACATTTAAAAATACCTTACAAAAACTTTTCATTATAATTTTGGCTGATTAATTTTGGTCACACTGTGACCATCTTCAGAGCCAAGACTAAACGTTGACGTCCTTCTGTTGTTTATCCTGCCGGGGAATGCCTTGGTTGTAACTTCGCTTCCCCGGCAAGATAAACAACAGAAGGACGTCAACATTTAGTCTTGGCTCTGAAGATGGTCACGGTGTGACCTAAATTAATCAGCCAAAATTATAATGAAAAGTTTTTGTAAGGTATTTTTAAATGTTTACTAAATTAGTGTGGTTTTCTTTAAAATTAAATGGAGTGAAATTTTTATTTTCTGCAATATTCAATAAAAGGAAGTATTGCGTAAAAATTTTTTACTTCTGGTTTTTTATGGATTTAAATGTTTTGAGAGGTCCAGAACATAATTTGAACTTTTTAGAAAATGTCTGTGTTTGTACGTATGACAAAAATTTCTGGAAACTGTTCTCAGGAACTACAGCATACAATTTTATATAACTTTATACGTAGTTGCAAGTTACCATAAATTACTGTCTATTAAATGTTGGTGCAAATCGCTCAAATAGGCGGGGCTGCTATAGAGTGATTCCATACCAACTCACCTAAAAAAATAATATGTTGGTTGCATAACTGACTCGGATTTTTTTTTTTACTTTCTTCTATCTTCAATAAAAGAAAGTATTGGATTCATAAAAATTTTCGATTTCGGGTTTTTGATGGATTTACACGTTTTGAGAGCTGTAGAACACGATTTTACCATTTTTAGAAAATGTCTGTCTGTGTGTGTGTGTGAGACAAAATTTTGTGGCAACTGTATCTCTGGAACTACTGCACAGAATTTCATACAAATTGGTATGTAGTTGCACCTTGACATAAATTAGTACCTATCAACTTTTGGTAAAAATCGTCTTACAGGTTGCGTTGCCATCCCGCTTTTTCTAAATTTTTAACAGGGTGATATAGGGCAAAAATTTTCAAGATGGGTATCTTTCGAAAGGTCTCGTCAGTACCTTTAAAATGAATGGTTGAACTATAAATCTGTGATAATTTAAAACAAAGTTATCGTTTTTTTTACTTTTTACGAAAAAAAACTTAGAAACATTTTTTTTTTCTTTCCCCTTAATTTTATCAAACTCCCACGGTTTCCGTGTTCTGACAAACTTAAACTAATTTTTGCTTTTTCCCCTAATTTTGTCAAAGTCCTATGGTTTCCGTGTCTTGACAAACTTTAACATATTTTTGCATTTTTCCCCTAATTTTGTCAAAGTCCCACGGTTTCCGTATTTTGACAAACTTTAACAAATTTTCACATTTTACCCAAAATTTTATCAAAGTCCCACTTTTTTTTTTTTTTTTAATCTCTCTCCTTAATTCTATCAAACTCCCACGGTTTCCGTGTTCTGACAAACTTAAACAAATTTTTGCATTTTTCCCTCAATTTTGTCGAAGTCCCACGGTTTCCGTGTTTTGACAAACTTAGAATAATTTTCACATTTTAACCAAAATTTTGTCAAAGTCCCACTTTTTTTTTTTATTATTATTGTTATTGAGTGAATTTGTAAAGGAAAACATAGAAGAAAGTCTCGTGGTGGCCACAACATACTAGTTTTTTTTGTACATAGATTGGTGATACAGAGACATAAAGACCAAATTTTCAGCTACCTGCTCCACTGAGTTATGGATATAAATGTAACAAGAGGGGAAAAAAAAAGAAACAAATTACCTTATATTGATCAAGATTAGTCTCAAAATGTCTCTTTAAACAACACCTCAATGGATGCCAAAATAACTCCCTTCCAACTAATGCTCGAGAAACAGCATGGACAAGACAATGCCCGTCTCCATCGGTATGAATAGGTACTAATCTCTCTTCACCTTCATTGTAGTTTACGATCAGTTTTAAAGTTTCTGAGAGGTAATTTAAACTTCCTGTTATATCTTTACCATATCCATGTATAGAAATATGATCGGGTTCAATCAAAAACGCTCTGTCACCAAAAATACTGCAATCCAATATTTCGGCTTGATTCATTTCTGTCAGCAATTTCGCCCTGCCTGTAGTTTTGTCCATTCCATATCTAGTTAGAAGTGGTGAGAGTAATTTGCAGTAATAATTCGATAGGCCAAGCACTTTTACCATTTCAGCACCCCGTTTAGGGGTACTACTGTTAATATATATTCGGTAGATATAATTTTGCACAGCCTTATTCAACTCATCTGACTGTACTTCTCGAAGATCTTGGAATGAATTTTTGTTGTGCTTCTGCCCACACTGATGACATTCCAAAAATTTTTCACTTTGCATAATATATAAAAGATGTTGACATTTTTTATCAGGACAAAATCCTTTAAAAAATCGACTTTCCGCAGGAAGCATTTTTGCTAGCAAATCTTAATTGACAATGATTACGAAATAATTTTACACTTACTATTTATTTATTTAAGAAAATTATTATTATTTAAAACTTATCACTGAAACTAGACAGCTGTTTTTGATTTGTTGTATAAATATTAAGAGTAAGGCATTTTATGGAAATAAAAGTTTATAAAACAAATTGCAGATTTAACTTTAAAACAAAAGGAAATATAATAATAAAAGCATTATTTTTTGCAAAATGTCGTAGTCACCACCACCACTATGAAAATAAATTTTCATGTATCACAACAATCTATTCACTTCTTTTCCCTTCCATCACGGAGGCCTTCCATTCATAAATATAAATACTAAAAGAATATCGATGAAAAAATCGAATTTAAAAAAATCGAAATATTTTCAGATTAAATCCTCGGAGTAATAGACGGCGAGAACCGGTTTTCAAACAGAGTTTTGGTGTTAATACAGTACCTCGTGATCTGATTAGTTAGATCTTTTGGCGAGAATCGTGTTTGGCACAGAAACGGCTGGCGAAAGCACAGTTAAAGGAAAGGGGGGGGGGGGGGTGAGAATTAAAAGGAAGTAGGATTAAAACAGGAATTTTCTAGATTTAAAAGGAAGCTTCTAGTTTTCTTGTTTTTATTACTGTACAATTTTCTGATTTATGTGTTGGAGAATGATAATATACTCTTATTTTCTTTTGACGACATCCTCAGCTAATGTCCTGCAAATTATTTTATTTACACATTATTACTAGCAGGCTTTGCCCGCTTCGCTGGTCACTATATTTAAAGAAAACTCTTTTCTATATAGTTTTATGAAAAAAGGAGAAAATAATAATACTGAAATCGCTCAAAAGTTCGCTTTGGGTTCCCGCTACCTTCGGCAGCGCCTTGTTCGTCCTCGCATTCCGCGATACCTGTCCCTATTGCCTACGACAATGACTTACCCGTGGGCTTCCATTTAGGTGCTTATCATATATGACAATTTCGATATGGACAGTATCGAAAATTTTGAAGTAGCCCTTTATATTTGAATCCTAGTTATATATGAGCAACATTATACGTGATGTACATAATATTTGCTTTCAAGTTATTCTCTATATTTATTTGATTTAATCGATCAACCATAGAATGACAGCAATTTCAAGCCAAATATAATATTACAATATGCTATGATCGGCTACTTCTATCGCATGAGACAATTATTATTATTTTGTGGTTATATATACTTCATGCTTAGTTAATAGTAGTTGGTATTGTTGCGTACTTGGGGGTTCGTGAGTTGTCTGAGAATGAAAGGCCAAACGTACAAAAATTCAGTAATTTATTCACAGAAAATTCCAGAAAAATGCAGGTCTATAAACCAAGTATCAGCTTCAATTCAAACTGTAAACACAGATTAAACAACAGCTGTCAATAGCAAATCCACAGTACAAACTGTATAGCAATAACACATAAAGCAAGTCTCTTCCAAAGAGGCTCAAGAGCAATGCAAGTACTAGCGAAGCTGGCTGAAAACTGAACTGACCTGACTGCCTTGGCGAGGAAGCGCTCATAATATACTGTTCCATGTAACCCAGATTTTTCGAGAAAACTCTAGAAAGTGGTCAACCAATCAACTTACAGCTTCCATATTTGGTATATCCCATATAAGGATTTTCTCGCCAAGGTCGCCAAAAAAATCGCCAAGGTGGAAAAAAGTCGCCAAATTTGGCGCCAAATCCATTACCTGCCTTATTGGGGCATTTTAATGCGTTTTTAAGGGAAAATAAGGTTATTTCAACGCTAAAACGACTAGAAATGCAAAAAATTATCACTTTATCAACTTACTAAGCCTCTTTGAAAGAATTTATACGAAAATAAACACAATTATTTACAATTATGTAACACTGTCCCCCTCCCAAGGACTGCACGTCCCGGGCAGTGCAACCCTTGGTCAAAAGGCGAAACTAAACAAATTTACAAAATCTAAAATACAAAAACTAAGTTGCACATAAAGATAACATAGAAATATAAATTAAGTGAGAAATATTTACAAAATTCACAAATATGTACAAATATTTATATACAAATATTTACAGTGCGCATGCGCAAATTTTATCAGTATTTACATTTTTAATTTTAATATTACCGGTAATTGTGGTATTTGGCTAGCCTGTTATAGTGCACCACCTTCGGTTTTGAAGAAGGTGTTTTAGTGATCCGCACCACTACATCATTCAGCCTTTTTAAGACTGTGTACGGTCCGTCCCAGTTGCACTGTAACTTGGGAGAGAGTCCTTTGCATCGAATAGGATTCCACAACCAGACCTTCTCTCCTTCCTGGAACTCATGTTGTGTAGCCTTTAGATCGTACCTTGTCTTCATTTGCTCCGTTGCCATGTTAATCCGAACCTGAGCAAAGTTGTGTACGTCCTCAAATCGTGCCTGGAGATCTTGGATGTACTCCTCGGGCGATGAAGGCGCATCGGTGGACAACCAAACAGGAGATCACAAGGGAGACGAAGTTCACGTCCGAACAGCATCTGGGCTGGAGTATAGCCGGTGGTTTCATGGACAGCACTTCGATAAGCCAGCAGGAACAATGGCAACTTCAAGTCCCAATCTTGCTGGTTCCTTGATACTAGAAGTGAGAGGTTATTCAGGATGGTACGATTGAACCTCTCGACCATGCCGTCCGACTGGGGATGTAAGGGTGTTGTCCGGGTTTTGTCTATGCCGAGTAGTTGACACAGTCCTTTGAAAACATCAGAGGTAAAGTTCCTACCTTGGTCGGTATGAAGTTGTAGGGGCGTGCCGTACCTTGACACCCATTGCTGCACTAGGACCTCTGCGACTGTGCATGCCTCTTGATTGGGAATGGGATATGCCTCAGGCCACTTGGTGAAATAGTCCATCACGACGAGGATGTATTTATTTCCACTGGAGGTCCGTGGCAAAGGACCCAAGATGTCGATTGCAATCCGTTTAAATGTTATACCGTTGTTATACCGTTATACCGTTGCAGTCTTCCTCGACTTCGTTTCTGCGGGCCTTTACGTGCCGCACAAGCATCACAGGATTTACACCATTTCTCCACATCCTCCTTTGCCTTGCACAAGTAGAAGCGTTCCCGAACTTTCTGCAGAGTCTTCATTACCCCAAAATGGCCTCCGGTAGAGCTACTATGCAGTTATTCTAAAATAGCTGGAATTTTTTATCTTGGTAATACAGTCTGCCATCTGAAGCTTTTCCCATCATCAGATTCCCACTTTCTGTATAATACGCCGTTTCTGATATGAAGAGAGTCCCAAAGTGCCCAATAACTTTTCGTAATGGGACTGAATCTGGAAATGTCCTGCCAGGTAGGTCTGTTGCTGGTCGTCTCCTTCAGCTGTAATATTGGCTTTATGTCAGGATCTTCCATCTGGACTTGTCTAAGTTCTTCGTCACTCCAGGGATCGGGATTTTCTTCTGATGGTGTTGAGACAGTAACTTGGCAGGCAACCGGATTTATCTGTTCGGCTCTAGAGCAGTACTTGCAGCTTTCCGAGCAGGGCTTCCGTGACAAGGCATCTGCATTACCATGTAGAATTCCTTTACGATGACGTATCTCGAAGTCATATTCCTGGAGGCGTTGTATCCACCTGGCAATCTGTCCTTCCGGGTTCTTGAACTGGAGCAACCACGTTAAAGATGCATGGTCAGTCCGGAGCAGGAATCTTCTGCCATAGAGGTAATGATGGAAATGTTCTATGGCTTTTACGATAGCGAGTAGCTCTTTCCTGGTGGTACAGTAATTTCGCTCTGGTTTAGACAAGCATTTACTCCAATAGGCAATGACATGTTCTTGACCATCAATTTCCTGCGACAGAACAGCACCGACACTCTCATGGCTGGCATCTGTATCAAGTATGAACTGCCTGTCGGGCTGTGGATACGTCAAGATAGGCGATGATGTTAAGGCCTCTTTAAGTCGCTTGAACGCATTCTCACATTCATCTGTCCACAGGAACTTCTGTTTGGCTTCCGTCAGCTTGTGGAGTGGTCTGGCAATATTTGAGAAACCCTTGACAAACTTCCTGTAGTAAGTGCATAACCCCAGGAAACTTCGTAGTTGGTGTACATTTTCAGGGCGACTCCAGTTCTCGACTGCAGAGATCTTCTCAGGATCAGTTCTCACACCTTCGGCAGATATGATATGGCAGAGGTAGCTCACTTTACGACATGACAAGTTATACTTGCCTGGATTCAATTTGAGGTTAGCCATTCTCAGTTTCTCCAGCACCTTTCGGATGTTTCGTAGATGGTCTTCAAAGGTGCGCCCCACAATGATAATATCATCCAAATACATCAGACAGGCTTCATAGGAAAGTCCTTTTAGCACTGTCTGCATCAGGCGTTCGAAGGTGGAAGGTGCATTACATAATCCGAACGGCATAACTTTAAATTGCCACAGTCCTTGTCCCGTGGTGAATGCAGTCTTCTCACGATCATCAGGATGTAATACTACTTGCCAGTAACCGCTCTTCAGATCTAAAGTCGAGAACCATTTATTGCCAGCAAGTGTGTCTAATGTGTCGTCAATTCTGGGAAGAGGGTAACTGTCTTTCTTCGTGATATCATTCAAACGACGATAATCCACGCAAAATCTTGTTGAACCATCTTTTTTTCGCACCAGTACTATGGGAGATGCCCAAGGACTCGTTGATGGCTCGATGACGTCATTTTGCTGCATTTCATTTAGAAGTTCAGTGACCTCTTCCTGTTTAGCAAATGGAAGTCTTCTTGGATGTTGTTTGATTGGAGGATGATTTCCTGTATCAATTCTGTGCTGGGTGATGTTCGTTCTCCCGACGTCTTCAGGTGTTCGGGAAAAAAGGTCTTTAAATTCTTGGAGTAGCTTCTCCGCAGCACATCTCTGTTCCTTTCCTAACTCTGCATTCTTGAGTAATTCCGTCGTTAATTGTTCGGAAGACTTGGATTCGGTTGATTGCGTGGGGCGGTTGATGCATATGACAGGAGTGCAGGTTGCTAACACCTCATCCTTCTTCACTGTCCGGACCTTATCGCTGATGTTTGCGACTCTCACAGGAATAGTATTCTTTGAGAGATCAACTAGAGATGAAGCTACCAGAACTCCTCTTGGGCTATTGTCTGTATTCGGGTATTCAATCAGTCCATAGCGGAAGTATTGCTTGGTAGGGGGTGTTCCTAAAACTATTGTCTCTGTGTGTGGAGGGATGGAAATTTCGGACTTGGCTGTTATCTGTCAAATTGTCTGAATGTCTTGATTTTCAGTGTTGAACACAGCGATGTCTTCCGAACTCGAATGCAGTTCATTATTCTTGAAGTCCAATTTAAAGTTAAATTTTCTCAGGAAATCAATTCCAATGATTAAAGGATCTCTTATATCAGCCACATATGCCATATGATGGTAACTGGCATTTCCAAATGTGATGGTCAAGTTCATTTTTCCATATATTTTGATTTCGTCTCCGGTCACAGTCTGGAGTTTAACACAGGGCGGCGTCCAGATGATCTTCTCTTTTAGTTCTTGAGCCAAATCCGTTCTAATGATGGTCACGTTGGCTCCCGTGTCCAGAATCATCCGGCAGGTGTTGTTGTTGACTTGGCCATAGACGTGAAGTCCATTATCGCCGCCACTCATCGATGAAACATGAAATACTGTAAATTGGGGCTCTTTAATTTTAGGCAACCTCCGCCCCATGAGATGGCCTCCTCTTAGTTTCCCTGCAGTGATGTTGAAGCCGGGTGATTTCCTATAGTTGGTCGTACAGGGCAGTTCCTCTTCACATGACCATCCCCTCCACAGCCCCAGCACTTTATCTTCCAATCCTTTTTTTCTATGTTATTTTCCAGGCTGCGCAATCTCTTTAAGATATCTGCGAAACTTCTCTTCATTTCATTCTCATCAGCAGGCGTATCATTTAATGAGACTGCTCTTATGGTATGGCGGTCTTTACGGGAGGCTTGTTGGGCTGCCTCTATCCTAAGTGCATAGCCTAAAGCTGATTCTACGTCTCTGATGTTGGAGAGTCTCAGCGCTTTTTGAATTTCTGGATCCCGAACAGCATCGATAAAGTACTGAAGAGCTAAGTCGCTTCGAGTGTCAGCTTGACAGTCTGAGAATGCTAGGTGTGACAATCTCTGAATGTCCGCTGCCAGCTCTTGCAAACTTTCGCCCGTTTTCTGGTAACGGGACTTTAGCGACTATAGTCCTTAGGCGACTTATAGTCCGAGGCGACTATAGTCCTTAGAACACTTCTCTCCGAACCGTAGCTCCAGTGCTCTAGTCAAGGCCTCGAAGTCGTTCCTTTCTTCTTTAGTAACATTTCTCAGTATCTCGGCTGAATCTCCCCGTAATGCTGCTTGCTAAGTGGACTGACTTGGCGGTAGAGTCCCAGCCGTTAGCTTCAGCTACGATGGAAAACTGCGTTTTATATACATGCCAGGAGGAACTGCCGTCGTAGGTGGATAGCTTAATAAATTCCTGATTCTGGATTCTTCTCTCTTTCTTTTCAGTTTCCTGAGGCATGGATTCTAACTTTTCTTCGAGATTCCGAATCTTGCTCTGCAGTTCATTCCCTATTACTTCTCCGCTCCACTCTTCTTTCATTTTTCTCTCAAGATCTTCCTCTATTCTCTTAAACTTGCTTTCTATCTCTGAAATCCTTCCTTTCAAATCTTGATCAAAGTTTTCTTTAAATTTCTCCTCAAAATTCTCTTCTATCTTCATAAATCTCTCTTTAAAATTCTTTTCTACTTTCATTACATTTTTCTCTATCTTCATAGCTTTCTCTTCAAAACTCTCTTCTATCTTTAGAACTTTCTCTTCTATTCCATCCATTCTATTTTCCATCACCGTTAATTTACCCTCTATCGATTATTTTGCCGTTGAAAGCTCTCTCTTCATCTCATCTTGATTAGATTTAATTTCTTCGGTCAAACTGGCTTCCGTCTTTTCCTGAGCTGCTTTCATTTCTTTCATCTCTTGACTCAGGCTATCTTTCGTCTCTCTTTGCGATGCTTCCATAATTTCTTTCATCTCTCTTTGTCCTTCCTTCATTTCTTTTTGCCCTTCTTTATTTCATTCATCTGGGTAGCTAAGCTTTCTAGAAGTTTCTTCATCTGTTCCTCCATAGCTCTAGTTATAACCATTCACAGACAATCCCGCTTCTGACACCAGAAATGTTGCGTACTTGGGGGTTCGTGAGTTGTCTGAGAATGAAAGGCCAAACGTACAAAAATTCAGTAATTTATTCACAGAAAATTCCAGAAAAATGCAGGTCTATAAACCAAGTATCAGCTTCAATTCAAACAGTAAACACAGCTTAAACAACAGCTGTCAATAGCAAATCCACAGTACAAACTGTATAGCAATAACACATAAAGCAAGTCTCTTCCAAAGAGGCTCAAGAGCAATGCAAGCACTAGCGAAGCTGGCTGAAAACTGAACTGACCTGACTGCCTTGGCGAGGAAGCGCTCCTTATATACTGTTCCATGGAACCCAGATTTTTCGAGAAAACTCTAGAAAGTGGTCAACCAATCAACTTACAGCTTCCATATTTGGTATATCCCATATAAGGATTTTCTCGCCAAGGTCGCCAAAAAATCGCCAAGGTGGGAGAAAGTCGCCAAATTTGGCGCCAAATCCATTACCTGACTTATTGGGGCTTTTTAATGCGTTTTTAAGGGAAAATAAGGTTATTTCAACGCTAAAACGACTAGAAATGCACAAAATTAGCACTTTATCAACTTACTAAGCCTCTTTGAAAGAATTTATACGAAAATAAACACAATTATTTACAATTAATTTTGTAACAGTATATAGAAAAATAAATAAATTAATATGTAAACTTGATCATGGTACAGCCTTAATGCCCTTGGCGACTTTTAAATTTTTGTTGCCGTTTTAGACCAAAATATAATTTATGCGATTATTGTTCCTATACGCAAGCGAAGTGTGACGTCACTGACCGTCCGTGGATGCAAGAAAATGATTTCCTATGTAAATCGCCCATTGGATTTTTTGTAAAAAATGATTAAAAATCGAAGAAAATTATTCCTCGATTTTAATCCCCATATTTGGGTACATATATGTATTAGTTATCATGTGCATGTGATGTGTTAGATTGAGTTATTTTGCTGACAAATTCACAAAATTTTAATTTTAAATTTCAAAACTCTGTCGTTCTTGGCGCTTATTGTATTTGGTGATCAAAAACGTAATACGAAAATATACATGCCAGATGTATATTTTCGTAATATGCATTGTACGAAATATTGTTTCATATTATTCATTACTGTCTTAAAATAAGTTATTAAAATAACCATGATTTTTGAAAGGAATTAAATTATGTTCGCCAAAAAATTTGGCGATATTTTATTTTTCTACCAAGGATGACCGATATCAAATCTATTCCGCTACAACATATTAGTACCTTATATTAGATACTATATTTAGACATTTGAAAACAAATTTGACTTCAAATTATGATAGAATATTTATCATTTAATCAGTATATTAGTTGGATATTGTGTAAATATCATCCTTTGAAATGAAATGTTTGTGTGTTCAATCGAATATGGAAGTTTGGCATTTTTTTTTCTAGAGTTTTGAAATTAAAAATTCAAATTTTGTCAATTTTACAACAAAAATAACTTAATCTAATTCATGGACATGATAACTAATACATATCTATACCTAAATACGGGGATTAAAATCGGGAAATATTTTTTCCTCGATTTTTAATAATTTTTTACAAAAAATCCAATGGGTGTTTAACATAGGAAATATTTTTCTTGCATCCACGAACGGCCAGTGACGTCATCACTTAGCTTGCGTATTTCTTTCTATCTTTTCCTTGGCGAAAAATGTCCGATCTACTTCAGCATCAAAATTATAAAAAATTGTCAAGAATTATCAATAAGAAAATACCTTTAATATATTGCTGAATTAACGTTTATGCCAAGCGTGTTTCATCCGCCATACTAAAAAAAAAAAAAAAAAGTATGAAGTTGAGGTATATAAAAAAATGCTGTGATATAAAATTCAGAAGAAATATGTTAGATTTGTAATATTACTATTTCATTTTAAAATTATAAAGTGTCATTTTCTCATCGACCAATTTAACATTTAGTAATTTCTTACTTTTCGCGTGAAAGCATATTTCATTTTATGCTGAAAACAATAAATAAATACATCTCGTAAACTCTTTTTGGCAACAATTAAAAATTTAAAGGGCTTTTATTAAGTCAATATAAGTCAACAACGAGATAAATAAAGTAGAGTGATAAATGGTAACCCTGACATGGTCCAACATGAGTCATGTGACATGCTCGATTTATGCGTTGGTTCCCTTGGTAACAGCATATTTTCAGTAAATTTCTATGGCAACGGTTTGTAGATTGTACTTTACCGAAAATCATAACCGCCAATGTTTTGTTTACTTACGGTGTTTAATATTCTTTTATTCTAAATCGTTTTGATTTTGATTTTACTTTTTTTTTATTTCGTGTAGTTGAAATTTAACCGATAAAATGCTTAAAAATAGTTGAAAAATTAATATTTGTTGTTAAATTTAGCTCTTTAAAAGTTTATTTTTTCTTTTATAAACACTTTTAAACTTTGTTGGGAAACGATAAAAAAAAGGTATTTTATTATTTATTAAAATATGAAATGTGTGTAAAATCATTTTAAAAACAATTTATTTCGGTCATAGGACTGTCATGTTACCTAATAATAATGATAATTTGTCGAACTGATATTTTAAATGCCAAAATAGCGATAAAGGGCCAAACACAGTAACCTATTGGAGCATGTCACGTGATTCATCTTGAACCACGGAAAGCTAATCCTTCATCCATTGAATCAGCACTCTAATTTATATATCTCGTTGTAAGTCAATAAGTTTATTATTTTTATATTTTAATTAATTTTAAAGATTTTTTCATTTTTTTCCCCCTAAACCATCCCTGACATATAAGGAAAAAAACAAAAAAAGAATGATCGAAATAGGTCAAGCCGTTTACAATTTTATAAAGCACATACAGACAAACATTCATTTATATATATATAGATTTTACTTACATAATCATTATTTCATAATTACCATTTTACTTATATACTAACACTGCTTAGAAAATCATTTGGAGGAACAGCATAACATCAAATTTAAAAAAGAACATCATTTATTTAAACCGAAAAGGATTAAAAAATGGAAAAATAAGGCTGAAAGAGAAAATATTTGTAACTTTGTAAAAAAAAATGTGGTAGTAAATATGTAAACAATGAAAAAACTAAAATGTTGTGGCCACCACATGACTTTCTTCTATATTTTCCTATGCAAATTCACTCAGTAAAAATAATTTATTAAAATGCAGTACGATTTCTATATTAGAGAAGTAGTATAACACTGAATATCCAAAAAAAGTTCATTTTATTCTCAATATTACATTAAGAAAAAAAAATCGATAATTTTGTTTTGAATTATAGCATATCGATGGTTCAACCATTCATTTTAAAGGTATTGGTGAGCTCCTTTGCCCATCATGAAAATCTATTCCCTTCGAGGGGTGACTTTCCCCTCATCAATACCTTTAAAAGTGATGATGACCCCCCCCTGCTGGGGGGGTGTGATGCTCCTACATATACAAAAAAAAATTCCAAGTTGACTATATCTATTATAAATAATTCTTGTAAATTTAATAATGATTATTAAAAAATATTTCTCTTTATGCACATTTATACAAAATTTTGTCCTATACCACCATGTTAAAAATTTAGAAAAAGCGGGATGGCAACGCAACCTGTTAGACAATTTTTACCAAAAGTTGGTAGGCACTAACTTATGTCAACGTGTAACTACATACTAATTTGTATGAAATTCTGTGCAGTAGTTCCTGAAATACAGTTGCCACAAAATATTGTCACACACACACACAGACAGACAGGCATTTTCTAAAAGTGGTCAAATCGTGTTTTACAGCTCTTAAAACGTGTAAATCCATCAAAAAACCGAGGTCGAAGGCTTTTACGAATCCAGTACATTCTTCTATTGAATATAGAAGAAAGTAACTAGTATGTTGAGACCACCACAAGACTTTCTTCTATATTTTTCTATACAAATTTACTAAGTGCAAATAATTTATTAAAACTATTATTTATTAAAATTATCTAACAAAATGAATTAAAATGATTTTCATCTTAGAGAAAACTAACGCTAAATATCCAAAGAAAGACAGTTTTATTGCCTGTAAATAACATTTTAAAAAGTGCATTTTTAAAACGGTTATCTCATATGTGACGTTTCGTATTATTATATGTCATAGAAATTGAGATTTAGCCTTCCTGTTTTCGAGGAAGTTTACAGTATGGCAGCGCCTCCTATCGGCCAATAAGCATCCAAATTAAATCTGCATAATGTCTCATAATGGCCTTTTCACATATCAAGTTTTGTTTGATTATACGCAATAGAACTTGAAATATAGCCTCTCCTTATATTGCGGAAATCATTGTATAGCAGCGCCACCTGTTGAGCAGTCGACACTAAAAGCTGATAGGCACTAATTTAGGTCAAGGTGCATCTACATATAAATTTATATGTAATTCTGAGCAGTTGTTCCGGAGATACAGTTGCCACAAAATTTTTGTCACACACACGCACAGACAGACGGACATACATTTTCTAAAAATGGTCAAATCGTGTTCTAGAACTCTCAAATCGTGTAAATTCCTCGAAAACCGGAAGTCGAAAATCTTTACGAATCCAATACTTTCTTCTATTGAATAAAGAAGAAAGTAATAAGTTATTTTTACTGCCATCGATCTGGAAACGAAAGAATTAAAACATACACTGTAAAAAATGCTGCAGTAAAATTACGGGCAAAGCCCGGCAGCAGAGATTCCAGACAAAGCCCGTAAAAAAAAAAAAGAAAAACATTTAGACGATGAATGATGTATCGCCAGTAATTTTACGTTGTGATGAAACATACAACTAACCTTCAAAAAAAGTAGCATTGACCGTAAATTTAAAAGTTAAAGTTTGAGTTTCTCGGATGCTTTAAAAAAATTTCTTGCAATTATCACACATGCGTGCAGTGAGAAATCAACAACATTAAGCAACATATTTATTTCTTTTACACAGAAAAGCTAATTTATTAATTTTCATTCTACGCAAACCGTTTCCGGCAGCCCGGGATTCGAACTCACAATCTTCTGTTTCAAAGGCCAGTGCTTTACTAACCACGCCGTTGGATCACAGTGACCTTCCTTTACAAAAACTGATAAAGTCAACATCAGAACTGATATGTTGATAAATCGTGTCATACGCACAAAAAGACTGGAAATTTTTTTAAACCGATTTACAGCACAATGTGAAGTAACAAATCTTCAATTATTTTTACAGAACTAGCTGTAAAAATATACAGCAACCTATGTTGTATTTATGTTAAAAAAGTGCTTTATTTTTACAGAATTTTTTTACAGTGATTGAATATTGTCAACCTTTAAACTATGCATAAAATATATTTTCTTTTAAGACTATTTTAAAATCTAAATTTGCTATTTTTGACAAAATTAAGAAGTCAGTCAATTATCATATTGGAAAAATTTTACTTTTAGTTAAAACAAAAATGAAATTTATTTTTTAAGTTATAGAAATTTATTACATTTTTAAGTTATAAATATTGCAAATAGTAACATTAATATATTTTATATTCAAAAAATTAACCAATTTTTTCTTAAAATTTTCAAATTTGAATTGAATTATAAAATAAGGTAAAAATAAATAAAAGTTTAGATCACATAAAAAGAAAAGAAAAAAAAGAAAAAAACCCACAAGTAGCTTCGAACTCTGGTCGTCTGGGTGAAAGCCTTGTGCTCTACTAAGCACGCCACGGTAGCGTTGATCTGCATGCGAAATCCCTATTATTTAAAGATTACGGAAACTTTAAACGCTTTTTTTTAGAAATTCTGTGGCTAGTGGCCTTTTTTTTTTCTCTCTTCTTCTATAAAGACTGACTACGCTGAGTTTTGAGAAAGAAAATCTAATATATTTTTCGAAATCATTTTTATTCGTAAACACAAGCACTAAAAGGTAGTCTTATTTCAAGATTTTCATTAGAGGAAAATAATGGGTGAGAATTTCTCACCCTTCTTCAAAAACAAAATAAAAGGTTTTCTCGTAAAAAAATGGTTTGATAGAAGATACGAGCAATTTGCGTAGATTATTTTTTTCTCGTAAAAATTCAAAAGAATTATACTTTTGAAACATCAATTTACGGGCTACGACCGTTTAGCTAGCAAAACGGTCATTTCCCTTAAAATTATACGGTCAAATACCGTGATTTTACATTTTTTTTTTTTTTTTTTTTTTTTTTTTTTTACAGTGTATGGCAACAGGACCGTACCCTGTTCTTCAAGATTCCCAATACTTTAATATTCTATCCTAAAAATGCTTACATATAATTTTACTATATGGCGACTGCATTAAAAAGCACTCTAAAAGTTCTTTTAAAAAGTATATTTCATTTTAATTGGATTGGATTATTATGGTAATTGAGATTAAATATTAAATACATTAAGCGTAATAAACACCAACACAAATATTTCTTTATCAATGAAAGTAGTTGTGATGAAAAGCTATCACCATTCTTTCCAGCTTTCATCCAATTTTTAATGTCCTATTTTCCCTCTTAAATTAATTAATATCAGCTAAAAAAAAAACCTTAATTTAACTATTAAATAATCCGGATCTACTTTAGAACATCCATGTATTAATATTTTGTAATTTTATTTATCACGTATTTTCCGCGATCGTAATTTAATTTAAAATATTTTCACAATTTCGGCGAAATATGTCCATTCCCGGCATTGTGTGTTGCATAACGTTTACTCCACCGCGCTTTGGTCACATGCTCCGTTTCCGTCAATCGGCGCACGCTTTCACGGATGCGGGGTTACCGTTGATCAGTGTTCGCGTTTCGCGGCGCGGCAGTGAACATCGGGAGTTCGACAGCGGAGGACATAGGGTCCGCGATTCCCCACAGATTTTTTCCGTTAGGATCGGCATCGGTGTGGCAGCTCGCGCATCATTCTCTTTTTTAATTATTTTACTTCTTCTATTATGCAAATAACATAATTTGACCTTTGAAATTTTTGTTGGAAGACTTTATAATGAATAAAGGATATTCGTTTAAGAATAGAATTAGATCTCTTAATTAGAAGGAATGAATGTGTGCCAGAGTTCTTTAGATCGGCGACAACAACGTACCTGGTAAGTACAGCCACTAAATTTTGCCTAAAAACTTTATTTACGATCACGTTATATTCTTGAGATAAAAATTATCTTTCATAATACACTTTTATTTTCATAACTTTCAACAACGAAATTTTTATTACACCACAGTTGGTGTCAGGACCTTCGTCGCTGGATGGCACATAGTTATTTCATCTAATAATAATTAAAAGTCAATATTGTTATAAAATATGCCGATGGCACAAATAAATAAATAGAATTCTTGAGAAATTTAACAAGATTTATTTCAGAAATATAGGTATTGCAGGTCAAAGAATAGAAATAGAGAACAAAAGTTTGAAAACGAAAGTACATAGAATATTATACTGAATTGATGAAAATGTGCTAAAATATAAATTCAAATGAAGGTATTTGATATATTTATTCAATATATTTGTTTCATTTTAAAATTGTTTATGAAATATTATTTTACTGAATCGTAAATTAAGATACTTTCGATTTCAAGGAAAAAGAATTCTTTTGTTTATGTTCTGTTGATTATGGTCTTTACAGAATTTTAAAATTATTCTTGTTGAAAATAAATAAAGAAATTAGTGTGGAAAATATAAAAACTCATGAGTATTTTTGCTATGTTTTTCCTGTTTCTATGAGTACAATATAATATAATTGGTTTATCTATTTGTGTTTTTATGAAATATTTTGATTAAGTACATTGTAAATTTTTTTTCATTAGTCTGATGAATATTGCATAGGGGTATAAAATATAGAGTAAAAATGGCTCATAAATTCTCATTTAACATCACCCCATTTTCAGGAGATCCTGAAAAATTTTCGTTCTTTAAAGAACAATTTACTTCTTACGTAAAATTAAATAATTTGTCTGATGCTGAAGCACTCATCATGCTGAAATCAAGACTTGATGGTGCTGCATTTACATACTACATAGAATCTCCAGAGTTGCAGAAAATCACCAAATACTCAGAACTTTTACAAAAATTAAAGATGTTCTTTACCAACACGACTACACATAACAGCATGAATGATTTTGAATCCATAACGCTTCTGCCAGGCGAAAATATCAGATCGTTAGCACATCGAATAAGCAAACTTACCTCAATAGTGTATCCCAAAGTTTTGGATGAGGGTGCCCTGCAACAAATAAAACTTACAAAATTTTTCCAGGCTGTTCCTGCCAGTATTAAAATCAAGCTAGTTGAGCAGGCACCTAGTAATTTTGATGAAGCTGTAGAAAAAGCTGCAAACCTATATACTCAATATGCTAACCATAACATTTTACATTTTCTAACCACAAATCATTCAACCTCTGACTCAGA
Source organism: Salticus scenicus (assembly GCA_963930645.1). Taxonomy (NCBI): domain Eukaryota; kingdom Metazoa; phylum Arthropoda; class Arachnida; order Araneae; family Salticidae; genus Salticus; species Salticus scenicus. The sequence continues at coordinate 62,356,575 of OZ005653.1, read as the reverse complement.
GAAAAATTTAAACCCTCTAACTGCTCAGATTAATCTAGTAAAAGTCAGGAATGCAAATCCAGGTGACTCTAACAATACATATAACAAGAAAACAAGTCAGTCACATTCACCAGAAGTTTCTCATTGGAATCGAAGGTTTTCAAAATATAAATTCAACAACAAACGTAAATTCAATAATAATAGATCATACGAACACAATAGGAACCAATTCAATAGATACAGAACAAAATGCCAATTTTGTGGCAAATTTGGCCACGAACTCAATAGGTGTCGCCAATTTGAAAATCGCTTTGGCAAGGTTTTGCAAGATACTCCCGTTCCTCATGTTAATAAAGTGAACTCTCAATCACCCACTTTTCCATCACCTTTACCATTTTCGCAATCACATTATGTAAACTCTCTGCAACCGACTGGTACTTTTCAACAAACAACTCCTTTTCCTGGTGAACAGTCGTCTGATCCACAACAAATGCAAGCACCTGCTCCACCAAATTTCAATGTTCCGCAGTCTCTGCCTTATCAGTTTCAGAACAATACTTTGCCAATTCCTGGCACTCAACAAATGCTAACAACCCACCCAAACTACAATTGAGAGGCTCTGAAGGTGCCAGGGTTTCTCATACATTCGTACCTCCCATTATGGTACCGAATATGCCACCTCCAACTTTCAGAAATAACTCTTTGCATCTTTATGCAATGAAAGATCTTAGAAACAAGTCCACTCAAATCTTTAATGATACTAATGATCACGCTGTCGCACCAGATGCAGATACATTTGTCGATTATGTACATAATAATGTCTCGTTTCTTGATAATAATTCTAAAGAACACTTCACTTATTCAGTGCATGATCAAAATTCTCTCGTTCCACCTCCTTTGATTAATGTAACACTCGCTAAGTTAGAATTTAAATTTCTTGTTGATTCGGGATCTAGTATCTCCTTGATATCCGCTGAGTTCTTCAAAACCATAAAATCATTCATTCATTATAAATTTATATCAAGAAATGTTACCATTAAAACGATAAATTCATCAGTCAATTTTGCTGGATGTGCAGAAATAAGCTTCCATGTACACAAGCAATTTTTTCGACATCCATTTTTCCTTGTGGACTTTTCACAATCTCATTTTTCTGGCCTTTTGGGCACAGACTTTCTGCAAAAACATGCCATGACGGTGAACTTTTCAACAAAATCCGTAATTTATAAAGATCTACAATTTCCATTTGTATCAATTCTCAGTGAAAATAATAACGAGTTGGTAAATGTTCAAAATGTAAATAATGATAATGTTTCTCAAAGTGCTTCTACTATTGCTCAAATTACTTCTGGTGTTTATCCAGATACACAACAAACCACACATAGTGATATGTGTAATGATCATGTTAATAATGTTATTTCTCAAAATTCTACTGTGTATCGGGATGTACAACAAATGCAGTTTAACAATAATAATAAATTCCCTAATGATAATCATACAAATGCTATTGTTTCTCAAAATTCTTCTCCCTTACAAAGTAATATTTTTGAAGCTAAGCTTGTAAATAAGGTATTAATACAACCAAATGAAGAATTATTTGTTAAAGTATTCTGTAATAACATTTCTTCAAATTTAAATTTTCTATTTGAATCCATTCCGGATAATAAAAGGGACTGTCCTATGGCTATCATTTCTTTAAAGGATTTAAATTTTAACACTTCTGAAAATTCTCAACAAAATAAAATTGTATTCAATGTGTTTCTTAAAAATATTTCTGATGAAACTATTCATTTAAACAAAAATCAATGCCTAGGTCATGTCTATGAGATAGATGATATACAAGAATTGCAAAACGAAAACATCCCACAAGTAAATGCATTTGTAAATTTAATCAAGCTTCTGAAGACACACTAACTTTAAGGAAAAAGGAATTCAATATAGATAATTTTAAAATAGATCATCTTAATTCACAACAACAATCTGAAATAAAAAAATCTGATGTGGGCACCACATGACTTCCTTATACACTTTTAGAAATATACATAATGTTAAAAAACATTGACATTGGACCCGAAACAGTTGGCTAAAAATATTTTTAAAAAATGGATTATCACCGTGTTCTGAGTTTTCTGAAAGTTAGCTAAAAACCGATTGCAAGATTTGTACTGGTAACGCTGACGAAGGCAGCAGGGACCCGAAAAAATTGGCTGAAAGTATTAAAAAAAGGAATTTTACCATGTTCTGAACTATTCTGAAAGTTTCAAATGTCTACCTAGTCGGGAAGTTAGTTAAATAATTTTTTTGTTGGACCATATAAACGCTGCCGAAGGCAGCAGGGACCTGAAACAGTTGGCTAAAAGTATTAAAAAGATGCATATTCACCGTGTTCTGAACTATTCTGAATGTTTCAAATGTCTAGCTAGTCGGGAAGTTAGTTAAATAAATTTTCTGTTGAACCATGTAAACGCTGCCGAAGGCAGCAGTGACCCGAAACAATTGGCCAAAAATATTTTAAAAATGCATTGTCACCGTATTTTGAGCTTTTCCGGAAGTTTTAAATGTCTAGCTAGTCGGGAAGTTAGTTACAAATCGATTCCAAGATTTGAACTGGTAACGCTGCCGAAGGCAGCAGGGACCCTATACAGTTGGCTAAAAGTATTTAAAAAATGCATTTTCACCGTGTTCTGATCTAATCTGAAAGTTTCAAATGTCTAGCTAGTCGGGAAGTTAGTTAAATAAATTTTCTGTTGAATCGCATAAACGCTGCTGAAGGCAGCAGGTATCGGAAACAGTTGGCTAAAAATATTAAAAAAATGCATTGTCAACGTGTTCTGAGCTTTTCTGAAAGTTTCAAATGTCTAGCTAATCGGAAAGTCAGTTAAATTGCAAGATTTGTCTAAACCGTTTTTGAGTTATTACCGTTTTTTGATACATTATGGCCAAATTTTTGTCATTATGAACCTAATTTTCCTAAATATCTCCAAAACGGAAAATCATAGAAAGTCCAAAAAGGGAGGTGCACAACTAGATGTTATAACAAACCTATGTACCAATTCGCAACTTTCTACGTCCAACCGTTTTTGAGTTATGCGACATACCCACACACAGACACACACACACACATACAGACGTCACGAAAAATCGTGTAAAATCCCTTATATCTCTAAAACGAGAGCTCGTGTTAAGATGACACTTGCAGGTGTGCAACTAGACATCATGAAAGTCACACGTATAAATTAGCAACATTCAGCGATCATTCGTTTTCGAGCAATGTGAAATACAAAATCCATTTCGCAAATCGGGATCACTATACTTCCTTATACTTTGTATAAGGAAGTAAAAATTACTTACCCGGCATTGGTCAGTGTTCTCTTCCACTCTGAATACCATGGGGCACACAGACTATGTTGTGCCACAATTAAATTTCACCTCTAACTTTCCTCGAAGATCACTTCCGTATCCAATTCCTCAAAGTCTCCAAGCTGAAGCCAAAAGGCAGTTGGAAGAAATAAAAGAGGCAGGTATTATTTCCAACACCATTTCGGATTGGGCCTGTCCTCTCCTTCTCGTAAAAAAGAAAATTGGTGCGGATGGAATTAAAAAATATCGGTTTGCTCTTGATCTTCGATTGGTAAATGCCATAATAACACAGTCTTCTTACCCTCTTCCGAAAATACAGGACATCATTTCAAACATAGCTCAATTTAAATTTTATTCAAACCTAGACCTTCACAGTGCATACAATCAAATAAATCTACCTGAAGAATATAGACAAAAACTTGCTTTTAACACACCCTTTGGAACATATCAATACAACCGACTAGTTTTTGGCTTGAAAAATTCAGCTTCAATATTTCAACATTTAATGAACAAAATTTTGGATGAGGTAAACCTTCCAGGACTCTTTGCATACCAGGACGACGTAGTCGTGGCTGCAAATTCGCTAACTGAATCTATTGAGAAACTCGAAGCTCTTTTCAAATGTCTATCTAAATATAATCTTACACTTAGTCCCACAAAGTGTAATTTTCATCAAGACAAAATAGATTATCTGGGATTTAGAATTTCAGAAAACAAAATTGAACCCATCACTAGCAATATTACAAAGATCACCGCTTTCCCCACTCCTAAAACAAAAAAACACTTAAAGAAATTTTTAGGACTTTGCTCCCTCTATCGTAACTTAGTGTCAAATTTTGCTCAGAAGACAGTGCTACTTAACCAACTTACTTCAAATAAAGCCTCATTTAAATGGAAAACCGAACATGAAAAAGCTTTCAGGGAATTGCAGGACTTTTTCTTCAAGGAACCATTTCTCAAACAACCGATGTGGGACAAAACTTTTTACCTTAATACGGATGCCTCAAATCAGGCAATTTCGGCTTGTCTGATGCAAGACTTTGATGGCAAGTTACTACCAGTCTCATATTTTAGTAAGACTTTGTCCAAATCAGAAATGAAATACCCCACTTTGAAGAAAGAGCTGATGGCCATAGTAAAAGGCGTTCAAGCTTATAAATACTATTTGTATAATAGACACTTCATAATACTATCTGATAGTCTTCCACTAAAATATTTTCGTAAGTCTTCCTCTCCAACCGATCTAACAACCAGATGGTTGCTTCAACTAGATGAGTACTATTTTACTTTCTCCCACATTCCTGGCAAGCAAAATGTGCTTGCAGACTATTTTTCAAGATTGCCTGTAAGTCCAGAAAAGCAGAAAATTCAATCACATCCACAACTTATACAGACCAACGAGATCCTTCCCATTGAGGAAATTACATCAATTAAACAACCAGATAATAATGATGAGCAGTATATAAACACAATTCATACCCCCACTCACATGCAACCACAAGATCCTCTTTTAGAAATTTCTGTCGCCACCATTTTGTCTGAACAATTAAAAGATAAAAAAATATCAAAAATCTACAATTCCATACTCCAACGCAAATTCTCATCTCTCAATAAGAAATATTCTATAAATTCCTCTAACAATCTTCTCATGTTCAATTGTAGCAATAAAAGAACAAATATTGACTTCATACCAAGGATCGTTGTTCCCGCTTCCCTAATACCAAAAGTTTTGAGAATTGCTCACCTTACTCATCTCGGTGTGCGAAAAACATACCAATTACTGAAACGTAATTACTGGTGGAAAGGAATGTTTAGTGATACCCAAGCCTACATAAACTCATGCTGTGTTTGCCTTCAAGCAAAACCACAAAAATATCCTCGTGCTCCGTACCAAGACACTATTTTGCCGTCTTATCCCTCTGAGATGATCAGTATTGATTTAGTAGGACCTTTTAAGAACAAATTTCATATACTCATTGTTGTCGACATTTTCTCAAGACACATGGAACTTTATCCCATCAAAATTATCACTGCTAGTTCTGTTGCGGAGAAAATTTTCAAATATATTTGCAGTTACGGAAGGCCAGCACAAATCCTATCAGATTTAGGAGTACAGTTCAATTCAGCCGTGTTCAATAACTTAAAAGACGTCTTACAAATAAATTTGAGGCATTGTTCTACAGGACATCCGCAGGCGAACGGAATTTCGGTAAGAATAAATTCATCAATAAAAGCCACAATTTCTGCTCTTCAACTTGAGGGAAAAAGTTTCTTCCATGCAATAGATCTTCATAAATCTCTATACAATGGCTCGAAGCATCCTTCCACAGGTTTCTCTCCGAACCAAATACATTTCGCTAGAGAACTCTCCCTCGTAACAGATATTGCTGATCCTTCACGTATGACACCAGTTCTAAATTTGTCTCATTCCTTAAATGAAATCTTTAAAGCAATCAATCATATTTATGCATTGGTTTACAATAATCTTCAATTTTCCCAACAATACAATCAACAAAAACAATCTCAGTATAAAAAGCTCAGAAAATTTAAACAAGGTGACATTGTTTACATAAAACCAGTCAAAAAGTTTTCAAAGAAGTTAGATGGACCATTTGAAGTAGTAAAGATAATAAGCCCTGTAAATTGTTGTATCCGCCGAGCTGGAAATCCAGAAGGAAAAACCTCTATCTTCCATATTGATAGATTGGTCTTATCGCGTCCCAGACGCGAATTTGGAAAATACCTACTCCTCAGAACCTTGGCGAAAAAACATAATCGGGCTTTGGCGAGCGCGAGTCATGATGATAGACGGTAGGGTTGCTCGCACGTCTGATGACAAGCGGACGTCAGAATTTGTATTAGCAATAACAATAGAAATCTGTTCAATAATTTTAAATAAATTTTAGGTGCTTTTGTCTCCTGAATTAGATACTTTGAAGTATATTTAAAACATTCATTTTGTAATTGAATAGCTATTTTTATTTTCTAAATAAGTTTCTAAACGTTCATAGCTAATTGGAAACATCCTACATGTAAACAAATTGTCGTATTTATTATGTCAAGATAAACTTGAAAAGAGATTGACGTATATTTATTTTATATTTTGCCTATGTATGAGTTATTATTTCACATATGCATTTAAGTGAATTAGTAATTAATAATGCTGGAATCCAAATGTTTATTTTTTGTGTGTGTGTGAATAACTTATTGCAAGGTATGTTCACAACATTCAATGGTTTTATAATTATTAGTTTAATGTCTGTAAGTTGTATAAGTGCCTAGAATTAACATTTCTTTTATTTATTTTTAATTAAAAGATAATATTTTGTACATTATTGCTATAACATATTGAAATATTAGTATCTGATATTATATCCTGATGACTCATCTTATATCAGGTAATTTGTTTAGACATTTGAAAACAAATTTGACTTAAAATTATGATATAATTGTGATCATTTGCCTTTTAATTAGTATATTAGTTAGATGTTTATTTTGTTAAATATCACCGTTTGAAATGAAATTGGTCGAACTGGTGATAACATGTAATTATCAGTTCAATCATTTTTATAATGATAATATCGATGAATATATTTACATAGAATAGATTGCATTATGTAGACTGCTGATTAAGTAGTACACATACATTCTGAGTGAAGTTAATTTGAATTTATAAAAACAAGAATTAATTTTTGTTAATTGTGAATAATAATACAGTTTATGGTATGACTTAGCGTGTTTTTAATAAATCAATAATTTGGCACAATTTTGCTATTATCCTTGGAATTTACAAACCTTTAGGAAAGGAAAGTTTATCAAAGAATGCCATACTCAAAATGGCAGAAAATGAAATTGCATCAAAATACATTTAAAAAAAATGCAAAAAATGTATAAAGTACAATAAAAGAAAAAGACAGTTGAAAAGCTCAAAATTATAAATAATCACAGTTTAAAGAAGATCGAAGAGAAATGAAGGAACAGTGTTTCTTGGAAAGTTCTCTAGTTATGAAGTTTATCCTATGCCAGCTGGACCATAGCTTCAGTGCACGAAATTGATTTTGTGCCTGTAGACGTGGGCTTGCTAGCGATTTTTATTAATATCGACATCAGTTAGAAGAAGAAAGAGAAGGATAAGCTTATTGAAGACACGGTTCCTTGTGATATGCTGTAAATAAATCTAAAAATAGATCAGCATTGAAATTTGACATTTGATTGTTTTGTATCCTTTTCAGTTGTTTGCCATTCGAACTTTTCTATGTTTTTTTTAATTTTATGGTGTTTGTTTATAAAAATTTTGTTATAGTTCATTTATTTTATTTATTTATTTATTATTATTATTTTTTATTTGTAGATAGGGTAAGTGCACCAGTGATTGACACTTTTAGAGCAATCTCTGATGTTTTTAATGTTCTAGTCATCAGAAAATATTTTCAGAAATCTTAAGTTAGTACATATGGCATGAAAGACATTCAGAACCACATATATGTTAAAATATATACATTTTATAACAATTATTTTTTTTATGAATTTTTATTTGACACCCACTCAATGTTCGAGTAATTGACACTGCCAGTTTTTCATTTTATCAGTAATTGGACCCCTATGCTCCAGTGTTTGACAAAAAATGTTAAAATTCTTATACGTAAAATATGATTTTCTTATTTTTCTTATTTATTAATTATTTCAGGATAGATGTCACTTAGTGGAGCATGCCAATCACTGGAGCACCTACCCTATAGCTTTATCTGATGAATTTGAAATAAGCAATTTCAGTGTATAAATCTATAGTTTCAAAAAATTGCACATTATCCTTAAATATTAAAATATGTATTTATATAGTTACTGTTTAAAAGAGACTGAAGAAGAAAAGAAAGAGCAGTTTTCCTCAGAAAGTTCTCCATTTGTGAAGTCTTTGCATCCTACGCCAGCTGGAACATATCTATAGTGCACAAAATTGTTTTCGTGCCTGTAGATGTGGGCTTGCTAGCTCATTTTCCAACAGTGATGTCAGATGGAAGAAAAGGGAGGAAAAGCTTATTGAAGAAAGAAAGTTCATCATGACATGCAGTAAATAAATCTTTTCTTAAAATAGGTAAACATTTATTTAATTTTCTTGCATTCTTTTGAATTGTTCGCCATTTGAACTTTTGTATGTTTTTTAATTTTATGGTGTTATTTATTTGCTATTACTTAATTTTTATGGTAATATTCAATTGTTTCATTCAAATCGAACATAGTTTGATCAATCAGCAACAATTCAGCTTTAGTCCAAAGAAAAAACACATTTTTCATTAATTGGCAACTTTTCGCTTACACTCCCTGACTCAGAATTTTACATATTACATATAAATTTAATAAGATAAAATTTTTAAAAATGCTCCATGCAAAATAATTTTTAATTCTTCTGCTGAGATCTTAATCATGAGAGACTTGGAGATTTAATCACCACACACCCAAAATTTTACAAATTTCATGAAAATTTTTAAGTTATACTTCATTTTTAACAAATTGTTTTTGAAGACTTAGCCTCATCTAGTAAATTTAAAAATTACAATTTAAGTATAAGTTTATTATTACCGCCAAGAGAGAAAGAAAAAAAAGCATAGCATCCTAAAATGTTTAAAAAGTGAAATATTTGTGGCTGCAGCTATGGGTCTGCTAGCATATTTCACAAATATCATGAAACGGAAGAAAACAGAAGAGAATATAAGAAAGAACTGGCGTTTTAAAGTAATAAGTACACAACTTTGAATAAACACCATAAAATGCTATAAATTCACAATAGTTGTTTTGGATCGAAAGAATACATGACCCTTCATCAGGCGAACAAAGGAAGCACGAGTGCTGCAAGCAAAGTGGCAACACACGCTGCCGCTTTGATATCAGCATTTGTGCTTACCGACAGTGACACGATCTAATTAAAGAGAAAGCAAGAGACAGAAGTAAACATCCACTACTGATGGCATGGACCACGAGGAAGTAAGCTGATGAAGGAGGAAACCCCCTCACAAAAGCAGCTATTCAGACTTCCATAAAGCTGTAATGTAAGGTTTTATTCTTTACAAAAATTTTCAGCAAATCGCTAAAATTGATGCCAAGATCAACATTTGCGTCGGCTACAAACTTGGCATCCTGACGAGATTAGTAATCGAATTTGGTGACAAATATTGCTTCAGGAGAGCCAGAATTTGTAAACCTTTTCTCAATTTTAACAGAATTATTTGTTTTGGTAAAATGTATCATTTCTCACCACTAATTTTTGCCTACAAGAATAAAAGTAGGCAATTTATACTGAAATGATTTTCATTGAACACGAAGCTGTGTTTAATATTTAAACTTAAAAACTTGTTCACATACCATAAAATTAATAAAACCACGTTTCAAAAGGACATGGTCTTTCTTTTTCAGGTGCAAAGCACTTGCTATTACCCTGGAGAAAAAAGCAAGACTGGTGGTTTTTGTACCTGAAGAAGAAAGGCCATGTCTTTTCGAAACTGGCAATGCTTTCATAATTTTATGGTGTATGAAAAAGTTTTTTTAATTTAAATATTCATTGTACACCAGTTTTTTTATTTTTGTACTGTCTATGCTGAGTATTTGCCAATGGTATTTTCTGTAATAAGCCGTAGAAAATTCCTGAAAAATTTACAATTGGTGGTATATATAATCTTATCATCAGGACTGTTGTGGTTGGAGTAGCTTTTTTTTTTTTTTTTTTTGCTTGTTTTCAGGAATGTTCATGGACTAGAACCTGCCTGTTTAGTTACAAATCAATTACCTCACACAAAAATATCAATGTTTCCAAAACCATATGTATATTCCGATAGATGTATAAGGAAGTCGTAGTGTCCACGTCAGATTCTTTTTTTTTTTTTTTTTTAATGCTAGCTAAACAAGCATACATGTATGGTACCGTGACCACTGCTATACTGATTTTCATGCAAAATGTGTAAGTTGTATCCAGTGATGTTTTTTTCTCTTTTGGTTTTAATGGTTGCAAAGTGAGTTCACATGCATGAAAGTGATCGCTACTATACAGATTTCTATGCATAGTGAAATAGCTCAATTTTAAATATTTGTTTTATTAATCTTAAAAATAGGCTTCCATATTAAGGAAGTATTAATAAAAAATATGTACAACTGTATTAAAATATAGCTATAATTTATTAAAATGTATGTACGTGTAACATCGTTAAGGCAATTAATTCGTCATTTAATAAAGATTTTCTTTTTAAAGTTTAAATTATTAAAATAAATATGGCTGCAATATTGACAATTAAGTTATACTAGGGTGCCTTGATAGAAAGAATGACAACATACGAAGGACTGTCATTGGCCAAAATTTCTATTTCACCAAATCTATGGAAAAAAAAATGATCAGGTGTACTTTGAAAATTAAGTGAATGACAGTAAATTTTACTCTTTATTTATTTATTTTTTTTTAATAGGAAAATGTATTATTTATTACTAAGTACAAAACTTTGAATAAACATCATAGAAGCAAACACTCGCAACAATTGTTTCAGGTAAAAAAAAAAAAAAAAAAACCCTTCATCAGGCAAAAAAAGTACACACCAGTGCTGTAAAAGAAGCAACAACACACTGTTGCAGGTTCCACTGTGTTGCCGCTTTGTTACAGCACTCGTGCCTACTTTATTCACTTGACGAAGGGCTAGGTTTTCTTTTGACCCGAAACAACTGTTGGAAGTTCTTGCTTTTATGGTGTTTATTCAAAGTTTTGTAATTATTACTTTTAAACGCCTGTTCTTTGATGCTCTTTTATAATGTACTAGCAGGCTTTGCCTGCTTCGCTGGTCATTATATTGAAATGAATTTTCAAAACGCTATACCATTAATAATTTTAAAAAATCATTGAAATCAGTCAAAATCTAAGTTAAAGTTCTCGCTACCTTCGGTAAAGGTTTTTCCACTTGCCACACTTCACAAAATCCCTTTATAGTACATGCTGCATACACATACCTAACCAACACATTAAAAATCAGGATCCTGAGATTATTTGAAGCAGCACTATATTTTAAAACGTGTTTTTACCCCCTCCCCGCTCTTAAATGGAAGGAGGAGGAGGGAATTTTGCTAAATAATTTTATATTATGAGTTCGATATATATAACTGACCCACACATCGAAAATCTCCTTCTTAAGATAATTTACTGCAGAGTTTACCCCCACCCCTAAGTGGCGGTAGTGTGGAATTTCACAAAATCACTTTGTAGTGTGTGTGGAATATGCATAAGCAGTCCACACATCAAAAATTGCCATTCTAAGATTATTTGGAACAGAGTTACGCATGCAAACATGTTTTTTAATCTCCCCCCCAACCCTCAAGAGGGGAGATGGCACGGAATTTCAAATAATCCCTTTGTAGTTTGTGTGTGTTGAATACACATAACCAATCGACATATCAAAAAATCACTTTCATGAGATAATTTCATAGCTGCTGTTTTTAATCTTTTAAATCAAAATTCACATTAGTATTTTTGAATGGAATATGTTATATATATTTTCGATGATTAGTATTACTAAAATCAGCTATAAAATTTTTCCAGTTTAAGTCCCTGCCAAAAACAGTAGACTTGGTATCTATGTAATTTGGAGCAGTTACACTTTAAAAGGTGCTTTTGCCCCCTACTCAACACCCTTAAATGGAGGAAAGGAGAAATTTCACAAAATACCTTCATAGTGCGTGTTGGAAACTCATAACCAGCCCGCACATAAAAAATCACCTAAGATAGTTCGGAGCAGATTTGTACTTGGAAACATGTTTTCTCCTCTCCAACCACCAAGGGGGAAAATGCGGAATTTTACAAAATCTCTTTGTAGTATATGTCTTGAGAAAGCATAACCAATCGTTAAAAAATCACTATCCTGAGATAATTTGGAGCGGAGTTATTCTTATAAACATATTTTTGCCTCCCTATCCACCTGCAAAGGAGGGAGGAAGAAATTGCGTAAAAATACCTTTACAGTGCGTGTTGGGAAGGCATAAACAACCGACACATAAAATTAATCTTGCTGAGATAATTTGAAGCAAAGTTATGCTTGGAAACATGTTTATTGCCCCCCCCCACCCAATTGGGAACTTTCGCAAAATCCCGTTACAATAGGTGTCAGGCATACATAAATAAGCCACACACTAAAATTTGTGATTCTATATATTTCCCCGGACAAATTTAGTGCTAAAAGGGGGACTTGAATTTGCCCACTCGTAACTTCTCCCCAAAATCGAAAATTGCAGAAAACCAATAATGATTTTTTGGAAATATCCTCAAGTTGACTCTTAGTGGTTTTCTATATCTTTGTGCTATTATTGGTAGAGTTTAACCCTCGCTTTCCCAAGATGGGATCATTTTGACCCCATTTTGAAGTGAAATTTAGTTAAGCCCGCCTCATTCAAGAAGTGTGCTAATTCGTCAGAGATAGCAAACATAACCAGTGGAATGTTGCAACTTCTAAATTGTACAAAAAGGTGCTGTGCTGGTGATTTTTGCCAAACATGCCAAGCGGCACCTGAAAGCGATTTTTCTGCAGTAACGCCTTGATGTTGGGAAAGCGAGGCTTAATTAAAAAATGCGTATTTTCTAAATTTGCCTCCAAAAATCATTTTTACCCCCTTAAAAATCCGGAATTCCAAAATTGCAGAAAATATTTTTTTTTTGTACTCAAGTCTAGTCTCTCCCTCTGAAATTTTTTCACCGTGAAGCAATTTGGAGCAGAGTTATGTTTATAAAAATGTTTTTGCTCTCTAATTTTGCAAAATCCCGTCCTTGTGGTCATCAAGGTCCTAAAACCAACGTGCTCACCAAAATTTTCACCTGTATCTCCCACAGAATCGCCACGACTGTGTTGAGTCAGTAATCAGTGAGTTTACTCTTTTATATACATATAGATTATTTATTGTTAAAATAAGTTATTTTGGTGGATACATCTCAAATACTTATATCAACATTTTTATTAGAGTATATCAGGTATACTTCGAAAATTAAGTGGATATCCTTAATTACTGTAAATTTTACTTTTTAATTTCATGTTTTCAGATAGCAAAATGTAGCTTTTAGAAGTTATTTTGAGGAATCCATCTGAATTATCACAGATATCAATGTTTTTCTTACAGTAAATTATGATTAAGCTTTTAATGAATAACATATATTTCTAAATTAAATATATTTTTAACACGCTTTTATTAGCTTCACCTGTATGTATGTATGTTTGTAACTGCTCTGGGAGCAAACAAAAAATTTATATTGTAAAAAAATATTTTCCTTACGTGAACGATGTGGCGTTGACGTACGGCTCCGCGCTACAAACCTAAAGGTCCAGCGTTCGATCCCAGTCAGGAGCGATTTTTTAAAAATGGTTTTTGTTTAATTCTAAGTTATTTTAATTAAAGATTTAAATGTATGTAAATATTACGGTGTGTCACTCACACGATTTTCTCTTACCCTGCATTTAATACTAAGATAGATATTTTGTGCTTTTTTAGTTCACATTTCGATAAAAGCGTGTTCTTTAATTTTTTAAAACTATAATATTATTATATTTCTTTTATTTTGTAACATTTTCATTAAAAATATTCATTTCATCATTATCATGCGATTATCAGGGGGAAAATACTATGCGCATAAAATGATGAGCAACTAGGGAGTAATGTCAACTTCTAGTGCCAATCTTTGTAATGACAACACCATAAGTGCTGAGAAAATGGCTGTGATACTATTTAATCACTTGTATATTAACTATATCAAAGTATCCTAAATTATATGACTAGTTGGCACAGTCTACTGCATAACTAAAAATTTCTCAATAATAAAAATTTAATTTTCAAACATCTTTTTTTTTTTTTTTTTTTTTTTTTTGTCTCCATTCAAGTTGTAACAATATAAAAGGCTACAAAAAAGGCCTCTGAATGGAGAATTGTTTGCATGAATATTTAAAAATGAAAGGTTATATATATATAGAAAAAATATTAAGATTATATAAATAGTTTTAAATGTTTGGACATAGTTCATTTTTACTAAAGCAAGATTATTACTGAAATAAATTGAGTTAAAAATCATTTACTACATAAAAATAATTAGAAATTTCATTCAAAGGAAGAGATTATAATACATGCAATTAATCATATTATCAATGTAATCAATCTATACCTGCACAAACATTTGAATTAGTTCAATTTTTAGAAAGTGAGCCTTATTTATTTATTAATCTAAATAAGTAAATAGAAGAAAATCAATGTGTTGCTATTTTAAAAATTAATCGAGCTTAATAAATAAAACTGTGCATGCTATACTTAATTTCAGAGTTAGGCAAAGAAAAAAAAATTAACAAACATTTTACTTAATTACTTATGTTTGTAATTACTTAAGTACATCATTACTTTACCAAGGATTACAATTTTTTTCCCCTTAACGAAAATGAGACAGAAAGAAAGAATACTTCAGAAGAAATATGTAAAAGTATAAATTAATTTATTTGAATAAAAATAATTTATATTGAATAACGAAAAATATTGATTGATAAAGTTAATAAATTAGTGGAGAAATTTATTATGATACGTTTACATATTGGTAAAAAAAGTTAGGATCTGTAATAAAATTGTATTTTTATTTAGCACATTTTAAACATAAAAGAAAAAAACAAATGTCTTCTGTAAAATAATCGCTTTTCATTGAATTAAATATGAAGAAAATTATTTTTTTTTATTAAACAAAATGTTTTATTTTTATACTATGATACGAATGCAAGTACGGTGGATGTGAATTGGTGATTCATTCATTCTTGATTCATTCTGACAGGTTTGATTCAATCAATGATTAGTTTCCACATTTTCATATTTTTCCCTTAAAATATGTTGTGCGCCAAGAATTTTCTCGCCAAGGTTCTGAGGAGTAGGCATTTTCCAAATTCGCGTCCCAGACCTCAGCACCTGGTCACACAGGACCCGCCTGTTTCACAACATAACACACCTGCCGAAACTACAAATACTAGATGTCTAAATGTTCCTATTACTTCTCTGTCTAACTATACTGTTAATAACTCTTTTCACTCTACTTCACAGGAAGCAGTGGTATATTTTCCAGGCCCTGTATACAGTTTTAGAGAGCCCAATGAAATAGAGATACATCATTCCTCCATTGATGATGATGCTGTATCCCATCCTGATAGGAACCAGACCCTTGACATTCCGACCCAGCAACCTTGCAGTCCAAAGCAGTGCCCTGATGCTGTATCTCTAGAGATGCCTGACCTCACTCCTGAACCGGTATCTTCTGTTGCACCAGCTGATCCTGTCGTTCATCAGCATCCTCATGTGATAAGTCATAAATTTTCTTTAGTTTCATCAGATCAAGAGTTTCCTCAAACAACCGAAATGCCCAGCAATCCAGGAAATGACAGTAATTACTCTGAATCTGGTGATGCATCTGCCTCCACTATCCATAAAGCCAACAAAAATCAATATATACCTCCACAGAAAATTACAAGGTCTCAAAATAAACTCTTAAAAGCAAATTTAAAGTACAACTTGAGACCACGAACACGTTTTAAAAAACTGTGGAAGAAGTAATAACTTTTCGTACTCAGCAAAATTTTTGCATATGGCTTTATTTGCTAAATATATTTTACTTTTTCATATGCACATTTACAATATGTATAATACAATATTTGTTTACATTACTGTCATGTTTTTTTTTTTTTTTACATTGATTTTTTTGTGTAAAATTTTCCTTACTAAATATATTTTACTTTTTCATATGCACATTTACAATGTGTATAATACAATATTTGTTTGCATTGATATATATATATATATTATTTAATCTTATTATCTAGTCGGTTTGCATTAGTCAATCTTGTGTTTATTTTCATTTTGCCTCAGGGATCTTTGGTTCATACCTGTCAAAATTTTCTACAATCTTAAGTATTTCTTATTTTGTTAACTCTGCTATATGATGCAAAGTGTCGCCAAATTTGTTCGCTGGCGAACTTGTTTGTGCGTCTCATTGTCTCTCATGTTCTCTGATGAGTGTTGAATTTGCACTGTGGACTGCAGCCGCTGTGTAGATTTGCACTTGTCATTCATTCCATGGTTCTTTATTTCAATAGTTCACAACTTTTTTTCAGTTTTGCACATGTTCCAGTTCTTTCATTTTTTAAGTTTTAAATTCTTAATTTCTATATTCCCACATGGTATCTGAAATCATATTCACAGGTGATTAATTATGTAATATTCAAGCTGCTGACTGATATATATATATATTTTAAGTGTGATCACACGCAATATTTTTATTTTTAGTATAATTTGCATGCAATGTATCTAACATATTACTTAATTTTATTACACAATGTATGTGTTGTATCTTTATGTTTCTTATTTTACATGTAGCACATTGTATTTATTTTGGTGTACATCTCCTTGTATCACAATTTTTTTATTTAACATTCTAAAATTTTGAAAAATGGTACCTACTCATAATTCGTGGTGATACAATTTATTTACATTGCATTTATTTGGCAAAACACTTAGTCATAATGATGTACGGAATTTCAGCGCAAACTCAATATGTAATTTTTTTTTCTTTACCTTTTGTGGAGATTTGATGGATGCGACTTGCCTGCACCAGTCATGCCAAAAAAAAAAAAAAAAAAAAAAAAAAAATTGCTGTGAAAGGGTGGAATTGTGATGAAAAGCTATCACCATTCTTTCCAGCTTTCATCCAATTTTTAATGTCCTATTTTCCCTCTTAAATTAATTAATATCAGCTAATAAAAAAACCTTAATTTAACTATTAAATAATCCGGATCTACTTTAGAACATCCATGTATTAATATTTTGTAATTTTATTTATCACGTATTTTCCGCGATCGTAATTAAATTAAAATATTTTCACAATTTCGGCGAAATATGTCCATTCCCGGCATTGTGTGTTGCATAACGTTTACTCCACCGCGCTTTGGTCACATGCTCCGTTTCCGTCAATCGGCGCACGCTTTCACGGATGCGGGGTTACCGTTGATCAGTGTTCGCGTTTCGCGGCGCGGCAGTGAACATCGGGAGTTCGACAGCGGAGGACATAGGGTCCGCGATTCCCCACAGATTTTTTCCGTTAGGATCGGCATCGGTGTGGCAGCTCGCGCATCATTCTCTTTTTTAATTATTTTACTTCTTCTATTATGCAAATAACATAATTTGACCTTTGAAATTTTTGTTGGAAGACTTTATAATGAATAAAGGATATTCGTTTAAGAATAGAATTAGATCTCTTAATTAGAAGGAATGAATGTGTGCCAGAGTTCTTTAGATCGGCGACAACAACGTACCTGGTAAGTACAGCCACTAAATTTTGCCTAAAAACTTTATTTACGATCACGTTATATTCTTGAGATAAAAATTATCTTTCATAATACACTTTTATTTTCATAACTTTCAACAACGAAATTTTTATTACACCACAGTAGTCACAGCTGACATGTTTATTACTTTTTTCTATATTCAATAGAAGAAAGTATTGGATTCGTAAAAATTTTCGACTTCCTGTTTTCAACAGATTTACACGTTTTGAGAGGTATAGAACACGATTTTACCATTTTTAGAAAATGTCTGTCTGTGTGTGTATGACAAAAATTTTGTGGCATCTGTATCTCCAGAACTACTGCTCAGAATTGCATATAAATTTATATGTGGATGCACCTTGACATAAATTAGTGTCTGTCAACTTTTGGTGTCAACCGATGAACATGTGGCGCTGCTACACAGCGATTTCTGCAGTTTAAGAAAAGGCTATATCTCAGATTCTATTGTGTATAATCAAACAAAACTTGATATGTGATAAGGTCATTAGGAGACATTATACTGATACAAGTTGGATGCTTATCGGCCAATAGATGGCGCTGCTATACTGGAAATTCGCTCGATAAAGGGATGGCTATATCTCAAATTGCATGGCATGTAACTGTACGAAACTTGATATGTGAGATTACCATTATACAACCGCATTTTTACTATGTTATGTATAGACAATAAAACTGTCTTTTCATGGATATTTAGTGTTAGTTTTCTCTAGGATGAAACTCATTCGCATTCATCATGTTAGATAATTTCAATAAATAATAGTATTAACAAATTATTTGTCCTTAGTGAATTTGTAAAGGAAAATATAGAAGAAAGTCTCGTGGCGTCCACAACATACTAGTTTTACTTTATGGTGGGGATAAAAAAAAATCTAGCTAGATTTATTAATTCTTGAGTTACATAATAATAGAAATGAATTCACCAGCTGTATTTATTAATTCATCTGCAGCTTAAATATTTCGAAAAATTTAATGTTAATTATAATTAGTTAAGTTTTAAAAATGCTGCTGAATAAATTCACGTCGTTGTTAAAGATTAAATCACTGAATGTTAAAAAACAGAAAGTGAAAGTGAGAGAACGATTCTTCCGGTTAATAAAAGGGAAAAAATTCCCTTGCGCTCGACCGCATTTCCCTATGCCTAGTAGCGGATTTTTCATAAGTCCGTTTTGTCAAAAAGTATGCTTCGAATTTTGTATTGTTGATGCATATTATTGACAAAGAAGGTTAAAATTAATTTCTAAACTAATTTTCGTTTCGTTTATCGCGTATCTTCAACATTTAAAATAAGAATGTTTTGGTGATCCACCGGGCTCATTGCGTGACAAAGGGTTTTAAAAGCAAACGAGCTATTTTATGCCGTAAAATGCAGAAACGCGGAAAAATAATATTTTATACCCAAACTGAGTCTCTGAATAAAACTACATAAAAAACCAACTATTATTTACAAATTAGTAACAATATTAAACTGAGAGAAAAGCTTGTGTTATATACTATAAGTAAAATTTCCAATATGAATATAGAAATATGAGAATAAGTTGAGAAAAGAAAACACCACTTCTCCCACGTTAAGCAGGAATGTATGTTTACAAAAGATAATGTAATGCTAGGAAATAATAACTGGTTATATATAAAAACTAAATGTTTTTCGTTATCAGTCTACTATATTAAAATAGAAATAATTTGGCACATAAATATGAAAAACATCAAATACAGAACTTGCTTTTTAAGATTGACAACAAAACTGATAAAGTTACATAATAGAAACAAAGATATTAAATTTTTTTGTATTTCTTTATATAATACGAATTTATTTATTTATTTTTTCAAGTTATGTTGCTATCTGAACCATATGAAATCTTCTCAGACTGTTTCATCTTGAAGTCTTATAACTTTTTTTTTTTTTTTTTTTTCTACTCAACATAAGAAACATAAAAACATAAAATTGGCTACAGGATATGAAATCATCTATCACAATTGATCTTCTCCCAATCTTATTTATCAAATGTTCTTTCTGTTATATTTTATCTTATGTAAATATCATCAAAATATAACTCTTTCGAAGATATTCTACTACCGTTATGTTATCAGAATTATTTTATCATTTCTGTTGCAAAGAAGATTTATAAAAACACTGCATTACATTTCATTATTGCATGTTTTAGTATAACAGGGAGGAAAGATGAAGTCTCTAATTCCTCTCGTCTTTTGTTGTGTTACTTTTTTATTTCAAGTTTGTAAGTACTTATAATTTCCTTTAACTTATTTTTTATAAAAGTAAGCAACTATGCACAGCATATTTTCAGTTTTCTAAGAAATTTTAAATAAAATATCATCATAATTTGTTCATATATCTATATACCAACGTAATTTTTCAACAAGGTGATTTATATGCGTATTGGAAGCATATATGCTAACATTTTCGATTTCGTCGGTGCATTTCTATTATTCATTTTTATTCAATACCACTTTTTTTTTTTTTTTTTTTTAACAATAATTTTCTCTTTAATATTAATTTATACTATTTACAATGTGTAATTATTTACACATTGTAAATAATTACACTTAAAGAACCCGACATGACACTCACATGACTTTCTCATACCCTGCATTTGAGCTCAATAAAGACGATTACAGACTAAGATGAAGGTAACAAATATGGTGTATGAACGTCATTTAAAATCAGTTCAAAATAGTTCTAGAAAAAGTTTTACTTGTTATATGTTTATATATAAGGGCGAGCTATCGCGACCATTTAAAATATGTATCTAAATCAATAAAAAAATAAATTTGAGATTGTTCATAATAAAATTTAAAAGTTTATTCGAAACCAGCAAACCCGTGCGAAATATTCGCATTTTATTTCTTTTCTTATTTACCTTTAAAATTTGAAACTCATAAATGTTATACCAATTTTCCCACCTAATTAAAATTTTAATTTACCAGAAGCCAAATTATTAAGAAAACCAAATTAATATTGTACAATAGTGAAACCAAAATCATTCAAAGAAAGGTTTCCAAATAAAATTCATGGCTCACGACCCAATTTTCATACTTCCACAGGCAGTACAATTTTAATATAGGACTCCCACGACGCCTTTGAAATTTTTATCGTCATGTTGGCGATGACTTTTTATTAATTTTGGCATAATATATATATATATATATATTAAAAAATAGATAAAATAAAATAATTCCTATTTTGATTATATTTTTTATGATTGTGTTTTTTAGTCAATTTATGACACAAACGTTCATATTTTGTATATATCTTTAAAATATTGCTAGGTTTAAAATGACGCTTGCAAAATTCTGAAGAAACAACTGTTAAAAATACATTTTGTTCGTAAAATAATCTCATCAGACAAATGACGTCATTTTTTCTTAGTAGTCCATTGAGCTAATTCCGCGTGCTTAAATATTGTTCATCTATAAATATTATTTTTTTATCCTCGCGTATCATTTCGACAAAAAATAATTGAAACTGAAAAATTAATTTGGTACACCAAGGATTGACCATTTTACATAGACTTAAAAGGCCAATATTTAAACTTGCCAATCTTGATCAATTTTTAGATTGAAATCTTATACGAGTTTTTAAATACCAAATGGGAATTTCCCGCATTTATTCATTTTTAAGTTATTCTCAACAAATATACATATAGATCAATCGCTAAAAACTGGACTTTCCTCTTCAGGGCTAGGGAA
Organism: Salticus scenicus; assembly: GCA_963930645.1. Lineage (NCBI taxonomy): Eukaryota > Metazoa > Arthropoda > Arachnida > Araneae > Salticidae > Salticus > Salticus scenicus. The sequence goes on along the minus strand of OZ005653.1, from coordinate 62,335,162 downwards.
CTTTAAAATATGATATTATTTATAAAAACCTGAGTTGAAAATAGAACTTCATAAAATACTTTGTTTACAATATGAGTATGAACAATTAATTTTCCTTCCTGAGCAGTATTCGTCGACATAGTAAAGAGTAGCAAAGCACTTCCATCAACTACATTCAATAGAAAAGAACGTTTAGCTTAATTTTGGGTACCCCTGTATAGGTTTGAAATACACTTCCAGCAATTTCCATGTATACCCGAGTGAGACAGACACACACAGACCATCCGCTAAAAACATTATTTTCGGATTAAAGGACCTCAAAACGTGTAAATATAACATAACTCTATTTCTCAAATGTCTGTCAACAGAGCATGCCCTCTCAGAACTGGTGAAACTAATAAAATTTTAAATAATAATAATAATAACAAAGGCTTTGGTGAGCGAGAAAACTATTACTCAAGAAAAATCCTTAATTAAAAAAATTTAAATCTCAGTCGTTATTATTATTATTATTATTATTATTGTTGTGACGGACTAAACAATTGATTGTTTTCCTGTCCAATTTTTGTTACTAAATGTTAATTTATCTCAATAAATCTTGATGTGCTGGTCTACCTGTATGACTTTCTTATAAATAACGTAAAATTTTTAGTGTAAGCAAAATTATTCGCACTTAATGAGGTAAAAATGTAGCTTGAAAGACAAGAAAAAAAAAAAGTAGGGAAAGAGAGAGATATGCTTTTGGTAACTTATTATAACTTAATTGTTCTAAACTGAAACTCATTTAAAGTTCAGAGGTTTTAATTTATACAAATAAGACATTCATCTGATATATAAATTAAAAAAAGTTTGAAATTCATAAAAAATAAATATATAAAAAGTAATTTAATAGCGAGTTAGACCTGAATATAAGAAAAACAAAGGAAAATGGAAAATGTGTTATTTTATTTGATACATTTGATATGTTTTCTTCTAAGAAAATTTAAAAATAATTGCATTAGTTGAAAAGAAAATATATGGTTTTCTTGTCCACTTTTGAATGAAATTAAACCCAACATTTTTAAATATTAAATATTTTATTAAAAATGTTTACGATAAAGCGCTTTCACTTTATTTATTTTTTCCAAAAAAGAAAAATAATAATCTGGTGTGTCACACACACGACTTTCTCTTACCCTGAAATTTAATATTATAAATACAGGTTAGAAATTAAGAGGTAAGATAACGAATACTGTCATGTAAACCTATGTTAAACAATTCAAATTAGGCTACTGAAGTGTTTTATATGATAATTAGTTGTTTGTGAGGTAAGGGGGGGGGGTACCGCCCCCCTCGAACCCCCGTTTCATTAATGCACCTACATTTATATAGAATTTAATTCTGTTATTAAAATTAAAACTTTACTTAAAATTATACAGACAATTTTCAAACGCAACATTCCTTGAAACTTATCAATCTTGATCAAACATTTTCAGCAACAAGCTTATATTAACTTCAAAATACAACATTTGGATCTCCTAAAATTATTCGTCTTTAAGTCACTCTAAGAGACAGAGACAAAGATCAAAACATGTAAATATACAAAAAACAAGCGATGAATATTTAGCTTAAAACATACATTATTTACCATATCTCTGTGAGGAATTTATTTCAATTCCCGAACAGCTTTCCTGGAAATGGTAAAATATTATTAGCAAAGCACATCCACTAACAACAAATAACTAGTCTGTTGTAGCCACCACATGACTTTCTTCTATATTTTCCAATACAAATTCACTCAGTAAAAATAATTTATTGAAATTATTATTTAAAAAAATTATCTTCCATGATAATGCAGACGATTTCCATATTAGAGAAGCAGTATAACACTAAATAAAAAAAAAAAAAAAAAAAAAAATTTTTTTTTTTTTTTCTTTGTTAAGAATGAAAAAAAAAATCGATAACTTTATTTTACATTATCGCAGATCGATGGTTCAACCATTTGTTTTAAAGGTATTGGCGAGCTCTTTTGAAAGCTAAATGTATATTCGTTTCATTTAGTTTAGTGCAGTCTATAGATGCTGAAATCTACGTACCTGCAATTTCCCCCATAGACGTAATGCATTTGAATACTTTTGAGTGTCCCTGTACACGAACAATTTGTTTCCTCTCAACGAAAAGCTTAGTGTAGCATCCCTATATGATACACTTTTAGAATACCGAGTTTGGAATTTCTGCTACTATTTGTTCTTGACATATGCTGGATAACAGACACACACACAGAGAGAGAGACCATTCGCTGAAAACATGATTTTCGTATTCAGGGGACCTCAGAACATATAAATATAACAAAAACTCACTTTCGAAAATTTGACCCGAAAACAATACTTATGGATAACAATACCTTATGGATAAGAGAAAGTAAATAATCTGGTGTGTCACTCACACGGCTTTCTCTTACCCTGAAATTTAATATTATAAATACAGATTGGAGATTAAGAGGTAAGATAACGAGTACTGTTATGTAAAACTATGTTAAACAATTCAAATTAGGCTTCGGAAGAGTTTTATGTAATAATTAGTTCTGTGTGAGAGGGGGCTACCGCCCCCTCAACTCTCCGTTTCATTAATGCACCTACATTTATATAGAATTTAATTCTGTTATTAAAATTAAAAGTTTACTTAAAATTATACAGGCAATTTTCACACGCAACATTCATTGAAACTTACAAATTTTGATCAAACTTTTCCAGCAATAAACTTATATTAACTTCAAAATACAACATTTGGATCTCTTAAAATTATTCGTTTTTAAGTTACTCTAAGAAACACAGACAAAGATCAAACACTAAATAATTTGATTACGGTAATCAGGAAGCCTCAAAACGTCAAATATGTAAAAATACAAGTGATGAATATTTAGCTTAAAACATACATTATTTACTATATCTCTATGAGGAATTTATTTCAATTCCCGAACAGCTTTCCTGAAATGGTAAAATATTATTAGTAAAGCACATCCACTAACAACAAATAAGTAGTGTATTGTGGCCACCAAATGACTTTCTTCTATATTTTCCTACACAAATTCCCTCAGTAAAAATAATTTATTAAAATTATTATTTAAAAAAATTACCTTCTATGCTAATGCAGACAATTTTCATATTAGAGAAGTAGTATAACTCTAAATATCCAAAAAAAGTTGAATTTATTCTCAATATTACATTAAAAAAAACTAGTATATTGTGGCCACCACGAGACTTTCTTCTATATTTTCCTATACAAATTCACTAAGTAACAAAAACAACAACAACAACAATAATAATAATAATAATAATAATAAAAAGTGGGACTTTGATAAAATTTTGAGTAAAATGTGAAAATTATTCTAAGTTTGTCAAAACACGGAAACCGTGGGACTTTGACAAAATTGGGGGAAAACTGCAAAAATTTGTTTAAGTTTGTCAGAACACGGAAACCGTGGGAGTTTGATAGAATTAAAAGGAGAGATTAAAAAAAAAAAAAAAAATGTGGGACTTTGACAAAATTTTGGGTAAAATGTGAAAATTTGTTAAAGTTTGTCAGAACACGGAAACCGTAGGACTTTGACAAAATTAGGGGAAAAAAGCAAAAATTATTCTAAGTTTGTCAGAACACGGAAACCGTGGGAGTTTGATAAAATTAAGGGGAAAGAAAAAAAAAATGTTTCTAAGTTTTTTTTCGTAAAAAGTAAAAAAAACGATAACTTTGTTTTAAATTATCACAGATTTATAGTTCAACCATTCGTTTTAAAGGTACTGACGAGACCTTTCGAAAGAAACCCATCTTGAAAATTTTTGCCCTATATCACCCTGTTAAAAATTTAGAAAAAGCGGGATGGTTACGCAACCTGTAAGACGATTTTTACCAAAAGTTGATAGGCACTAATTTATGTCAAGGTGCAACTACATACCAATTTGTATGAAATTCTGTGCAGTAGTTCCAGAGATACAGTTGCCCCAAAATTTTGTCACACACACACACACACAGACAGACAGACAGACATTTTCTAAAAATGGTAAAATCGTGTTCTACAGCTCTCAAAACGTGTAAATCCATTAAAAACCCGAAATCGAAAAATTTTATGAATCCAATACTTTCTTCTATTGAAGATAGAAGAAAGTAAAAATGTTAAAAATGAAAAAGTCGATAACTTTATTTTAAATTATCGCTGATCGGTGGTTCAACCATTAGTTTTAAAGGTATTGGCGGGCTCTTTTGAATGATACCCATCATGAAAATTTACTCTCCTCGAGGGGGGACTTCTCCCCCCCCCAGGGGGGGTGGTGAGGCTCCTACATACACAAAAAAATTTTTCTCAAGTTACTATCTCTATTACAAAAAATATATATTATTTTCATTTAGTTCAGTGCAGTCTATAGATATTAAACTCTACTTACCTGCAATTTCCCCCATAGACGTAATGTATTTGAATAATTTTGAGTGCCCCTGTACATAAACCATTTGCCTCATCTCAACGAAAAGCTTAGTGCAGCATCCCTATATGATACACATTTAGAATACTGAATTTGGAATTTCTGCTACTATTTGTTCTTGAGATATGCTCATAACACACACACACACACACACACACACACACGCACACACACGCACACACACACACACACACACACACACACACACACACACACACACACACACACACACATAGACCATTCGCTAAAAACATGATTTTCGTATTCAGGGGACCTCAGAACATGTAAATATAACAAAAACACACTTTTAAAAATTTGACCCTAGAACAATACTTTTCTGCCGTAAGGGTAAGAGAAAGTATAAATGCAAATTTGAACTTAAAATTGAATTTAATAGCTGAATTTTTAGATAGAAATATATAGAATGTTGTTGGAAGAATGTTGTCGGTGAGTAAGTGGTGCTATCTAGCAGTAGTTTCGTTTTTTAAGCGTTGCTTCGTCTGACACAGGAATTTAGCGGTCTCGGAACTCGGAAGGCATTTACTAAAGCAGACTATGCTAGAATGATAAAAGAAATAATAAAGTGTTGCCACCTAAATTTGATACTTTAGTTAATAAATAAATAATAATAATAATTTAAAAAAATCCAATTGTCGTGTCGATAAGAAATTTGTGCCCCTGGATTCAGAAAAAATCACCCCTTCCATTAGATACCAAATTCGTAATGATTGGACCAATATTTCTAATTTATTTAGCCATTTAACGCTCCTAAAAAGCATCTCAAGGTCGTTTAATAAGGATTTATTTCAAAAAGAGATATTGTGCATTTCTTGCATCCTAGAATTTTTTTGTGTGGTTATAATAATCTCTACATTACTTTTGAATAACGCTGTAGAATTTACCAACATATATAAAAATTTCTCTTTTAATAATATTGGTATTGATACTTCTCATGATTTAAAAAAAAAAAAAAAAAAAAAAAAAATGAAAGTTTTAAAACACTAAATAAATTTTATAGACAATAAGTATATGACTATGTTATTTAAATTAAAGTTTATATTGTTTTGGTTTGTATATTAATGGTAAACAATACTATACAAGTATTATTTACCATTAAATAAATTTCACACTTAATATTTATTTGAGGTAAAATTACTGTTCAAATAAACCCTTTCATACAAATGCTTTTTCATTCATTAAAAAACTAACACACACGTAATATTAAGTTAAAAAATCACTATCATTTATAAAAATTCACACGAAAGTTTTAAAACAGTAAATAAATTTTATAAGCAATAAAGTTATACTATGAGCATGTTACTTAAATTAAACTTTATATTGTTACTAAAAAAGTATCAGTTAACATTTAATTGAAATTACTTTTTAAGCAAGACCTAACTTACAATTACTTTATTAATTAAAAAATTAACACGCATGTAATATTCACTTAAAAAATCACGATCATTAAAAAAGAAAAAAAATCACACGAAAGTTTTAAAACAGTAAATAAATTTTATAGGCTATAAAGTTATATATATTGATTTACACTACAAATTAAACTTGATATTGTTACTATACAAGTACTATTTATGCACTTACCGTTAAATAAGTTTCACACTTAACATTTATTTGAGTTGAAATTACTATTTAAGCCCTAACTTACAAATACTTTTACATTCATTAAAATATCGTATCATTTAAAAAAAATTCACTTTGTAAACAGTAAATAAATTTTATAGGCAATAAAGTTATACTATAAGTATATGAGTATGTTACTTAAATTAAACTATTATCATTATTAAATATGTTATTTATATTTAACATTTTTTCGAGTTTAACAATGTAATATAATTAATGCTATCTTAGTTGATTTAAATCAAACAGTTATATAATAAATTTTATTAATTATACTTTTAGATTTTATAATAAAAAGAATTTTAAGTTTATTATAAAATTATTTCAAAGTTTAAGTTTATAATTACATAAAAACTAATTAGTATTTTAAATTATATTTATAAAAAAATTTATAAACTTTAGTTATATTTAAAAACTTTTTGTTACTAAAAAATATTCATTGACTATTTCAAGATTAATGAATTAATAATTATTATAAAAAAATTAAATTAAATAAATTAAATTCAATAAGTCAAACATTTACATATGAAAATAAACATTTTTATATTTAATTGAATTTATGACAATATTCATCCTTAATTAATGAATCAAGTTTTTTTTTTAAATCTAAAACTGGATATTCAAAACTAATAATCATTTGAAGATAAACTGAGTGGTTGTAATAGGTCAATCTCTAAAGAAATCAACCTTAAGAGGAAAGGAAAGAAAGAAGAAGAAAAAAAAAAATCCCGCAAAATATTATAATATTATTCCATAAATAATTCTTACAAGTTATCAGTTATTTACACTGCAAAAGAAAAAAAAAATCTGTGACTAACATCTAAAAAATGAATTGTGGCTTTATTAAAAATAGTTCAACGTCATCCTTATAAATTTTAATTCACTTTGCTAGCGAATTCTATAAACCCCTATTACAATTCTAGAGCGTTTTCCTATATTATCGTTGGGCTGCGGTAGCCAGGTCGGTAGAGCGCCTAGTTCGTAATTGGAAGATTGCGGGTTCGATACTCGAGCCGGTTAAAGACCACTGTGTGCAGTAATGGTGGCCGGTGCAGGCAAAATGCGTCGTGGCTGCAATATCCTCCACGTTCCCATACAAATTATATCTCTGTAGGTCACCGATGTGGAGGGCGATCCCCTCCGTGGAGGATCAAAATTGGGACGGCATGTCTCCAGACCATCCTTATGGATGCGTCCCAGACCGCTGCCAATTACTCATTGTGCAGTACTAGTGTGACACTAAACCCAACAAACCAACCTATATTATAGTGGTCAAATCTAAAGAGGTTAGAAGATTACGTCTAACCTGTTTGGGCCAAATCTATTTAAAAATTCCTGCAAATAAATACGGACACAAGAGGCGAATTTTATTAATTATAATTTTGGTTTATGACCCAATTCTAGGAAATCAAGCGAGAATTTCTCGCCTCGTAATAGGATTTATAACATTCATAATATTCAGATATTATTTCACCATATAGAAAAGTATAGGCTAGAAATTCTCGATCATTTCTTCTATTCAGTTTATCTGTTTACCTTATGTGCATAGCTCGAAAATCTATATTTATAACTTAGGGATTTAGAAATTGACTACTTATTGGTTCTAGGTGAAGGCGATACATAATCTCTCTCTCTCTATATATATATTTTCTCAGTGTAGAAACTTTATAAGTTTCTTCAACATGTCTCAACTTTGTAACGCGGCACATTTCAACTGAAAATGAAGCTTTTGTTGTATGTTTGTACCAATATGCATTTTCAATATCAGCAAATGAAAATGTGGTTCTTTCTAGCAATTATTTTTTAATCATCTAACGCAAGGGACGCAAACACATGATTGTTGTTGTTACTATTTAAGAACTAATTATATGGAGTTAAATCAGGTGAGTGTGGAGACCACAGCAGAAGAATTTTATGAAGCACTAGTTAGTACATTGAACACAATAGAGAGGAAATTAAGCATTTAGATATTCACAGAAATTTCGAACAAAATTTAAGAATTTCTTACCTCGTTAAAAACTAAACAAACCAATAAATTTTCTTACAATTGGGGCATTAACATCAGTAGCAGAAAATCGTAGTAAACTACGACATATTAAGATTTTTCTTTTCACATTAAAATTACTTGTACAGTTCCGACTGAAGAGACAAGTCAACGCGTGTAAAATTTCACGTTGCACCACATTGCAAGCGCTTGCTATACCCAAAATGTGATAATTAATCTGGCTAGCCTCATTAAATCAAGCATGTGTTGGCCATCACAAAACCTTCTCAATCTCATCATATATCACAGCATCATGTAATGGTTAATATAAACAAATATTTAAACCCTGCATCTCACAATAAAGATGGTGTTTTGTGAAATTTTAATCAAAAGATGCTGAGATGGAAAATCGCATATGGAAAATCGTAGAAGGTGAATAATAGCAGCGTTACTTGTGGACCGATATTTCTAAATGCTCCAGTCGCCGACATATTGCAAATAGATCATATTAATTTCGAGGGGTTGAAGAATAGATATAAGAGCATCGGAAAGAATGATAGTTAAAAGAGGGGATTTTCTAGTGAGCAAGTTCAGTTGGTTGGTTGGTTGTAGTTTTTTTAAGGCTGATTGACTACGCTAAGGTGCTAGGCCTATAGGTGGAATACCCTCCATTAGGGTCTTTCTAAGGGGTCCTAGCCCGTATTTACGCGAGTTTTGAAAAAAAAAAATTCCGAACGGCTAGGTCGATGAGTGCGACTTGGATCGAACCTGGCACTTCCCATCTACCAGCTTTGAGCGCAGGACCGCACGGTTGCTCGTGGGCCGCAAGTTTGGACAGCTGTTTGTAATTGCGTATCAGCTGTACCCATATTCCAAATTAGAAGTAAGATAAACTATGCCCTTATTATGTGCTAAATACTTGAAATGCACAGAAATTCATTGTAAAATTGTCTCTGTTTGTAGAAAGCATGAAACGCTGTGGCCAGTTATTTCATAGTGGTGCGAGTAATTTGAAAATGAGCGCACCCATACCCTGTCGATTAGCGTCCAGGGCGATCGGCGACTTGCACCTGCATCAGTTCTGAAACTTTTGCCGACGTCGATTAAGTTATTCGCGACAATCAATGATTTCTATTTGTTTGGACAGATAAAAAACGACCTCTCCAGTCGATATTTTGGAATCGAAGATGAAATTTAATTGGTTATATTAAATTGGTAGGAAAATACTAGAAAAAATTTATATTTTACTTCAACGGAAAACCTTATTGTATAGTTTAATAAGTGCTTCAGTTCGTTTGGAAAATACATTGAAAAGTATTATTTTTACCTACGTTATTCAATAAAAAGTCTTTATTTCCTTTTGTCTTTTTATTTTGTGGCACTTTTACTCGAGTGTAACTTATATTTTTACTTGCCCTCGTAGTTTTTGTAAATGAATTAAACACATTTATGATTCTCTTGATATTCAACAAATGATCTGTTATATATATTTTAGGTTAGATTTTCAAACAACTTTTTTAAAAATAAAATTTATGTATTTTACAGGGATTGCTGAATGTGCTTGCGATTTTGAAGACGGATATTATGGCACGATTTCTTATGATTCACACAACCAAAGATTTCGAAATTATAGGAAATGCTGGTACATTAAACCACCTGCAGAAAGCATCATCAGTCTTACATTTACTAATATGAGACTCAATGATCCTGTAAGCAGTGAAATCTTATATATTATTAAAACTTTTTTTTTTCTAACACAATTCTAAAAACGCTAATTATCTGGTTTGTATCAAATTATTTAAAAAGAGAATTAAACTTTACTGAGTGGCTAAAAAATTAGAGACACACTTTAATAAAAAGTTGTTTCACATTTAGCACTGTTCATTGCTGATATTCCTCCTGGCATGGATTCAAAGGACTAATGGCATTGTTGCTGGTGGATGCTTGGCAAATGCGTATATAATGTCTGCTCTAGTAGAGTCGGTTTGGATGGTGGAGTTTTCAACTTTTGAAGTGATTTTCTAACTTTTCTCCATAAATATTCAATAGAATTAAAGTCACTTGATTAAGCTGTCCATGGAAGCAGGTTAAATTTGATGTTTCTCAAACTAATTTCAAGCAGATCCAGCACGGGATAAAGGTGCATTGTTTCGCTGAAAACGAACATCTTCATGGGTGAACATTAAAACTATAAACGAGTATACGTGATTGGCAACGATATTGATGTAAGCAATGTTGATATTGTGTTTGCAGATACCAAGGGACCCATTGTATTACTGGCAAACAATATCCTCTCGATAATTCCAGCGCCGTCATTCTGAAAATTTGTCATTTTGTTGGAGGGATTATTAATTCATGCTATTTCCATCATTTCTGACCCTGCCATCAGGGTGATATAGAGGGTAACAGGATACTTAGGCCCTAGCTACATTTTCAGGCTACAAATAACCAAATTTGTCGTTCTTGGGCTCACAGGTTCCCGACTATTCCTATCTTTTCTGTGATCCAAAAACACTTTGAAGTGGCTGTTACCCCTACTTTGAAAAATCTGTCTTCTTGTGCGTTGGGATATGCTATTTGATTTAAGACATAATTTGTCGTGTTTTCGCCCCTCTGTTGCAATTAATTATGCATGTTACTCGCCTTTTATCTCTCTGCTTCACAAGCCTTTTTTGAGCAGAATTGTTCTTATGCTGCAGCCTGCAAGTAATTTTTTTCAACTTTTACGTCATTCTACACCACTGTCGGTCTGGTTTATTTACAAATAAGATATGTCTGTATTTTTTTTTAGTCACTCTGTGCAGATTTTAGAGTTTTGTCGTACTGGCAATTGAGTATTTACCTAGCATTTATAGTTGTTTTACAGGAATATAAAAAGAATTTTGGTACACTACGTTACATTATGCATGTATACAAACATAGGGAGATCATTCTATTATAATTTTAACTTTTATTTATTTACTGATTTATTCCCACATTTAAATGTTTTAAATTAGTATGATAACTACTATAGGGGAAGCGGTTGTACCTTGGGTCACTTTTTTTTGTAACTTTTTAAAAAAATCAGTTGAACTCTTATTTTATTTTTTTTAATGTTAGATGATAACTTAAACCTTTATCTAATTAATACTATTTTTGTTTTAAAAATAACTTCAAAAATAACTTTGTAAAAAATAAAAAAGTACAGGATTGCAAAGTGACCCAAGGTACAACATAGTGTTGTACCTAGGGTCAGTAGGTGTTGTACCTTGGGCCATAGTAAAAAAAATTAGATGAAATGTAGAAACAAATATATTTCACACAATAGAATGAAAAAACAATATTACAAAATGAAGAGGATAATTAAAGGGTCTTGAGAAAAGTGTTTTGAGATATTAATATTTAAGCGTTGTTTATTTAACGAACATTATATGCACTAAAATCCTCTTGAAATGAAATTTGATATGCTTGTCTTTCAGATTGTCCAGTAGTAACTGTTGCAGGCAGTTTTCTTTCTAAGGTATCACTATCAGTGATATAAAATATAAATATCTTCTTTTTCTAGAATAAATTTTTTTGTATCACCACAACACTTATAATATTTTACTTCCAATTCACCTCCACCCAAATCCTTTATGACTTCTGCCACAAAATATGAAACACTCTTCTTCCCTGCTAATTTAGTTAAAACAAAACTTCCTTCTGATATATCTTCCACGTCTTCATCATCTTGTTTATATTCAGTAACTTCATCCAAGATTGCATCATCATTACTGGAATCTTCGAAAGCTATATCAAAATTATCTTCAACAGAATTGGATGCAATATTTTTTTTTCTTAAAATTTTCCTTTTTATGACTGGTTGATACTTTTTCTTTGTACTCTTTTCTAATTCTCTATTCTCTAGTGTGTTTATTATTAACATTCTAGTTTTTCCACGCTTTCTTCCACGTGAAGTCTTCTTTCTCGGTTTTGCTTTTGGAGAAGGTCTAATCATTTCAGGAGATTTTGTAAAAGCAGTAGAAGAAGGATGACTTGAGGACAAGAATACAATCTCAGATCCAGTAGTACTTATAACATCAAATGAAGTGGAAGGCATTTTTTCAAGATTCTGAGGGCGGTCCGTCACAAATGAAGATAAAAATTCATCATCCTCAAAAATATTTTCGTTAAGAGGATATGTCCCTGTAACCATAAAGCCTTTTTCTGTATTACTTTCTGTGAAAGCTTTGTTGAAGACTTTTCCAATTATAGGAGCAATATCATAAATAGTTACAGATTTTCCTGGGTTTTCAAACATCCATTCATTAAGAGACACATTATAATATGTTTTAAAGGGGCCGAATACTGTTCGATCCAGAGGTTGCATTTTATGTGATGTATGATTTTGTAGATTCCCAGTTTTCCGGTAAATCCATTTTATTTGCATTTCCATATTCATATGCTAGTTTGAGAACATCTTTTTTTGTTAGTCCATAATGCAGTTTAAGCTGCCTGCTTTACATAATCAACAATCTCAAGTTCTTGATCTTTATTAAATACTTTTTTTACATCATATTTTGCCTCATATACAAAGTCTGCAGACTGAGCAATGCTGTTGAATTTTTTAATATGTCGATCCAGTGTAGTCTTAGAAACTCCAAAATTTCTGGCAGCTGTTCTTATTTTGGTCACATTTTTTAAAACATCAGCAGCAGCTCGTTCTATGGCATTTATATCCACTTTTGGTCTAGTAACTCCAGTTTTGCTTCTTGGCATGATCTAGAAAAAAACCCCTATGTTTAGAATGTAAATGTTTGCACAATAAAAGTTTTTATAGGAGTTTTGTTTCAAAACAAAACTGAAATGAGGAAGAATGGTGGCAGAAAGGGGAGGAGGACAGGAGGAGATGTACTCCCCTAACCAAAGAAAATGTATCATATCTTTCCACTTATCATCACCTTAAAGGAAAATTGTTCATGCAAAATAAAAAGTCCCCCCCCCCTAGAAAATACCTTTTGTTGCCACTGGATATAAGGGAAATGAAACAATATGTTTGTGTGCTATGTTAGCTAGGTTACCTGTATAAGCTATACTTTAGATTAATACAATATATTTTTAAGTGCAACAATGCTTAATTTTTATTTTCAAAAATTTAATAAAGGAGGTGTGGGATCCACAACCCCCTTCTCCTTTCTCCTGTGCACACCTGTATATATAATAATAATGACTTAAAAATATTAACTATATACTATGATTATTTAAAGAATATTCACCATTAAAATATTTTTTGAAGGTTAATTACTTTTTCAATTGAATGACCCAAGGTACAACACAGTTTAGTGACCCAAGGTACAACACCAAGTACTGAAATGGTAAACAAATTGTAACTGTGTTGAAAAGTTAACTTTTAAATCGTAGATGGTTCATAAATAAAGAACAAAAATGCACTATTTACCTGCTATTTCTGTTGAGCTGTCTTGTAAAAACTCTTTCTACTATAATAAAAAGCATGAACACACAAAAATTTACTTTTGGTTGAGAAAATCCTTTTTGTTCTCACTACTCAGCATCTACATCATTTATGAGCACAAAACAAACTTACAGTGCCATTTAGTATTAAACTGAAGAAATAGGATGGATTTTTGGCCTGCCATCTGTTGTAAAAAAAGAGAAATGTATGCTGACCCAAGGTACAACCTGACCCGAGGTACAACCACTTCCCCTACGTATGAAAAATCAAATGAAATTACTCTATTTTTAACGTACACAAACATCAAACCGTCTCAATTATATATATTAAAAGCAAACACGTTTTATTTATGAGACAAAAAAATTTTTAAGTTAAAATACACTTAAAAAACAAAAATTACATATTAAAACAATTAAAATCAGACGTTTCGAAACCCGTCCGGGTTTCCTCATCAGTAATACAACACAATATGCAAACAGGACATGAACACTCAAGGAATTTAAAGGAGTACGGAATATTGAGGAGCCAGTGCGCATGCTTCATTGATAGTGTGGAGATGCTTGGCAGTGTGCCAGCTCTCAAGGAAAATACGTGATTTATAATTATGAACACCAGAATTTAAAATTTTTATATTATCGAAGTCAGGAATATGATCGGTTTCTATTGAATGGATTACAATTTTAGAATTTTGGTTGCAATTTTTAAAAGATCGTCTGTGTTCTTGTAGTCTAATTTTTGCTGTACGGCCAGTTTCACCTATATAAACAGATTTGCAATTTTTACAAGGAATTAAATATATAACACCAGTTAAATCCAGAGAAGGGGTTATGGGTTTAAAGTTGAAAAGGACGTTTTTTAATTGTTTAATTGGCCGGAAAGCAGTATAAATGTTATGTTGTTTAAGTAATTTAGAAATAAATTCTGAAGGAAAACCAAAATATGGCATCGAAACATAACTGTTTTTATTAATAAGTGAATTTTTCATTTTCATTGGAGTAGAGGGGGAATTTGCAGGAGGAAACGAAGGAGGGGGGAAGCTGATAATGTTTTCACGATAAATTCGTTTTAACCAATTAAGAGGGTAATCGTTATTTATTAAATCCTGGAAAATTTTTTTTAATTTCCAACTTAAAAAGTGTTTCGTTACTACATAACCGAAGAGCTCTATTGACCAAAGTTCGGAAGACTGCGATTTTATGCGAATTAGGATTAGCGGAATGAAAATTTAGATATTGACCTGTAAATGTGGCCTTACGATAAACAGAAGTTTGAAAAATGCTAGGTGAATTCGAAATGCGTTTAACGAGAACATCAAGAAAAGGCAAACTGTTATTCTGTTCTATTTCCAAAGTAAACTGAATTTCTGGGCATAATGAATTAGAAAAAGTAACGACTTCATTTATATGTTTTTCTTCAATTAATAAAAAAATGTCATCTACGTATCTTCGCCAAAAAGGAATTTTATCATTTAAACTATCATTTATTTTATTTTCCAAAAACTGCATAACTATTTCTGCTATGCAAACACTAGCAGGTGAGCCCATAGGCGTGCCACGAATTTGTTTATAGTATAAATCATTAAACTTGAAGCAATTATAAGATAAGCAGAAAAAAACTAATTTAAGAATTGATTCAATATTAAGAGTAGAATGAGTACTATCATTAGGATAAATTTTTCTTATAATATCACAAGCAAATTCAATAGGGATGGAAGTAAAAAGAGATACAACATCTAAAGAAATCATTATACAGTTTGGGGGGGCATTAAAATTTCTTAATTCAGAAACAAACTGAAAAGAAGAATTTAAACTAAAAGGTGAATTTAAAGTAAGAGGTTTAAGCAATGACGAAATAAATCTAGCAAGGTTAGAAAGAGGGGAACGGGAGTAATCAATTATAGGTCTAAATGGAATATCAGGTTTATGCAATTTTGGCAACCCATAAAAGTTGGGAGCCATACCAATATAACATCTTAAAGATTTAGCTGTAACATTATCTATTTGATTATTTTTCTCTAATTCACTGATCATTTTATTAAGATTATTTTGTATTGAAGGAGTGATATCTTTATTTAAAACAGCATATGTAGATGGGTCATTTAAAAGTTCTAAACATTTGTCAATGTAATCTGATTTATCCATAATAACCAGGAGCCGGCCTTTATCAGCTTTTGTAAAGATTATCGTATCATCTTTAGAAAGAGGTTTTAAAACAGCGAAATCATCAGTATAATATTGGGATTTTGAATGCACTTTACATTTTAACAGAGTTTTTGTGATTTCAACCAACCAGAGTTTTGGTGAAATCACCAAAACTCTGTTAAAATGTAAAGTGCATTCAAAATCCCAATATTATACTGATGATTATTTTTATTCCTATGACCCAACTACCGTAGGTAATGGAAATACTGAATTAGGGGTATCTGTATTATGATGAGGGAGGCCGACTATTATGTCTTTTAAACAATAACAAATAGAACAACGAAACTTTATATTTAAGACAGGTACCGTGTTCAGATAAATTACTAGTCAAGTTTTTGTGAAAATTGCAAAATTGTAAATGGAGCTATACCTCAAAATCTGCTTCAACTATTTTCCTCGAAATTGCTATAGACACTTTCTTTTAATGAGCAATGCAAATACGACGTTGAGGCTCCTGATAAGCAGATCCCCTTGTTGTAATAACTTGTACGAAATTCCATATGAATGATTTTTCTGAATGCAGAAGTCGGGTTTTTGGAAAATTTTAAATTTCTTAATTTTTACGGAAGTGATTTATTGATTTAAATTGCCTATAAGCAGTAAATATTGTAATAGGTATAGGTCCTTGGTATTGTGACGCAGGTCACGTATTTTCATATACTATTTAGATAAAATATCCACTTCAATCGGGTACTGGAAATCACGTGTTATTCATAACCAAAGTATTAAGTGTTTTCATCCTCATGAAACTCTTAATCATACAAATTAAATATTACAATCGCTCGCACACAAAAAGGGATAAAGTACCTTTCTTGTCATCCTAAAGCAATGCAGTCTAAGTTTCCTGAAAATCATGGGATTCTAATCTCCGTTAAATAACAGAGTCCATTCTAATTTTAAAAACAAGAAAAATACACTGGTTCTCATAATTATAAGGACACCCGTTTTTCTATATTAACTAAACACTGAACACTATTATTTAAACAAATATATTTTTTACTAATATGAATTTTATTAATAGACTATATTTAAAAAGTTTTATCGTTTTTCTATCTTAAAAAACTTCAAATACGGCCAAAAAGATGATTTTTCAGGTGTTCACAATTATAAGGACAGCTCGAATTTTAGTATTTTTTTTTTCAGTTATTCTTTAAATTAATATTTTATGGGGTCTCTTTTTAGGGTTAAACAGTCAGTCATTCTCTCTGCTATATATATATATATATATATATATATACATTTTTTTTAATATTCAGTTTCAATACCGTTTCATACAGCATAGATGATATTCTTAATACATTTAAACTATTTAAAATTGCTTTCCACTTGCATGTACTTTTCTAATATCATAAGTTAAGGTTTTTTCAACTTTTAGGTCGCGGGAAAGGCAATAATACAGAAGTTTCTTTCTACAAACTATTTCCTATTGCTCTAGAAGTAGAGCAAAAATGTAAGCCTTGTTGAAAAAAATATTATTACCCCCCCAAAATCTAACAAAAATCTGATAATTCCACATTTAAAATTTGCGGATATTCTCTTGATGTTTATAATAATAGAAAACAATTACTAAATTCATTCTACCTTCAGTAGAAATAGATCCCCAGAGCACCATAGATCCACCTTTAAAATGCCCGATTCATATCTGCCTTTAAGAAATCTGCTCTGTCTTTCGCTATCTTCAGATCGTGCCAGTAACTGTTAAAACCATTTAATTAATCAAGAATAAAATGTTTTTCATCCGAAAATGCAACATTTTACCATTTAATATTGTCTTTACTCAACTTTAACACAAACGTCCCCCCCCCCCTTTAAAGGCTGATTGATTATTACAGGTTTTTAATTCATTTTGACATATTATTAATTATTTTAAACATGCATAAATGTGGACCCCAACCTTTCGTTAAAAATTACGAGCAAATTCAACAGCAGTCATTATGAGTAAAACAGTAAGAGGAATTATGAGTTTTCGATCTTTTGTAAAACAACTCTGATTTTGCATCAGATCTCTCTCCTATCGAACCAACAGTTCAACGTTTGATCACATTTCCTTCAGCTAATTTAGATCTTCGAATTTCATTAGAAATTCGGCGAATTGAAATTATCCTTACACTTAAAAAACACATTTATCATACTTCACTACATGAACGTTCTTTTTTTTCGAGGAATTATCAGTAATGTTCGTCCAAGAAAAATTGAAGGCTTATATATGAATTAATCTAGCCCAGTAGTTAATAAACTCGCATGTGAACTGTAATTTATCCGCTAGTAAGTTAAATAAAACGAAAAAATCTTGATTGTCCCTATAATTATGAACATCTAAAAACGTGGAGAAAAAAATATTTTGCTTTATTTTTTATTAATTTTGTTTCATATTCAAAAAATTATAGCACTTTTGGTTTTTAGAATACTAGATATATTAAGTGCACTTAGTATAACCTTGTTTACAGTTATTTTTACATTAGATATTTCAAAACATAAAGTGTCCTTATAAATATGAGAAGGAGTGTACATATAAATGCGCGTTCTAAACTTCTCTCGCTCTCGATTCTGTATGGTATGCGTGTTGCGGCAAAGACAGGAAACACAAAGATCACGGCCTATTTAAAGATCTGCAATGCCGTCCTTCAGTCTCCTGTGTCCCTCAATCTCCTCATCCCCTGTCCTATAATAATCGCTCCATCTCTTAATAATAAAGTATAAATTATGTATGTAATAGTCTAAATATATTTAGTTATGTAATTTAACATAGATATGCAAATTAAATTAAAAATAAGCAAATACATATTCTGTGTCTTTCAAATTATTTGTATACACTATTCCTGGCTAATAATAGTCTCACAATTTAAATATCCGGACACTTTCAATTTTAGACATTTTATCAAATATCTAGAAATATTCTTGAAAAATTATCCCAAACTTCGGGTGAATACATGTTAAATCTCATATATTTCAGCGAAAGTTTTGCCTCGAAAACAAAAAGGAGAGCAGTAGCAAATTAAAGAAAAATAATGTTTGGAATCATCCTGTAAAATGCGTTTTAAATGTAGCACGTGATTATCAGTCTTTTTATTTTTTTTTTTTTATTTTTTTTTTTTAACTCTCTGAATTTATTTGTATTAAAATAGCACGTTAGTTATGCAGACACTATGATTTATTTGAGAAATTAAAAAAAAAAAAAAAAAAGAAAAGAAAAAAAAACCCGTTTATTTTATTTATTTATTTATTTTTAAATAATAATATATAGGCTATTTATTCGAATACAAAGGCATTTTTAGGAAATTTGACATACTGCATCAGACATAAACATGACATACTGCAATTAGAATATTAAATATGTGATACAAAAATTTTAACTAAATAACTTTTAATCGGGCATTCGCAAGCAATGAAAGGTATTACTTTTTTTTTTTTATTAAAATCACACAATCAACTGTGGAAGAAAATCATATTTATTGAAATTTTATTTTTCCGACTGAGTGAAAATAATGCCTGGACCGGGAGTCGAACCCCGGATCTTTGACTTACAAGGTCAAGGCTCTACCAATTGAGCTATCCAGGTAGAGCCTTGACCTTGTAAGTCAAAGATCCGGAGTTCGACTCCCGGTCCAGGCATTATTTTCACTCAGTCGGAAAAATAAAATTTCAATAAATATGATTTTCTTCCACAGTTGATTGTGTGATTTTAATAAAAATTGTATTTCTTTCTCCCATTATCTAATGGTGTTTTCCGTTTCCTGCGGCTTATTTCTGTTGAGCTATCTACATGATAGACCAGAGATGTTTCTGCCTAAAGGTTGTCTGAGTGAGTAATGCTGACCGGGGTGTCGGCCTGGATAGCTCAATTGGTAGAGCCTTGACCTTGTAAGTTAAAGATCCGGAGTTCGACTCCCGGTCCAGGCATTATTTTCACTCAGTCGGAAAAATAAAATTTCAATATTACTTTTTTGCCTAATTTATTAGTCAAATGTATTGAGTTACTTATTCGAAAACCTCAAGCATTTGCCGTGAGAATTCAGAAAGTTATTGCCGGCAGAATGAACTACATTTTAATTCCTTTCAGAATAAGTAAACAGGGAGTGCGGCGATAGGAATTTTTATTCTTATTTATTTAAAATTAACGTACACTGTATTACAATTGTTTAAATTGAAATAAAATTTTGGGTTCGACCCCAAAATATGTATTTTTTTTTTTTTTTTTTTTTTTTGAGAAAGGGAAAGAGGAATTGAATTTTATCGACTTCATTTTATCGACGATAACTTTTCTTATTTTTCTCGGTATAACTCAATAAAATTGATCAATAAATTCTGACAAAAAAGTTTTTTAACGCTTGCGCATGCGCAATTATAAATCATTTATTCAAAATGCCCATAATTTATCAGGCATTTAATATTTTTATATTCTGATTGCAGTATATTGTGTCTAACGAAATATGTAAAGTTTCTTTAAAATGTCTTTGCAGGTCTGCATGATATAATTAAAAAAAAAAAAAAAAAAAAGGCAATTTTTTGTTTCGAAAATTTTAAAGAAACTTGTGAATATACTTACTATTCAAATCCAAATAAATACATATAATTAAAATAAGCTTCATAATTGCTTGCTGCAGCTACAACGCCCTTTCAACCATTATTTTTTACAGGGTGATCACAAACATTTTATTTTTTCTTTAATTTTTTTTCGGTCCTGCTTTTGCTTTTGGGACAAAATTATTTCTGAAATATATGAGGCATAACATGTCTTAACTGGCTCAAATTTTCTGAACAATTCATCAAGTATTTTTCTAAGTACTTGCCAAGATGTCTAAAATTGAAAGTGCTATTTCAGTGTAAGTAGTGTATATTTCTGTGATTATTAGCTAAGGAAATAACCATCGCAGCACTGACACAATTGAGCTCATTTAGCGCACATATAGTTTAATAAAGTATAGGTATTTAAATAACTTTCACTTATTTTGCAGTACTGTGACAATGTATATATTGAACTAACAGACTATGCTGGTAAGAGGGAAAAAATTTGTGAAGACAATTGGTATCGTAAGTCGATTAATAGAACAATGACATTGGTGGGTTCTGCGACTGTTACACTCGTAATGCAGAAGACTTATGACTATGTTACATTTGACATGGAATACAATGCAGGTAAGTTGTCCCAATTCAGATATATCTTGCTATCATTAAAAAAAATTCTTCTTTTTTTTTTTTTTTTTACTTTTCTATACAGGGCAGAGAAAGTATTGTTTCAGAGTCCGTTATGTGCAAAACTCAAAAACTAATGTTATCAAAAAGTGTGAATTTGGTATCCTAAATCTGATGATATTAATTGGTGCTTTCTACTGTGATCGGATAAATATTTCGATTGAAGGACATACAAAAGAATTCAAATGCATTACTTCCAGGGTGAAATTTCACGTTAGTGCATTTTAGCAATTTCAGATTGCACTTAACAAAATGAAATTGAGATATGTTTTTTACATGCACAAAAACAAAAGTACGTTTTCTATAGAGTATGATTTGAAAAACATTCACCATTCGTAGCAATTCAGTTATAACAGGGATAATAGTTGGAAACTACTCAAAACTATTTCAAATTTGTATTGCGTTTTCTTTACTGTCTAAATTGAAATACACTATGGGAGGCGTATATATTTTATTTTTATAATATGGTGGGATATTCAAAACTAAGCGAACACGTTCTTTTCTACTAGTTACAACTGGTAAAAGTGCTTTATTAAATTATAGCATATTCAGAAAATTGCCTAGGAACGATAATTGCCCCTAGTATTATTTCTTTATCCATATAGAAGACAAAATATTATTTAGAAGTCCAATTTTAGAAATTCAGCTGCAATTGCATTATCTCATACCATATTATTCTTTTAAATTCTATTTTTTCTGAATTTGTAGTATTTTGGTACCACACAAACAATATGCAGGAGCAACTGTGATGAATATGGGTTATATTATTATTATTTGTATTTGTATTATAATTACTTTTATGATCTCATATATCAATGTCTCAGAAACAACTCATGTTAACTTTTTAAATATATATTCATTTGTTATGTTATATCTGTTTTATTTGTTTGGATTTTGTTCTTGTTTCACATAGTTTTTAGTTCCTATATCAAACACACACACACACATATATATGTGTATATATATATATATATATATATATATATATATATATATATATATATATATATAACTAGCAGGCTTTACCCGCTTTCCTGGTCACTACATTTTAACTGAATTATCAAAATTACATATAAATTAATAATAATAATAAAAAAAAAAATAACAATTCATTGAAATTAATTTAGTTTTTTTCCCCCACACCCCTCCCGCTTAAGGGGGGAAATTTCGAAAAATTCTATTATTGTGTGTGTGTGTGTGTGTGTGGGGGGGGTACATATACAGTAGAACTTGGATAATTCGAAGCTGAAGGGACCAGAGAAAAATTCGAAATATCCAAAAATTCGAATTACATATACTATTTTGTCAGAAAGATGAGATAAATTAAAAATATAAAACTATAAAATCAAAAATTTAACACATAAACTTTATAGCTAAGAATACTGCATCATTAACCCCCTCCCATTAAATCAATATTATTTTACGATCTTAATTATGCAACACTTTTTTAAAATAGTCAGATATTTTTGATTGCTTCTTTAAGTACAATCTTTGTGTCATAGCATATGACTTCAACCCACCAATTCATACAAAAACAGAATCTTCCACATTAGACATGACTTTCAATTAAAAACCCAATCGAAGTTCGTGTATATGGACCATATCTTCAGATGCACTACACTGTAAAAAATATGCCCTATTTGCTGCCAGAAATTCTCTGCAATTTGAGAAAATATGTTCTAACAACGTAACTTTCTCTTAAATTACGCGTATTTTCTCAAATTACAGAGAATTTCTTGCAGTAAATAGGACATATTTTTTACAATGTAGTTAGGAAATACTCTTGTATTCCTAACTACATTGTAAAAAATACTCTTGTATTTCCTTATCCTTCTTTTGAAAGACTGTTAAAAATCATAATGCACTTTAGCTGAGAAAAATCTTGGGAACAAATTTCACTGTAATATTTTAAAGGTATGAAAAATTCGAAGTATCCAAAATAGAATTCGAATTATCCATGATTTTTTAACATTATTTTAATACAAAATTCAAGGGACCGACTAAAAAATTCGAATTATCCAGAATTTCGAATTAAACAAGTTCGAATTATTCAAGTTTCACTGTATCAGTTTTGATGCCGGAATGTACATCAGTAACTATAAATATGCTACTTTGGAAATTTCGCAAGTTATTGAAAAATTACGAGTTTCTTAACATGGCAGAATAGAGCAAAATTTCACACAAATGTCAATCTTGAGGGATATTTTCATCGTAAAGATGTCAAACCACTTTCGAAATATTATTTAGGATACTGACATGAATATCATGGACTATGATTTTTCCAATTTAAAAAATTCGTAATTTATTTGGAATTTACGATTTACTTAACATGTCAGAATAAGGCAAATTTGAGCATAAACTTCCATTTTGAGGATCATAAATACATTAGACAACTTCAAAATTACATTTATGATATTTGTTTGAACATGATTGAATACATATATTCTAATAGGAAAATTTCGTAAATTATTCGTAATTTACGATTTTACCAACATAGCGAAATTGTAAATTTTTCATATAAATATTAATTTTGAGGATTATTGCATTGGAAATAGTAGCATGAAAACTAAACAACGGAATTGACCCTGGTAAAATAAATTAATAGATAAATAAGAATAAGATAAATATATCGAAGTGAACGGTGGATAGCCTATTAGGCGAGGATTTCATTCTGCACTGTATCAAGCTTCGGTCAAATTCATTTCTTTTAACATGATTATAATATGTCTCGCACTAGAAATTTATGAGAACATAAATATGATGGGGAACTGAGCAGAGTCCACCTACGCCAACTAGTGTTTTTGCGATATTTATCATCTTTATTATTACGTACATTTATAATTTTCATTTTTACTTTCTCTTTCCCATAAGGTAGAAAAAGTATTGTTTTAGGGTCAAATTTTGGAACGTGAGTTTTTTTTTATATTTACACGTTTTGAGGTCCCCTGAATCCGAAAATCATGTTTTTAGCGAATTGTCTGTGTGTGTGTGTTTGTCTGTATGTGTGTTATTAGCATAGCTCAAGAACAAATAGTAGCAGAAAGTCCAAACTATGTATATGATATAGGGATGCTACAATAAGCTTTTGTTGAGATGAAGCAAATGGTTCGTGTACAGGGACGCCAAAGAGAATTCAAATACATTAAATCTATGGGGGAAAGTGCTGGTAAGTACAGTTTAACATCTATACACTGCACTAAACCAAATGAAACGAATATATATATATTATATACGTAAAAACATGTCTCATGTAGAATATGGTAGGGGAATCATTCACTGTTCGTTTACAGGGCTACACAAAAGAACTAGATAAAAATGCGACAATAGTTGAAAATTGATGGAAGTGTATTTCAAGCCCGGTCATGTATTATTACTATAGGATTATATTTAGGTTCACCATGCGGTCTGCATATAATCTTCGAAAGATATACAGGGCTGCAAATTTTTAAGCGATAACATTATTTTTTGTTGTTAGTGGATGTGCTTTATTAATAATATTTTGCCATCTCCAGGAAAGCTTTTTCAGGAATTTAAATGAATTCCTCAAAGAGGTATGGTAAATAATGTATGTTTTAAGCTAAATATTTTGAAGCTTCCTGATTACCGTAGTCAAGTTTTCTAACGTTTGATCTTTGTCTGTGTCTGACTTAAAAACGAATAATTTTAGGAGATCCAAATGTCGTATTTTGAAGTTAGTATAAGTTTGTTGCTGGAAAAGTTTGATCAAGATTGGTAAATTCAAAGAATGTTGTGTGTGAAAATTGTCTGAATAATTTTAATTGAACTTTTAACAGATTTAAATTCTTTATAAATGTTGGTGCATTAACGAAACGGGGGATTGAAGGGGCGGTAGCCACCCTCACACAGATATAAATATCATATAAAACTCTACCGAAGCTTAATTTGAATTGTTTAACGCAGGTTTACATAACAGTACTCGTTATCTTACTTCTTAATCTTCAACCTGTATTTATAGTATTAAATTTCAGGGTAAGAGAAAGTCGTGTGAGTGACGCACCAGATTATTTGATTAATAATTATATTTATGAAGATCGATACATATATGCATGTTTTTTGAATTTTAATGTTGTTTTTTTTATATTTTCTTTAAATTTGTATCCTTTAACTTTTGTCAAAGAGGTCTATCTAAGCATATAGTATTTTTACATTGTCAGTATTAAAATGTAAAAAATGAACTTTAATTATTGTAATGTTTGTTAAACTAAAATTTAAATATTATGGATAAAAAAATCCCTCTCATAATCCTTTGCAAGACCAAATATAACAATATAATGTAAATATCTATTCATATAATTTTTATTTAATATATTTTGTTCCACAATGAACTAAATAAATATTTACTGAACATTACTACACAATGCTCCATGTGGAATGCTATAGTAATGTTTTAAACGCATGATTATGCATGTATAATTACGCCTTTTAAGATACTCTTAAAACGAAAATAAAGTTTTTTGCGATTAGACTATATATCTATCTGTTATGAATAATAGTAATCGCAGGAACTTCAAACTTGGTATTTGGAAAATTGTAAAAAAAATGCCACTTGAAAATATTGAAAAAGATCGTTAATTCTCAATTAGTGGTGTGAATAAAAGCTCTGTGAATAACTTTAAATAAAGATAACAACAACTTTAAATATTTTATGATTATAGGTTCAATCGGAGGAGTTGATATGGTAGTGCCATACTCCGCGCAGAAATATGTACTTAATCAAACTGCGGTATAACTTTAGTATATCCCCACAGCTGAATTTGGCGATTTTTCTTTGGCGCCGTTTTGAACGATAACGATGTCGTTCTGGACTGTTTGTGGTATAATATGGCAGCCTATATGTTGTTTATTTTGGATTTATGATTTTATGTTTTATGTTTTATGATTTAGATTATGATATTATCATTTATGATTTATGATTTTTAGATTTATGATTTATCCATAATCGCCAACAAAATATCGCCAAATATCGTTGTGGGGATATACTAAAGTTGTTCCCAAACTGTTCCTAAAATTTGTAGAGTGTGAGTGTTACACCAGATTACTTTGTTTAACTAAGTATTCTGATATTTAAAACTATTTCTTAAAATATTACTATAGTTTTATTTTTATGTGATCACCTCTAACGCGCTTATTTGGATATTGATATCGAAATTATACAACGAATCGTTTGTTTTATGCCGTTTATTGTTATCACTTGATAAACTCATTGTTATCACTTCCAAGGACGCATCGGTAGAAGTAGATTTTGCACCTTTCACAGTTTGGAAAAATTCGAAACGTATTTAAGATAAAGTGGGTAAAAGATATATATATATATTTGCGAAATTAATTTTGGAATAGTAAAAAATAAATAGAATTTCTTCCTATGGCGGACGATAGTCTTTCGATGTCACTAGATAAAATACATTAAGTTATTAATAGATAAAATAACAGTCAAAAATTATTTTTAAAAAGTTGGTATTGAAGTTATTGAAGGATAGGTGAGAGAACATCAAAATCATACAAAATTTAACAAAATAACAACAGCACTAACAAAACTAATCAAAAAGAAAACCTAAAAATATTTTTTAATAACGTTAAAAAACTCACCAAATATAGTAGCAGTAGCTATCCGATTCAAAGAGAAACCATAGAAATACTGACCAATAAAAATGCATGTAACGGCAACGATTCCGCTTTAATCAACGGCAAATGGCGTGAAGTGTTAAAAGCAGAATATAGCGAGAAGAAGAATCTTATTACCACACAGGATCCATCTCATGATGTGTCAGGCCCGACAATGAAAGGATCCCCAAGAAGAAGCTCAAAGTGAACTAATTCATCATATTAAATATATTTTATTTATTTAAAACTCATTTTATAAAAGCATTATAAATTACGGAACAACTATAGTATTTCCCCTCAGCTAGATTTGGCGCTTTTTCGTTGGCGATTATGGCTAAATCATAAATCATACAGCATAAATGATAAAATCGTAATCTAAATTATAAACCATAAATCATAAAATCATAAATCTAAAATAAATAGCATGTAGGCTGATATTTTATATCGCAAACAATCCAGAACGACATCGTTATCGTTCAAATCGGCGCCAAAGAAAAATCGCCAAATTCAGCTGAGGGGAAATACTATAGTTGTACCTAAATTACTGATAATATAATTTTTTTAAATTAATTTTTATGCGAACAAAATCTTTTTAGTTCTTTATTCGCCGCTGAAAGAAATTTATTCAGAAGGGAAAATTAAAACATACACAGCGGTTTCAATTTTACACTAGGAATTAAAGTGACGGAATCAGGATTTTTGAGTAGAACTCAGCCCAAAAGGGCATAAAAATAGTAGAAAACGATTACGCGTCTTCACGGAGTCTTATTACTCCGTGCGCGTCTTATAGAGGACATTTAAAAACCTATATAATATTTTCTCTAGCGTGGACCAATTACGATTACATTTTATTGAAACGATACGATAGAGGTGTAATTAATATAATACACAAGGATAAAAAAATATTTATAAATAACAATATTTAAGCTCGTGGTTTCAGCTTAATGATCTAATAAGAAAATAATTATAAGATAAAAAACTTTTTATAAACTTTGTGTTTAAATTTTCTGTTGAATCATAGCTATATAGAAGTAACTACATTAGCACTTTATCAATGCGTATTGTTATGAAATTGTAAATAATTTCACTTATTGAAGTGAAAACTTCTTTAGGCGCGTTGAGCACTTTTGGGTGAACAAAAATCTTTGAATTCCCGTCATCGTCAGCTGACGCTTTCCATTTGAAGTGAAAACTTTTGGGTGAACAAAAATCATTGAACTCACGACATCGTCAGCTGATGCTTTCAATCCTTGTATGATACAAATAATATATCATACAATTAACTTGCTAATGCGAAATGTTAATAATTATATACTGTATATTGTTTTAAAATCTGGTGCGGCTCTACACGACTTTTCTCATCTCCGGGCACTGTCTCTATTGCAGTTAGACCTCTCAAAACCGTGAGAAAGGCCAAAGCCGCCATTTTTCTCATGTTTTTACAATCTGGTGCGGCTCTACACGACTTCTCTCATCTCCGGACACTGTCTCTTAAAGATTGCAGCCGGAAACGCTGCAGTTAGACCTCACAAAACAGTGAGAAAGGTCAAAGCCGTCATTTTTCTCACGTTTTTACAATCTGGTGCGTCTCTACACGACTTCTCTCATCTCCGGGCGCTGTCTCTATTGCAGTTAGACCTCACAAAACCGTGAGAAAGGCCAAAGCCGTCATTTTTTTTTCACGTTTTTACAATATGGTGCGGCTCTACACGACTTCTCTCATCTCCGGACACTGTCTCTTACAGATTGCAGACGGAAACATTTCAGTTAAACCTCACTGAACAGTGAGAAAGGCCAAAGCCGCCATTTTTCTCATGTTTTTACAATCTGGTGCGGCTCTACACGACTTCTCTCATCTCCGAACACTGTCTCTATTGCAGTTAGACCTAACAAAACCATGGGAAAGGCCAAAGCCGCCTTTTTTCTCACGTTTTTACAATCTGGTGCGGCTCTACACGACTTCTCTCATCTCCGGACACTGTCTCTTAAAGATTGCAACCGGAATAGTTGCAGTTAGATTTCACAGAACCGTGAGAAAGGCCACAGCCGCCATTTTTCTCGCGTTTTTACAATCTGGTGCGGCTCTACACGACTTCTTTCATCTCCGGACACTGTCTCTTAAAGATTGCAGCCGGCAACGTCGCAGTTAGACCTCACAAAACAGTGAGAAAGGCCAAAGCCGCCATTTTTCTCACGTTTTTACAATCTGGTGCGGCTCTACACGACTTCTCTCATCTCCGGACAATGTCTCTTAAAGATTGCAGCCGGAAACGTTGCAGTTAGACCTCACAAAACAGTGAGAAAGGCCAAAGCCGCCATTTTTCCCACGTTTTTATAATCTGGTGCGGCTGTACACGACTTCTCTCATCTCCGGACACTGTCTCTATTGCCGTTAGCGCATTAAATGAAATTGTAATATAATTTTTGTAGTAGTAGTTTATATTAATGAATAAAAAAACACTTCATTTAAAAGTATTTCCTGCATAATAAAATACTTCCTGACGATTCAAGAAATGCACACGTAATTGTTCACGTTTTCACTTCTGTCGGCACTCCCGGAGTGCAAATGCTTTTTTTTTTTTTTTGTATAAATTCTTTCAAAGAGGCTTAGTAAGTTGATAAAATGTCTATTCTCAGCATTTCCAGCTCTTTTTCGCGTTAAAATAGTTTAATCTTCCCTTTAAAACGCATTAAAACGCTCCAATATGCGGGTAATGGATTTGGCAACAAAATTTGGCGAGTTTCTGCCCTTGGCGATTTTTTTTGTCGACATTTGGCGAGAAAATCCTTATCATCGATATTCCAAAGATGGACGTTCTATAATGTGATTGGTTAAAGAGTTACGGGAAATTTGAATTTAAAAAAAAAGTTCGTTTTAAAAAGAAAATATTAATCCTTTCCGAACAACATATATTTGTATCATGAACTATATTAGCACTTTATCAATGTGTAGAAAATCTTTAAAATGATAATGACGTCAAATTTTGCCAGATGCATAATTTAACTTTTTACAATTGTTTAACGCTCACGTTTAATTAAATGTATTTCTTTTTAGGTAGAAAGGAAATGAACTGGCAATTTTTTTTTTTTCGCAACAATTAAATTATAGTTAATATTTTAATGACTATTTTTATTACTATTAGGAGCTTATTATTTTCATATTTTAATTAATTGAAAGAAAACTATTCAAAAATTCGAAAATATGACTTCGAAGTATTGTGTTGTCACCGGGTTCTGAGCTACTGTGAAAGTTTCAAATGTCTAGCTAGTAGGGAAGTTAGTTAAAAATAGATTGCAAAATTTGTACCGGACAAACAGACAAACAAGCAAACATACAAACAAACAAGAATAGAAGTTAATAAAAACATGGTAAAATGACATTTATCTTAATGTATTTTTAAATGCTGCTTCTTCAGAACCTTTGGAAGCATCACTTTAAACCTAGCAAAAAATTAAAAACATATACAAAATAGGAATTATTATCATAAATTGACGAAAACACGCATTCATAAAAAGTATAATCAAAATAGGAATTAGTTTTTTTTTTTTTTTTTAAACAAAAAAGTATACCAAAACAAATAATAAAATGTCATCGCCAATATGGCGACAACAATTTAAAAGGAGTGATGGTGGTCCTATACTAAAACTGTACTGCTTGCGGAAGTATGAAAACTTGGTCGCCAACCATGAATTTTATTTTGAAACCTTTCTTTGAATAATTTTATAGTTTTACTATTGCACAATAATAATTTGGTTCTAATAATAATTTGGCTTCTGGTGAATTAAAATTTTAATTAGCTGGTAAAATAGGTATAATATTTATGTTTCAAATTTTAAAAGTAAATAAGAAAAGAAATAAAGGACGAAAAATTCGCACAGGATTTCTGGTAAATAAATAAATAAATAAAAACAGGTTATTTGCGATTTTCTATTTATATTATTTTATTTTTGGAGGGGTGGTACGAGGAAACAAATTCGTGATTCCCTCTTTCTGAGTTCAATTCATATTGGAGAATCTATGGAAGCTACAGTTGCAAATTTCGGTGTGTGGGTTGGTTTTGTGTATTCAAAATCCACTGTGACGGAATCTTACTCCTTTTGGAGGGGGTGTGTGTAATAATAATAATAGAAATAATAAATGTTTGCAAGCGTAATTGTATTGGAAATTACCCAAGAAAGTTGAATTTTGTTTTGTAGGTTGTTTTTCAAGTGTAAGTATTTGTTGCATTTACTTTCGTTCCTGTAAAATTTGAGGATGAGCGCAGCACTTGCGTCTATCGCTCTACAGCACACAGCGTGTGCTAGGATTCAAAATAGTGCAGGTTGGAAAAAAAAGTTGCCCAAAGCATTGGTGGTGACCCAATTGAGGTTTGTATGAAAAAACTTTATTTCTGTGCTCATACTTGGTTAAGATGCAGTAGGATTCAGGAGGGGGGAAAGGGGTCTGTATTGTGTGGGCAGGAAAGCTACTACTGAAGGCAGAAGAAACCCAAATTGAGGTTTTGACTGATTTCAATGAAATGCTTTTGAAACTTTTTTTTAACGATTTTTATATCAATAAATGATATGAAATTTTAAGAATTCATTTAAATATAGTGACTAGCGAAGCGTGCAAAGCCTGTTAGAGCCACGGCAACGCGTAGCCGGGTACAGCTACTAAATAAATAAAAACTAATTTTAATTAATTAATTAATAATAAGTAACTAACAGTTTGTGTATTTAAAATAGTACAAGCTTACTATTTTATGAAGCTCACTTATTTTTTAATACAATTGACAAAACGTTCTAATATTAAAGCTAAAATTCTAATCGTTGTTTGGAATTTACTATATGTTCATTTTATGCATTAATAATGTTAACTATATTTATATCTGAAAAAGATAATTTTTATAAAAAAATTCACTGTAAAACACGTATAAAATACATTTAATTAAAATCATTAAAAATACATGATTTTAATTAAATGTATTTTATACGTGCTTTACACTGAAGTTTTTTATAAAAATTGTGGTTTTCTACAAATACGCGTATGGTTATCATGTCTCTATATGAGATGTAATTTTATATGTAAAAGATAATGTAAACAAATAATGACTTATGATCTATAAAACATTTTAAATAATACTTTACATGGATATGATTTCGTCCCCTTGAAGTGGAGGCCATGGCAGCTGTTCCGTTTGCCCTTGCAGTAATCAGGCTCTGTTAGAGATAGTTTATTTGACAAAACTGTAAGGAAAACGTCACCGCCCTCTAAAACCTCTGTTTGAATATTGTATCAAGATTTACGAAACATTTAAGGCTGTTATAAATCTTAAGATTTGTTTCAAAATTTTCAGTAAATTGCTTACCACACTACTTTCTGAAACTTATTGGACTAACTTTCAGTTGTCCTCATGAATTACATACGTAATTTAGCACAGCACACTAAATAGATATATGAATAAATAAGTAAAATAAAAATGCATATGCAACTTGAAAGGCACTTAGTACCTTCAAACATGACACTAATATGTTAGAATTATTGTGTGTGGACTTGAAAACAAAGGACAAATTCATTCCATGCCATTTTCTATTTGAAACGTGCTTTTGTGCATATAAAGAATGTATGTCAATTTTATTTCCTTTAGTGTGCTCTACAGGTATTAAATTTCACCTACTACAAATTTCGTTCACAGACAGAATGTATTTAAATACATTTTAGGTCTTTGGTCCTAGTATATGAATCCTTTGTCCGATTTCAATAGAAGTTTCAAGTAGCATCTCCATACGATATGGATTTAGAATATCGAGTTCTGACTACCTGGCGATAATTATATTTGAGTTATACTGATAGCTGATAGCAGACGCACAGCGCACTGATTAACTGCAAAAAAGGAAATTTTTCGATTCAAGAAAGTTGAAAACGTGCAAAAATAACAAAAATCTCAATTTCGAAAATTGATCCAAAAATGCTTTCTCTATCATATACGGCAAGATAAAGTAAATAATTATAAGATAAAAACTTTTTATAAACCATGTTTTTAAATTTTCTGTTGAATCATAGCTATAGAACTAACTACATTAGCACTTTATCAATGCGTATTGTTACGAAATTGTAAATAATTGTAATTATTTTTGTATAAATTCTTTCAAAGAGGCTTAGTAAGTTGATAAAATGTCAATTTTCTGCATTTCCAGCTCTTTTTCGCGTTAAAATAGCTTAATCTTCCCTTTAAAACGCATTAAAAAGCTACAATAGGCAGGTAATGGATTTGGCGCCAAATTTGGTGACTTTATGCCCTTGGCGACTTTTTTGGCGACTTTTGACGAGAAAAAACTTATTATCGATATTCCAAAGATGGACGTTCTAATGCGATTGGTTAAAGAGTTACGGGAAATTTGAATTTAAAAAAAGTTGGTTTTAAAAATAAAATATTAATCCTTTCCGAACAACATATATTTGCATCATGAACTACATTAGCACTTTATCAATGTGTAGAAAATATTTAAAATGATAATGATGCCAATTTTTTGCCAGATGCATAATTTAACTTTTTACAATTTTTTAACGCTCACGTTTAATTAAATGTATTTATTTTTATGTCGAAAGAAAATGAACTCGTAAATTTTTTTTTTCGCAACAATTAAATTATAGCTAATATTTTAATGACTATTTTTATTGCTATTATATTAGGAGTTTATCATTTTCATATTTTAATTAATTGAAAGAAAACTATTCGAAAATTCGAAAATCGGACTTCGAAGTATTGTGTTGTCACCGAGTTCTGAGCTACTGTGAAAGTTTCAAATGTCTAGCTAGTAAGGAAGTTAGTTAAAATTCGATTGCAAGATTTGTACCGGACAAACAAACACACAAACAAACAAGAATAGAAGTTAATAAAAACATGGTAATAAAAAGTAATAATATGAAGATGTAATTGCTTTTGTGGTTGAAACTGCAGTCTGTTACAAACAGATAATTAAAAAATTTATTTTTTTTTTATTTTTTCAGAAAGTATTATTTGTGCTAGTGAAAACGCTTTTAGATGTTCTTCTTACCAATGCATTCGTCCCGAGCAAGTTTGCGATGGTGTAGAAGATTGTGGAGATGGACTGGATGAAAGTGAATGCGGTAAGTATTCATGTAAAAAAAAAAAAAAAAAAAAAAAAAAATGTTTGAAATCTAGATTTATAGAGGAGAAAAAATTAAATGTTTCCTAACCCGCAGGATCGTTTGAGTTCGCCAGCCCGTTACTTAATCGCTATCTGATCTATTTTATGTATTTATTTTTGAAAAAAAAAAAAAAAAAAAAAAAAATTATTTCTTGCTCTGCTCTGCAATTACCTGCATATCGAAGCAAGCTGTTCTTTTTTTTTTTTGTCTCAATCTGGGATTTTTATGGTGTCATTTTTCGATAGTTGGACATTTATCAAAATCTAAAATTTATCGAAAATATAATTGAATAATTTGAAAGCGATGTTATAATTTGAAAAAAAAAAAAAAAAACTTGTAGTCTTCTGTCCTAAACTAAATTCTGCTTTTGCCAGAATGTCATCAGAATCATTTTTTTTTTTTTAACACGCTTATATTAGCTTCACCTGTATGTATGTATGTTTGTAACTTCTCTGGGAGCAAAACGTGATTGCACAAAATCCTTCATATCTCAAACAAAAAACCATTGTGTATGGTTTCCAGAGCTTTTTAAGAGAACGGCTGATGGCTGAGCTACAAAAATTTGCATGGTGGTTCGTAATGACCTCTCCTGATGCACCTCGAAGCCCGATTTTCGAATTTTGTTTTAGTTTTCTTTTAATTAATTAAAATGTTAAAATAAAAACCTTCTAATTACTGATAAATTGGCCATTTAATTTTAATCCTTAATTTAATTGTTGCCAAAAAAAATTATCATTATTTTTTGGACAGAAAAAAAAAAAAAAATGTGAACAATAAAAATTACATTTATTTAAAATATTTAATATTATTCCTTAATTTAATTGTTGCCAAAAAAATTATCATTATTTTTTCGACAGAAAAAAAAAAAAAAAAAAAAAAAAAACGTGAACAATAAAAATTACATTTATTTAAAATAAGGAAAGTAAATTAAAGCGTGTTCTTTAATTTTTTAAAACTATAATATTATTTTTTCTTTTTTTGGAAAGAAAAATAAAGTAAAAGAAAATTTATTATTATCAATATCTAAACAAACACTATCGAAAAAGTTTTTTTTAATAATTT
This sequence comes from Salticus scenicus, assembly GCA_963930645.1. Taxonomy (NCBI): domain Eukaryota; kingdom Metazoa; phylum Arthropoda; class Arachnida; order Araneae; family Salticidae; genus Salticus; species Salticus scenicus. Next base: position 62,300,445 of record OZ005653.1, on the reverse strand, counting down.
TGAATTAGGAAATAAAAAGTGCGCGTGCAAAATGAAATAAAAATAAGTAAAAAAATGAATTTAATAATTTAATTTTTATATAAAACATGATCGCGTGCTATCTTAAAAAGTAGATATAAAATTTAAAATGTTTGTGGTGCGTGTGGCATCTATAAAAATTGTTTTAAGAAATCGAATAGAGTAAAGAAAGCAACGATCAAAGCACGTACAATAGTAAGCAGCTCAACTCCTATGGAAATAGATGTCCTCCCAATGTCGGCCATTACGGGCGGCAAATGTAAACAAACGATGTCTCACTTTATGGTTACCGGAAAAATCTTGGCGCAGCGACTTGGCGTATTCGGTTAAAGAAATCTATGCAACCTTACAGTGTTTTGTTTTGCAGCGGGATGTTTAGAAGATAGAAGAATCTTGTTTAGGATTAATAGGGGTGTAAAGCCTTGCAGCTACAAACCCCATGCTCTGAGGGTCTCCCTCCAAACAACAACAACAACAAGATAGAAGAATATATATCCTGCTAGTTTGGTTCGGAATTCTAAAAAAAAAAAACGATTAAAAGATAAGTATTTCTGTTTATTTTGAACTTTTTTTTTTCAATTTATGCTGTTTATATAATTTTTTTCAGTGCTGATTTACTTTTCTTCTTTTTAGAACAATATTTTGGCTCTCGCTATTTCAGCTTCGAATTCGAAGAACAGTACGATGAAAAGCTAAGTATATTTGATTATTTTATACTTGTTTTTATTTAACGTTACACTATTCTTATGTAAACTTTAATTGCTAATTTACTTTGCTTTTTTTCAGGATCAGTTTTTGATTTTAGTAACAATGTTTCTGTCTTCTCTGTACTTCGTCGTCTCCACTATTGCTGTGTTTTCGTAAAGACCTGAAAAGGTGAGTGCTTTTTATAAGCTTAAAGAAGGTTTTATTGTATAAATAATAATTTGATTAATAAAAAGTACGATTTCATTTTAATCACTGTCAATAAAGAAAATGTTAATTACATTAGTTATGTATAGTTTGCAAATGCAACAAAGTAAATCTGTTGTTGACTATCATTGCAGTGTTATATATTGGATATTTAGAGTAATATATATAAAGTTATTTCATGCTATACCCAAAATCTTTAAAAAGAAAAACAAAATTCTGAGTTAGGTTCAGTAAATAATGTTGTCAGTTAAAAATGAAGAATAAAACTAAACCCCAAAACACCCTACTACTCCCTTTAAAGAGACTATTCAATACTAGTTTTCCATGATCAGCATGATAGACAAATACACAGACAATTGTAATTTTAAAAATAATTTATGATGTTTACTTGTCATTATGTACTTAAACATAGAAATATATTATTTTACTTAACATTTCTAATCTAGGTAAAATAACAATAAATATAAATTAAATGTTTTTAACAAATTATGTCAATAAGTCTTTTCAGGGCATAGCTTTTATTTAATATTTTACTTACAATATCAACTTGTTATTTATTTTATTTTTTATCCAGGGGTTTTAAAAATTAAATTTATGTTTAATGATTTGATAATTTTGTAAACATATTAATTAATTGGTAATTTGAATTGTAGATGAAAAAAGTACAGAATTAAATTTTACTTCCAATCCAAATATATATATATTTATATTTTTTATCACAAAAGTAATGCATATAGTAATGTGTGTATATACTGTATATATATTTATAACCAATTTGGTAAACATGCAAAAACTTTAACTGAAATAATAAAAATCTCAAGTGACTCCACTCGACTTTCTGAGCATAAATAATTCACTGTTTTTAAATAAAGTAAGAGAAGTCGTTAAGAGAAAATTATTAAAGCTATTTAATTACTTTTCCCAAATAGCATGTTGCTTAATGGAATGTTATGTATCTAAATTCTTTTGTACGTCTCTGGAAATGAAATATTGGTACTAGATTCACCAAAATCGATACAGTTCATGTGACATAGAACTATAACATGTATATAAATTTAAAGCTCAATTGAATGAGGCATAAAAATTGCTCAGACAGTGCTTTAAATAATTTGAGACCATAGGCCATAATGTTAAAGAAATTTTGTTGTGTCTGTAAAATATATAAAGTGCAAAATTCACCAAAATAAATTTTACAGTTTGTTCGACGGTGACCTATACAATTTATATAAATTTTCAGTTAAATCGAATAAGGTATTCAGACGCTATCACACTTTAAGTAATTTGAGCTCATAAACCATAATGATAAATAATTTTCTTTGTGTCCTTGTAAAAAAGTATGAGCTAGATTCTCCAAGAAGTGTATACTGGTGCTACAGTAACCTATAACATACTTACCAACTTTTAGCTCATTCAATCAAAGTGTTTAGATGATATCATGTTCACTCATGTGCATACATATACGTACATCATCATAAAAATTGCAAAAATGAACTCATGGGAGTTCAAAACATATAGATATACCAACATCTCAAATTTTTATCATGATTACAAAATTACAATACTTTCCTTACATATGTATGTTCGGAAAGTTAAAAACTGCAGGAAAGAAATGTAGACCATTTAATTTTATTATGCGTAATAACAAGTTTTAAAAGATATTTATGACTAAAAGAGATTAAATGACAACGTAACTGAAAGCACTGGGAAAAAGGGGGGGGGGGATTAAAATTGAAATTATTAAATATCACTTTTCCATCCACTCTGTGAAAAAGGCAAATATATTTATTTATTTTTTAAATATTGTCAATTTTGATGATTTTATGTCTATTTTAAAATATATAAATTGATTATGTACGTACATTAATAAAGGATATTTTTAATATATATATGGAAAGAATAAAGACAATTTTTTATTTACAATTCGCAAATAATTAATTGTGGACAAAAGTGAATAAAATGGTATTTTATCCGCGACCATTTTTAACCAGGGTTTTTTTCCAGAGGTTTGAATGTTCCAAAGAAATTCAGAAGTAAATAAGATTATCTGAATTTATATTATGAAGAGTGAATTTTAATGAAACCTTTTCAAGCAATAGTGACTGGTTAGTTTATAAGATAAAACTAATAATTATAACATAAACTATGCTTAAACTGTTTTGCATCGTTATAAAAAACCATCGCACAGCTGGCGGTTAAAATAAAAAATAATAAGTACAAAATTAAAGTAATAAATACAAAATTTTGAATAAACACCATAAAATGCAAAAACTCGCAACAATTGTTTTGGGTCAAAAGAAGACATAACCCTTCGTAAGGCGAATAAAATAGGCAAACAAAGCAGTAACCTTTCTTTTTATGGTGTTTATTCAAAATTTTGTACTTATTATTTTACATGGTGTGTAGTTATCAAATACTGTTAATAAAAAATTAGTGGGTTATAACTGAAGTAAATTAGTTCCAGCTGCTGCAGTATTTTTTACAGTTAAAATTCAGTATCTTGTAATTTGTACTAATGTTTCACAAAAATCTTTAAATTTGTCAATCTGTTAAATAAAGTGACAGCTTAGTTAAAATTTAATTACACACTTACAGTACTTGGATAAAACCAGAACTAAGCTTGTATTTTTACTTTTTTTTTTCTCTCTTTTTACGAAGACGTAATTTAATTATCTCTTATTTGATTTATGCTAATTTAAACTTATATCAGGGCAACGATACAAGCACAGCTTATATTACAGTATTTTGTTTGAGACTGAAACACTGTCACTATTTCTTGGAAATAGTATATTGTAATTTTAGTTGATGAGCAATTTCTGTTATCTTTTCACATATTTTTTTTCTTTTCTTTCTAGGAAGTTCACAGTGTAAAGTAGCTCATTTGAAGTTAATTTATGTAAGCTTTATTTGAGACTGGTTGTAAATAATATTATGAATATTTTTCTTGTAATTAATACTGTAAGTATTTTAATGTGAACATTTTTATTGTAATTAATATTCTAAGTACTTTTATTGTAAATAAAATCTTTTTCATTTGAACAATTTCATTTGATGCTTTCTACATTTAAAGGTGAAAACAGGTTCTCAGATTTCTACATAATCTTCATTTTAATTTTTAAAAAAGAAAAAGAAGGGGGGGGGGAGTTAAATATGAAATTTTTTGCAAAATGAATTACATGATTTTTACACATGTTAATATGTAAGGAGAATTCAACTATGAAAAAATAACTTATTTCGTCAAAAATTTGAAGAAAACAAAAATAGTTGGTGCATTGAAAGTGTTAGCATAATAATTATAAATAAAAATTATTTCATTACATAAACTACAAAAGCTTAAGAAGAAGAGTGCCTGAGGTGAGATGAATATATTTTTTATTTTTTTTTATCTTTTAAAAAAGTTGTTTAAAAGTAATAAATATGCTTTGAAATCAAATATTGTTAATCTTAAAATTTCCCAATAATTTTTTGTGATGAAATAACACCACAGCTCCTCATCAGGTGAAGAAAAAGAAATACAACATTAAAAAGATAATTTTCTTTAAAAAACTATATAAGACTAAAGAGTAAAGTAATTAGTATTTGTAATAGTTAAAAGTAATAAATTTGATAATCCAATACCTTAAAATGGAAAAATTCACAATAATTGTTTTGAGTTGAAGCAATGTTACAATGCTTCATATAGTATAAAAAGTAGGTTCAAATATAGCAACAAAAGAAAAAAAGGAAGAAGAAATATACAAATTACACACGACTTAAGACAAGAGTGATTAAGGTGAGTATAGTTAAAAATATGTTAAAGAAACTAATGTAGTAACATAATTGGAAAAAAGACATAAAGCCTGATGTGTGTGTGTAATAATACATACATATTAGAAAAAAACCCAAATGGATTAGGTGTTTTTTTTTTTTTTTTTTTCACATATTTCTGCACGTAGAACCTGAAAAAAAGAATTATTTTATTTATTATTATTATTATTATTATTATTATTATTATTTTTAAGAAAATGTGGTTTTTTTTTTTTTTTTTTTTTTTTTTCTGGAAGTTTTTAAAGGAGAAAAGGGAAAGGGTTCTTTCAGATTTTTTTTTTTTTTTAAGAATTATATGAGAGTACCTATAGGATGTTTTAAAATTAAACATTTATTTTTCTTCTGGCTATATGTTTACATATTTTTGAATAACTTTCATTTTTAAGAGATAGCTAAAATTTTTATTCAAAACTTTAAAAATTTTAGTACTTTCATATTAACTGTATGCCAGTGATTAATGATCATTATGAATTGAAATGAAATGACCAATGAATTAGTTTGGTCAAATTATTTAAAAGTGTCATTCAGTGTTTATAGAAATCTATATTTATTGTATCGAAACCTGCGTCATCGTACAACGATCTTTATTAACATCCATTCATGTCAGACAGTTAAGAATTATTACATGAAAAGTTAAATGAAAAATTGATATCCATAAAATTAAGCAGCAAATCTGTATAAGTTAAATGTATCAAAGCTGATGAAGTGGTAGCCTAGTTGATGGGGCATTTCTGTCTCTGACTGGAAAACGGTCATTAACAGAGTTCATAGCTCTAAACATTAATGTAGCATGTTCTATAGTAAATATATCTTAGAACAAATATATCATGGGGAACACAGCAGATATCTATTATACTAGCTAGTTTTTGGTTGTAACATTATTGCCCTAAGCATCTGAATATAATGCCAAATCTTACATTTGTAAGAATATTCAACACTCAAAATAAATCTCATTTTGCATGTAAACTGTTTATTTTATAAGTAATTAGCAAAACAAACTATTTTATTTAATACTCAAAATCAATTAAGTTTCAATACCTTAGTATTTTAATTTATTTTATCAAATTCTTACAAAAGTGAACTAGTTTGTAAAGGTGGAATCTGCTCAGTTCTCCATTATGTATTTATCATAAATTTTTAATACAAAGCATACTACAGTCATGTTAAGAGAATTTTGATTGTTTGAAAGCAGTGACAGAGTGAAATGTCCCATCTATTACGCTACCCGCAGTTTAATTCAATATATTTATATAATCCTAATTTTTTAATTGATTTTAAACCGAAAAGTGAGTAAAATTGAGGGGGTTTTAGAAAAAAAAAAACCATAGGGTACAACCCAGCCAAATCTTAAAATTTCACAATTGCTTCAGTTTGAAGTTACAACACAAGCACAACCCTTTATCAGATGAAAAAATGTGAGTACAAGTCTTTAATAAAAATATTAAAATACGTAATATGCAGAAGGCTAAAGGAAAAAAAATGGAAGTGTGTTTTAGATAATACTTAAGAAACTTTTAAAGAAACAATTTAATTATTTAATGTAATGAGGATTTAAAAAAAAAAAAAAAAAAAAAGTGCATTTTGATACTTATAAATCAAGATGCACTTTTTAAAAGATCAACCAGAGCATGTTCTTGATTTTTATTTCCTATGTCTTTTGTAATCTTTTAAATGAAAACTTTTTTTTTTTTTTCCTAAAAGAAAACAGAATTACATTACATTAGTTAGAAAAAGCTAAAAGAAAAGAATGATTAATGTGTGTAAAAATTAGAAATTATGTGTATAATTAGATATGAGGAGAAAAAATTCAAATAATGTTTGATCTTTCGGATACAACTTTTCAGAATACCCAAAAAACTAATAAATTAAAAAATAACTACACTTAAACCCTAATTATCATTTGTTTAGATGTATTGCTAGTTACTAGGCACATATGTAAACATATCTTGAAAGGCATGTTGACATAATATTTTATGTTGAGTAAAATGTTTATGTTAAGTAAAATCACTAAATCATATACATTTCTTTTTCTTTTTCAATTTTTTTATTATTATTATTATTTATTTATTTATTTATTGAGAAAACAATGTTTGAGTGTTTGCTCCTCATATCAGGAAAATTGAAAAAAAAAAAGTATTTAAAATTCTCTCTCTCACTACGTATATGTGTTAATTAAGGGATAGTCTGTGTTAAGAAAAAGTAACTTCACTCAATAACTAGTATGTTGTGGCCACAACATGACTTTCTTCTATATTTTCCTATACAAATTCACTCAGTAAAAATAATTTGTTAAAATTATTATTTAAAAAGAATTATCTTACATGATAATGCAGGCGATTTCCATATTAGAGAAGAAGAATAACACTAAATATTTAAAAAAAAGTCTATTTTATTCTCAATAAAAAAAAAAAATAGGATTCTTTTTTTTCTTATTTTTTTTTCAATTACGATTATTTTCTGGGGTTTTTTTTCGTTAAAAGTAAAAAAAAATCGATTACTTTGTTTTAAATTATCACATATTTATTGTTCAACCATTCGTTTTAAAGGTATTGACGAGACCTTTCGAAAGATACCCATCTTTGAAATTTACCCTACCCCGTGGGGTACTTCCCCCCAGGGGGGGAAGCGATGCCCCCAAATGCACAATTTTTTTTCGTTATTAGCTACTACTATCATTAATAATTCGTATTAATTTTACAATCACAGGTTAAGAATAACTCTCATTATGTACATTTATACGAAATTTTGTCCTATACTGCAATGTTAAAAATTTAGAAAAAATACTATCGCAGCACCTCCTATTGTGCGATTGATCCCCAAATCTAATCAGCACCAGTTTATGGCAGGGGCCAACTAAATACAGAGTTTGGTTAATTTTTTTTTTTTTTTTTAATTACGATTTTTTTCTGTTTTTCGTAAAAAGTAAAAAAAAATCGATAACTTTGTTTTAAATTATCACAGATTTATAGTTCAACCATTCGTTTTAAAGGTATTGACGAGACCTTTCGAAAGATACCCATCTTGAAAATTTACTCCCCTCGAGTAAATTTTCAAGATGGGTATTACCCCCTAGGGGGGTTGACGAGGCTCCTACACATACAAAAAAAATTTCACAGTTGACTATCTCTATTATAAATAATTCTTGTAAATTTCATAATGATTACTAAAAAATAATTCTCTTTATGCACATTTATACAAAATTTTGTCCTATATCACCATGTTAAAAATTTGGAAAAAGTGGGATGGCAACTCAACCTGTAAGGCAATTTTTACCAAAAGTTGATAGGCACTAATTTATGTCAAGGTGCAACTACATACCAATTTGTATGAAATTATGTGCAGTAGTTCCTGAGATACAGTTGCCACAAAATTTTGTCACACATACACACAGAGAGAGACAGACAGACATTTTCTAAAAATGGTCAAATCGTGTTCTACAGCTCTCAAAACGTGTAAATCCATCAAAAACCCGAGGTCGAAAATTTTTACGAATTCAATACTTTCTTCTATTGAATATAGAAGAAAGTAAAAACTACACTTGGTTAATTCTAAACATTCTTGGCTACTGTATTAAAAAAAGAGAGAGTAATCCATAACTGAAAAAGGTAGATAAAAGGATTCTGTTCCAAGCTACATGACAGATGTAGGTGGTGTTCATTAAAAAGAAAAAAAAAAATCACGCAAATTAAGCCCAGTGAATAAGTATGACCTTATCAAAAGATAAAACTCAGCCTACTGTAATATGTCACTACTGTATCAGCCTGCTGTATTATACAATATAATAATTAGAGTTGAATAGTGATTTTTGTCGAGTACCAAATAGTCAGTATTTGGGCCAAATACTTAAATTTCAATGTAAATATTTTTCACACACCAAAACAGCTTAATTATTTTTATCATTTCTTGCATATGAAAAACAATACAATGTGCATTAAAAGTATCAGCGTAAATCTGAAGCAATAAAAGAAATTTTCAAATCAAAATCAGAATATCATAATTATTATTTGTTTAAATCTTTGATTTTTTTTTTCCCGCATATAAAATCTCAAATATATGTAAATTGACTAAAACAGCCAGATTCATTAAATAAGAATAAATTTCAAAAATTGATCTAATTTATATGAAAACTTGCACTTGTGAGTGTATCAGGGGTCATTCTAGAGTCTAACACTGGGTTTGTTAAAGGACCTTTTGCAAAATTCTATATCCTGATGAAGGCAGTGGCGGATTTCAGGGGGGGGGGGGGCTAGGGGGCTGAAGCCCCCCCCCCCCCAAAAAAAAAAAAAAAAAACACTGAAATTCATAACTGAATATTGCAATTATAGATTTTTTATTGGTCTAGAATAACACTTTGAAAAATCTTAGCCCCCCCCCCCCCCAAAGTCAAGTTCTGGATCCGCCACTGGATGAAGGGCCTTTCACAAAACTTTTTATCCTGAAAAAGGACTCTTCACATTTTTTTTTAATCAATAAACAAAGATTCTCTACATTTTTTTTTATGTCTTGAAAACAGACCTTTGATAAATATCATATTTCAAAAACTACAAGAACAAGCCTACACATACATATAGTATGTGTTTGTGAGTTTATTATGTTTTTAAAAACTCAATATAATTCTTTTGTTACTTTAAAAATATCTTACAGAAAAAGTTGTATGTGTTTTTTTTTGACTAGTCATGAAATGATGACTAAATAAATTATTGTTCTGTAATTTTTCTAATTCAAATGCATTATTCATAAAACTGTTGATAATAAAATAATAAAAAACAGTTGCACTTCGGGAGTGCCGACAGAAGTGAAAACGTGAACAATTACGTGTGTATTTCTTGAATCGTCAGGAAATATTTTATTGTGTGGGAAATACTTTTAAATGAAGTGTTTTTTTATTCATTAATATAAACTACTACTACAAAAATTATATTACAATTTTATTTAATGCCCTAACTGCAATAGAAACAGTGTCCGGAGATGATAGAAGTCGTGTAGAGCCGCACCAGATTGTAAAAACGTGAGAAAAATGGTGGCTTTGGCCTTTTTCATGGTTTTGTGAGGTCTAATTGCAATAGAGACAGTGTCCGCAGATGAGAGAAGTCGTGTAGAGCCGCACCAGATTGTAAATACGCGAGAAAAATGGCGGCTTTGGCCTTTCTCACGGTTTTGTGAGGTCTAACTGCAACGTTTCCGGCTGCAATCTTTAAGAGATAGTGGCCGGAGATGACAGAAGTCGTGTGAAACCGCACCAGATTGTAAACACGTGAGAAAAATGGCGGCTTTGGCCTTTCTCACGGTTTTGTGAGGTCTAACTGGAATAAAGACAGTGTCAGGAGATGAGAGAAGTCGTGTAGAGCCGCACCAGATTGTAAAAATGTGAGAAAAATGGAGGCTTTTGCCATTATCACGGTTCTGTGAGGTCCGACTGCAACGTTTCTGGCTGCAATCTTTAAGAGACAGTGACCAGAGATGAGGGAAGTCGTGTAGAGCCGCACCCGATTGTAAAAACGTGAGAAAAGTGGCGGCTTTGGCCTTTCTCACTGTTTTGTGAGGTCTAACTGCAATAGAGACAGTGTCCGGAGAGGAGAGAAGTCGTGTAGAGCCGCACCAGATTGTAAAAAACGTGAGAAAAATTGCGGCTTTGGCCTTTCTTACGGTTTTGTAAGGTCTAACTGCAACGTTTCCGGCTGCAATCTTTAATAGACAGTGTCCGGAGATGAGAGAAGTCGTGTAGAGCCGCACCAGATTTTAAAACAATATACAGTATATAATTATTAACACTTCACAATAGCACGTTAATTGTATGATACATTATTTGTACCATTCAAGGATAGAAAGCGTTTGCTGACGATGATGCGAGTTCAATGATTTTTGTTCACTTCAAATGGAAGCGTTAGCTGACATGACGGGAGCTCAATGATTTTTGTTCACCCAAAAGTGCTCAACGCGCCTAAAGAAGTTTTCACTTGAATAATAATAATAATAATTTTATACGACAAAAAATATTTTTACCAATTTTAATATTTTAACTTAATTTTAAATTTAATTCCACTATTTGGTCGCCTAATATAGGCATATTTGGCCGAACCGAATATTCGGTGAAATTCTGGTAATAGTAATATTTTATTATAATGTTCAAAATCAGAAATATTTAAGGTAAAGAGATCAGTGATCTCTTAAAATCTGCACCAGTGGTCGTCACCTTCACAAAAGACATGTTAAAACATTTAATTAACATCTATGAATTTATAACAGCCGGCACAAGAGTCCCTAAAACCGGAGAATCTAGCTTGTACGGATTCAAATCCATAGATTGCCATAGATGTTAACTAACGGTTATTTTAAAATGTATTTTGTGAGGGTGACAAACACTGGTGCAGATTTTAAGGGTGACAAGCACTGGTGTCTTTACCTTATAACACTTTTACAGATACATGAATTACATTTAATGCTTTTTAAAATTAGCTAAACACTAAGTATGTGTTATTTTTAAAAATATTCCATTTGAAAACGGAAACTCATCTAAAACTGATTCATTCTTATTAAATCTACTAATAGTTTTCATGTATTTCAAATATTCTAATATGTTTTTAAATGGCGTTAATTCATAATTTTGCATTTAAAAACCATCATACTAAACAATCTTTCTATCAAAGCAAGCTTTTTATCATTTGTTTACGTTTACCTAAAATTAAACTTTGTTGTAAAAAGTTCAACTTTATTCCATAATTTTTTCTACGGCGTATTTATCAACTTGAACAGACTCTTCTTCTTCCGTCTCACACAACAAGAAACTGAGGGCCGAGAAAAACAACAAACAAAATTGGCGATTAAATCTTGGCAATTTAAGAAAAAGCTAACTTGCCAAATGTGGTACACGTTTTCGCTGAATCGCAATCCTTTCCAACGATTGTTTTTATTTGCCGCCCGACCGCTAATAGCAATTGGCGCTGCAGTAAGCGGACATTATTTTGTATTATGCTGTGCCGCTTAATATTGTACTCGCTTTGGCAACGATGTTAGTTGCATTTTGTTATATAGTTCAATTTTTTTTTTAAATGTTCGCATGCAGAATGAAATATAATGGTACAGGAGGATTTAATTTAATTTCTACAGATGTCAACGGTATAGAAAAACTACTTTAGCCATTTTCTTTCTAATAATAAACAGAACGGAAAATTGAGACATTTTATGTGCTTAGACCAATTAAAAAATGTTTTTCCTTTCTCTCTCTCTCTCTCTATTGCATTAGGGTAAAAATTATTTAAAATAGAGAAAAATCGTGCTAAAGCAATATATCAGCTTGGAGGCGTTTACTCCTGCCAAATTATCGTTCCTTCGACGACTAAGAATTCAGATTTTGTTTTTCTAATCTGGTGTAGAGATATAAAGATTCTATGATAATTGATGGTGATTATTTTGAAAGACGCGGGGTCCTTAAAGATGACATTGTGAGTTTTTTTGGTTTTCTTCCCATGCTATTTCTATGGGGTTTTTATCTCCCCTCCCTCTTTTTCTACATCCAAAGATATAAATAAATTAGTTGATATTATTTAATTTTTGAGTTATTGATTAGTTTCCGCTACTTTTTAACACTTTTCAACAAGATTGAAAAGTGTTAATGACTTCGGTTTGTCTGTCTGTCCGTCTGTATGTCTGTCCGAGCTCTAACTCCCGTAAATATTTATGAAATTTCTTGAAACTGGTATATGTTATTAAGTTCACCATCGGATGTTTCCTATTGAAAATGGAGTGAATACCTTTACTGTCTTGTACAGGATACCCGAAAGTATTCAAAAGCCTTGTGTTCTATGAGAGGTATTTCTATAAACCATATTTTAATACCGTTATTTTACACAAATCTTAATGAAAATTAAATAAGTTATTCAAGTTCACTATCGGATGTTCCCCATTGAAAATGGAGTAAATAGCATCACTGATTTGCATACAGGGACACCCAAAATTATTCCAAAGCATCGCGTTCTATGATAGGTATTTCTATAAACCAAATTTTAGGAACTTTACTTTGCACAAATCTTAAAAAAATTAAAATATATTATTCATATGCACAAAAGAATGCTTTCCATAAAATACAGTATGATTAGCATTAGATTTGCAGGGTCACACAAAAATATTTAGTTACATTAATGGGTATTATCGGAAATTTACTAGAATAGCATTTTCGTTTTTATCACTTACTAAATGTTTTTAACACTTTTCAATAAGGTTGAAAAGTGTAAATGTCTCGCAGCGTCCGTAAATATTTTCAGAATTAATATATATATATGTATATATATATATGTGTGTGTGTGTGTGTGTTATTCACATTCACTATGGAATATTTCCTATTTTAAATGCCATTAATAGGTTCTGTGCAAATAGTTTGTGTACAGGTACACCCAAACAAAATGCCAATGCATTGCATTTTAGGACAGACATTTTTATAAATTATATTTAAGGAACTTTCTATTGTAAAAATCTTAAAGAAATTGACATTTATTGTTAATATGCTAAGATAACATTTTGTATAGAATATGATTTAGTAACCTTCAGATTTACAGGGCTACGCTAAAATATTCAGATACGTTAGAATGGCAATTTCTAATGCATCTGAATTAGAAACTGCCATTAAACTATAAAGGCTACGACTGCAATTAGAATATAAGGGCTACGTTTTCTTTTGTGTTAAGCATTTTTAACACTTTCTAACAATGTTTAAAAAAGATTAGGAATTCAGTTAGTCTATCCGTATGCCTTTCAGAACTACTGTCTGTCCGTTGTGTGATTACGTAGGCAAAGAGCTTTAAAAGTTATACGATACAACAATTACGTATGCTAGGAAAGTGCTAATAATCAATGCGTCCACATAATTTTTCTTTTTTTTTTTTTTAATCCACTTTGTATTATTAAATTTTTAACTCGTCTAAACATGAAAATAGAAATACTGTCTAACTAGTTTATCGCGATCCCTTATTTAATGAGATTTCATGTTTAAATAAGAATTTTTTTTTTTTTAATGATTTGTGTAACGTGTAAAATCCTATTATAAAACTCTTTTATTTTGAGAATAATTCAGATTGACGAAGGATATTAATCATAAAACTTTTTGAAACTTTTCACATATCATATTTTTTATTTTTCATTTTGTAAAAGACGAATTTTGCAAAAAAGATTTAAACAGTCCTGACCCTCCGCTTTGTTCTAAAATACCGTAAATGAAAAATAAAGGACTTTATAATGAACCTTCTCCTCTATATATATTAGGATTGATAAAGTTAGAATTTCCAACTGAAGAATTATCTAAATCTCGCACTCTCAAAAATAATATACTCAATTTTGACGATTCAGACATCCTCGGGCTTAATTTCGTTGTTTTTGACAACCATTTCGTCAAGCGATCACGTGTTTTTTGAGGAAACGTGAACTCTCAAATATTTGACGAAACTGTTTACTCACAATAGCATGTCCTAGCTTTCATTACCGCCATATTGGTTTTTTTCCTGTGTTGTTTCGACTTTATGTTACAATGACTCTTATTTGCCGGCCTGGTGGTTCGGTAGGTAGGGCACTGCCTTCTGAATTTCCACGTCGCGGGTTCGAATCGCGGTGCGGGCCTGGATGTTTGTGATGTTCCATGTCTACAAAATATTGTGTGCGCTTATTTCTGTGGATTTCTGTAAAAATATGGATCAACTGACAAAAAACATTGCAACTTTAGGTCTCAAAGCTGTCAAATAAATGTCTGAATGATTTTTATTTGTTTGCTCTGTTTTATTTATATTTTCATTAAATATAATTAGGATTTAATGCTTAAAGCAACAAACTTGCATAATTCATTGGATTTCATAATTTTATAATTTGTATTTTATTCTGTATCACGAAACTAGGATGAAAAAATGTATATTTACTTTTGACGAAATTCGTATGTTCAAACAAGTGACGAAAGTAATTTTCTCAGTTTGACGAAATAAGAAGGACAAAATATTTTTTTTTTATTTTTGACGTAATTCGTACTCTCAAATAGGTAACGAAACAAATTTCGTCAATTTGACGAAATGTTCGCTCGGAGCATATCCCTAGAAACACTTTCGTCAAAAATGAAAAAAAATTTCGTATCCATTTCTGAGAGTGCGATGAAGTTGTTGATGAGAAAGATATAATTGAATAGGAATATGTAGAGTATTCTGAAAAAAAAATTCAAAATTTCTTGGAATTAAAAATAGTTAAAGCAACCGCATAACCTAAAATGAGCGTTGGATATCGGTCAATTGTCGAACAACCAAGAATGAAACAAAATTGAAATAAAAGCAAGTGTAAAACTTGCGTTTTGAAAACCTCCGACCGTGAATTTAATTAAATAGTATTTTTCTATAAAATCCGTAATTTTCATTTGCAGGAACGCTAGCCTGCAAATTATACAATGTTAACGCAGGACTGGTTTCAAATTCTTTTTAAATAATATTTTTCTTTAAAATTTCTAATTTTCAACCTAATATTTCGATTTTTAAACTGCACTCCTAATCACATTTAGTCAATTTTTTATTTTTATCAAAATCGATTAAAATTCGCGATTTTTTAAAGGCCTTTTTATACTCTAATAATAATAATAATAAACGTGACTTATCATCTATAATATGAATTAATAATTGGAAAAACTAACAGCTCGCAAATTTTAAAATATTAATTCAAAGAAGCCAGAAAAAAATAAATAAATAAATAAAATAAAAATAAATAAATGTCTCATTTTAACAAATTTTCGAAAATCTGATAAAATCTCTAATTTTCAATTTAATATATATATATAAAAAAAAAAAAAAAAAATTCGGACTGTAAGCTCGAAGTCATTGATAATAGCAAATTTTTAACATTAATTTTACTGTCTCAAAATTCGTGTTTAAAAAAAGAAAAAAAAAAAAAAAAAAACACAGTTTAATGAAATAAGATTTAAAAGATGGAAGATTGCTAGCTCGCAGATTTTATCTTAATTGATTCAGAAATTTTAAGATTCCTAGCTCACAAATTTTTAAATATTTATGCAATGTGGCCTAAAGAACACTTTTTAACCAATTAAAAAAAGTCTATCAAAAAAATTTCATCGAGCATAGCTAAAAACCCTCTCGATTCACTAAATTTTCTGATAAAAATGAATCTGCATTGAAATAAGTCTATTCGTTTGGAAGCTGCAGTGCCACTGACAGACAAATGCTTCAAACTAAAACTCCTTCTTTCTTTGGTCGCGGGGTTAATGTAACTCAAGGGGTACTTTCCATTTGTCTCAATAAAATAAAACAAAAATTATGCTTTTAAAAATGTATCTCACTTTTTTTTCCCATTAAATTTTATATTTGATATTTTCTGTAGACTTGGATTTCACAAACCCTTGTATTTAAGGAGCAAATTTTGAAAGATACTAACAAGCATGAGAAAGAATTAAGGAGCGATGAGAAAGAATTAAGGAGAAAATTTTGAAAGACACCTTTCAAAATTTGCTCCTTAATTTTTTCTCATTTTAAATGATCAAAAAGGAATTAGGGAAGGTACCATTAAAAATACATATTATTTTGGAAAGAAATTTAAACTGCATTGATATAATGCACGTACATCTCGTTTAAATATAACATCTTACTGTTATATAAACTTTAATCCTTGTACATTCTTCTGTCAGGAGGAATTACAAATTTAAGAATTACAAATTTCGTCTTTACTCCATACATGAACAAAAATTTACTTTTATTTTATTTTTCGTTAAACAGGAATTTCAAAAATTAGTGGAGCAAAAGAGAGTCGAAACAGTTCCATTAATTGGTTACTGAGCCGCCGAAAGAGCTATGGATGGGGAAGAAATACTCACCGAGCTGTCACAGCCTTGTATCTGACCAATGCCGCTAAGTTTACGGGTTATGATGTTCAAGAGGAAATTACAGTAAAGCAACTACAATTAAAGATAGCTGCATCATTATTAAGGTATAAATTTATAATTAAAAACAGTGTGGAAGCACTTTTTTTTTTTTTTTTTTTGAAGTGATGTATGATTCACAATAAAGCCTCGCTTATTCGAGGTAATGTGGATAGATAATCGAAAACTCGGATAACACGGACTCTGTCGTAAATCGGAGGGAAAACCTACGGTAAAGTTTAAAATGGATAAAAAACGTAGTCAATAAAGTAAAATAATACATATATTACATATTTAAATGTAGTCAGTTAAGAATACATTACATTACATACATATATAAATTATAAAATACAGTGATGTATAGTACAATTTTTCAAAGTTATCTACGCCATTTGTCAAAAGCCAGGACTTCTCCGGAGTGACCTTTTCAGGACTACCTCGGTTAACCCGAAACTCGGTTAATCAGGGCTCGGATAACCGGGGCTCTGCTGTACTTGAATTCATACTGAATATGATAATTCAAATTGTTGTTAGCAGAACATGACTATTTAGTTATTATATGTTCCTTAACTTCTTAAAGGGACTTGGTACCACTGAAGGTCTCATATAAAAGCTTACAATTTCATTTAATATTTGTAAATTGAATTATATTAGGAATATATATTCAAGCAATATTTCTTATAGTCTTTCATGTATTTTTTTCAGGTTTGAAATCTTTAAATTGCGTTTTCTCAATCTGCATTTTTTTCATCAATTCGCGATCTTCGAAATGCTAAAACTTCTACAAATATTTAAGAAAAGACTTAATATATATTTTTTTCTTTTGAATGTTCTTAGTTTTTTGGAAAAGAATTAAAGGTACATGTCAATGTAAAAGTTTGAAAAGGGGGAAAAAAAAAATATGATATATATATGTATATATATATATATATATATTGAAATACATTAATATAATCAGTACAAAAATGTTTTTATGAAATTTAAAGATGACTCAACTTCAGTATCAAAACAATTCCTCGGATCACAAGCTGAGACTACCCATATCCAATCAAAGAATAATTAAAGAAAAATCGAAATAAATATTGTAAATTGGAATTAGAAAAAAAGCATTATTTGCATTCTAACGTTGTCAAGGGCCTGGTAGAATGCAAATATGCTAAAATATGGATGTTTTTCTGTAACAAAGAAAGCAAAAGCTAAGAATTTCTTTGTTCGCAGGCCCGAAACACCCATAGACAATCCATTAAAGAAGAAGATAAAAATAAAACTATAACCTAATATGACAAACCATAACCATATAAAATTAAGATTAAAATAAAAATACAAAGATACAAAAATTCAACTTACTGAATAAAATATTTGATATGAACACAACTCAAAAAAGAAATATGCATAGTCAAAACAGAAAAACGAAGATCATAATAAAACGATAATCATAATAAAACCTTTACCTAAAAATGAAAAACCATTACCATTTAAATGTAAGATTAAAATAAAAAACCCATAAAATTGTAGAAGAATAAGATTACTTTAACCTTTCAAAATGAAATTGAAGCAATAAACGTCGCACATGTAAAAATGTAACAATCAGTTAGCAGTTAGATTCACAGTTAATTAGTTCAAAATAGCATGGACCATAGAGTAATTTTTAGGATTCACAGTGTAATTCATGTAGGGTAAGGATTCAAATCCTGAAATAATCAGATGATGATTCCTAATATTGAATCATGAATAGTGCTGCCATCTGGAGTAAAGAGATGAAAATAATGGAAAAATACAATCAAATAAATTTAGGATTCAAATAATAAATGTATTTGATTGAAAACCAAAAAATAATACCTAATATTTAGACGTAAATTTAAATTTGAATAAAAAGTATGTGGAGAATAAAAAAAAAAAAAAAATAATAATAATAATAATAATAATTAAATAAATAATTAAAAGAATTTTTTTATTAAGTGTTTGGGATAGCCATTAATTAATGCTAAATTTTTAAAGAATCGAAATTGTAATTTTTGATGTTTGTCAGACACTAAATATTTGATCCTTAGATTAAAATTAAGAAGAATATTGACAAATACAGATTTATGTAAGCATGTTTTAAAGTTAGTGAAAAAATTTACCTTAAAGGGGAAATCTTTCTTTTTATCGTATAAGTCAAATTGTAATTGGCCATTACTATTAAGAATAATTTTTAAATCTAAGAAATTAATGACACTAGAATCCAAATCAGTACTACTTAGAGACAGATTTTCAGGATATTTGACAGGTAATTCTAGTTTGGAGCGATTTTTATCCAAATATAATATAATTATATCATCTATGTATCGTAGTAATTTAAAGTTAGTACACTCAATGTCACGCTCATAATAATATAAGTATAGATCAGCTAATATGCTAGAAGCAATTCCACCTTGTGGCAATCCTAAACGTTGTTTATATAAATAATTATTGAATAAAATATAGTTATGGAAAAGGATAAACCTAGTCAGAGTTTTAAAGGCTGAAGGAGTTATGCTAACATTTAGATTTAAATACTGCAAATTTTCTACAAAAAGTTTATTTATAATATCAAACATATCTTTAATATCAATATTATTAAAAAGATCATTGAAATCAAAAGTTTTTATACCAGTAATATCAGTAAGATTTTTAATTTTATTTTTGAGTTGAAAACTATTTTTTAGAAAAAAATTACACTTGTTAGAAACAATATAACTATGTAATTTTTTAAGGATATTCAATAACATAATATTAGCATTAGAAGTATAGGCATTGCAGGCAACAGAAACAGTACGAAATTTAATAGGATCTTTATGAAATTTTGGAATTACAACTAAATAAGGATAATTGTAGTTATTACATTTAGTTTTTATCAACTTATAATAATTAAATATATGCCTATTTTTAATATCGATACTGTCATTAATCTTAAGAAAAATATTACTAGTATCCATAGTATCAAAAAGAAGTTGTTTATAATACTTTTTGCAAATATTTGCATAGTTATTAGCCGCCTTGTCAACATAAGTAATAATAAATTTAGACTGTATGTCTAAAATTGCTGAATGAATTTCTTTGAAATCATAGTACTTGATATTAGAAAGATGGTGCATATTATAAACTAAATCAAGTTTAAATTTCTCCAATAACTTAAATTTCCACTCATTAAAAAATTCCACTGGTTTATTATAATCAATAGCAATTTTGTATATAAAGAGATCCAAGTCTAAATTAAATTGAGTAATGATATCAATAAATTTGAATTTTGAGTGCATCCGAAATTTAGTACCATACTTCATCAAAGATCTAAGAGTAAGATTTTCCACAATATTGATATCACCAGTAATAATATGACCATGAGATGTATTGAAAAAAGATTTATATTTGGAATCAGAACAACAGCATGGAGGATGATCATTAGAAGTAAGAAATTTAGCAAATTTATTGTAGTTAAATATTTTTCTACCTAAAGTAATATTGTATTTAAAAGTTTTTTGAATGATGAAGTTTTTGATGGGAAAAGGATTGGATGGATCATTAAGTAAATTGTGAATATGAAGTTTATTAAAAACCAGATGAGAAAAATTTATCACCAAGAGAGAGTTATTTATTTTTTGACCAGACTTTAAATCAAGTTTAATATTAAAACACTCAGCCCTATAGTGTAAAATATCAAAGAATACATCACTGAAGTGTGAATCAAAAGAATGAGAATGGAATACTTTAAAATATTTAAGAAGATACTTCTTTTTTATTCCAAAAATAAAACTACGTATAACTTTCCAATTATAAGACTGAAGAAAAATACTTTCTAAGGATTTGAGATTTTGTAATAGATATGAAATGTCCAGATGTTGGGAAGACGACCTAGAAGATCCCCTAGAAGTTCTAGTAGTCTTTTTATATAAAGAGCAGGGCCTGACTATCGCTGGGCACGAAATTTCTGAGGGGCACAAAATGTTACTAATGATTAAAATATATGGTCTAAATCTCCCTTTTTCTTTTTTTTTTTTTCTTTTTTTTTTTTTTTTTGTTTGCTGTCTTGCTCAACTGTGTTTCACTTACAAAAATAAAATTTTAAAATAAAGTCTGTTGTTAGGTTGACTGGGGGTAATTTTATTTATCTTTAGACCCCTAAACAAAGGTAGGTAAATTTTTGACCAAATAACTCTTTTCAGTCCGTTTTTTCGCCGGCTATAAATTGCAGTAAGTTAATAAAGTTTTTTTTTTTTTTTTTTTTTGGTGGATGGGGAGGGGGGGGTGCACGAAAAATTTAAAAGTGCCCTGGGCACAAAAAGTTGTTAGTCGGGCCCTGATAAAGAGTGATTTAGAGTTTTATAAATATTACTGTAAAATTCAATTTTTGAAACCTTGGAATAAACAATATGTTGTTTATTATAAACATTAGAATTTAAACCAAAAGGATAGATAGTATTCAGTGATTTAATATATTGTGATTCAAGTAAGAGACGTTCATTCAAATTCTTCTTAAAATTAAGAATTTTCACAGTAATATTATTAAAGTCATGTTGATGGAAGTGCATATATTCAAAATTAGTGGTAAATTGACGTGATTTTTTAATATCAGAGCGATGTAAGTTAATCCGCTTGTGTAATGGATTACTAGTTTGTCCAATATATACCATATTGCATAAATTACACTTGAGAGAGTAAATAATATTAAAAGCCTTACAAAATGTAACATGAGAAGAGCTATCTCTAAAATGAGAAGCATCAGCAAGAGGGCATGTAAGACATCTAGTAGAATTACATTTTTTGAAAAATAAATTGCGAAGAGGAGGATGATATAGGTAGCAGGATGACGATCCAGAGTAATCCCTATACATTACTCTGTACCGAGCACAAGACAAACCATAAGATTTGCCTTTTTTGCCAGGCGCTAGGAATTTACTTAGAACAACCATTTAATGAATAATGAAGATAAATATTGGATATATAATAAATTGAGACAATAATTATAAGAAATATTGGAATTTAACTAAGCTTGCAAAATTATAATAGAAGCTTGATAAATTCGTAAAAATAGATAAATATGTTTGCCTATAAAAAAACTAAAACTTTAGAGAATCTTGAGTAAAATAAATATTTTTTGAACAAAATAATTCTTTTGAAATTCTGGATTAAAATAAATGGAGCACAAAATTGTATAAATACATAAACAACCTTTAGTAGAAAAGTATGAAAAATGTATTAATATTTACAAAAAGTAGTCATAGCCATGATGAAAATTCATCAATGATATATACAACAATATATACAATAATAAGTTATTTAAAATAGACCCCCTCCCCCCCCCCCCCCACAAAAAAAAAAAAAAAAAAAAAAAAAAGGATGACTAACAAATAATAATGTAGTAAAACACACAATATTACCAGTAAAGAAACTTGCTAAATGATTGATGAAAGTAGTTCAAAATGATCATTAAATTGTAAAACACTGAATGAGAATTGTAATACACTGAACAAGAATTGATATAAGAATTGAAATAGTATTATAAATAATAATAATAGTAGTAATACAACATAAAATGCGCAACAGCAGCTATAAAATGGTGTATTTTAAAATATATATATATATATATATATATATATATATATATACATTTTTTTTTTTTTTTTTACTTTTAATATCTTTTTAGGGTATTGCAAAATCCATCCCTAATTCTTTTGAAAGGTTCTATTAATCATCCAAAAAATATTAAGTCTTTTTTAAAATATTTGTAGAAGTTTCGGCATTTTGAAGATCATGAATTCCTGAAAAAATACAAATTGAGAAAACATAGTTTAAAGGTTTCAAATCTTTTAAAAAAGAAAAATATGGTGTGAAACAACTACTTTTTTGGACTCAGGAGACTTTAAAACATGTAAATCAGATGAAAACTCGATATCGAATTTTCGGATCGAATACTATACTTCCATAACCTACGGTAGTCGGGTAATGGAAGTAAATATATCAAAAACCACAACAATTGTTGCCTGATTAGATGTTTTATTGAAAAAATCTAATGCAATTCAATTTCATCAATATTAAATTGAAATATAAGCTTTTATATGAAACCTGCAGTGGTGCCAAGTCCCCTTAACAACGTTTGATTTTCACTAGTGAAATATTAAAACAAAGTTTTGTCTGCTTCATTCACATATGCAACTTTAAAATTTTGCTCCATTAATGCTGTATGCTTTTAATGAAAGTTATTACGGTTCAACTTCGGGCCATTCTTTTTAATACACCCTGTATTTTAAGATGTTGCTGTCATGATTTTTACTGTCATTGGTTCCTGAATACTTGTTGCAATATTTCTATTTGAATTCTGTGACTAAATTACAGTATCATAACAAATGAAAAGTTTCTCTTTACAAGAAAATAATCAAGTAAACAAATGAAAAGAAAATAATCTGGAGTGACTCCAGTCAACTTTCCGAATATTAAGTAATTAGCGGTTGTATAAATAAATTGAAGTAAGAGAAGTCGTCAAATGAACAAAAGAGAAAATTATAATAGGGTTTTTGAGAATTTTTCTCTATGTAGTATGTTGTTTAATTTAATGCTATTATCCTTCAAAACATTTGAGCCCATAGATTATAATGATAAAGAAATTTTCGTTGTATCCCTGCAAAAATTTATAAGTGCTAGACTGAGCAAAATTTATACAGTTCGTACGACGGTGACTTTTAACATGTACATAAATTTTCAACTCAATCGGATTAGGCGTTTAGACACTATCGCACTTTAAATAATTTGAGCCTATAAGCCACAGAAATAAAGAATTTTTCTTTGTGTCCCTGTAAAAATACTATAAGTGATGTTAGATTCTCAAACATTTATGCAGTTCGTGTGACGGTGATTTTTAATAATTATATAAACTTTTAGCTGAATCGGATAAGGCGTTTAGACACTATCGCAATTTAAAAATTTGAGCCTATAGGGCATAATGATAAAGGATTTTTTTTTTATCGTATCCCTGTAAAAAAAAATTATAAGTGCTAGATTCACCAAAATCTATGCCGTTTGTGCAACGTGGTCCTATAACACGTGTATAAATTTTCAGCTGAACCGAATAAGGCATTCAGATGCTATTGCATAAAAAAAAATTGGACCCATAGGCCATAATGATGAAGAATTTTTCTTTGTGTCCCTGTAAAAAAAAAAAAAAAAAAAAAAAAAAAAAATATATATATATATATATAAGTGCTGGATTCACCAAAATCAATAGGGTTCATACCACGGTGACCTATAACATATGTACAAACTTTCAGCTCATTCGAATAAAGCGTTTTGACTCTATCGTGTTCACTTACATACATACACACATAGCGTAAAAATAGCAAAATCGAACTCAAGGGACTTCAAAAATTTTAGAAACACCAAAATTCCAAATTCCGATTTTTGACATGATTACAATACTTTCCATGCCTATGCATGTTCGAAAAGTAAAAATGAATTAGCATTGCGACATTATGATTTAAAATTTTATGATGTCTTGTGTTTCAATTGTCTATCATTAAGGGGGGAAAAAGTAATTATGTGTAAAACTAAAAAGCCTCATTTTGTAATTTTTTCATAAGACGTTTTCTTTTACTTTCTTTTCTTTTTTTCCAGAAATTTGACAGAACCCATATCTGTAAATGATTTAAGCATGTATGTGAATTCCTTATTGGTTACATGCCATAACGTTCGAAATATCTTCTCCGAAGATCTATTACAAATCTTAGCCGGTCGTGCTTTTTCGACTTCAAATGCTAGTCCTGGAGCTTATTTAACCCTTTGTAATGCCAACTTTCCAATCTCCGAAAGAAATGTTCAACAACTGTTGAATCTCCTTACTGATGACACAAAATTTCCATTTGGTTTGGGTAAGCTGTTATTAATTGCATTTACGATAAACATTGTGATATATTTTCAATATTTTTGAGAAACATTGAAAATATATCATGATAAAATATTATGTTTTAATGTATTTTTTTGTGTAAATGATCATTCTAATGCTTTTTAAGTAATTTTAACTACTAAATAAACAGATTGAAAAAAAGAAAAAAAACGGAATTTTTCCATACAATTTTGCGAAATTTATGCGGAGTTAAATAATAAACGCACATATGAATTTAGTGTTATTGTTGGGTTTAAGGCCGATTGTCTATACTTGGGGGTCTAGGCTTTGGTTGAATGATCTCCATGGGGGTCTTTCTAAGGAGGCAAGCGTGCACGAACTACAATTAAATTTGGAACCTCTCGTCTACTAGCTTAAACAGAAGAAAACAGAAGAAGAGAAAACAGAACCTCTCGGACACTGGGGCCAGATATGCATATGAATATGCCACTCGAATAATGGATCTGTTTTGTTTGATTAATTAGAAAATACATAATTCTTATAATATTTAATAACCTTATATTCATTAATAAATTTAATAAGCTGATATATTTTATTTTTGTGACCAAAAAGTAATTCTATTCCACAAGCAAAAATGGGATTTTTTGAATGATATTATATACATGAAGAGCCAAAAGTCACGGACAGAAATGTGCAATCAATTACCATGGCATTAGTATCACGTAAGGAATTTATAAATAAGCAGTACCTTGTCCGAGCTTTTAGCTCAAATGGTATATGCGAATATTTTCAACTTGAACGCACGAATGAAAATTAACAGACTTGAAGTGTAGAATGTTAATATGAGCTAGGCAAATGAGGTATAAAATTTTGGAAATTGTTTTAACTTCATCATTTGTGGATCGACAATATCAATAATATGCCGCGAATATACAATTTTAGGCATTTCCATGAACAATGCAGGGGCCTACAATGTTTCCTTATTGGTCGATATCAGCGACGTGTAGCGTTATGTAGTGTATGTGTAGTGCTTTTAGTGTTACAAGACAAGCAACACACGTTCAAAGACAGCAACCATTAATGTGGGACACACGCCAAACGTGTCCGTGAGGACAGTATAAGGAAATTTAAAGTTGATGAAATGGTAGCAGAAGACTGATTCGAGATTATTGACAACATGCCATCGACTGCAATACTTTCACAGAGGTAATAAACAAATCGGTTGAACTCCAGATAACTAAAAAATTTTCTTGGCCAGATGAATCATGATTCCAATTGGTAAGAGCTGATAACAGAATTTAGATATTGCGCACATAACATGAGGCCATGAAACCAACAAGACAAGTAAGCAGTGGCTACGTGGTTGTCTGAGCTATTCTTACATTACGTGACCTGAATATTCTGGTCAAAATTAACCAACCATTGATTAGATAAGGTCCTGCTCAGTTATTTTGAAACCTTTTGCAGTTTTGGGAATCGTGAATTGCATATATCCAATTAAATATGGAGATTTTCAGGACAGTGTACTATGACACCTGATCATGATTTGAGGAATTTTCAGAACAATTCTAATGAATGATGTACACACCCAGAATGCCAGAGATTAACTTTAACTGGGATCCGGACATAATATCGCGGGACAAAATTTTGCCGGATAAAATATCGCGTCGACTAAAAAAAAATATGACCTATTTCACGTGTGATTTCTGAAGGGGACCGCATAGGGCCTTATAAATATAAACTAGTATCGCCCAGTGGTCGAAACTCGACCATTTTTTTTGCAAAGCGAGGCAAAGCAAAGTTATAGCCTTGTCCTAAACGGAATACAAATGCAACACAGCTGCGGCAATTGTTTGCCGATATTCACTCTAACTGAATCAGCAGAGTTTTACTTAATATAACTATTTCTCTCTGTACATGTTAGCCTTTCCTGAAAGGAGAGAAAATCGCGTGCCAAATTCTGTTAAATAAATTTGATTGGTTCATAAAGTACAGTGTTTGAACAAAGAAAAAAAAAAAAAAAAAAAGATATTTTTCAAAAATGATCGAATTGAGTTCGGGAAATTTCAAAACGTGTAACTTTATCGAAAACCGAAAATCTAAAACATTTCTGAATCTTATATTTTCTACTTATATATGCAGAGGAAAGAATAATAACTCCACTTCTTAAAAAATAAAAATAAGTAGTCAATTTCACTTAATTAAAATGCAAGGAAATCTCAAAACGTGTAAACTCATCGAAAACCGGAAATCAAAAGTTTTTACGTATCTTCTACTTGCTTCTTATACCCACAAAAGCTAGCAATAAAGACACTTTTTTAAAAAATAAGTAGCCAATTTCAGTTAATTGAAACGCAAAGAAAGCTCAAAACATGTAAATTCAGCAAAAAACCTCTTCCGTTGCAACATATTAGTATCTTATATCAGATACTTTATTTAGACATTTAAAAACAAATTTAACTTCAAATTATGATAGAATATTTACCATTTTCCTTTTATTTAGTATATTAGTTGAATATTTATTGTTTAAATATCACCCATTCAAATGAAATGTTTATGTTTACATTCGAAACTGGAAGTTTGCCATTTTTTTTCTGGAGTTTTGTGATTTTAAATTAAAATTTTATCAATTTTACAGAAAAAATAACTCAATCGAACACATGTAGACAGCAGACAGTAACTTATATATAACCCAAATATCGGAATTAAATTCGGCAGATAATTTCCGTTATTTTTCAATAATTTTTTACAAAAAATCCAATGGACGATTAACGTAGAAAATA
The DNA here is from genome assembly GCA_963930645.1 of Salticus scenicus. Classification (NCBI taxonomy): domain Eukaryota; kingdom Metazoa; phylum Arthropoda; class Arachnida; order Araneae; family Salticidae; genus Salticus; species Salticus scenicus. The sequence continues at coordinate 62,273,189 of OZ005653.1, read as the reverse complement.
TTTTTCATGGCTCTTTGGACAGACAGTGACGTCATCACTTCGCTTGCGTATAGTGATGCTACAAATTACTGTGTCTATGGTTTTATTTGAGCTTTATGAAATTGCCAGATTTAACAACTTTCTACTTTTAGGTATTTTTAATGTAAAGGAATATGTGTATAAAAGGGAAAAATGGGGGAAAATGTATAAAAAATAAATGTATTTTTAAATGCCTTCTTGACATCGTAAGAAAATAATATTTGTATTCGCACCTTCCGGCTAATCATACCTTTCGAATGATACCATTTTCAACCCTCTACTCCCATAATTAATATGTTAAAAAGGGACAACAAATTTTATGCTTGCCTATTAATATATAGATATATATATCATAGAGTGGAATTTCATTATTTTATCTATATTTAATTTGAAGTTATCATTTAATTTTCACCATTTAAAATATTGTACTTCACTGTTGACATCAAAACTGAACACTGTTCACAAACCGGAATTAAAAATTATAAAATTAATAAGCACGATTGAATCCATTATGACTAATCTTGACAAAAGTTAATAAACGTAGTTTATAAACTCTTTTAAGCACAATTCATAACAATTTTTGTGATGGGTTTGTCTGTATGTCAGTGCTCTGCCTAAGGTAAATATGCATGTATTGTCATGAATTTTTTTATTAATAATAATTACCAACTCATTCAAATAAAATGCGAAATGTATCATTTTATTTGTATTAAACACAATCATTACTCACATTATTTTGCTTTCCATTCAATTATGTCGGCGACATTTTGTCCCCGCGAGATTTTGTACCCAACCCACAATATGGGACATGTTCAAAAGATAATTTTCCGCGCAAAGTTCTGTACTATCAGAACTTTCAAAATTATGAATAGCTGCCGTGGCAGCTTATCTGAATATTCTTTTAGAAAAGTTCTGACAGTTCGTTAAGTCGATGCCATGGAAACGTTTTGCAAAATAAGGCAAATTTATGTGATATAAGGAGGTATCCCATGACTTTTAACACCTTAGTGTATAAATTTCTGGTAAGTTATAAATTAATATGAAGTTTGCTGTAATTTTATTTTAAGTAAAATCAATTTTCACCCAAGTTTTTGAAAATTCGGAATAAAATAATGTATCTTAAAATCAATCCTACTTTAATGTTTATGTTTATTGTACTCATTCACTTATTTATTTCTAGAAATTCAAGCAATGACTGTGATGGCATTGTCTTGCCTCCAACAGAAAACTTCTCTACTTGATAGTGTGCATAATGCTTCGTCGATTTATAATAAAACTCTTGAGAACTTGATGATAAATCAAAACAAAGACGGTAGTTTTGGTAATGCTCATACAACTGCCATGGTGACACAGGTACTATTATGTTTTCAAAGCATTTTTCTTTATATATACTAGTTGCCTAATTCACCTACTCAAATAGGTGGTCAGCCTAGACAGCGCATCCTTCACCGAAGGATATAACCAACGTAAAAATCACGTGACGAGTACTTTTCAAATTTTCGCCAATGAAGGTCACTTGACACTCACTTAACCCATTTTTTGACAAGGGGTGTCAAAGATTGTTACCCAGCTGTGGACAGGCCTGACCGTTTTACTCCTTACGTGACCGATGAAAATCACTCTCAATCCTTGTTACCCTTTGAATAGGAACTTTAATATTGAATGAGCTCCCTAGTCAAATATATGCTCAAGGGGATAAGCATTCCCATTTTATGAACATGATATCCCCAAAAAATATTATATTGTTGCGTACTTGGGGGTTCGTGAGTTGTCCGAGAATGAAAGGCCAAACGTGCAAAAAAAATTCAGTAATTTATTCACAGAAAGTTCCAGAAAAATACAGGTCTATAAACCAAGTATCAGCTTCAATTCGACCAGTAAACACAGCTTAAACAACAGCTGTCAATAGCAAATCCACAGTACAAACTGTATAGCAATAACACTTAAAGCAAGTCTCTTTCGAAGAGGCTCAATGCAAGCTGACCGACTCTGATCACAGACTGAACTGAACTGACTGGCCTTGGCGGGAAAGCGCTCTTATATACTGTTCCATGGAGCCCAGATTTTTCGAGAAAACTCTAGAATGTGGTCAACCAATCAACTTACAGCTTCCATATTTGGTATATCCCTTATAAGGATTTTCTCGCCAAGGTCGCCAAAAAAATCGCCAAGGTGGGAAAAAGTCGCCAAATTTGGCGCCAAATCCATTACCTGCCTTATTGGGCTTTTTAATGAGTTTTTAAGGGGAAATAAGGCTATTTCAACGCTAAAATGACTAGAAATGGACAAAATTAGCATTTTATCAACTTACTAAGCCTCTTTGAAAGAATTTATACAAAAATAAACACAATTATTTACAATTTTGTAACACTGCCCCCCTCCAAGGACTGCACGTCCCCGGCAGTGCAACCCTTGGTCAAGAGGCGAAACTAACCAAATTTACACAATCTAAAACACAAAAACTAAGTTGCATATAACGACAAAATAGAAATACAAATTAAGTGAGAAATATTTACAAAATTCACAAATATGTACAAATATTTATATACAAATATTTACCGTGCGCATGCGCAAATTTTACCAGTATTTACATTTTAAGTTTTAATATTACCGTTAATTGTGGTACTTGGCTAGCCTGTTATAGTGCACCACCTTCGGTTTTGATGAAGGTGTTTTAGTGATCCGCACCACTACATCATTCAGCCTTTTTAAGACTGTGTATGGTCCGTCCCAGTTGCACTGTAACTTGGGAGAGAGTCCTTTGCGGCGAACAGGATTCCACAACCAGACCTTGTCTCCTTCCTGGAACTCATGTTGTGTAGCCTTTAGATCGTACCTTGTCTTCATATTCTCCGTTGCAATGTGAATCCGCTCCCGAGCAAAATTGTGTACGTCCTCAAATCGTGCCTGGAGACTTTGGATGTACTCCTCGGGCTATGAAGGCGCATCGGGTGGACAACCAAACAGGAGATCACAAGGGAGACGAAGTTCACGTCCAAACAGCATCTGGGCTGGAGTATAGCCGGTGGTTTCATGGACAGCACTTCGATAAGCCAGCAGGAACAATGGCAACTTCAAGTCCCAATCTTGCTGGTTCCTTGATACTAGCAGAGAGAGGTTATTCAGGATGGTACGATTGAACCTCTCGACCATGCCGTCCGACTGGGGATGTAAGAGCGTTGTCCGGGTTTTGTCTATGCCGAGTAGTTGACACAGTCTTTTGAAAACATCAGAGGTAAAGTTCCTACCTTGGTCGGTATGAAGTTGTAGGGGCGTGCCGAACCTTGACACCCATTGCTGCACTAGGACCTCTGCGACTGTGCATGCCTCTTGATTGGGAAAGGGATATGCCTCAGGCCACTTGGTGAAATAGTCCATCACGACGAGGATGTATTTATTTCCACTGGAGGTCCGTGGCAAAGGACCCAAGATGTCGATTGCAATCCGTTCAAATGGTGCTCCCACGTTATAGCGTTGCAGTCTTCCTCGACTTCGTTTCTGCGGGCCTTTACGTGCCGCACAAGCATCACAGGATTTACACCATTTCTCTACATCCTCCTTTGCCTTGCACCAGTAGAAGCGTTCCCGAACTTTCTGCAGAGTCTTCATTACCCAAAAATGGCCTCCGGTAGAGCTACTATGCAGTTGTTCTAAAACAGCTGGAATTTTTGATCTTGGTAATAAAATCTGCCATCTGAAGCTTTTCCCATCATCAGATTCCCACTTTTTGTATAATACGCCGTTTCTGATATGAAGAGAGTCTTAAAGTGCCCAATAACTTTTCGTAATGGGACTGAATCTGGAAATGTCCTGCCAGGTAGGTCTGTTGCTGGTCGTCTCCTTCAGCTGTAATATTGGCTTTATGTCAGGATCTTCCAACTGGGCTTGTCTAAGTTCTTCGTCACTCCAGGGATTGGGATCTTGTTCTGATGGTGTTGAGACAGTAACTTGGCAGGCAACCGGATTTATCGGCAGGTATTTCTGTTCGGCTCTAGAGCAGTACTTGCAGCTTTCCGAGCAGGGCTTCCGTGACAAGGCATCTGCATTACCATGTAGAGTCCCTTTACGATGACGTATCTCGAAGTCATATTCCTGCAGGCGTTGTATCCACCTGGCAATCTGTCCTACCGGGTTCTTGAACTGGAGCAACCACGTTAAAGATGCATGGTCAGTCCGGAGCAGGAATCTTTTGCCATAGAGGTAATGATGGAAATGTTCTATGACTTTTACGATGGCGAGGATCTCTTTCCTGGTGGTACAGTAATTTCGCTCCGGTTTAGACAGGCATTTACTCCAATAGGCAATGACATGTTCTTGACCATCAATTTCCTGCGACAGAACAGCATCGACACTCTCATGGCTGGCATCTGTATCGAGTATGAACTGTCTGTCGGGCTGTGGATACGTCAAGATAGGCGATGATGTTAAGGCTTCTTTAAGTCGCTTGAACGCATTTTCCCATTCATCTGTCCACAGGAACTTCTGTTTGGCTTCTGTCAGCTTGTGGAATGGTCTGGCAATATTTGAAAAACCCTTGACAAACTTCCTGTAGTAAGTGCATAACCCCAGGAAACTTCGTAGTTGGTGTACATTTTCAGGGCGACTCCAGTTCGCGACTGCAGAGATCTTCTCAGGATCAGTTCTCACACCTTCGGCAGAGATGATATGGCCGAGGTAGCTCACTTCACGACGGAACAAGTTACACTTGCCTGGATTCAATTTCAGGTTAGCCATTCTGTGTTTCTCCAGCACATTTCGGATGTTTCGTAGATGGTCTTCAAAGGTGCGCCCCACAATGATAATATCATCCAAATACACCAGACAGGCTTAACAGGAAAGTCCTTTTAACACTGTCTCCATCAGGCGTTCGAAGGTGGCAGGTGCATTACATAATCCGAACGGCATAACTTTAAATTGCCACAGTCCTTGTCCCGTGGTGAATGCAGTCTTCTCACGATCATCAGGATGTAATTCTACTTGCCAGTAACCGCTCTTCAGATCCAAAGTCGAGAACCATTTATTGCCAGCAAGTGTGTCTAATGTGTCATCAATTCTGGGAAGAGGGTAACTGTCTTTCTTCGTGATGTCATTCAAACGACGATAATCCACTCAAAATCTTGTTGAACCATCCTTTTTTCGCACCAGTACTATAGGAGAGGCCCAAGGACTCGTTGATGGCTCGATGACATCATTTTGCTGCATTTCACTTAGAAGTTCAGTGACCTCTTCCTGTATGGCAAATGGAAGTCTTCTTGGATGTTGTTTGATTGGAGGATGATTTCCTGTATCAATTCTGTGCTGGGTGATGTTCGTTCTCCCGACGTCTTCAGGTGTTCGAGAAAAAAGGTCTTTAAATTCTTGGAGTAACTTCTCCGCAGCACATCTCTGTTCCTTTCCTAACTCTGCATTCTTGAGTAATTCCGTTATTAATTGTTCAGAAGACTTGGATTCGGTTGATTGCGTTTGGCGGTTTATGCATGTTACAGGAGTGCAGGCTGCTAACACCTCATCCTTCTTCACTATTCGGACCTTATCGCTGATGTTTGCGACTCTCACAGGAATAGTACTCTTTGAGAGATCAACTAGAGATGAAGCTACCAGAACTCCTCTTGGGCTATTGTCTGTATTCGGGTATTCAATCAGTCCATAGCGGAAGTATTGCTCTGTAGGTGGTGTTCCTGAAACTATTGTCTCTGTGTGTGGAGGGATGGAAATTTCAGACTTGGCTGTTATCTGGCAAATTGTCTGAATGTCTTGATTTTCAGTGTTGAACACAGCGATGTCTTCCGAACTCGAATGCAGTTCATTATTCTTAAAGTCCAATTGAAAGTTAAATTTTCTCAGGAAATCAATTCCAATGATTAAAGGATCTCTTATATCAGCCACATATGTCATATGATGGTAACTGGTATTCCCAAAAGTGATGGTCAAGTTCAATTTTCCATATATTTTGATTTCGTCTCCGGTCACAGTCTGGAGTTTAACACAGGGCGGCGTCCAGATGATCTTCTCTTTAAGTTCTTGAGCCAAATCCGCTCTAATGATGGTCACGTTGGCTCCCGTGTCCAGAATCATCCGGCAGGCGGTGTTGTTAACTTGGCCATAGACGTAAAGTCCATTATCGCCGCCACTCATCGATGAAACATGAAATACGATAAATTGGGGCTCTTTAATTTCAGGCAACCTCCGCCCCGCGAGATGGCCTCCTCTTAGTTTCCCTGCAGTGATGGTGAAGCCGGGTGATTTCCTATAGTTGGTCGTACGGGGCAGTTGCTCTTCACATGACTATCCCCTCCACAGCCCCAGCACTTTATCTTCCGATCCTTTATTTCTATATTATTTTCCAGGTTGCGCAATCTCTTTAAGATCTCTGCGAAACTTCTCTTCATTTCATTCTCATCAGCAGGCGTATCATTTAATGAGACTGCTCTTATGGAATGGCGGTCTTTACGGGAGGCTTGTTGGGCTGCCTCTATCCTAAGTGCATAGCCTAAAGCTGATTCTAAGTCTCTGATGTTGGAGAGTCTCAGCGCTTTTTGAATTTCTGGATCCCGAACAGCATCGATAAAGTACTGAAGAGCTAAGTCGTTTCGAGTGTCAGCTTGACAGTCTGAGAATGCTAGGTGTGACAATCTCTGAATGTCCGCTGCCAGCTCTTGCAAACTTTCGCCCGTTTTCTGGTAACGGGACTTTAGCTGGAGCCGACTATAGTCCTTAGAACACTTCTCTCCGAACCGTAGCTCCAGTGCTCTAGTCAAGGCCTCGAAGTCGTTCCTTTCTTCTTTAGAAACATTTCTCAGTATCTCAGCTGCATCTCCCCGTAATGCTGCTGCTAAGTGGACTGACTTGGCGGTAGAGTCCCAGCCATTAGCTTCAGCTACGATGGAAAACTGCGTCTTATATACATGCCAGGAGGAACTGCCATCGTAGGTAGATAGCTTAATAAATTCCTGATTCTGGATTCTTCTCTCTTTCTTTTCAGTTTCCTGGGGCATGGATTCTAACTTTTCTTCCACTTTTCTCTCCAGATCTTCTTCTATTCTCTTCAGTTTACCTTCTATCTCTGAAAACCTTTCTTTCAGTTCCTGATTAAAATTTTCTTTAACTTTCTCCTTGAAACTCCGTTCTATTTTCGTAACACTCTCTTCAACCTTCATAACGTTTTCTTCTATCTTCATAGCTTTCTCTTCAACCTTCATGACATTTTCTTCTATCTTCATGGTTTTCTCTTCAAAACTTTCTTCTATTTTCAAAACTTTCTCTTCTATTCCATCCATTCTATTTTCCATCACCGTTAATTTACCCTCGATTGATTCTTTCACCGTTGAAAGCTCTCTCTTCATCTCATCTTGATTAGATTTAATTTCTTCCTGAACTTCACCCGTAGTGTCTTTCAACTCTCTTTGCGATATTTCCATTTTCTCTTGTGCTACCTTCATTTCTTTCATCTCTTGACTCAGGCTATCTTTCATCTCTCTCTGTCCCTCTTTCATTTCATTCATCTGGGTAGCTAAGCTTCCTAGAAGTTTCTTCATCTCCTGCTCCATAGCTCTAGTTATCACCATTCACAGACAATCCCACTTCTGACACCAGAAATGTTGCGTACTTGGGGGTTCGTGAGTTGTCCGAGAATGAAAGGCCAAACGTACAAAAATTCAGTAATTTATTCACAGAAAGTTCCAGAAAAATACAGGTCTATAAACCAAGTATCAGCTTCAATTCGACCAGTAAACACAGCTTAAACAACAGCTGTCAATAGCAAATCCACAGTACAAACTGTATAGCAATAACACTTAAAGCAAGTCTCTTTCGAAGAGGCTCAATGCAAGCTGACCGACTCTGATCACAGACTGAACTGAACTGACTGGCCTTGGCGGGAAAGCGCTCTTATATACTGTTCCATGGAGCCAAGATTTTTCGAGAAAACTCTAGAAAGTGGTCAACCAATCAACTTACAGCTTCCATATTTGGTATATCCCTTATAAGGATTTTCTCGCCAAGGTCGCCAAAAAAATCGCCAAGGTGGGAAAAAGTCGCCAAATTTAGCGCCAAATCCATTACCTGCCTTATTGGGCTTTATAATGCGTTTTTAAGGGGAAATAAGGCTATTTCAACGCTAAAACGACTAGAAATGCACAAAATTAGCACTATCAACTTACTAAGCCTCTTTGAAAGAAGTTATACAAAAATAAACACAATTATTTACAATTTTGTAACAATATTTTAACTATGGTGTTCCATATGATTAATAAGGGATTCGTGGTTATCTTTGAAAAGAGGGACAAAAAATACTTCATACTTGTTAAGTCTTGCGAAAATTCAAATTAAGATTTTATAAGATATATGGAGTTTTTCCAATAAATTATACTAGAACAAGTAAATTGTTTTTAAATCTGAGATTATTTAGCATTTTTGAAAAATCAAATACTCTGCGTGAATAACGTTTTTACTAATATGCTAATACTAAATATTTTTATAATAATGAGATGTTTAAATAAAGCTTTAATGCTCCTAATCTCCTTCTCCTATTTTTTTTTTTTTTTTAAATATAAATATAGACTAATAGTAATTTTTTAAATCAACTAGGGGGCTCTGCCCCCTGCTCGCTCCGCTCACCAACCCCCAAGGAAGGCTTTCCCTCACCCCAACTTGCTTCTCTCATTAACCCCTGCTGGATTCTATCCGACTATTCTCAACTTTGCCTTTCATTGAATTGGAATATTAATAATACATAATACAAGAGAAAAGTTTAACAATATTATAGAAATCTATCATATTTGGTATCACATTGAAATACACAATATTTAATATTATATCGTTTCTAGTATGGGAAAAATCTGTCTTAACGTTCGACAGTTTAATAACAATTTGCCATTATTTTGAGAGAAAACATATGTTAGACAGCTAGACACACAAAATAAACAACGATAGCACTAACTGTTTAGAACAGAGAGAAATTCTTAACATCTAAATGATTTAGCGTTACAGCTTTAGTATACGATCCACTTGTTAAATTTTTGTCACTGTTTGACGATGAATTTTTCGGGTATTACTGCTTGATTAAAGAAATTATGAACTTATTTTTTCTAATGACTATATTTTTTACTATTGAATTTTTTTAGTTAATTTAGGGCAATATGTAACACTCTGCATTTATTTCCAATGTACAGCAAGGTTTAAAATGGTGCTTACAACAGTAAAGATGCAACTTTTTAAAGTGCATTTTTCCTAGAATATGATTTAGTCGGATCCATTGAAAATAAATTTCTTATGTGATTATTGCAATTATTTTAAACATTTCATTAGTAGTAGTACGACAGGACAATTTCTTTCAGATAGCGATTTTGCATTGTCGCCATGAATTTGCCAAGATGCCCGTCAATATCTGATTTTACCGCATCTTAAACTACATTAAATACTAAGTTAAATCGGGGGGGGGGGGGAATCACATTTTTCGAAACCTACTGATAAGTGAAAAATTCATCCTTGATTATATTCTAATAATGGATTGCTGGTTTGGAGTATTCGAGATAGACCATCACCATTCATAAATTGGATGGCTTTTGAATATTTGTTGACAATTTGAATAAATATTCATGATGGCTCCTGAATACTTGTTGGCGATATCTTCTGAATAATTATTATTGTTGGCGATATCTACTGGCATACATTGATCATGACATCTTATCTTAATAGTTGTTAGCGATATCTCCCGAACTTGTGTTAATGATGGCTTCTGAATATTTGTTGGCTACATCTTCTGGATATGTACTGATTACACCATAATTTTGTTTACATATATATTATATAATATTGGATTTCGAAAACAAAAAATGCGTGTGGAGAATGAAATATAATGATATTGGAGAATTTAGTTTATAGAGACATCAATAGTACAGAAAAAATTACTTTAGCCATTTTCTTTCTAATAATACGGATTTTACGTGGAGATATTTTGTACATTTAGACCAAATAAAAAATGTTCTTTTTTTTCTCACTTGAATTAAGTAAAAAAATATTTAAAAAAAAATTGAAAAAAAAAAAATTGTGCTAAAGCAATGGTACAGTTTAACCTCTTGGCGAAATTTTAAATTTGGCACCAAAGTAGCTTAGACTTTTCTTGCAAAAATCTTGACATGCTTAACTGAGTTAGATAATTGAAGTCATCGTCAAAATAAATGAAAAATTTAAAATCTGCCAGTGAGGTCCTGTATTATGTGTAACTAAAATATTTTAGCAATGCAGTTACTTCATTCCATTACATGAAAAAATAGACAAAAAAAAAAAAAGTCCTGTTGTATTAAATTAAATTCTGTTTTCTGCAAAGTTTTACATCAATGCTTAAAAAACAAAAATAGGTTGCGAATTTTATTATTATTATTATTGCTCTATTTTATAATGCTAATGCGCCAATAAAGAGCAATCTTGTTGTTCGCACACAAGAGACATAGGGAGACAGCGAGACATCTTTTGGAATCTTATTTATCAGAGTTCATATTGCGACAGCATCAGGTGAAAGATAATAGAGACAGTTTTGAATCTATGTTAAACTCTATATCGGCCCATTTTCCACCGAATCAGATTGACTACTTTGTTTTAAATAAAGTGTTTTGAATTTTGAAAGTGTTTTGATTTTAAATAAAGTGTTTTATTTTATGATTTGTCGCAAAAATTTTAGGTGTAGATTGACGGCACTTAATCTGTAGCCGCGGTGACGTTAATACGTAAAGTATCTTTGGAACAACTTCAGTATAACGCCACAGCCATATTTGACGGTTTTTTGTTGGCGATTATGGCTAAATCATAAATCTAAAAATCATAAATGATAAAATCATAATCGAAATCATAAAACATAAAATCATGAATCCAAAATAAACAACATATAGGCTGCCATATTATATCGCAAACAGTCCAGAACCACATCGTTATCGTTCAAAACGGCGCCAAAGAAAAATCGCCAAATTCAGCTATGGGGTTATACTGAAGTTATACCAATTTCTGGGCTTAACCTCTTATTCTATACCAATCGTTGTTTAACATAATAATTATATTCATTACTAAATCTTTTTCGCCTAACGTTAAAATAAAAACTAATAATATAAACTAATAGTATAAACTTAACTAATTATATAAAATAATAATATAAACTAATAGTATAAACTTAACTAATTATATAAAATAATAATATAAACTAAATTAAAAATATAAACTAATTTTCATTTCATTTTTATTAAATTTTTACTCAATATTTTTTAAATATCGGTTATTTTCATATTTTGCTATTCTAAATAATTTTTTTCTTCTCTCGAGCATCTCAAAGATGCCAATTTTTCAATTTTTCTTATTTACACCATTGATCTCATTTTAATTTTCCTGAGGAAAGTGACGTCAGAAACACAGAAAAAAACGCCATAAGAGAAACTTTTCACTCCGGTGGCAATTAGAGTACCTTTATAAACCCGACGTTTTTAGTTATAACTTCGTTAATTAAAATGATAGAAATTTCTAAGCAGCTGAAATGCCTTCCTTGAAGCAGTCGGAATACACTGATACCTCTCATGATGCAGAGCACTTTGCCCTCCGCGAGAAGATGCTGTCGCAGACAAAAAAAATTGACTCCAGCGACAGTTACTTTTTTTTAATATATAGAGATAACACACAACAGAGATCTAGAAAAAAAAAAAAAAAAAATGTGATTTTTGTAATTTTAGCTGATACATATGTTTCTTTTCTTTTTTCTTTTTTCTTTCTTTTTTTTTTTTTTTTTTTTTTTTGTTGGTGGGGAAAGGGGAGGGGGGTGGGTTGAAACCGAAAACGAAGCCAGTTTTTCTCTATCACGTATAGATTTTTGACAATACAGGGTGTCTACCGACACAATTTCTTCCTTTTCGGTAGTTTCTACACGGGAAAAAATCCTCTGACTGATGTCCAGAAACTAAATTGTGTCTCTGGTAAAAATAGTTCTATGTCATCCTTACAATTTCTAATTCCTTTTGCTAAGGAGGTTCTGAAAACCCTTTTTAGAATTCTAGAGCCTTTTCTATATTATCGTGACCAAATTTATTTAAAGTCTCTACAAAAAATGCGAACGAAAAAGAGCGAGTTTTAGCAAACTATAATTTTGGTTTATGACCCAATTCCAGAAAATGAAGCAAGAATTTCTCACAATAATGTTCATAATATTGTTTTACCATCAAGGAAAGTGTCGAGTAGAAATTTTCGATCATTTCTTCTCTTCAGATTATTTGTTTACGTTATACGCATAACTCGGAAATCAATAATTCCAGTTTAGGGAATCAGAAAAAGGCAACTTATTTGTTCTAGATGAGGGTAGTATACATTTTTTTTTTTTTCCTCAGTGTAATTTCATGGAAGCATACTAAAAAAGTTACCATCTTCTATACATATAAAAATGAATGTTTGTCTGTATGTTATTTATAAAATCGTAAACGGCTTGACCGATTTCGATCATTCTTTTTTTGTTTTTTTCCTTATAGGTCAGGGATGGTTTAGGAAAAAAAAAAAATTGAAAAAATCTTTAAAATTAATTAAAATATGAAAATAATAAACTTATTGACTTAATATAAGCCATTTAAATTTTTAATTGTTGCCAAAAAAAGTTTACGAGATGTATTTATTTATTGTTTTCAGCATTAAATGAAATATGCTTTCACGCGAAAAATAAGAAATTACTAAATGTTAAATTGGTCGATGAGAAAATGACACTTTATAATTTTAAAATAAAATAGTAATATTACAAATCTAACATATTTCTTCTGAATTTTATTTCACAGCATTTTTTTATATACCTCAACTTCAGATTTTTTTTTTTTTTTTTTTTTTTGTATGGCGGATGAAACACGCTTGGCATAAACGCTAATTCAGCAATATATTAAAGGTATTTTCTTATTGATAATTCTTGACAATTTTTTATAATTTTGATGCTGAAGTAGATCGGACATTTTTCGCCAAGGAAAAGATAGAAAGAAATACGCAAGCGAAGTGATGACGTCACTGGCCGTTCGTGGATGCAAGAAAAATATTTCCTATGTTAAACGCCCATTGGAATTTTTGTAAAAAATTATTAAAAATCGAGGAAAAACAGTTCCCAATTTTAATCCCCGTATTTAGGTATAGATATGTATTAGTTATCATGTCCATGCATTAGATTAAGTTATTTTTGTAGAAAAATTAACAAAATTTGAATTTTTAATTTCAAAACTCCAGAAAAAAAAATGTCAAACTTCCATATTCGATTGAAAACACAAACATTTCATTTCAAAGGATGATATTTACACAATATCCGGTACAACTATAGTATTTCCCCTCAGCTGAATTTGGCGATTTTTCTTTGGCGCCGATTTGAACGATAACGATGTCGTTCTGGATTGTTTGCGATAAAACATGGCAGCCTACATGCTATTTATTTTGGATTTATGATTTATGATTTATAATTTATCTTACGATTTTATCATTTATGCTATATGATTTATGATTTAGCCATAATCGCCAACGAAAAATCGCCAAATCTAGCTGAGGGGAAATACTATAGTTGTTCCCAATATCCAACTAATATACAGATTGAAAGGGAAATGATAAATATTCTATCATAATTTGAAGTCAAATTTGTTTTCAAATGTCTAAATAAAGTATCTAATATAAGATACCAATATGTTGTAGCGGAATAGATTTGATATCGGTCATCCTTGGTAGAAAAATAAAATATCGCCAAATTATTTGGCGAACATAATTTAATTCCTTTCAAAAATCATGGTTATTTTAACAACTTATTTTAAGACAGTAATGAATAAGGTACAACTATAGTATTTCCCTCAGCTGAATTTGGCGATTTTTCTTTGGCGCCGATTTGAACGATAACGATGTCGTTCTGGATTGTTTGCGATATAATATGGCAGCCTGCATGCTATTTATTTTGGATTTATGATTTTATGATTTATGATTTATAATTTAGCTTACGATTTTATCATTTATGCTATATGATTTATGATTTTTAGATTTATGATTTAGCCATAATCGCCAACGAAAAATCGCCAAATCTAGCTGAGGGGAAATACTATAGTTGTTCCGTGAATAATATGAAACAATATTTCGTACAATGCATATTACGAAAATATACATCTGGCATGTATATTTTCGTATTACGTTTTTGATCACCAAATACAATAAGTGCCAAGAACGACAGAGTTTTGAAATTTAAAATTAAAATTTTGTTAATCTGACAGCAAAATAACTCAATCTAACACATGCACATGATAACTAAAACATATTATGTACCCAAATATGGGAATTAAACTCGGGAAATAATTTTCTTCGATTTTTAATCATTTTTTACAAAACATCCAATGGGCGATTAACATAGGAAATCATTTCTTGCATCCACGGACGGTCAGTAACGTCACACTTCGCTTGCGTAGGAACAATAATCGCATAAATTATATTTTGGTCTAAAACGGCAACAAAAATTTAAAAGTCGCCAAGGGCATTAAGGCTGTACCATGATCAAGTTTACATATTAATTTATTTATTTTTCTATATACCAACTACTATTAACTAAGCATGAAGTATATATAACCACAAAATAATAATAATTGTCTCATGCGATAGAAGTAGCCGATCATAGCATATTGTAATGTTATATTTGGCTTGAAATTGCTGTCATTCTATGGTTGATCGATTAAATCAAATAAATATGGAGAATAACTTGAAAGCAAATATTATGTACATCACGTATAATGTTGCTCATATATAACTAGGACTCAAATATAAAGGGTTACTTCAAAATTTTCGATACTGTCCGTATCGAAATTGTCATATATGATAAGCACCTAAATGGAAGCCCACGGGTAAGTCATTGTCGCAGGCAATAGGGACAGGTATCGCAGGATGCGAGGACGAACAAGGCGCTGCCGGAGGTAGCGGGAACCCAAAGCGAACTTTTGAGCGATTTCAGTATTATTATTTTCTCTTTTTTTCATAAAACTATATAGAAAAGAGTTTCCTTTAAATATGCTGACCAGCGAAGCGGGCAAAGCCTGCTAGTATAATTATATTGGTGGAAGAGTCCAGGGAACAAATTGTGTCAGTAGACATATTGGAAAAAATGTATCCGCGATATAGAAAAACTGACTCCAGTTTCGGTTTCAACGCACCAAAAAACATGAAGATCAGCCAAAATTATGTAATCAAAATTTTCGTTGTATAGACCTATGTAATTATTCCATAAATGGGATTTATCTATATATATAAAAATGAATGTTTGTCTGTATGTTATTTATAAAATCGTAAACGGCTTGACCGATTTCGATCATTCTTTTTTTGTTTTTTTCCTTATAGGTCAGGGATGGTTTAGGAAAAAAAAATTTGAAAAAATCTTTAAAATTAATTAAAATATGAAAATAATAAACTTATTGACTTATATTGACTTAATATAAGCCATTTAAATTTTTAATTGTTGCCAAAAAATGTTTACGAGATGTATTTATTTACTGTTTTCAGCATAAAATGAAATATGCTTTCACGCGAAAAATAAGAAATTACTAAATTTTAAATTGGTCGATGAGAAAATGACGCTTTATAATTTTAAAATAAAATAGTAATATTACAAATCTAACATATTTCTTCTGAATTTTATTTCACAGCATTTTTTTATATACCTCAACTTCAGATTTCTTTTTTTTTTTTTTTTTTTTTTTTTGTAGTATGGCGGATGAAACACGCTTGGCATAAACGCTAATTCAGCAATATATTAAAGGTATTTTCTTATTGATAATTCTTGACAATTTTTTATAATTTTGATGCTGAAGTAGATCGGACATTTTTCGCCAAGGAAAAGATAGAAAGAAATACGCAAGCGAAGAAATGACGTCACTGGCCGTTCGTGGATGCAAGAAAAATATTTCCTGTGTTAAACGCCCATTGGATTTTTTGTAAAAAATTATTAAAAATCGAGGAAAAATATTTCCCGAATTTAATCCCCGTATTTAGGTATAGATATGTATTAGTTATCATGTCCATGCATTATATTAAGTTATTTTTGTAGTAAAATTGACAAAATTTCAATTTTTAATTTCAAAACTCTAGAAAAAAAGAAAAAAAAAAAAAAATGCCAAACTTCCATATTCGATTGAAAACACAAACATTTCATTTCAAAGGATGATATTTACACAATATCCAACTAATATACTGATTGAAAGGGAAATGATAAATATTCTATCATAATTTGAAATCAAATTTGTTTTCAAATGTCTAAATAAAGTATGTAATATAAGATACTAATATGTTGTAACGGAATAGATTTGATATCGGTCATCCTTGGTAGAAAAATAAAATATCGCCAAATTATTTGGCGAACATAATTTAATTCCTTTCAAAAATCATGGTTATTTTAACAACTTATTTTAAGACAGCTATAGTATTTCCCCTCAGCTGAATTTGGCGATTTTTCTTTGGCGCTGATTTGAACAATAACGATGTCGTTCTGGATTGTTTGCGATATAATATGGCAGCCTGCATGCTATTTATTTTGTATTTATGATTTATAATTTAGCTTACGATTTTATCATTTATGCTATATGATTTATGATTTTTAGATTTATGATTTAGCCATAATCGCCAACGAAAAATCGCCAAATCTAGCTGAAGGGAAATACTATAGTTGTTCCATGCATAATATGAAACAATATTTTGTACAATGCATATTACGAAAATATACATCTGGCATGTATATTTTCGTATTACGTTTTTGATCACCAAATACAATAAGCGCCAAGAACGACAGAGTTTTGAATTTAAAATTAAAATTTTGTCAATTTGACAGCAAAATAACTCAATCTAACACATGCCCATGATAACTAAAACATATATGTACCCAAATATGGGGATTAAAATCGGGAAATAATTTTCTTCGATTTTTAATCATTTTTTACAAAAAATCTAATGGGCGATTAACATAGGAAATCATTTCTTGCATCCACGGACGGTCAGTGACGTCACACTTCGCTTGCGTAGGAACAATAATCACATAAATTATATTTTGGTCTAAAACGGCAACAAAAATTTAAAAGTTGCCAAGGGCATTAAGGCTGTACCAAGATCAAGTTTACATATTAATTTATTTATTTTTCTATATACCAACTACTATTAACTAAGCTTGAAGTATATATAACCACAAAATAATAATAATTGTCTCATGCGATAGAAGTAGCCGATCATAGCATATTGTAATGTTATATTTGGCTTGAAATTGCTGTCATTCTATGGTTGATCGATTAAATCAAATAAATATAGAGAATAACTTGAAAGCAAATATTATGTACATCACGTATAATGTTGCTCATATATAACTAGGATTCAAATATAAAGGGCTACTTCAAAATTTTCGATACTGTCCGTATCGAAATTGTCATATATGATAAGCACCTAAGTGGAAGGCCACGGGTAAGGGCAATAGGGACAGGTATTTCAGAATGCGAGGACGAACAAGGCGCTGCCGAAGGTAGCGGGAACCCAAAGCGAACTTTTGAGCGATTTTAGTATTATTATTATTATTATTATTATTATTTTTTTCATAAAAGTGTATAGAAAAGAGTTTCCTTTAAATATAGTGACCAGCGAAGCGGGCAAAGCCTGCTAGTTAAGTTAATATATACGTGGTTATTATTTATATGGACTGAATTTACAGTGGTATCTCAGTTATTAAATCCGACAAATTGTTAAAGCAGTATCCTCCAGTTTTTCTTAAATAGCGTTTTGGAGGTACTGAATACATGCAACTAAATATAGATCGTTTGCATAGGAACTTGATTTTGATTAGTTGATTAACAAATTTTTAAAATCTAAATAAGAATGCAACAATTAACGATAATTATCATATCAATAATCACATGAATAAAGCTATCCAATTGACTAACAAGGGAGTGTTACCAACTGTTCAAAAGGTATTTAATACAGGTTCTATATCGTTTTAAAATCTATCTGAGCTGATTACAAAAATATCCATCATATAGGCAAATGCATGGTCTAGCGTGAGTTTTTCTCAATTAAAGTTTGTAAAAAACAGACTCTGCAATACTGTACTTTCCAAAGTTTCTATCCTTATAATCAGTTTTGAAATGGATTCTCGTGCTAAATACAGCATATTTTGACAGGTTGGTGGAAAAACAATATACATTTTGAAATTCAAACAATAGTTCTCCAAACGTAGTAAAATATGCTGGTTTTACAACAGGAAAGCCACTTTATACGATGCATACGAAAAGAAATCATTGGCACAGCTTGAAATTGGTTTAAAATCAAACTATAAGTTTTCATTATTGTTTTGCGTGAGGGAATATTATTAAAAGAAATTTAATACATTACCGCAGCAATAAGGGGGAAAATAAAGGAGAAAAATAAATTTCTCATTATTTAAATTAATTATTATATTACTACCTACAACATAATATTTATAATGGAAAAAATTACGGAGTAATAGCTTTATTCTTTGCTATAAAAATTATAAGTGCTTTGTTTTATTTTTATTTCTTTTTAATACTTTTATGCAGTTAGCATTTGGATTCAAAGTTGCTACAAAATAATTCTTAAACAGTAAAATACTTTACCAATAATATGTACAGTCGTATTTAGAATGATAATCTATTACAAAACTGATTATAATGATAGAAACTCTGCAAAGTGCATTACTGAAGAGTCTGTAATTTACAAATGTTAACTGAGAAAAACTCTCGCTTGGGAGCACATTCGCCAATAAGATGGACATTTTCGTAATCAGCTCAGTTAGACCTTTATGATGATATATATCATGTATAAATGCCTCTTGAACAGTTGGTGACCCTCCCTTGTAAGTTTATTAAGCTCTATTCAGTATCTATATAAATTTACACACTAACCTATTCTTTCGAAACATCAATGTCTGTCAAAATCATCCATTTTAGAACAACCTGATACTTTAAACAAAGCGGCAAATGGCTGTTGAAAAATTGTTAAGAGGTGCGGTCGAAAATTGTTTTATCCATAGAAAGTTTTTAATTATTAGCTTTAATACAACAATAAGATAGAGAAATATTTAATTTTTGCTTGAGTGGAAGAAATTAAAATCTTGTAAAATATTACCATGAATATTTAGTGATTCGTCGAGTAAAATAATCTATACATATTTAGTTAATATCTAAACTTAGGTAGTTCATAAACCTATTAAAAATAAGACTTTCGTACAGAACATTTCAAAAAATTAAAAGTTCACTAAAGTTATCAGGATACATGCAGCAAGTTTGATGAAGCTACAAAGTTTGTATGATCTCTCATCTATTTTTGAATTTCGTCATTGCTTAAGGGTAAAAATAAAAGAAAGTTTCTGCAGTACGTAAATAAAATTCTTGCATACTCTTATTATATCATACCTAAATTTTTCATTTACATGTTTGCTTACGATTGCGTAGTCGAAACTAAAGAACCTGCCTTTTTCTTCACAAAGGAAGTTGTCATTTCCTATTCATGTGAATCATATTCGTCTTGCTTCTTGGAGACTTCGGAAGCAAATAAATATTCTTAATTATAACTGCGTTATAATTAAAAAGCAAATTGACGTTGACGTCAATTTGCTCCTTAATTACAACGTAGGGTGTTTCTAAATTTTACTGTAACTTTGAAGATTGAGCTGTTTGATGTTTTGGATTCTAAAACCATACTCGGTCACCTTCCTTTAGATACTTTTCTCTTGCCTTTGCGTCGTAGTGGGCCTTTATTTGGTCTTCCCTAAGTTTATTCTTTCTCAGACGAACTGATGTTTATAAAAAGCACCACAGAACTGGCGTTTAAAAGTAATAAGTACAAAACTCTAAATATACACCATAAAAAGCTAGATTTCGCAACAATTATTTCGGGTCAAAAGAAGACACGACCCTTCGTCAGGCGAACAAAGTAGGCATGAGTGCTACAATCAAAGTGGCAACGATCAAAAGCTGATGTTTGCTTTCCAAATTTGTCTTCTAATTCCATAGATAATCGATTCGCGAAGAAGGCAAATCACATGGTTGTCCAAAACATAAGGATATCACAACACAAGGAAATAAAGGTGTTTAAAAAGCATTTCGAATGGCATCCATTCAGTTATTTCTAGCATAGTACTTTTATAGGTAAGCAAAAGCATTGGAACATGCGAGTTCCAGTCAGTTTGATTCTTTGAAGCGAACAGAGAAAGATGATTGAGAGTAGTTCATTAAGTCTCTCGACCATAACGTCGGATTCAGGATGTAAGGGTGTTATTCGAGTGATTTGTATACCAAGATACTTGTAAAGTTTAGTAAATAATGCGGAGATGAAATTAGTACTTTGGATTGAATGAAGCTTGATTAAGATTTCACAGTGTGATATCAAATCTTGCAAAAAATTATCCGAAATAGTTGACGCGACGCTTCTTTATCTGGTATGGGTATGGTTTCAGACAATTTTCTAAAATTTTCCTTTAACATAAGAATGAAAATATTTTGTTTAGAAGTCTGAGGTAACGGTTCCTATATTTTCAAAAACATTCTTTCGAAAAGATCGCCAACATTTTAATAATGCAAACATTTCTTCACCCATATTTTTACTTTCCGAACGCTATAGTGAGGAAAGTATTGTAATCATGTCAAAAATCCTAATTTGAGATTTTAATGTTTCTATACGTTTCGAGGTCCCCCAAGTCCATTTCTACTATTTTTATGATGATGTGTGTATGTGTGTGTGTATGGATGTGTGTATGTATGTGTGTGTGTATGTGTGTGCATGTGTGTGAGTGAACACGCTAGCGTCTAAACGCTTTGCTCGAATGAGCTGTAAGTTGGTACGCATGTTGCAAGTTGCCATAGCACGAACCCTATTGATTTTGATGAATCTAGCACTTATAGTTTTTTTACAGGGACACAAAGAAAAATTCTTTATCATTATGGTCTATGGGACCAAAATCTTAAAAGTGCGATAGCATCTAAACGCCTTATTCAATTGAGCAAAAAATTTGTACACATATTATAGGTCACAGTTGCACGAACTGTATAGATTTTGGTGAATTTAGCAGTTACAGTTTTTTTACAGGGACACAAATTAAAATTCTTTATCATTATGGCCCATGGGACCAAATTTTTAAAATTGCGATAGCATCTAAACGCCTTATTCAATTGAGCTGAAAATTTATATGAATATTATAAATCACTGTTGCACTAACTATAAGCATTTTGGTGAATCTAGCATTTATAGTTTTTTACAGGGACACAACGAAAAATTCTATATCATCATGATCTATGGGCTTTAAGTTCAGTAGCGTTAAATAAAACATCGTGTAATATATGGAGAAAAATACTCAAACACTCTATTATGGTTTTCTCTCTTTTGTTTGTTTAACAACTCCTCTTTCTTTACTTTATCTACAAAACTGTTAATTACTCAATGTTCGGAAAGTCGAGTAGAGTCAATCCAGATTTTTTTACATCACTTTGAAGTGAATCCCTAAAAAGACGTTCTCTGGTTTTACTCAGAATTTTCAAACCTCTAAAGTGTCTTCCACTTGGGCTGTCATGTGCTTTTTTCAGAACGTCATTAACCTGTATTTGTGAGAATTAAGTGCCTTTGAAATGTTTTTTACCTTCCTCATTCTTCCGTTTGCTGTATAATACTTCATATTTAAGATGTAATGAATCCCAAAAACACGATATCGCTTTGTTGTAGAGCTATATGAAGCTAACAGTGTCGGCTATCAGAATTTATTTTTTTCTCCAGAAGTGATGTCATGATTACATAATTGTATCTTTTAAAGCTTTTTTGGAAGACCGAAGGTCTATAGTCCCGAATGCAAGTAGGTTAACCGAAATTTTCATAAGCCATATTTTAGTGCAGTATCCTGAGAATTATTACACGTTTCAGAAATTGGTCTTTGAGACAGAGTATCTACGTTTTCGTAATCTGAAAATTTTCAATAAAATAACCCAAATTCATATGTCTGAAGTATTTGTATCCAATGGGCTACATGGCCTTTGGGCTCTTTAAAACTAAACAACCATTTTAGGGAAGCATGATCCGTTCGGATAAAAGCCTTGGTAGTGATGATGGATGAGTTGTATAGACTTTTTTATGGCCAAAAACTCTTTCCTAGTGGCAAAATATTTTCATTCCTTCAAAATATAGTTTCTCTCCTTGTATCCGCTTTTGGATTCCTTTGATTTTTGGACTGCATCTCTCCTTGGTTGGCATCTATTTTATCTGCTCATCTTGTCCGGATTCATATCTTCTTATTTTGGTTCCATCTCTTCTCGTGAAGCTTTCCTTTCATCTCCCCACTAATAAATTCTGGTTTTCATCGCTTCTGCCTAACTGATTCTGTTCATCTTTCATGTCATCTTGTCTGGCTATCGTCTGACCTTGTCCAGTTTTCAACTATTGTAATCGGAAAGCCAAAGTTTTTAAAGTTTCATCATATCTTCTACAATGCTTCCAGTAAAAGGCATTTGATCGAACTGCTTAACGTTCGGCACCAAATGTTAAAAAAATCTTACTACCTTGCTTGAAGAAAGTAGTTTGTAAAGAAACTGACAGGTTATAATTAATGAATGCATTCTATTCATCGTATATTCTCGTAACAGTTCAAAAAACTGCCAATTCAACGAATTTTCTTAAACTAATCCAGTAACTTTGTCAATCCAACGAATATTTTTATCTGTCCAATAAAATTCTCTCTGGTGTCACATGAGTCAAGTACATAGCTTTAAATACTCCACAAAGCAGAAATTTAGCTGCTTCAGGGACAATGATCAATTGCTTAAAACCCAGTCTCTTAGAGTCGACCGCTGAATTCGAAGTCTGAATATAAACTGAATTGTCTCTGAAAAGATTTTTCTTCTATTGTAATTGCGCAAAGCTAGCGAAAGTAAGAGGTAGTTCTAAGCCAGAAACCCATATCCTTCCGGAAAATTTAAAAGTCGGCTCCAACTGAAGATAGCGTTTCGAGATTTTGGAAACACTTAACAATCATTTTGCGCTAAATTCTGTCGCAAAGTCGAAGAATTTTTCGCTAAAATTAACCTTCCTGAAAATCAATAGACTGCTTTTATTACTTTCTTCTATATTCAATAGAAGACAGCATTGGATTCTTAAAAATTTTCGACCTCGGGTTTTTGATGGATTTACACGTTTTGAGAGCTGTAGAACACGATTTGCCCATTTTTAGAAAATGTCTGTCTGTCTGTGTATGTGTGTGACAAACTTTTGTGGCAACTGTATCTCAGGAACTACTGCACAGAATTTTACACAAATTGGTATGTAGTTGCACCTTGACATAAATTAGTGCCTTTTAACTTTTGGTAAAATTTGTCTTACGGGTTGCGTTGCCATCCCGCTTTTTCTAAATTTTTAACATGGTGATATAGGACAAAATTTTGTATAAATGTGCATAAAGAGAATTATTTTTTAGTAATCATTATGAAATTTGCAAGAATTATTTATAATAGAGATAGTCAACTGGAAATTTTTTTTTGTATGTGTAGGAGCCTCGTCAATCCCCCTGGGGAAGGGGGGGGGGAGTCCCCCCACGAGGGGAGTAAATTTTCAAGATGGGTATCTTTCGAAAGGACTCGTCAATACCTTTAAAACGAATGGTTGAACTATAAATCTGCGATAATTTAAAACAAATCGATTTTTTTTCACTTTTTACGAAAAAAAGCTTTAAAAAAAATCGTTTTTTTTTTTTTTTTTTTTTTTTTTAAACGAAATTTAACCAAACTTGGTATTTAGTTGGCCCCTGACATAAGCTTGTGCTGATTAGATTTGGGGATCAATCGCACAACAGGAGGCGCTCTGATCGTATTTTTTCTAAATTTTAAGCATGGCATTATAGGACAAAATTTCGTATAAATGTACATAATGAGAACTATTCTTAACCTGTGATTCTAAAATTAATATGAATTATTGATAATAGTAGTAGTTACTTAGGAAAAAAAAAATTGTTATCCCCCCCTGGGGGAAAGCACCCCCGGGGGGGTAAATTTTCAAGATGGGTATCTTTCGAAAGGTCTCGTCAACACCTTTAAAACGAATGGTTTAACTATAAATATGTGATAATTTAAAACAAAGTTATCGATTTTTTTTTACTTTTAACAAAAAAAACCTTGGAAATTTTTTTTTTTTTTTTTTTTTTTTTTTTTTTTTTTTAAATATTGTTACTGAGTGAATTTGTATAGGAAAATATAGAAGAAAGTCTAGTGGTGGCCACAACATACTAGTTTTTATTGTAATTGTAAACATACTTTTTTGCAACAATACATCTGATGTAAAAAGAAGTTTAATTCTTCGCAACAATGTGTAAAACTTTCTAAATTTTGAACACTATTTTAAACAGACACAGATATTGAGTGTGAGGTAAATATATAAAACCCAATTACAAATTCCCCCCCCCCTCCCTAAAAATATAAAAATAATAATAATATATTCACAAAATAAATATCTAATTAAGAAAAGATTTTATAATTTTTAGGCTTTGATATCAAGCGGGCTAGAAGAAAACAGCCAATGGAGTGTGAAAGAAGCCATGATTTACCTGATGAAAAGGCTCAATTCCTCATCCGTGGATTTTCTTTCGGTTTACTTGACTCTTCCATTATTTAAAGGGAAAACATTAGTGGATATTAATAGTGATCATTGTTCGAATTATAAAAGAAAACTTGAAGATGGTAAGGAAATAAAGTGAAAATTAACTTATTGTTTCTTTTATTCGTACGAAAGGATTATTACTTTTAATCAGCGATTTTAGCATTGTAGAAATTTAATTTCTTGTAACCTACCTTGAATCAAGCATATATATAATATGTCAATGTTTATTTGTTATACAAAGTTGATCGTCAAGCCGATCACTACAAAAATTGGAACGTTAATTGATCAGAACATAAATTCTAGCTAAGACAGTATTTTTCGTCCAATCGGATAAGTGGTTCAAACGATAAAAAAAATAAAAAAAAAAAAACTAATTTTAATTTAATCTCATTGTTAAAAAGAAAAGACAAGTTGATGATATATTGTATTAATAATAACAACGATAAACAAACAAACAAACAAAAAAAAAAAAAGAAACATTAATTTTTTTTTTTTTTTTTTTTTTTTTTTTTTGATATAAAAGGAAATACATTTATTTTTATGTAAGAAAAAAATGAACCTGTAGCAATTTTTTTTTTTTTTTAAATTTAAATTGAGGGGCAAGACATTTTTTTTTTTCGTACGCTTTTTGTATATTTAGACAAATTAAGATTAATTATTTTCTTTTTTTTTTTTTTTCCTCTCCGATCAAATTAAAAATATTTAAAATAAAATTGAGAAAAATCGTGCTAAAGAAATGAAACAGTTATAGTATAGAACCCCTTGGCGAAATTTAAAATTCGGTATTGAAATAGGTCGGACGCTTATCGCCAAGATCTTTACTTGTGCAATGCAATTGCGATATCCATTTTAATTATCACTAAACAAACAACAAGAATTTAAAATCCGCTAAGGGGTTCTATACTAAATATGTACCAAAGAAATTCTAAGAAATGAATATAGTGACCGTTGCTAAAGAATGAAATGCAGTTACCGTATGCCTTTATATGGAAGAATAGATTTTTTTTTTTTTTTAAGTCCTTTCGTACTAAATTAAATTCTTTTGTATAGAATTTTATATCTATTTCTTAAAAACAGTTTTCTTTCTGAAATCAGCCTTTTTTCTTTCTATTTTCTTCAAACATGGATTTTTAAGAAAAATTTTATTTATCTAATCTGATTTTGAAATTTTATAAAGTAGATTAATAAATAAATGCTAGCCATCTATTGCTAAAATTTGGAACTATTTTCTCCCTATGACATATCATTTCCACTTTCTCGTTCGTATGTTCAGTTTTTTTAAAACAACTTTCTGAAATTTTAATTCTATAATTACCTTGCACTTTAAAAAATTAAATAAAATTCCTTTATTTAGGTTAAGTTTGAATAACTTTAACATCGCACTATAGCTACGCAGTGGGCAAATTGCGACGGGTTATTACTCATCTTTAAGGGTGGTCCTGAGATATGTCACGACATTTTGATCCACCGGAGAAGATGGTACCCTGCTGCAGTAACCCATAGAAAATTATATTTACGTAAAACAAAGGATATTGGAGCCGTGGAGGATTTCAGGTGCGGCAGCAACCATTAATGTACGATCAACGCGACGGTCTTCGAGAGGTTCGGTATGGAACTCGCAGTAATGCTCGAAGCTCTACCAACAAGGCAACAGCAGACTTTTTTTTTTTCCTTCATTTTCATCGCCCCCCCCCCCCCTTCCTTTTTTTTCTTTCCCGTTACACTCATAGTTTACAAATTAATAGTTATGTTTGTTCATTAAGTTCGTTACGGAAGCAAAAGTAAAATGAATAAAATAATAAAGAGCAAGTTGTAATCTAAAATTTGGAGACAGATATATCCTTGCCTAACTCAAACGCATTTGCTGTACAGCTGTACAATCTTCCATTCAATTTTCTTTCTGAAATCCGCCTTTTTTCTTTCTATTTTCTTCAAACTTAGACTTTTTATGAATTTTTTTTTTTTATCTAATCTGATTTTGAAATTTTATAAAGTAGATTAATAAATAAATTAAGTATAAAAATAATTATAAAATATACATTATACTATTTACACTTTTATACAAAATATAAACAATATGAATTTTGTATTTCTTTTATAATTTATTCCGTTAATCCTTAAATATTTGAACATGTATTCTGAATAACCTGGATGCGGTTTCATGAAGTACTGCAGAAATTTTGGGCAAAATTGTTTAAAATAAATTATGAAATTATATTCATTTACATATATATAATCATTATTATTACACTTTTATCTTTTAGACGAAGACATATTAGATGTGACAGACAGACAGGGTCCAAAGATCCATATTCAGTACTCGTTGCATATTGGAGACAGCAAAAATGTTGTTCATAACATGTATCTCAAGGTTCCAGAAAATAGTACAGTATATGATGTCATGAAAATAGCACAAATAGCTGATCCGAAATACAAGTAAATTTCAGCCCATTAAAATTTATTTTTCTTTTTTAGCATTATTATCAGTATTATATTAAGCCCAAATCTACACTGTAAACGTAAATGTCTTAAATTCAGTTTAAAAAGTGTCTTAAATGGATGGTCATTTTTTAAGCGAAAAAAAAAAAAAAAAGTCTTACTTTTTAAGATACTTTTTTTCATCAGAAATTAAGATATTGCTAGTGTCTTAAAACGCCGCCATGTTTTAGGCTTAAAAACACCGCCATGTTAGGCTTAAAAATACTACCATTTTTAAGGCGGCTTTTTAATATATAAATAAATAAATAAATAAATAAATATGGCGTGCGATTATGTTTTTCTGTTAAAAATATATTTTAGAATTGTTTAGAGCATTAATAAAATATTTATATTAAAAAAAAAAAAAAAAAAAAAAAAGTCCCATTTTCCGGCGTTGGGATTCGAACTCATATTGTCTAAAGAAACCAAAACCTTGAGCCAAGCATCGTCGGAGTGAGGTATTGTCCAATCACGCTACCGTCGAATACAGCGCTGCGTGTTTTTATAATATAATATACTGCAGTATTCGTGACACAAATCGCAGTGTTATGTTTTATTTCTAATTTTTTGTCAGAAAACTATTGATAGTATGGTATCTTAAACTTAATAAATATTACTATCTTAAATTTCATATTTAGAGGACCAGAATTTTTTAATAATGCATAACAAGTATGTGAAGGTTGCATACCTCGATGATAACGATTCCTTTCCTTAAAGTGATATTTAAATAAAAACGAACTGTAATCATGAATACAGGAAAATTTGTAGTTTTACATTTAGATGTAGGTGAATTTGTGAAAGAAAAATGCTTTTAAATGAATAATAAGAAGAAGAAAGAAGGAAAAAAATATGCACAAATTATTCATGATTGTTCTCTTATAAATTCGCTTTCTTCTCTACAAATTACTTGCTACATCCGTCTTCATACTTTTTCTTTTAATATAAGAAAGCTTTAAAGACAAAGATTATTATTATTATTATTTTAACAAAATAAACTTTGTGTCTAAATATGTTGTTTATGAATTGTGTTAAAGATAATAGCACGCAAATATCATTCACATCCCTAGAGTATTATTCCATAAAAATATAATTTCATAAAGCTACCATGATTTAAGTAGTTTAACTGTTTATTATATAAAATAATAATATATTTATTGAATGTGGAAAGAAGTAGGATAAGCATATTTTCTTAAAGTAGATTCCATATGAAAAATTTTCTAAGCAATGCAAGTGTCTGAATTTCTAAAGTGTCTGAAAATCCAAACGCGTTTTGCTGTCTGAAAATTCGCGTATTTACGTGTTTCAGACATTTTTGTGTCTGAATTGATATTTCAGACATATTTCTGTCTTAAATTAAAATATCTATAACGTCTAAGGTACATTTTAAGACATTTACGTATCTTAAATGCCGTTTTAGTTGTTTTTACGTCTTACTTTAAGACCCTTTTTCTTTTATTTGCAGTGTAGACCTGACAAAATTTTACTGATCACTCGCTACGTGACGAGGTGACTAAATAATACGAAGTAATGATAAGCAACTTGCTACTTTTATTTCCCTTGCGTGAGCTTCAGAAAGAACAAATCTTATTTATCGACTACGCAAAAAATCCCGTGTTTCGGTAGTTAAGCGTACATTAAGTTAAACAGTGCTGAAGATATTCGGCATTTCAGAAATTTGATGAAAAATTGTTATGCGTTTAGGAAATCAACTTTGAAATAAGCACGAATATTTTTACTTGCGTAATAATTCCGGTTTGCTCAATTAACTGTGATTAAACGTAAATTAATTCAAACAGCAGCGTGAAAGAATAAAATATTTTAGAAGTAGGCCTTAAAAATGTCACTTATTTCATCAATCTGACATAAAATAGGAGCTTCGTTAATTTTCAGATCGTGTATCTCAGTGAAAATCACGTATTTCAGTAATCAGATTTGAAAAAAAGAAGATTTTGTCGATCAATGAAAAATATTTGCTAATTTCAGCTTTTCTTGACAAAAAATAGCCATGTGTTTCAGCTATTACCTGCAATTAAATGTAATTTATCGCAGTCTGGAACTAAATAGCTCTGTATTTTGCAAGGGATAACAAAAATATCGCTGCCTGTTTGTTAATTAGCCACAAAACAAACAAAATTAAAATTCTGTTGATTACTTTGAAAAATGACATTTTTCAGATATCTAAATCTAAAACTTTTAATCCAAAAAAAGATCTATCTCAATCGAATCGATGATCTTCAAATAGGCTTTACACAAAAAGCAGTGAACATAAAAAATATTCTACGCAAAAAATGAACAAAATCAAAATGGACTCTTCATAAAATTCAGAAGATTAAAAAAAAAAAAAAAAAAATCTTCAGATTATTTGGACGATATTATTATTTAATTCGGTAATCAACCCAGAAAGTTGTGAAAAGTGACAACTAAGCTAAAAAGATGCACCGGCCACCGGGAACTTACTTAAATTTTTAGGCCAACTCAAAACTTCAGAAGCAAATGACTACTTTAACACTGAAATAGTTGGCTGCTTTATAACGTTCCTATGAATTTTATTTATTTAAATATATTTGTTAAATTTTCACGTGTCACTCTTTTTTAAATTTTTCTAAATTGTAACTGTGCGACTTTTATTTATTTATTTACTTAACCATTCTATGATATAAACCATATATTCTATGATATATATAATAGTCTTTCTAGGATATAAACCATTATTACAGTGGATGGAGCATTGTTTTATTACGGAAATATAAAAAAGCGGGTCAAAGATGAGTCAACTGACTGCAGGAAAAAGGTTACTTTTATTGGTGATTATTTGCAATCAAAATTGCAGTCAAAACATGTATAAAACATCATTTTCAGCTTTTCCAGTCTATTTTTTCCCCCGTGTAATACAATCATCCAGAGATAAATATCATTTTCATAAATTATTATAAAAACAATATTGCATTTTTTCTTCAGATAATACATACAATAGTTATTTTTTAAATTAAAGAACTAAATATAACATTTTACAAAAATAATTACTTAAAAAGTATGAAAAAAAAATCGTACCTGTGAAATGTAATTTATCTCTTTTTTACATAACTTTCTTTGCAGTTTTTACAAAACACTTAATCACCATCGTCTACGATAAAATATGTTTTATGTTCAAAACAATATAACTTGTAAAGAGAAATATCTTGTAAAGGGGAAATATAAAATTTAAAAAGAACTTTCAAAAATAAGGAAAGATATCGTTGCGAAAGAGAACACAGAGTTTACAACTTGGCAAGCAAAATTCAGTATTGACTTACGGTAGTTCTAATAGTCACATGACTTTTTTATGAATGATCTTTGCCACGGAAAGAAGCTATCATTGTCCCGTTCATTGTAATAATAGGTCTATGATATAAACTTATTGCCATCGCAGCTTAAAATAGACTATTTAAATACAGCATGTTCAAAAACCTTGATCACGAGTTTAGTTACTTAATCGTAGACCTATACAACAAAATACGAATATTGTAGGTAAAGATAACTGGAGTAACTTCAACTTTCTCCATTGCTATATGTTCAAGTCAAGTTCTAGAAAGGAAACACAAGAGATTTAAACTGAAATCCAATAAATTTATTGCATTGGGTAGTTATAATTGAAGTTACTCAGTTTGGTTACTCAGATCTCATTCTAGCAGACGTATTTCGTTGAAATTTGGTATATTCGTTCTATAGACCATGAAGGAAAAAAATCTGAAATAAAAATTAATAGTTCAATTTTCGACCGATAAATGTCACTTTTTATGCAATTTAGAATAGACGTTGTACAAATTTGGAGCGGCTTTTTTTCTTTTTTTTAAACCACAGTCAATATTGTAAAATTATTCTTAACCATACCTTTAGAAGGGAAAGCTCAATCCTTACAAATTAAACTGTTTTTTTAGAACGGTAGTAAATTTTTAACTGCATTGTAAAAATAGCGAGCTTTGGAAGTCTTTTGAAAAAATCTGATGTGGACACCGCATGACTTCCTTATACAACCATAGGAATATGCATATTGTTATGAAAACATTGACATTTTTGTGTGAGGTAAATGCACAGCTTAGATTTCAATGAAAATCATTCGAGTATAGATGACCCAGTTTTGTTCTCTTTGGCAAAAATTATTGGCTAGAAATGATAAATTTCACCAAATCAATTAAGTTAAACAAATCTGTTAAAATATAGAAAGCGTTTCTGGCAATCCTGAAGCAATACTTGCCGCAAAATTTTATCGCTAATCTCGCCAAACCACCATGTTTGTAAGCCAGAGTAGATTTGGAGTAGTTGGAGCAGTTGGCCAGAGTAGTTGGTCTTGACATCGAATTTGGAGACTTGACGAGTGAATTTGGCAAAAATTTGTAGTTTTGGTTTGCCAACGTTTGGAAGCTCTAACTTCCACAAGAACACGCAGTTCTGGAGTTTTCCGGAAAAATTCATTGGTTTATAGCACAGAACTAAATTCTTCGAAAGTTCTATAAAAAACTATTTAAAAAAAAAAAAAAAAAAAAAAAAACTATGAGAAATTGTTGATGATTGTATACTAGAACTTGCCTGTATCTTTATGTGCTACTTTCTATATACAGTAAAAGTAGAAAGAGATGAAAGTTTTTTCCTTTCCACGAAGGTAAGCATTGACTTAACTTCAAATTGGGCATTCAAATGTGGCGAAAAGTGGTAGTACGAGGTTCACAAAATTTGGAAACTCTAACCTCAATAGGAGTCTAGTTCTGGGAACTTTGTAATGATGCATTATTTTCTCATGCAGCACTACCTTAAAAATTCTATAAACCACTGATAATACTCTAACTGAATTCAAATCGCATTCACTTTGAAATATTCGGTTATTCCTAATTTAGCGGAACTTATGCTCTGTAGTATATTTAACAATGTTTATTTGATTTCTGTAGTAAAAATGACCATTTCATTGGACTGTTTCAAGAATATTAATTGATTTTTGATTTTTGAAGTGCAAAAAATAGACTGTTTACTGAATAATAATTAAATAAAGTGCATTCGTCGACTAGAACCTGCTTATTTCTTTAAGAATTAATTTCTACACGTTAAAATGCCGACAACGTTTTTTATCAATATCATTACAAGCTCTATCCAAGAGTGGAATATTCATTAAATGAAGTGCATTCGTTGACTAGAAACAGGAAATGTCTTTAAGAATTACTTTCTGCACACAAAAATGTCAACAACTTTTATAAAAAATATCATTACGGGCTCTGTCTAAGCGCTCAATATTCGTTAAGTAAATTCATCGATTAGTACTTGCTTGTGTCTTTAAGAATTACTTTCTACACGCTAACATATCGACAACTTTTTTTTATCATTATAATTACAGACTCTATCTACAGGCTGAATATTCATTAAATGAAGTGCATTCTTCCACTAGAACCTGCTTCTGTCTTAAAAAAATTAATTTCTGCACGCTAAAATATTGACAAATTTCGTAACAATAACATTACGAGCTCTATCTACGAGCTGAATATTTATTAAGTAAAGTGCATTCGTGCTCAGCAAGCCTCAGATGAACAAACACATCCTGGACTGTTTGGGTCTTTTCACAGAGACTCTTCCCACTTTCTGGTTCTCGATTTTCTTAGGGTTAATGGCCTAATGGATCTTGTCTGACTTCGTCAGACAGTTGGAGGATAAGCCACAGCAACAACAACAACACAGTACCTATTTTTTTGTGATTTCTATATTTTTTATTATTGAATGATTTAGTTAATTTAGGGCATTATTTAATACTCTCTACATATTTTTAATGTACATCTAGATAATAATTTTACTCATTCGAAAATTTCTGAAAAGAAAATACTTTATTATTATTATCATTATTTGAGTTTATTATTAAAGTTATTATTAAATATAATGAGTTTGAATTTCAATCTAAAATATTCTTTTATGCCAAAATATATCCGAATTATTTTCAAATCTGCTTTTAAATAAAAAAGAATAAATACACTTTAAAGACTAAAAAGAAGCGCAGTCATTTTTTCCTTATTCACAAAAATGAATAAATAATAAATAAATAAAATAAAATAAAATAAAATAAAATAAAATATGAACAACATAAGAAATTTCCAGTAAGAAAATTAATTTTCTAAAAGTAGAAAAAAAAAGACCTTTTTTCTTACACTATTGATGCAATTTTAATTTTCTTGTGGAAAATGACGCCATAACATTGAAAGAACAACGATTTCAGAAACTTTTTGTAAATGAGCAAATAGAGTACAACCATAAATCCGACGTTTTTAATTAATAACTTCGTTAATTAAGATGATAGAAATTTCTAACTAACTGAAATGTCTACCTCTGAGTATTCCGCATTCATTGATACCTCTCATGACGCGGAGAACCGTGAGGAGATGCGGTCGCAGACAAAAAAAAAAAAAAAAAAAAAAAAAAAAAAAAAATGGCGCCACCTACAGTAGCATTTTTTTTTTTTAATACATAAAAAAAAATAGTTTTACTATGCATATAGAAATTTCCATAGATATGTAGTAAAAAAAATTAATGTATTATCAAAAGCATTTTACTATAAAATTTCTCTGACATCACAAAACTAATTTTATACTGCCTTAGAGAATAATTTTTTAATTTTAAATCTAGAAGTCATATTATATGCAGAATTTTATAAAGCATATCAAAATATAAATATACATGTACATTATCATACATGCTTTCATGAAAATGACACCAAGTATATATTTGACATCGAATATTTTTTCTGAAAAAAGAGAACTAAACTAGACCTACGGAGAAAAAAATCATTTTATATCACATTTTTTTTTCTTTCTTTACATTTGAACATCAAAGTTTAAAATAATTTCTATTTACAATACTTACTGGCTGAGAAATTTGTATAAAAAATTATTTAATAATTTCTGAATGAATATTAGAATTTACGTTTAGAATAAGCCAGATTCAAAAAATGTATTACTTAATGTTTTTGTGTAAATTAAAAATATGCATGATTTAGCATAGAATCTTATGGAGTTGTGCAAAAAATTCCGCACATTTACATGAAAAATATGAATGTACGATTATAGATAACTGCTTGGTTTAAAATAAATAAATAAATAAATAAAAGAAACGAAACGAAACGAAATTCCAAAAACAACTTCCAAAACCACATAGAGAATAAAAAACTAAAATATTTTGTATTTGTAACGATAACGCAATTTAATTTCATTTTAAAAATAATTATGTTTTGTCTTTACTTGCAGATTTTCTTACTATAAAACAGATAATCACGTGTATGTTTATGAAATAGCAGGTTTGAGTAACGACATAGAGGCTGGAAAATTCTGGTTCTATTACATTACATTTGGAAATAATACTGAGCTTAGCCAATTCATTCAAAGTAAGTATTATCAAATCCACACATTTTTCCATGCCAAATAAGGGAATGGTACATATTACAATATTTATTTGAGACTCAAAAGTTAAACGATCGAATCAGTATTGATAAAATTAGTATCGATTAATGAATTTAAACAGTAGACAGCAGACTCTAGGGTTCTAGGCCTGAGGGAAGTGCCCTCCGTGGGGGTCTTTCTAAGGGGTCCCAGCCCGTATTTACACAAGTTTCGTAGAAAACCACGGAAAACTCCGAACAACTGGGCAGACGAGCGCGACCTAGGAGCGAACTCGGCCCCTCACGTCTACCAGCTTTAAGCGCAGAACCGCTCGACCGCTGGTGGGCCCAAATGATCAAAATAACATGGTTGAAAAAGTAGTCACTGTCACTGGAAAATCAAAATAATAATTAAAAATATTTGGTTAAATCAACGAAAAAATATGTTTGATTTAACAAAATTTTGTTGTTCCAAAACGAAACACTTTTAAAATGTATAATGAACCATAAAAAACGCGTCTTATTTTCATAGGTCATTAAGCATGATCATGACAGTTTTAGCGTGGATGGCGATAAATGGACGAGTAAAGTGATAGATGGATGCAAAATCAGACACAAGGAAGTCATAAACTATTTAGGTATGGGTCACTTAGGTAATCGTAAAAATATGATTTATTTATTTATTTTTTACACATTCTGAGGCATAAGAAACCATAAATAAATACATGTGATGTCCTCCTGCACAGCGTTAATTAATTTGTTAGCGTGTTAGTGGGTTAGTTTGTTAGTCTATGTACACGATATCTCAAGAACAAATGGTCGTAAAGATATCGTTTCAGTTTTAAAATATCATTTGTGACACTGGCAAGAACCCTATTGGTTTGCAACATTCTAATTTATAAAATTCATAAGTTATACGAAATTTAACATTTTCTTAACATAGCAGAATGGAGCGTAATATTTCACACAAACTTACATTATTACGATCTTTACACTGAAAATAGTATAGAACAGCATGAAGACTAAAACCGACCCTAATAAAATTGTGTATCGACCTGAAAGGCGGGTAGCCTGTTAGGTACGCATTTCAGTCAGTCACCGTTTCGAACGGATTCATT
This sequence comes from Salticus scenicus, assembly GCA_963930645.1. Lineage (NCBI taxonomy): Eukaryota > Metazoa > Arthropoda > Arachnida > Araneae > Salticidae > Salticus > Salticus scenicus. The sequence continues at coordinate 62,237,558 of OZ005653.1, read as the reverse complement.
TCTCTTAACATGAATATAGTATGTCTTGTTATGAAAATTTATGAAAACACATATATGATCGGGAAGTAAGCAGAGTCTACCTATGCGAACTAGTTTAGGTATCAACATTGTAATCAGTTTATCTATTTAGAAGATAATTTCTCCAATAATTGAGTAATTTCATTTTGTAATTTATAGAAAAAGAAAAGTTTTTTTTTTTTTTTTTTTTTTCATAGATTTATAAAGAAAAGTGGGAATATTACAATTTTCTAGCATGAACTTTAAACACTATCGCATAGTATGCTGACACCACCACAAAATTTTATTCCATATTTACCTTTACAAATTCACGCAGTACAAATTTAAATGTTTACTAAAATTATTATTTATCAAAATTATTTTGCATAATGTATGCAGAAGGATTTTATCATAGAGAAGTATAACGTTAAATGTTCAAAGAAAGCCAATTTCATGCTATATCTAATCACAAATCTATGGTCCAACCATTCATTTTAAAGGTATTGACGAGTTCTTTTGAAAGATACCAAAATTTTCACCTCCGGAAGAAAGGTCACTTCTCCTAGGACAGAAGCAATGACCCTGGAAAAGTTAAAACATTTAAACGAAATTTTGTTCTGTATTGCCATGCTAAATTATGAAAAAACTGAATGACAGTGATACCAAGTCTAATTAGCACCAGTTTATGTCAAGATCCAACTGAATACGAAGTTAAATTTCGTTAACTGGTTCGTGAGATATACAGTCCACAAAATTTATGATGCACACTGACACACATGACAGACAGATCCATTGTAAAACTGAAGGACAAACATGCCCACGAATGAAATTCTTGCATCTTATATATGTATATTATATATAATATATATATATAGAAGAAATTAAAAATTAATTTGGTAGAGAATGTCACAACTGTCTTCATGATAGTTACTTAATAAATCAAGATTTTGAGATATATTTTTTAGAGTTTCTTCTTTCACTTCTTTCATATGATAAACTAGTATGCTATGGCCGCCACATGACTTTCTTCTATACTTTTCAATACAAATTCACCCAGTAAAAATAATTTGTTAAAATTGTTATTTATAAAAAATATTTTCCATGGTGAATGCAGACGATTTCCATTCTAGAGAAGTAGTATAACACTAAATATCTAAAGAAAATGAATTTTATTTCTCTATATGGCACCTTAAAAAAAAAAAAAAGTTATCCCCTCCCCCCCCCCCCTTTTCAAAGTTTTTTTTTTTTTTTTTTTTTTTTTCTCTGGGGCGGGGAAGGGGGGAGGGGCTGGAAAGGAAAAAATCAATAACTTTATTTTAAATTATCGCAGATTGATGGATCGGTCATTCGTTTTAAAGGTATTAACGAGATCATTTGAAAAATACTCATACATTCCCTCCTAGGAGAGGGAAGCGATGTTCCTACATATACAGAAAATTTTTCTAGTTGACTGTCACTATTATAAATACTTTTTTTTAATTTCATAATGATTATTAAAAAAGTAATTCTTTTTATGTACATTTATGCAAAATTTTGGCCTGTACCTTCATGTTAAAAATTTAGGAAAAGCGGGATGGCAATGTCACCTGTTGGACGATTTTCACCAAAAATTGATATATCCTAATTTATGCGGAGGTGCAACTACATACCAAATTTTAAGAAACTCTGTGCAGTAGTTCCTTAGATTCAGTTGCCACAAAATTTTATCACACACACACAGACAGGCAGATGGGCATTTTCTAAAAATGATCAAATCATGTTCTAGACCTCTCAAAATGTGTAAATCCATTGAAAACCGAGGTCAAAAAATTTTTACCAATCCAATACTTCTTTCTATTGAATATAAAGGAAAGGAAAAATATATTGTTTACTTTCTAACTGTGATAAATTTGAATTTGTTTTTAGTTTTATAAATAAGAAGACCGGAAAGTCAAAATTATAGGAATATGAATGACATAGTGTTAAAAATATCTATTTCAGATGTTTTTTAATATGATGTGCATAGTATCTCAAAAACGAAACAGTGTCTTTGAATTCTAATTATATTAACCATAGTGCAAGTTTTTATTTTTATTTTTTATATTCAATAGAAGAAAGTATTGTATTCGTAAAAATTTTCGACTTCCGGTTTTCTTTGGATTAACACGTTTTGAGAGTTCCAAAACAAAATTTGACCATCTTTAGAAAATGTCTGTGTGTGTATGAAAAAATTTTTGTTCCAACTATATTTCAGGAACTACTGCTCCGAATTGCATATATATTTATATGTAGTTCCAACTTGACATAAATTAGCGCTTACCAAATTTCGGTGCCATTCACCCAATTGCTGAAGTTGCAATACAATTATTTCCACAAATTTCAGAGAAGGTTTTATCTCAAGAACTACTGCTCAAAATCGTATATTAATTTACATGTAGTTATGCACCTTAACATATATTAGTGCTTAGCAACATTTGGTGTCAATAACTTAACAGGTGGTGGTGCTATATAACAATTACTGCATTTTCAGCGAAGGCTATATCTCAGAAACAAATGCAAAGAATTGTATATAAATTTATATATAGATTCACCTTGACATATATTAATGCCAATCTCTCAACAAATTGCGCTGCTATACAGTGATTTCTGCAATTTAAGGAAAGGCTATATCTCAGGTTCTATTGCGTGTAATCCAGCAAAATTTAATATATGAAAAGACAATTATGAAACATTATGCTGATTCAATTTCGGTGCATCTTGACCGATAGATAGCTCTTCTATACTACAAATTTCCCCGAGAACAGGAAGGATGTCATCTGCACGATAAAATTTCACTTTCGTTGGACATTTCGTGTAACAGTATTTCTCTGAGATGAAAATGGTCTGCATTAATAAGGGAAAAAATATAATAATTTGTACCTCGTGAGTTTGTATAGGTAAATTTAGAAGAAAGTTTTGTGATGGTCACAACATACTAATTCTAATGACTATATTCCATATTATTTTAGTCCATTCAGATGAAGTATGAAAAAAAAAAAAGAAAGAAAGAAAGAAAGAAAAGAAAAAAAAAAAAAGAAAAAGAAAAAAAAAGAAAATCCTCGCGTTTTTTAATGTGACATTTAGACTGACGAATTATTTAGGCGATTCCGAAGAAGTTCGTAAAAGTTTAGAGAGGAGAACAAATGACACACTTATTGGAGAATCACCCATATATGCATACATCTATTTGTAATGGAGAATTAGTCACAATAATAACTTCAAAAATACTGAAATAAATTGAAACCAGTTTGAAAAGTGAATTTATCGAGTGAATATTTTAGATGAATTTGCTCGCAACTTTATCCGCCATCTTATTTCCATTGGCACCCTTTTGAAAATTTCAAATTCACCCGAAAAATATGATTATGAATCGATTTACTTCATATGTACATAGGGTATCTAGGTCTCAACCCATTATCCTAGGCGCTTTATTCTAGGTCTCAATCTGGTTATTAATCAATTTGATACGCCATCTTTGTTCAAAATGGTAATTTGAAAATCTGTAATCACGATAACTTCTGAAATACAAAAGCTGTTCTAATCACAGTTGGAGAGCGGACTTGAAATTATCTTGGATGAGCTCGTTAGTCAATTTAACCTGCCATCTTAGTATCATTTTTAAACTCAATGCACCATTCAAAGTGAAGGCCACATGAAAATTTTTAACTCCCTTAAAAGACATATTTATAAAACGATTTGCACGAAGCTCTATATATACATATCTTATGCCAAATATTAAACTAGGTTTATTAATCAACTCAATGCACAGGCTTGTTTTAAAATAGCGGCCACTTAAAATTTTGAAATTCAGATTAGATAGCGTATTTATAAACCGATTTGCATGGAACTCGGTACGTACATTTGGTGAAATCAAAGTATCAAGTATCAATCAAGTTTATTTATCTATTCGATCCGACAACTTGTTTCGAAATGGCAGCCACATGAACATTTCAAACTCACATAAAAAATGCAATTTTGAATGGATTTGGACATAACGTTGCATATAAGTGCAGTCGGTAACAAAAGACTCCGAACACTAGCAAATATTCCTATATTAAAAAGGCACACTTAATACAGTTTTGTTAATTAAATCCTTGTCGAATCCTGTTCTTAGTCAATCTAAAAACAGGATTTGACAAGGATTTATTTAACGAAACTGTATTAAGTGTACTTTTTTTTATATAGGGATTTTTGCTAGTGTTCGGAGACTTTTATTACCGACTGTAGCTTATATAAAGTTCTTAACCAAGTTTTTTAATCAACTCCGCCAATGCATTTCAAAATGGTGACCATTTGAAAAGAACCAAGAAAACAACTTGCTCTTCCAACTAAGAAGGGCTTGTGTTTGATTTTCTCGAAAATGTTAAAAAGAGATTCAATTTTATAATATTATGTATAACTTTTTTTATTATTATTATTTGGACATTATTATTATTTTTTTTTTTTAGGTCCAGACCAGATTGTCATGAAGAACAAAGAACATCTTATTATGTGGTACAAGTCAACAAATTTTTAAGCTGGTGTGCGAGCATATAAAAAGCTAAAATGCCAAAAACTAAAATTTAATATAGATTTGTTTTTGGGAAAATTAAGTGTAATGAATGATATCTTCTTATTGAAAATTGAAATAATATCAATAAATTGATTTTATAAATTGATTACATTTTTTAATACACATTAAAAAAATATTTGCATGTTTAAGATCACATGTCCGAAGTGAAAATTTCTAAAGTGATACGTTTGTTGGAAAGTCTTTTTGTTGGAAATTTTATAACTTTGGATGTTACCGAAGCGGGGGAGCCATCCCTCCATAAATAATGAAAATTGTGATGGCATGTCTCCAGGACTAGTCCTAAGGGTGAATTCCAGACCGTCGTCTGTAGTCAACAAAGTAACTCCACTACAACGTTTATCAACCTAATACATACAACTCAAATATTTCAATGTTTTATCCGAATATTTGAGTAGTAGGTGACAATGTAAAAAAAAAAAAATAAAAATAAAAAATAAAAATTAAATTAAATTTTACAATTTTTATGACAAGTTAATAAAAAGTGTCACCCTTCACTTTTTACACCCCCTTTTTTTCACCTTTTATGTCCACTTACACATGAATTATGCTTAAAGTAGAAAATAAAGATCTATGAATATATTGAGCATAAATTAAGCAAAACAGGCAATATGCTTTCATATTTCCGAATGAGAAAGAAATTTTCTTTAAAATATGCCATAATATTTATCGAAAATACCCTATCCAGATTTTTAATGCTTGCTTAACTGCTTGACTCTACTAATATTCTCAGTCTGTTTGTTGGCATTACTTTTTCCGAATGTACAGACAGCAGCAAAAGTATCCGAGCACTAGCCAATAATTCTAATATAAAAAAAGTACATTTAAAATTGTTTTGTTAAATAAATTCTTATAGAAACATGTTCTTAGACTGACTAAGATCATGACTCGACAAGGATTTATTTAACAAAGCAGTATTAAGTGTACATTTTTTAGACAGGGATTATGGCTATTGCTCGGATACTTTTGCTGCCGACTGTAAGCTGTTCTTTATATTTAAGATCCTTCTTATTAATGAACAAAGGTTAATGTAAATTGGCTATGATTTTGTTTTTCTTTTTTGGTGCCCAAAACATAATATTCAACAGTATTTTGTGTTTTTTCTGTTGCGATTCAACTGCTAGGATTTTACTGTGAATTACGTACATTATAAACTATCTCTGCAATTTTTATAAGCAAATCGGTTGGTTGGTTGGTTGGTTGTAGGATTTTAAGGCCGATTGACTCCGGATGTGTCCTAGGCCTAGAGGGGGAATGCCCTCCGTGGGGGTCTTTCTAAGGGGTCCTAGCCCGTATTTACGCGAGTTTCGGAGGAAACCACGGAAAACTCCGAACGGCTAGGTCGATGAGCGCGACCTGGGATTGAACCCGGCACCTCCCATCTACCAGCTTTGAGCGCAGAACCGCTCGGCCGCTTATAAGCAAATCGGAAACTTGCACTTGAATCGTTTAAAAGACACTCTTCCACTGAAGAAAACTCTCCTAATTAAATTTTAAAATTCATATTTGATATTGGTTAATCTATTCTCATACGTAAGAGTCCTGACACCAGAAATTATTAGCATTTAGTTTTTAAATTTCTTATTCAGATTTAAATACTAAATTTTAATTTATCTTAATGAATTTTGGTGTGTCGTTATGTAAGTATGAACTGCTTATAAATAATACAAAATTTTCAATTTAAGAAAAAATAATCTACATTTAACAAAGCAAAAATTCAGCGTGACAGACATGACAAAAAACAGATATGATTTCAGTGACTCATCTTTTTCACTCAATTGCTATAAAGTAAAACGCACTTAAAGTTCAGAAATTTTAATTTACACAAACAGAACTTTCATCTGATATCTAATTAAAAATCTAAAATTTAAATAAATATGAAAATAAATAAATAAAGCGGGACAGACATGAAAAGTGTAAAAATTTAGAATTATCTTTAACTTACTTATTTTTAAATGTTCCCTTTTAATTAAAATATTTTTTTTAAAAAATTTGTACTTATAATGTATTATATTATATTCTCTTTGTATATTTCTTCTTCAGTTCTCTTTGATCCAGAAGCATTCACGCAAGAAAAACCTTTTTTTTAGGCTATACAATTTATATATATACATAGCGACTAAAACGTAGGTTTTAGCCATTTATATGACTGTTAAATTTTAATATAAAAAAAATTTAAACATTAAAATGGAGAAAAATGTCTCAGGGACAAAAAGAAAGCAGCGAAATCATTCACAAAAAATCTGGAGTGACTCCACTCGACTTTCCGAACATTGAGTAACTAACAGTTTTATAGATAAAATAAAGAAAGAGGAGTTGCTAAACAAACAAAAAAGAGAAAACCATAATAGAGTGTTTGAGTATTTTTCTCCATATATCACACGAGGTTTTATTTAACGCTACTGAACTTTGAGCCCTTAGATCATAAGGATAAAGAATTTTTCGTTGTGTCCCTGTAAAAATCTATAAATGCTAGATTCACCAAAATGCTTATAGTTAGTGCAACAGTGATTTATAATATTCATACAAATTTTCAGCTCAATTGAATAAGGCGTTTAGATGCTATCGCTGGTCTCATAGGCCATGAAGATAAAGAATTTTTCTTTGTGTCCCTGTAAAAAAACTGTAAGTGCTAGATTCACCAAAATCTATACAGTTGGTTCAAATGTGACCTATAACATGTGTACAAATTCTTTGCTGAGATTAATAAGGCGTTTAGACGCTATCACACTTTTAAAAATTTGGCAAAGAATTTTTCTTTGTGTCCCTGTAAAAAAAACTATAAATGCTAGATTCTCCAAAATCTATACAGATTGAGTATCTGTGACCTATAATATGTGTATAAAGTTTTTGCTCAATTGAATAAGGCGTTTAGATGCTATCGCACTTTTAAGATTTTGGTCCCTTGGCCATAATGATAAAGAATTTTTCTTTGTGTCCCTGTAAAAAAACTATAAGTGCTAGATTCAACCAAAATCTATAGGGTTCGTACTATGGTGACTTACAATATACGTACCAACTTTCAGCTTATTCGAACAAAGCGTTTAGACGCTAGCGTGTTCACTCACAGACATACACACATACATACACACATACATACACACATACATACACACACACATACATACATCATCGTAAAAATAGTGAAAATGGACTCGTTGGACCTCGAAACATATAGAAACATCAAAATCTCGAATTTGGATTTTTGGCATGATTACAATACTTTCCTCACTATAGTGTTCGGAAAGTAAAAATAATACCTTAGTATAATGCACATTATAAAAATTTGAACTTGATGTGTGAACTTAAAGTAATAAACCGCAAATAAACAACCAATTAAACACATATATGTTCACTTTTTTTCAATATATATATATATATATATATATATATATATATACACACATATATTTTCACATGAATAATAAAATGAAAAAATAAAAAAAAAACTTTATTAATCTATATGAAATTTTTAAATGAATAATGACGATATTTCGGCCTGACGCATGAGCAATTTAAATTTTATATTAGTTTTACTTCACATTCCTTATATTTAAAGGGGGGGGGGGCGGTGAGCTCTATTTATATGTCTTTTTCTTTTCCTTAAACATGAAAAACATATTGCTGTTTAATGTATAAAAGTTCTTTGCGCAATACCATAGTCGAATTACATAATGAAAATTGAGATTTAATATCAGCAGTATCCAAGAGTTTTTTTTTTTTTTTTCTTAGGACTGAGGGCCTATTAGTCTCAATCTGGGACTTTTGCGTTGTCGATTTCGATAGTTGGACATTTGTCGAAATCTAAAATTTATCGGAAATATAATTGAATAATTTGAAAGCGATGTTATAATTTGAAAAAAGAAAAAAAAAAAAAAAAAAAAAAAAACTAATAGTCCTCCGTCCTAAACTAAATTCTGCTTTTGCCAGAATTTCATCAAAATCTTTATTATTATTATTATTATTATTGAAAGAAAAAGAAAAGAAAATTAATAATAATCAGTATCGTTACAAGCGATATCGAAAAAGTTTTTTTAATAATTTTGAATTAGGAAATAAAAAGTGCGCGTGAAATAATATGAAATAAAAATAAGTAAAAAAAATGAATTTCATGGTTTAATGTTTTTGTTTTTCGGGGGCTGCTCATGCATATAAAAAATGCGTATTAAAACGAGTCGAAGAAGGAAGCGAAATAAGTATTGAGTTATATTACGATAAATACGATATATAATATGATACGATATATTAGACCTATCGTCCAGGGTTAGTAGGCATTTTCGTTGAAAGAAATAGTTTTTTTCGTTCGGTGCAACTTGCACATTAGTCCCGTGAGGTACAACTTTCACTTTAGTCCCGTCAGGTACAACTTTCACTTTAGTCCCGTCAGATACAACTTGCACATTAGTCCCCTTTAAATATAGTGACCAGCGAAGCTGGCAAAGCATTCGTTGACTCACTACCTCAATTGATTTTTAATAGTTTTTTTTTTTTTTTTTTATCGCAATTGCATGTTTTAGTTGTATGTCTTTAACATTTCTCTATATATTAAAAAAAAGTAACTGTCGCTGGCGTCAATTTTTTTTGTCTGCGACAGCATCTTCTCGCGGAGGGCAAAGTGCTCTGCATCATGAGAGGTATCAGTGTATTCCGACTGCTTCAAGGAAGGCATTTCAGCTGCTTAGAAATTTCTATCATTTTAATTAACGAAGTTATAACTAAAAACGTCGGGTTTATAAAGGTACTCTTTTTGCCACCGGAGTGAAAAGTTTCTCTTATGGCGTTTTTTTCTGTGTTTCTGATGTCACTTTCCTCAGGAAAATTAAAATGAGATCAATGGTGTAAATAAGAAAAATTGAAAAATTGGCATCTTTGAGATGCTCGAGAGAAGAAAAAAATTATTTAGAATAGCAAAACATGAAAATAACCGATATTTAAAAAATATTGAGTAAAAGTTTAATAAAAATGAAATGAAAATTAGTTTATATTTTTAATTCAGTTTATATTATTATTTTATATTATTAGTTAAGTTTATACTATTAGTTTAGTTTATATTATTAGTTTTTATTTTAACGTAGGCGAAAAAGATTTAGTAATGAATATAATTATTATGTTAAACAACGATTGGTATAGAATTAGAGGTTAAACCCAGAAATTGGAATAACTTCAGTATAACCCCACAGCTGAATTTGGCGATTTTTCTTTGGCGCCGTTTTGAACGATAACGACGTGGTTCTGGACTGTTTGCGATATAATATGGCAGCCTATATGTTGTTTATTTTGTATTCATGATTTTATGTTTTAAGATTTATGATTTCGATTATGATTTTTAGATTTATGATTTAGCCATAATCGCCAACAAAAAATCGCCAAATATCGTTGTGGCGTTATACTGAAGTTGTTCCAAAGATACTTACGTATTAACGCCACCGCGGCTACAGATTAAGCGCCGTCAATCTACAACTAAAATTTTTGCGACAAATCATAAAATAAAACACTTTATTTAAAATCAAAACACTTTCAAAATTCAAAACACTTTATTTAAAACAAAGTAGTCAATCTGATTCGGTGGAAAATGGTCCGATGTAGAGTTTAACATAGATTCAAAACTGTCTCTGTTATCTTTCACCTGATGCTGTCACCATATGAACTCTGATAAATAAGATTCCAAAAGATGTCTCGCTGTCCCTATGTCTCTTGTGTGCGAACAACAAGATTGCTCTTTATTGGCGCATTAGCGCAACTTCTGCTGCTGTGGCGTTAATACGTAAGTACGAAAAAAAAAAAAAAAAATTATAAAATAGAGCAATAATAATAATAATAATAATAATAATAAAATTCGCAACCTATTTTTGTTTTTTAAGCATTGATGTAAAACTTTGCAGAAAACAGAATTTAATTTAATACAACAGGACTTTTTTTTTTTTTTTTTTTTTTTTTTTTTTGTCTATTTTTCCATGTAATGCAATGAAGTAACTGCATTGCTAAAATATTTTAGTTACACATAATACAGGACCTCACTGGCAGATTTTAAATTTTTCATTTATTTTGACGATGACTTAAATTATCTATCTCAGTTATGCATGTCAAGATTTTTGCGAGAAAAGTCTAAGCTAATAATAACAGGAGGCTTGGCGTTGGAATATTAAAACCCCAATAAACTACTACGTCAGAAACGCCAAAGAAAAATAATTGAGGTGCATACAGCTGTTTCGGTAGCCTAAAGCGTACCGTCTTCAGTGCAAAAAGAATTCAGTGAAGCGTACCGTCTTCAGTGTTCTTTTTGCACTGAAGACGGTACGCTTTAGGCTACCGAAACAGCTGTATGCACCTCAATTATTTTTCTTTGGCGTTTCTGACGTAGTAGTTTATTCGGGTTTTAAAGTCTAAGCTACTTCGGTGCCAATTTAAAAATTTCGCCAAGAGGTTAAACTGTACCATTGCTTTAGCACAATTTTTTTTTTCAATTTTATTTTAAATATTTTTTTAACTTAATTCAAGTGAGAAAAAAAGAAGAACATTTTTTATTTGGTCTAAATGTACAAAATATCTCCAGGTAAAATATTATCCGTATTATTAGAAAGAAAATGGCTAAAGTAGTTTTTCCTGTACCATTGATGTCTCTATAAATTAAATTATCCAATATCATTATATTTCATTCTCCACACGCATTTTTTATTTTCTAAATTCAATATTATATAATATATATGTAAAAAAATCAAGGTGTAATCAGTACATATCCAGAAGATGTGGCCAACAAATATTCAGAAGCCATCATTAACACACAAGTTCGGGAGATATCGCCAACAACTATTAAGATGTCATGATCAATATATGCCAGTAGATATCGCCAACAATAATAATTAATCAGAAGATATCGCCAACAAGTATTCAGGAGCCATCATGAATATTTATTCAAATTGTCAACAAATATTCAAAAACCATCCAATTTATGAATGGTGATGGTCTATCTCGAATACTCCAAACCGGCAATTCATTATTAGAATATAATCAAGGGTGAATTTTTCACTCATCAGTAGGTTTCGAAAAATGTGATTTTTTTTTTTTTTTTTTTTCCCGATTTAACTTAGTATTTAACATAGTTTAAGAAGTGGTAAAATCAGATATTGACGGGCATCTTGGCAAATTCATGGCGACAATGCAAAATCGCTATCTGAAAAAAATTGTCTTCTCGTACTACTACTAATGAAATGTTTAAAATAATTGCAATAATCACATAAGATATTTATTTTCAATGGATCCGACTAAATCATATTCTAGGAAAAATGCACTTTAAATGTTGCATCTTTACTGTTGTAAGCACCATTTTAAACCTTGCTGTACATTGGAAATAAATTAGACCGTGGGCCGTATGCTAAAAATGTCATTTAAAAACAAGTTCGTTTCAACTTTTTGGGGGCAATCTGAAATTTTTGCTACTATATTCTTTTAAAGATAGGTAATGGAAATATCAAATGTTCTGGAAGTAAACTTTGCACATAAATTTGGAAAATTTATTCCAATTTCAAGGAACTGAGTTTACATTTACGATGCTGGTTTATAGTTGTGCGCAATATATTTCTGATAATGTTGTGATTCGTTGAATAAATTTTAAATTAACTTGCACACATGTGCTAAAATCATATTGCTGAAAAAAAAAGTGCTAAAAAATAAATAAAATATTAATAACAAGTGGATCTGCAGATCAGAAGCCTCAACGTCCTATTTTCATCACTCATTATTCAATAGATCATTGATAATACTTATTTACTCCATATTATATACATTCTTATCATCATCAATTTCAATCTTTATTAGTCTACTGCAGGATGAAGGCCTCTTCTATGTGATTCCAATCTGCCCTGTTTCCTGCAATTCTTCTCCATTCTGCTCTTCCAAACTTCACAATTTTATCTGTCCAACGACACATTGGTGTCTTTCTCAGTCTTTTGTTGTATCGCGGTATCCAAAATAGGACTGGCGGTCATCATCATTCCTTCTGAAAAGTGCATAGCCAGCTCCATTTTAACTTACTTCTAGCAATGACATTAGTAACATTGGTTTTCTCCCTAATCTAATACAAGTGTTTCGCTTTCTTTCTCTTCGGCTGAGTCCTAACATGCACCTCTCTCTTTTTATATATCTGTATATATATGACGACTCGCTAGATAAACAGATCCATTTCTAACGGGGCATACCGGCTACCGGCCCCTCTTCAACTTTCCGTTGTATATCTCTGTCTTTATATATCTTTCTACATATATATATATATATTTTTTTTTTTTTCCTAATAACAGTCTTCTATTAATTCCTTATAAATAGAAGGTATTATTTGATACATAATCTTGTACAAAACTATGATTTGGTACAATTATTTAAATCATAAATACATGTATTACCAAATTTCATGCAAAAATATTACCCTGTGTATCCCTGTAAACTAATTATCAATTCTATGCCCACAATTTTCCCCAGAAAAACACGCTTTTAAACATTCTAATAACATTCTAATAACATTTTATAGTATTTAATGTAACCATGTTAAAATACATTTTTAATACATACTGTCTATAGACCATAATGGATCGATATTCTTTTGTGTGTACCTGAAAAAGAGCCACCGTTATTATATACGCCAATAAAAATAGCCTACCTAATTAATTATAACTCACTTATATTTCAACCTAATTTGACATCATTTGAATGATTATAGAATGTAATCGGAATTCTTTTGTATGGTACTGTGAATAAATTTAGCTTATACATTCCTTATTATTATTATTATTATTATTTATTTATTTATTTATTTTATTTATTTATTTATCATTATTATTATTTTTTTTTTTTTTGAGACAGAGAGAGAGAGAGAGAAAACATGTTTTTAAGTATGTTTATAATATATGTTAATTCTACTGAATGCAACATAAACGCGTTAAAATGCGCTTAGATAAAAATTTGTCCATAAGTTATAATGTTATGAAATTCTTTTGCTTTTTTCTGTAAAGGAGCACCGGTAAAAACATTTCAACTTATTTTATGTTTTTCAAAAATTATTGTTCGAAATTTGACAAAATTTGGATGATTACATGACATTATCGGAATACTTTTGTAAGGTCCTGTACATTAATTATGAAGCCTAAGCACACATATTTAATTTCTATGGAAAACATCAATTTAAGCATATCAATAATGTACGCTAATTTCATTTCGTTGAATGCAGAGTAACGAAGTTAAAATTCGCTTAAACGAAATTCACCCCATAGACCGTAATGATAAGAAAAAAATTGTTGTGTCCCTGTACACGATCCATAAATAATCTAGACATAAAAAATTACACAGCTATTTCCATACAGAGCCTGAACACGTATACGAATTTGCAAATCAATCGGGAGATTTTTGCGGCCGCTATCGAGGTACATAAAAGTTCTCTCTATAGGCCGTAATGATAAGAAAAACTTTGGTGTGTCTCTGTACACGAACTACATACGGAATACTCACCTAAAATTATACAGGTAATTAATTCTGTGTGGTTCATGAACATGTGTACCAAATTTCAAGACAATAGCATGATTTTTGCGGCCGCTATCACGAAACAAACAGACACACAAACAGAATAGAAAATCTTTTTTAATCTCCACATGGAGGCCTCGACAAACATTTCGCCAATAATTTAACTACATTTCAGAGTAAAACTTATTGTGTAACGCTTTCTATGGTAACTTATGCTGTTGTCTAAAGGCAGTTTGAACAGTTCATTAATTGGAAAAAGCAAATGGGTAGATATTTTTCTTTCACGAATATTCAAAATTTTCCATTGATCAGCATACAGTCTCACTTTAGCTCAGCTTATTTGAGAAAAACACGTCACCTCTGAATGTATCTCATCGCCGATGCGCAAACAAAAAATAATTTCTTCTGATATTATATTATCTGTAATAATTCTACTTACAAATATAGAAAAAAAAAAAAAAAAAAAAAAAAAGATAACAGAATTCGATCAAAATGTTAATAATACTCAGGATAGTGATGTCGAGAGAAACTTTACATCTTATTTGCGAAAAATATTATAATTTTTAATGTATCTAATTCTCGATATGCAAATACTACGCCATTTGTTTCTCGCATTCTATTAAATGTAAATAATACTTAAAAATACAGGAAAAGAAAGCAATAGTAGAATTGTATGAAAATGTCAATGAATATTGACTCAAGATAATGTAAACATAAACAAAACATATCAAATGCAAGCGGGGCGCTAAAGCACGTACTAACATCAGCCGCCATTGGATCGAAATGCCAGAAGAAAAAAAATGCCAGTTTTGATTGGAGAAAAAGCAAAGAAACGAGAAGAGAATCTGGCTATCTCTAAAATTTGGTAAAATGGCAGGACCGCAGAAACGTCAAATTTGTAGAATTTATTTAATCAATTTTAAAATAATGTGCACCTCTTCAGACCAGAACATTGCGAATTTGTAGATAACTGAATATTCTTTTAATTTTAATATTAAATTGAAATTGCCCCTCGATGATTGAAACGGACTTGAACGATATCCAGCCATGGCCCACGGCCTAAATGCAGAGTGTTACATATTGCCCTAAATTAACTAAAAAAATTCAATAGTAAAAAATATAGGCATTAGAAAAAATAAGTTCATCATTTCTTTAATCAAGCAATAATACCCGAAAAATTCATCGTCAAACAGTGACAAAAATTTAACAAGTGGATCGTATACTAAAGCTGTAACGCTAAATCATTTAGATGTTAAGAATTTCTCTCTGTTCTAAACAGTTAGTGCTATCGTTGTTTATTTTGTGTGTCTAGCAGTCGAACATATGTTTTCTCTCAAAATAATGGCAAATTGTTATTAAACTGTCGAACGTTAAGTCAGATTTTTCACATACTAGAAACGATATAATATTAAATATTGTGTATTTCAATGTGATACCAAATATGGTGGATTTCTATAATATTGTTAAACTTTTCTCTTGTATTATGTATTATTAATATTCCAATTCAATGAAAGGCAAAGTTGAGAATAGTCGGGTAGAATCCAGCAGGGGTTAATGAGAGAAGCAATTCGGGGTGAGGAAAAGCCTTCCTTGGGGGTTGGTGAGCGGAGCGAGCAGGGGGCAGAGCCCCCTAGTTATTTCAAAAATAAAACAAAAATGCTTCAATATATTCTGCATTTACTAAAACAAGTAATATTATTACACTGGGAAATATTATTTCGATTAAAATTTCAACAATATTAAAATGCAAAAAATAAGTGAAGAAAGAAATAACGGCCAAATTATTAATTATTAGCTATTGAATATTTTATGTATATTTAATGCATTAAAAAAAATATTGCTTAAATTCATAATCCGCGTTTGTAATGATCGATAGATGGCGCTCTCTGAACACTGCAGTTGTTAGTAAATAGAACAGCCACGTGTAATTATTATTCTTTCTCCGCCCTTTCATCATGGAAAGTCGATTGCATAATATGAGGATATGCAGTGGTGTGATAATTTCACCTTAGCCCACCAGAGGGCGAGCATTTCATTACAATCGCGGATAACAGAAGAACTCATGTTCGATTTTGTTCCCCGTGCTCTTTGAGTGATTATAACAAAATTTCGTCAACTAATGTGAAATTTTGTTTAATAATTTTAAAGTATTTTTACCATAATTTAATTTCATTGTATTATTTTTCATGGCACTAGGGGGCTCTGCCCCCTGCTCGCTCCGCTCAACAACCCCCGAGGAAAGCTTCGCGTCCCCACAACTCGCTTCTCTTATTAACGCCTACGGCGCTCTGCCCGTCTATTCGCTTCTTTACCTTTCATTGGATGGGAAAATTAACACTGCATAAAACAAGAAAAGCAAAAAAAAATTATGGAAATACTCATATTTAATGTCAAATTGAAATACATAATATTTAATACTATTTTTTTTTTTTTTTTAATGAAATAATATGCTAAAAATCAGTAATATTTTTTCATAAAAGAAAGAAATTCGTAATATCTAGACCATTTTGTGTTACAGATATAATATATGAACCTGCCTTGGCGATAATTAAGTTTTTGCCACTATTTGGCGATGGAAATTTTGGTAGAATTGCTTGTTAAAAAAAAAAAAAAAAAAAAGTAAATAAATAAATAAAAATATTAAAAAAAAAAAGATTTTGATGAAATTTTGCAAAAGCAGAATTTAGGACTATTATGGAGGACTATTAGGTTTTTTTTTTTTTTTTTTTTTTTTAAATTATAACATCGCTTCTAAATTATTCAATGATATTTTCGGTAAATGTTCGATTTCGATATATGTCCAACCATCGTAAAACTGGCGACAACGTTTTATCCGTAGATTGAGACTAATAGTCCTCCGCACTAAAAAAAAAAAAAAAAAAAAGAAAAAAGAAAAAGAAAAAGAACATTTTAATTAAATTAGAATAATCTTTTCAAAATATTATTTATAATGCCCGTACTATAATATATTTTTTATAATGCCCGTACTTTTTAGTGCTAGAGGCCTATTTCAGTCGGTACAGTTGTCGAATTTTTATAATACACTCTTAATTAGTGCTAAGGGCCTATTTCAGTCGGTTTATTGAATGGGGATTTATTGAATGAAGTCCCCCCAAGGCACAACTTTGACATGAGTCCCCCCCCAGGCCCAACTTTGACATGAGTCCCCCCCAAGGTACCCCTTTTTTAGTCGGTACAGAGTTGTCGAATTTTTATACGTCACTCTTAATTAGTGCTAAGGGCCTATTTCAGTCGGTTTATTGAATGGGTATTTATTGAATGAAGTCCCCCCAAGGCCCAACTTTGACATGAGTCCCCCCAGGCCCAACTTTGACATGAGTCCCCCCCCCCCCAAGGTACCCCTATTTCAGTCGGTACAGCGTTGTCGAATTTTTATAATACACTCTTAATTAGTGCTAAGGGCCTATTTCAGTCGGTTTATTCAATGGGGATTTATTGAATGAAGTACCCCCAAGGCCCAACTTTGACATGAGTCCCCTCCCCCAGGCCCAACTTTGACATGAGTCCCCCCCAAGGTACCCCTATTTCAGTCGGTACAGCGTTGTCGAATTTTTATAATACACTCTTAATTAGTGCTAAGGGCCTATTTCAATCGGTTTATTGAATGGGGATTTATTGAATGAAGTCCCCCCAAGGCACAACTTTGACATGAGTCCCCCCCAAGGTACCCCTATTTCAGTCAGTACAGCGTTGTCGAATTTTTATAATACACTCTTAATAGTGCTAAGGGCCTATTTCAGTTGGTTTATTGAATGGGGATTTATTGAATGAAGTCCCCCCAAGGCACAACTTTGACATGAGTCTCCCCCCCCCAGGCACAACTTTGACATGAGTCCCCCCAGGCCCAACTTTGACATGAATCCCCCCCAAGGTACCCCTATTTCAGTCGGTACAGCGTTGTCGAATTTTTATACGTCACTCTTAATAGTGCTAAGGGCCTATTTCAGTCGGTTTATTGAATGGGGATTTATTGAATAAGTCCCACCAAGGCACAACTTTGACATGAGTCCCCCTCCAGGCCCAACTTTGACATGAGTCCCCCCAAGGCACAACTTTGACATGAGTCCCCCCAGGCACAACTTTGACATGAGTCCCCCCAAGGCCCAACTTTGACATGAGTCCCCCCCAAGGCACACCTTTGACATGAGTCCCCCAAAGGCACACCTCCCCCTCATTGGGAAAAAGAGAAAAAACGTTGTTTTGCGGCTATAAGACAGTTTGGACTTCCAACGTTATTTGTTACAGTATCTGCAGCTGAAACACATTGGTTTGATTTAATGAAAACTTTATCATGGAATTTAGATCGTCACGAATTAACTAAAGAATTTGTCGATATTAACAAGTTTAGCAGTAGGCCTCTGACACTAAATTAAAATCTGTCAATGTCAGATTTTCATGTTTTAAATAATGAAATAATGTCGTGTCTGTATAATTTTTCTTTTTTTACTGTTGATTTTTTTTTAGTTAATTTATGACAGTATATAATCGGTTCTTTTCCATTTTGCCGGCGTGGCGACAAAGTTGCCAAGAATGATATAACCGACGCCAATCTTTAAGCACCTAAGAAGGAATAATTGTTTCAAAACACTTCGGGAACAACTATAGTATCTCCCCTCAACAGGATTTGGCGATATATTTTTGGCGATTATGGCTAAATCATAAATTTTAAAATTTTAAAGGATAAAATCATAAGCTAAATCATAAATCACAAATCTAAAATAAACAGCATGCAGGCTGTCATAACATATTGCAAAGAATCCAGAACGACATCGTTATCGTTGAAAACGGCGCCAAAGAAAAATCGCCAAATCCAGTTATGGGGAGATACTATAGTTGTACCACACTTCGAATAATAACAAGAAAAAAAATCAAAAAGACATGACCGTTTACATATTTTTTTTCTTTTTTTAAGAATTAAATTTTTTTGAAGTTTTGCTTAATGCTAACTTTTAAAAGTGTTGACCCATAAAAAATATAACATTTTCTTTGTCAAATCTTTAATAACGTATATAAATAAACTTTAAATTTGAAAAACAAAATAAAAAATCTAAGTTACAAATTTACTTTTAATCCATAAATGTATTGTTGTCGCCAATAATGTTTGCTTGGCGAGATTTGCGCCGGCAAAATGAAAAGTACCTTCTCTCCTATCCACTTCATACGTTAACGAAGAATAAAATCTGCTCGATTCATTAAAAGAATTTTAGGTGATGAATTTTTTTCTTGCTATGATTAGAAATATGAAATGTATCATGGGAAATGTCTAATTCTGTAATGTTAAAAAATTACCAATGCTAAATAAGAAGATTTTTTCATTTATAATTCAGTTTGAATTTAAATCTAAATATTTTTGTATGCCAAATATATCCGAAGTATTTTAAAATATGTTTTTAAATGAAAAAAATGCACTTAGAATTTTTTTTTTTTTTTTTTTTACATAAAATTTCTAGTTGTCATTTGAAAAATAAGTATACCGTGTATATGTAATACCGTGCTTACCACAGTCTAATCATATAGGAAAATTGTGATTTAGTATCAATAATTTCTAAAAACTATATAACCCTTCCCTTCTTTCTAAAACTATAACCCTTTATCTCCTATTCTTGCCGATATCTATATGCATTATTTTGAGGAAAAATTATTAAAGATGTTAAATTTAAAATGCTGGTTACGTTACGTAGACGACACTTTCATTCTTGTTGAAAATCCGTTTGATGTTTCTGCCATTCTTAATATTGCTAATGCTATTGATCCCAGTTTACCAGATTCAGTTTACCTTTGAGTTAGAAAATTGTAATCAACTTCCCTTTCTTGATGTTTTAGTTACTAGGTGCGATTCCTCTTTTAAAACCTCTGTGTACAGGAAACCTTTTTCTGTTTCTAACCCTCCCCATGCTCTCTCTAATCATCCGGCTAAACAAAAAATTGGCACCTTTTACACTTACGTGTATCGTGCCCTTAAAATTTGTTCTGATACTTCTTCTCTTAAAGAAGAACTCAATTATTTAAAGTCCGTTGCTATTAAAAGAGGTTTCAGACCCTCTATAATTGATAAAGCTATCAAAAAGTTCAGTAGGCCAACTTATAATTCTACTCTTTCCATTGATGATAAAATTAAACCTGATAATCTTGTTGTCTTGCCTTTTTATCCCCCCTTATGTTTTAAATTAGCCAAAGTTTTGAAGCGTTTCAATTTTCACGTTATTTTTAAACCTGTCAATAAATTCCAATTCCCTTCAACTAATTCCCCTGTTCCCGAGCTTCATAAGTGGGGTATCTATAATGTCCCTTGTAATAATTGTGATTTATCTTATATTGGTCAAACAAAAAGAAATCTTGAAGTCCGTTTACGTGAACATTCTCGGTATGTTGTTAATCAAGAAATTTCTAAATCTTCTATTGCGAAGCACAGTTGGGAATTTGATCATAGTTTTAATTTTAAGAGTGCCAAAATTATCTTTCATGCCAAACGCATTTCTGAACTGGATTTTTTGGAAAATTTAGCTATTTATCTTAATCGTGATAAAATTGTCAATGAAAAATGTGATTCCACTTTGCTGTCTACAGCCTGGAAAAATTTGTTTAATTCAATTAAATAATTTCCTCCATTAGGTTTATAACATAATAATTCTAAATAAATAAAATAAATAAATAATAATAATAATAAATTAATTAATTTTATTAAATTTACTTATTAGTATAATATTAATTTAAAAAATAAATGAATAATAAATAAATAAATAATAAAAATGAATTATAAATAAATCATTAAGAAAATAATAAATAAATAAAAAAAAAAAAAAAAAAAAAAAAAAAAAAAATTGTTTATTCCTTCCCTCCCTCCTTTTGTTTTTGTGTGTGCATGTGTGCTCCTCTCTGATTGGTCCTGCATGATGCTTCCTATTGGTTGTTTGTGTTGCTCCTCCCCCTCTGGATTTGCCCTGCTTTCAGTCTTGCTTTTGCCTCCAAGGCAGTAGCACGTGTTTTTTTGCACCTGATGTAGGAAGGCTACGTCCTTTCGAAACCGGTTGTGCTGGATTAAAATTTATGGTGTGTGAAGAAGTCTTATTGTCTTTATGTCTTTATAATAATTTCTAAGTTGCCTGTTTTTCTTGAACATGAAAATGTTTACTCTTCTTTAATTTATAAATATGTAATGTAATTCGGTTTCGGCCATAGTCGAATTACATAAATAAAATGAGATCTGATAACAAAAATTACATATAAAAATTAAGATTCAGTCTTACTAATTCTAAAGGTGTCTGTCGTCTTCGTTTTGCCTAAACATAAAAATTCTTATTGGCATTTGATACATAAGCAAATATGTAATATCCCAAAGAGAACAATGCCATCTGTACGATGGCTAGCAGTTGTAAACACAAGATAACAGACACACTTAAAAGACGCAAAAAATTGTAAAATGCAATGAAAAATATTTCCATTAGACATTGAAAATATTTCCATCAACCCTCAAAAGAGTGATTTATAAACGTCTGTAGCAATAACACAAGTCTGTAAGTATTTTTTTCTGCAAAAAAATACGTTTTTCTGATGTATTTTTGGTTGCTGATTAAGAAGAAAATATCAAAAATTTCAATTACGTACAGTTTTGATAGAAAATAAGATTCCTTTTGACAGAAATGTGCTTGAATTTCCACTTTCTCAACTCTCAACTCAGTTATTTCCCGGATAATCAAGACGATATAATTGAAAAAAAAGGAGAATGTTTTCATCAAGACATCGTTCGCAGATTATTACTGTGCCCTCAACAAGCCATAATGGAATTTCGATGTAAAAAAAAAAAAAAAGAGAGAGAGATTTAAAGGATAAAGTGTAAATAATAGCCTATTTCAATGTATTTTAGTCATAAAAAGTTTCTATTCTATCATACTACTCCGATTAAAAAAATTAGAAAAAAGTAAGAAAATAGAGTTAAGGGAATTGTAAATCTAATTTGTCAAATAAATAGTCAATGTTATCAAATATAAATTATCATAATATAAATCTACATATTTTGTAGATTATAAAAATGTAAACATAGTACAATGAAGTAAAAAATATATTTAAAACAGCAAGTGGAAAAAAATTCAAAATATTAAAATACTTTATAACATGGTCCAAAAAATTGGAATAATGTAACTATATTGTACACAATTTAAACTTGAAGGGTTTTTACATACTAATTAGTACTTTATTGCATCACCCTGAGCTTCAGTGACAGTTCTTAAACGGTTTTGTATATTATTGACTAAATGCTTACAAATATATTTGTCAAAATTCGCCCAAATCTTCTTCAAAATAAGATCTTTTTTGTCTCTTGGTGCAACTTCTTAAATTCGTTTCTTCATAATTCCCCATAAATTCTCGATGTGGTTTAGATCGAGTGAGTTCGAAGGCCATGGGAGTACATTTATTACTTTCTTTTGGAGCCATTTAGCTGTCGATTTGGAAGTGTTGCAAGAAGCTGAATCTTGTTGAAACACGAAATCGTCATCACTTAAATCCTCAGATAAAGGTATCATAAAATGTTTAAGAATTTCTTGATATACTGGACCTTGTGCAGTCATGTACCCCTATACCATGATGGAGGTCGCAAATTTAACCGAGCGCTTTAAACATTCCTTATCAAAAGCATTTTGTTTCAGCCTCCAAACTCGTATATCTTTATCCCCGCGGGGCCCACAAAACATACTTTCACCGCTGAAGAGTATTTTTACTTTCCGAACACTATAGTGAGGAAAGTATTGTAATCATGTCAAAAATCCGAATTTGAGATTTTGACGTTTCTATACGTTTCGAGGTCCAATGAGTCCGTTTTCACTATTTTTGCGATGATGTATGTATGTGTGTGTGTATGTATGTGTGTATGTATGTGTGTATGTATGTGTGTATGTCTGTGAGTGAACACGCTAGCGTCTAAACGCTTTGTTCGAATAACCTGAAAGTTGGTACGTATATTGTAAGTCACCATAGTACGAACCCTATAGATTTTGGTGAATCTAGCACTTATAGTTTTTTTACAGGGACGCAAAGAAAAATTCTTTATCATTATGGCCTATGGGAGAAAAATCTTAAAAGTGCGATAGCATCTAAACGCCTTATTCAATTGAGCAAAAAATTTATACACATATTATAGGTCACAAATACTCAATCTGTATAGATTTTGGAGAATCTAGCACTTATAGTTTTGTTACAGGGACACAAAGAAAAATTCTTTATCATTATGCCTATGGGGCCAAATTTTTAAAAGTATGATAGCATCTAAACGCCTTATTATTCTGAGCAAAAAATTTGTACACATGTTATAGGTCACAGTTGCACCAACTGTATAGATTTTGGTGAATCTAGCACTTACAGTTTTTTTACAGGGACACAAAAAAATTCTTTATCATTATGGCCTATAGGACCAAATTTTTAAAAGTACAATAGCATCTAAACGCCTTATTCAATTGAGCTGAAAATTTATATGAGTATTATAAATCAATGTTACACTAACTATAAGCATTTTGGTGAATCTAGCATTTATAGATTTTTACAGGGACACAACGAAAAATTCTTTATCATTATGATCTATGGGGTCAAAGTTCAGTAGCGTTAAATAAAACATCGTGTAATATATGGAGAAAAATACACAAACACTCTATTATGGTTTTCTCTCTTTTTTTTGTTTAACAACTCCTCTTTACTTTATCTACAAAACTGTTAATTACTCAATGTTCGGAAAGTCGAGTGGAGTCACTCCAGATTTTTTTTAGTCATCTTGACCCCAAAATACCCTTTGTTTACACCATTTAACTCTAGCAGCATTTGTTTAGATGATAAGAGTGACTTTTTCTCAGGCACACATGATTTAAAACCTAATTTGTGAAGTCATCGTAATGTTGAACATTTAGCGGCATTTATACCCATTTCTTTCCAATTTCTCTGCAATTATCTCACACTTTGAAAGTGATGCTTCTTCACAATCTTCTTTAATTTTCTTTAATCTCTTAAAGTTAGTGGCTTTCGACCACTTTTAAAGTGTTTATTTTGAAAACATTTATTATTTAGATATTTAGAACATTCTCTTAAAATTCTACTCACACTTGCTTGAGAACATTTCATTTCCTTTGCATTAGTGTTTTTCCTTATTTGTGCCAGTGCAAAACACGAAATTTCGCAGCCTCGTCGTTCCCATATTAAGCAAACACCAAACTAAAATCAACTGCCAAACTACTTTTTATTTTCAGTGAAAAACATGTTAGTCCCTCAGTGAATGAAATTTACAATTGTTCTCTAAACCAATAGGAAAAAATAGTTGCATATTCTAATTTTTTGAACCATGTTATAAAGTATTCCAATATTTTGAATTATTTTGACTTGCTATTTTAAATGTATTTTTTTTTTATTTCTTTGTAAAATTTTTACATTCTTATAATCTACAAAATATGTAGATTTATATTACGATAATTTGTATTTGATATCACTGATTATTTATTTGATAAATTAGATTTGCAATTCCCTTGACCATATTTCCTTTCATTATTCAAATTTTTTGAATTGGAGTATTAGCTTCTGTGTCAATGCTTCATATCTTCATCCTTATTTTGTGAAAAACCCTTATATGATAGTGTTGAGTTGTGGGGATTTAGGCCGATTGACGGCATTAGGGTCCTAGGCCTGAGGGGGAGTGCCGTTGCCGTCGATAGAGATAGCCTTATGACTGATGACGTCATTCTCAGTGGCGTCTTTGTGGTTACGTGCCAATTCCGGCCATAGTCAAAATCCCTCCTTGTAAGGGATTAAAGTGTTGAAAAATTCCCATTTGCGCGACCAGAAATTGCAGGATCGGGTGTGCAGGTGATTTCGCACTTTTTGACTTGATAATCTGAGAACGCCCGTAACTCTGTTCCACGGAAATCACCATAATACCACGCATGTTAAAACCAAAAAACATCACTGGACACCCCTACCTTGCTGTGCATGAATCTGAAAACGCACGTAACTTGGTTCCGCGGCAATCACTATGACGCATGTTAAAACCAAAAAAACATCGCTGGACACCCCTACCGTGCATGAATCTGAGAACGCCCGTAACTCTGTTTCGCGGCAACCACGACCGACCACGCATGTTAAAACCAAAAAAACATCACTGGAGATCCCTACCCCGCTGTGCATGAATCTGAAAACGCACGCAACTCGGTTCCGCGGCAATCACTACCCGTACGTAAAAACCCCCCAAAAAAATATCACTGGACACCCCTACCTTGCTGTGCATGAATTAGGTTGCGATACAAACTGAAGTTATAAAGACTTTTCAATTTTGTTGAAAAATGTTAGATATGTGTGTAAATACTTATTTTTTTCTTCATTAATGATATTATCTGTAAAATATAAATTATGTATTAGATTATAAAGTCAAATGGAGGGAAAAAACTACAAAAATTAAAGAAAAACTTTTATATGGTACGCAGCTTTTAACAACAAACAAATCTCTTTTAAAAGTTATTTTTTATTGTCTTGAACAGAAATCTCTTTATAAATAATGATAAAATATATATAAAGAAAAAAAGGACATACACATACATATATATAACAAAATGAACGTAAAAACAACTCTTGTTACATTTGTACATGCAAAGTTCTTTTTATTACTGTTCATCTAAAAACAAACATCAGCATCGAGTTTGAATAACCCTCGTCTTTAACTAAATACGGGCTGTTCTATACCACATAATTAAGTGATCGCCATCTTCAAGTATAAATCTATCTGGACCTGGAAAAGAACAAAAAAAAAAAAATAATAATAATTAATATTAACTGAGGAATATTTATAAAGTAGGGTACACACTCTGGAAAATTTTCGATTAGTTAAAAAACTCAAACGAAAACTATATTTGATAAACATGTAGTTATGATAGGACAACAGCAACAACAACAACAAAAATAAATAAATAAATAAAAAATAAGAGCAAAGAGAAATAGGGAAATGGCGCTAAAATATATTTATCTGATAATAAATTTTAAATTAGGCAAAAATAATGTATTAATAGAACAAACGAGTATACAAAATTACACTCATGTCTAAAATTATCTTTACATACATAAATTCACGAATTTCGCAGAACGAACTATAATTTTATGATTTTTTTTCTTGAATACGTAACATTATCACCCATAAGTACAAACGGAAAAAAAATATAAAGTTCTGACAGATGACATGCCAGACGACATGCAATAATCATGCAATAATCTTGCCAGATATGATTATTGCCAGCGTGAAAACACGTTGTGTTTTGTATGTAAAAGTCCGAGTATGTCACATTCCATATTGAATTGATAAGGTTTTATTTATTTTTTTTTTTTGAGTTCTTTCCTTTCCTTTCTTTCTTTCGTTTTTTTTTTTCTTTTCTGAACTTTTTTTTGTCATATTTTATTACCATTTTTATTGTTTCATGCTACAATTATATCACATATAATGCTCTTAAATTTTTTCCTTTGCATTTATGTCTGATAACGTTATGTACCATTCCAAAAAAATTCAAAAAATTATAGTTCACAGTTTCTGAGAAATCCAGAAATTTATGCATTTAAAGATAATTTTGGACATGAGTGTAGTAAATCGATGTAGAATTTCCGAAATGGTTATTTTTTAAACTGCTTAAGTGTTGGCGTGGAAAAAGTATGCCGTGCTCGGCAAAAATGCCTTATCCAAATTCAGCAACATGGCAAATGTGGTGCAATATGGGCCATAGGTGACAAAGGAGAACGACAGCTGCTGAGATGTGTTCTGACGACCAGACGTGGAACCGCTGATCAACTAACCAATCTCATGAACTGTGAGGCTACCAAAATTGTCTCCTCAACGATATTTCAGCGAATGTTGCTGCATGTGGGCCTCCACAGCAGACGCCAAGTTAAAGCATCTATGCTGACTTCTGTTCATTGGCTACCAAGAATGAAATTTGCATGCCAGTTCTGCAACTGGAAGTCTACTTAGTGGCAAAAGGTGGCTTTTTAAGATGAATAATATTAAGTACTCCATCTAACAGATGGGCATTTTGATGTGCGGCATGAAACGTCTGAGAGCAAACACCCTCCAATAATTTGTGGAAGGCTCCAAACTGGAAGAGGGAGCGTTATGGTCTGTGGAATATTTTCATGCAGTCCCTGCATCCAGTCATCATTGTGGAAGACATGATGGATCAAAAGAAGAATGCAGCTATATTTGCTAACCATATGCACATCTACATGCAGATTGTTTTGCCTCAAAACGATGGTATCCAAGAAAGACAAGGCGGTGTGTCATACAGCTCGCAGTGCACGTGCATAGATCTGAAAGCACCAGAATGAGTTTACCATACTTCCCTGGCCATCAAAATCTTCTAACTTAAACCATATCGAGAATCTGTGGGACCACTTGAATAAGATTTTTTAAGCTATGGATCCTCAATCGCGCAACCAAGCATAGTTGGCCCGACACTGGAATCTTCATGGTACATGGTCGTCAATACATATTTGTGAGTACCTTCCAGAAACTCATTGTCACTCTTCCTGCGCATCTCTCAGCGGTCCGAGCTACGAAAGTTGGTTATTCTGATATTTGATAGGTGGTCACATTAATGTGATTGGACTGCTTAGTATAATGCTTAGAATTTAGCTTGATGCTCGTGCTCATTTTTTATTACCACTTTATAATAATATGTTTTTTATAATAAATAGACATGTGAGTACGCGTACAATCTACTTTTATGCCAGAGAAATTACTATCAACACAATCACATACATAATCGGCATTTAATGTATTAAATTTGTGAATAATAAATGGCATTTAGGTGTAATAAATAATTTGGTCAGTTGCAGCATTTCCTTCATCATGGCTACCAATAACTAACAGAATATTATTTTCAATTGTTAATGAATAAATAAAAAATTTTAAAGTAGTTTAACTTAAAGCGTATAAATACTTTCACTTACTTTCAGTGTGATGCTCTACAGTACCATTTAAATGTGGGCTATTTGTGTAGAGCAACCAAAATTTTCCACTTTCAGGATCGTTTATGAAGCCTGCGATCTCGTAAATGTACATTTCGCCGGACATGTCTCGGTGAAGAAATCTGCAAAATAGGAAAGTGCATAAATGATGTAAATGGAAATAGAGAGATTAAATATCTATAATAAATAAAGGAAGGAAGGAGGTGGTAAGAAAATGATTAGCTGTATAAATAGTTAAACAACATTAATAATATACATATAAGTAACATTACATGGGTTGAGTCGGAGTAAGATTGGCATAAGAAGAAGATGGGCCCATTCCCATAATTCTTATTTGACGAATGATGTAGCGTTACAGAGGTCTCTGTGAAGACAAGCTATACGTACGTATTTCAACAGCAGCCAGTTGTAAGATAAAGTGACAGATAGGTCCAGGTTACACAAAATGTCATTAAAGAGGCAAATTTGATTTATTTTGTTAAGTTGAAACGAAATTCAGTAAGATATAGACGTAATATAGCTGAATGTTCAAATCGTAGGCGGATTAAGTAAGGGGGCATGAAAGATCAAAGACTGATTTTATATACTTGCTGGTTACACCTGTAAAACTTTGGAAGTCTAAATAAAAAATTAACTCGAAAAATGCATTTTGAAATTTAACGATTAATTAATAATTTCATTTAATATCTTAATTAATTATAACCTGAATGTTCGTTTTAATATAGCATTTCTCTTCTACCAATAATACTATAAGAATCTGTAACATTTTGCAATAATAAAATTGTAATTGTAAAGTTTCTTTTGAAACTGCGCCTTGTTTTGTAGCATTAATTTTTTGCTTTGAAATTTGTTAATGTCATTTAACTCGTGAAAACTTCTAAAGCGCGCTAAACATTTCCTAACTGTACAGAAGAAACTTTTTATAAATATTTGTCAGATAAAGAACTTACTTGTACTTAGAATCTGCAACTTCTGCCATTCTCATGACGTCATAGGCTGAACTATTTTCAGGCATCCTTAAGTACATGGTATGTACCACATCTTTCTGATCACCAATGAAGAGTGAATACTGGATTTGCATTTTCCCACCAAGTTTTTCCATTACTTCTGAAATTCCTTGGTCTAAATAAAATAAATAAATAAATAAATAAATAAATAAATAAAGCTCATTTTTCAGCATAACATAATTTTAAAAAGGAATTACAAACTAACCCCTTTTAAACACCCGACGAAAAATTACGAAATTAGATTCCCAGTGCCATCATTTTCCACACAGGCGCGTGTAGTTATGCGTTCACTGTTCCAGAAACATTCCCTTTCCGATCCCTCTCACTCCCCATCTTCTCTGAAGTAAGTAAATCTTTCGAAAATACTGTCATGGTCATTTAATTGCATTCTAAAGCCGTGAAACTAGTTTCACTGGTATCAGCGCAACATAAAAGATCGTATTTCGGCAAAACGTATATATACGCACGGGGCAGTTAAGGGTTAAAGAAAATTTTCAATGACATTTATGTCACCAACTCTATTTCAAATTTCACTAAAAGTTTTCAGGATTTTTGAAACGGAATAAATTACCTTTTTCAAACCAAAATAAAAATTATGTATCTAATTAGGATAGCTACTTCAACCATTTATAGGGTGAATTTTTAATCGATTGGCTGAACTAATTTTGACAGGAGGAAAAAGAGAGCTGGTCATTAATCTTCCTTGCATCTTGGTCACTTTTCGCCCTTGAAAAAAGTTATTCGGCCATTACACCAAAAATCACACATATTAAAACATAAACTTATTTTAAAAGATTAAAATGCATTAATCTGGTCATTGAATAAATTCGAAATGCATCTTTTATAAAATGTACTTATCATTAGATAACGAAAAAAGAAACATGAAAAAGAAAGAAATATGATGTGAATTATATTCACACTTCAATTATTCGAATATATATGAATAATAGTTCGTACTTCTCAAGTAAATTCTCTCTTATGTAAAAGCACAACTTTATTTTTCAAAAAATCTATATATTAATTTGAAACATGTTTTTGTCTGTCTCCACTGTATTGAGAGAACGGCTAGGTGTAAAAATTCGGTTGAGGTGTCTAAAGAAAGGTCTTGGTCTGTAGATGTGCTATGAAAAGAGAAAAATATAAAAAAGTCGAATGGTTTCCCCTCCGGAGGAAACGGGTGGGAAACCGTTTCCCACCCGTTTGGGTTAAAAACGAATGACGTCATTTTCGGAAATGCAACAATACAGCGAGTTTATCTGAATTTTTATTGCCTTATAAAAACAAAGTTCACGTGTTATCATTTAATTTTTTAATTATTGATCCTTTTTTACAGTGTGGCAACATGAAAAAATCTATATATTAATTTGAAACAAGTTTTTGTCTGTCTCCACTATAGGGCAGTTCCTTGTTTGTAAACAAACATCTCAACTTTTATGAGTGGTTGGCAAAAAGGCTTGGGAAAAGCATAGCGATGGCGGATCACCAATATAGTAAATTGCGCGGGAAAGTCGAGCGCGCTTTTTTGCCAACCACCAGACGTCACGAGGAAATGACGTCACGAACTTCTTGGTGTAAAAATTTGGTTGAGGTGTCTAAAAAAAAGTCTTGGTCTGTAGATGTGCTATGAGAAGAGAAAAATAAAAAAAAGTCGAAGGGGGGGAAACGGGTGGGAAACCGTTTCCCACCCGTTTCGGGTTAAAAACACGTTTACGAGCTTAACTAAGCTTCAAATTACTTCACGGGGAAGAAATTGTACATATGGGGACTAGAGTCGAATACTAAAAAATCAATATCTGCGAATTTGGAATTTTCGATTTTAAAGGGGGAAAAAAGGGGGAAAGTAGATTTGGAGGGGAGGGGAAAGGGGGGAAATTAGTTTGAGAGGGAAATCCGTTCTAGACCCACACATGTAGCACCTCATTTTAAAGGTCTTGAAATTTCATGTCGATTGGGGATGTTTGTATACAGTATAGTCCTGGTGGTGAAAAATGGAACTAAGTGATTTTGCTGTAGACCCTATCATGTTACATCTTATTTTAAAGGTCTTGGTATTTCCTAACCGTTGGTGATGTTCGTACAGAACACAGTGCGCCCCTGGCGGTGGAAACTGCGACTAAAGGATTTGGCAGTTGACAAAACCATGTGACACCTTATTTAAAAGGTCTTGGAAATCCAAGGCAATTGGTGATAGAGGTCTTGAAATTTCATGTTGATTGGGGATGTTTGTTGAAAATGTATTATTATATCTATTATTTATTTTATGAATATTATTATTATTGGATGGCAACGTTAGTTAAAAAAAAAATATGATACTTGGTCTCGTTTAATCGAGAGCTCGTGTGTATTAAAATTTTTAGAATAAGTAATTTACTGTTTTAGGGCAGCAGGTTTTTTTTCCATTGGGAATAAAGGTTTTTTGTATTTTTTAAATGATTTCTTTTTGTAAATAATATTCAACGTAGCTGTGTTCTTTTTTTACTGATATTTGAATTTTAAGAAGAAACGCAGTACGTGTTATTCAATTGAGTAGCCGCTTTAAAGATAAAAGTGTGAATATTTCATTTACTGGCGTCCGTAGATAACACTAGTTTTTAGAAAGCAGAAGAAAACGGTGATTTTCTTAATTTAGCTTTAACATTTGTGGCGTCTGAGCGACAGGAAGTAGCAACATGTTTCAAGCAATAAAAGGATTTAAGAAAGATGATTTGATATATGTGGCGTCTGAAATTGGCGAAGAAGTACCAGCCAATGTTACTATTTCAGGTTTAAAAAATATTATATTGAACAGTGAAGAATACAAGAAAGATGCTGAATTTGTTCAAGTACTATTAGGAAATGCTGTTGCCGAGCGAAAATTACAAGAGCAAGAAGAAAAAGAAAGAGAAGATAAAAAGGAAAAAATGAAACAAGATAATGAATTTGAAAAAATGAAATTTGAATCTGAAAAAATGAAACTTGAAGCTGAAAAAGAAATCGAGCTCGCTAGAATTCAAGCTCAAAGTCGAGGTGAATCTGTTCCACTAAATTATGTACCTGATTTAAGCAATTCAAAAAGGAAATTTACGTTGCCAAGATTGGAATTTAGACAATTTGGCGATGACTTAAAAGATTGGCTTCCTTTTTGGAGTCAATTTGAGCAGGTGCATAAAGATGAAGATATCGCACCGGAAGATAAATTTCAGTATTTAGTGCAAGCCACGGTTGCTGGTTCCCGTGCCAGAGAAGTAGTTGAAAGTTTTCCGCCAACTGGCGCCAATTATGAAAAAGCGATTGAAAGCCTGAAATCACGCTTTGGAAGAGAGGACCTCTTAGTCGAAGTATACGTTAGACAGTTACTAAAATTAATTATTTCTGTTCAAATTAAGGAAATGTTTTCATTAACTTCTCTATATGACAGACTTGAATCGTATCTACGTGCATTGGAAACATTAGGTGTAACCACGGATAAATGTGCATCTATATTGTATCCCATGGTTGAATCTTGTTTCCCAGCTGATTTTTTAAAGGCTTGGAATCGTAACATTTCTCATTCAAATACTGATGCTAAGGAGAAGTTAAATAACTTAATGCAATTTCTCAAAAAAGAAGTTGAAGGTGAAGAAAGGATATCTTTGGCAGTAGCTGGTTTCGGTTTAGGAAAGAGCCAAGAGAACAAACCTTTAAAAAGGAAGCAGTGCAATTTTGAAAATTTGAAAAGCAAAGTACCTACTGCTGCGGGTTTATTAACGGCCACTTCAAATAGAGAGGTGAAGAAATCTTGCGTTTTTTGTGATGGCAAACATTCAAGTTCAGATTGTTTTTCAGCTCAGAAAATGAGTTTAGCAGAAAAACAAAAAATAATTAAAGATAAGCGTTGTTGCTTTGCCTGTTTATCGCCAACTCACACTGTTAAGAAATGTCGAACAGTTCTAAAGTGTGTGATCTGTTCTAAAAAGCATTTTCCTCTAATGTGTGATGTACTTGATTCACAAAAAAGGGCTGTAGAAAAGAAAGAAGAAAAACCTGCAGAAAATGATGTTAGTATGTCCAATTTCAACAAACGAAGTCCAAAGATATTTCTCCAAACCGTGAAAGCCAAATTGGTCTCTGGCAATAAACAGAAAACTGTGAGATTGCTCTTTGATTCCGCATCGCATAAGTCATATATTCTGGAAAGTGTAGCCAAAGAAATGGATTATATACCTATTCGCCAAGAGAAAATGGTTCATTCCCTTTTTGGCGGCGTTATCACTAGCGAGGTCAAGCATAACTGCTATAAAGTGACATTGAAACATTTGAAAGAAAATTTTGGCTGCAATTTCGAAGTTTTGGATCAGTCTATAATATGTGAAAATATTAGACCGGTTTTTAAAGGCCCTTGGATAAAAGAGTTAGAAGAAAATGAGATTAATTTACAACATTGGCGACAAATGTGAAGCAATCGATATTCTCGTCGGAGCTGACGTCATGGGAAAAATGTTGACAGGAAAAAGAAAAGTCTTATCATCGGGTCTCGTGGCTTTAGAAACATACTTAGGTTGGACCTTAATGGGAAAAGTACCGCCTGGAAAAGCCTCGGAAGAAAACTTGGCGATGTCAGTGTTATCGCTATATGTAAATGAAGCTGAAATCTCAAATCTATGGAAGTTGGATTTAATTGGAATCTATGATCCTATTGAGAAGAAGTCCAAACACGAGTCTGATATTCAGACTAAAGAGCATTTTTTAGAAACAGTGGCAGTTAATAGAGAGGGCCGCTATGAAGTTTGTTTGCCATGGGCTGATGATAAGTCGCCTTTACCCGACAACTTGAGTTTGGCGAAGAAACGGCTCGAATACACAACAGCAAAGCTTATAGCGATGAACATGTATGAAAAATATGAAGATGTTCTTCTGAGCTGGATTAATGAAGGCATAATTGAGGAAGTTCCCAAGAACGAAGTAAACTCTTATGGCAATTACTTACCTCATCGTGCTATAATAAAACCTAGTAGCAGCACTACTCCAATTCGCCCAGTGTTTGATGCTTCAGCTAGATTAGCAAATTATCCTTCTTTAAACCAATGCTTGGAATGTGGTCCTAATCAAATGGAACTTATCCCAGATATTTTACTTCGATTCAGGGAAAAAGAGTTTGGCGTTATCGCTGACATTAGAAAAGCTTTTCTGCAAATAAGCATTCGTAAAGACGACAGAGATTTCCTGCGTTTTTTATGGTGGGAAAACTTAGAAGGTAAGAAACTAAAAGTATTTCGCCATACAAGAGTTGTTTTTGGTGTTAAATGCAGTCCTTTCCTTTTGGCTGCGGTAATTGAGTATCATATTCGGCGTTGTAACGGATTTGAAGAATCTTTAAAGAAAAGGCTTTTAGAGAGTTTCTACGTAGATAATGTTGTTACCAGTGTTAATAACAAAGAAGAATTAGATAAGTTTATCGTTAATTCTAAAGCTTTAATGGCCAAAGGCTGTTTTGATCTTAGAGAATGGGAATGGTCTGGCGACTGTAATGAGACTAGTTCTAAGAAAGAGACTCAAGTATTAGGTCTTATTTGGAATAAAGAGCTAGACACATTGAAAATTAACATGAAATGGTTAGACAACATTAATATGGAAAAATTAACAAAAAGAACTATGTTGTCTGTCGTCCACAAAGTTTTTGATCCTTTTGGCTTCACCTCACCAGTCATGCTTTGTCCAAAAATAATGTTACAAAAAGCATGGAAACTAGGAACGAGTTGGGATGAAGAGATAACTGGTGAGCTTCATAAAGAGTTTATGCAGTGGTTTCAAGAACTGAAGTATTTGTCTGATATACAGATACCTAGGTTTATTCGAGTATCTTCCGAAGATTTAAGCAACTGCACTATTCACACATTTGTTGACGGAAGCAAAGATGCCTATGGTGCAGTTACATTCCTTAGAGTAGAGGATGCTAATCAAGTTAATTTATTTTTGCTTGCAGCAAAGTCTCGAGTGGCTCCGTTAAGAGGTGTAACTATACCTAGAATGGAACTTCTAGCTGCTGTAATTGGAGCGAGACTGACGAATTCGGTTATTGAAGCTCTTGGTTGGAGAAATGTTATGACTCATTACTGGAGTGATTCTACAACGGTTCTTGCCTGGATACAGCGAGAAGAAAATTGGTCCGTTTTTGTAAGAAATAGAGTGCAGGAGATCAGAAAACTGAGTGATCCTTCATCGTGGAGACATATAACGGGGGAGAAGAATGCTGCAGACTTGCCCTCCAGAGGATGCAAAGCAAAGCATCTAGTCTCATCAAAATGGTGGGAGGGTCCACAATGGATGAAAGATGTTTCTGAATTTCGAACAATGATGGATTTCTCCAATCGCGATTGGAATGAGGAAGAAATTGAAAAGGAAAAACCTAGAAAGACTTGTATACTGACAAATACTGAAGCTATTGTTGATGAAGACTGGTACTATAGATACTTTTCTAGTTATGACAGAATTATTCGCCTTGTTGCATGGATCCTTCGTTTCAAGCACAACTGCAAGAATTTAAATTGGAGGAAGCATGGTGAATTGACAGCCTCAGAAATTCATGAAGCAGAAATGAAGGTTTTACTTCTAATTCAGAATGAGTCTTTTCCTCAAGAAGACGAAAAGAGATTGAAATCTTTGCAAACGTTTAAAGACGAGCTTGGTGTCATTCGTCTGAAGACGAAAATTATTTATCGAAAGGATAGTGAAGATTTTCTTAAACCTATTGTTCTTCCATCAAAACATGAAGTGATAAAACGGCTAATTTATAAAGCACATGTTGAGAACTGCCATGCTGGTGTCCAGATACTATTAAATATACTTCGAGAAAAGTATTGGATTCTAAACAGCAGAAAGGCGGTGAAAAATGTTGTAGCCAGCTGCACTGCATGCAAAAGATTTCGGTCAAAGAACTTAGAAGTAATCAGTCCTCCACTTCCAGAAAACAGAGTTAAAGATGCTGCAGTTTTTCAGATAATTGGTGTTGATATGGCTGGGCCATTATTTCTCAAGGATAACAAGAAAAGCTGGGTTTTAATTTTTACTTGCGCAGTATACAGAGCGGTCCATTTGGAGCTTGTTACTGCTGCTTCAACAGATGCGTTCTTAATGGCTTTTAGAAGATTTATAGCTCGCAGAGGAAGATGCTCTACTGTATACTGTGACAATGGTTCAAATTTTGTAGGAGCAGCCAACTATTTCAAGAAACTAGACTGGGAACGCATACGAAAACATGGAGCTATCAACTCTATTGATTGGAAGTTCAATCCCCCAACTGCTGCTTGGTGGGGTGGTTGGTGGGAGAGATTAATTCGAATTCTAAAAGATCTCTTGAAAAGAGTGTTAGGGCTGGCACGTCTCGATTACGAAGAAATGATGACGGTTTTAGCTGAGTGTGAGAAGGTAGTCAACTCAAGACCTCTTACTTACATCTGTGAAGAGGAAGCTGTAAAACCAATTTCGCCATCGATGTTCATCCAAGATATGCATGAATGCAGTCTTCCTGATTTGGATGCTGTTGAGCAAAATTTTTTGTGTAAAAGGCTCAAATACAGACAAACCATTCTCAAAGATTTACGAAGCCGTTTTAGATCTGAATATCTTGGTGCTCTTATTCTACGTAAAAGTAAAAGCAAAAAGTCAGACAAACATACTGTTACTGTTGGCGAAATTGTTATAGTGGGAGCCGATAATAAAAAGAGAATCTACTGGCCTTTAGGTCGTATCACTGAGATTATACCAGGTAAAGACGGACAAGTACGACTTGTTAAAGTGCAAACTTCCCAAAAGGAGCTCTTACGCCCGATTCAAAGAGTTTATCCCCTAGAGATAACATCGTCTGAAGATCTTCCCACACCGATGACTCTCAGTAAAGTTAAAGATTCAGCTAACATCTCCAAAGTTTCAGACAGTACTACTAATGAGCAAATGAAGTTTAGTAGAGTTGGCCGAAGAATTAAGGTGCCGGAAAGACTGAACTTGTAGATTATATTAGATATTGTTGATCATTCTTCTATTTATTTTACTTTTTCATTTTTATATTTTTTTAAATGTAATGTTGCCATCTTTGTACCAAAGTTGTTTGACTAATAGTTTTTATGTTTTGATAATTATTTATAATCAAAAGGTGGGAGGATGTTGAAAATGTATTATTATATCTATTATTTATTTTATGAATATTATTATTATTGGATGGCAACGTTAGTTAAAACAAAATATGATACTTGGTCTCGTTTAATCGAGAGCTCGTGTGTATTAAAATTTTTAGAATAAGTAATTTACTGTTTTAGGGCAGCAGGTTTTTTTTTCCATTGGGAATAAAGGTTTTTTGTATTTTTTAAATGATTTCTTTTTGTAAATAATATTCAACGTAGCTGTGTTCTTTTTTTACTGATATTTGAATTTTAAGAAGAAACGCAGTACGTGTTATTCAATTGAGTAGCCGCTTTAAAGATAAAAGTGTGAATATTTCATTTACTGGCGTCCGTAGATAACACTAGTTTTTAGAAAGCAGAAGAAAACGGTGATTTTCTTAAGTAGCTTTAACAATGTTTGTATACAATATAGCGCGCCCCCTGGTGGTGAAAAATGGAACTAGGTGATTTTGTAGTAGACCCTATCATGTTATATCTTATTTTAAAGTTCTTGGTATTTCCTCACCGTTGGTGATGTTCGTACAGAACAAACTTCGCCCCCTGGCGGTGGAAAGTGCAACTAAAGATTTTGCAGTTGACACCACCATGTGACACCTTATTTGAAAGGTCTTGGAAATTCAAGGTGATTGGGGATGTTTGTATAGAATATAGTGCGCCCCCTGGTGGGGGAAAATGGAACTAGGTGATTCTGTACTAGACCCTATCATGTTATATCTTATTTTAATGGTCTTGGTATTTCCTCACCGTTGGTGATGTTCGTACAGAACAAACTGCGCCCCCTTGCGGTGGAAAGTACAACTAAAGGATTTTGAAGTTGACACCACCATGTGACACCTTATTTGAAAGGTCTTGGAAATTCAAGGTGATTGGTGATGTTCGTATACAGCATACTGCGCTCCCTGTTTGAGGAAAGTGGATTTTGCAGTGCTTGCGTAGCATGACTGCTATACGGTGCCGCAGCCGCAGGCAGCGGTAACACGAGTCAGAGGTTCGTTCGGTTCAAGGTTAATTTTTGAGAATTTTTTCATGTTAATAGCGGCCTGCATATACGTGCCACAGGCACTGGGATACGAATCCGAGTTCCGTTCCGTTTGAAGTAATTTTTTTTGTTACATATTATTATTATTATTATTATTTGTGATGTTTTCATTTAAAAATAGAAAATCAAACAAAATCGAGTTAAAGATATAAAACCATACAAATTTAAGGTGCATTTAACGTTATTATCATGGGCCGGCCAACACCAGGCGGGTTCTTTCGGTTGCAGGTTAATTTTTGGGAATTTTTTTTATGTTATTAGCGGCTCACGTATGTGCTGCCGCAGACACCGGTGTCACAAGACTGAGTTTCGTTCGGTTCGAGGTAATTTTTTTGTTACAGCTGATTATTTTTTTCGCGATGCCTTTATTTAAAAATAGAAATTCAAACAAAATCGAGTTAAAGATATAAAATCATACAAATTTAAGGTTCAATTAAGGTTATTATCATGGGTCCGGGCAACGCCGGGCGGGTCAGCTAACATGTAGCCTTAGTATTAAAAGAAACAGAAAATAAAAGATAGCAACTGTTTCATTTGGAGTCAGTTTGACGTCACATTGACAGTACTTTGTAGAAAGTGATGTCATATATAGTATTTCAATTTATAACCATTTTTCCGAATTCCTTTTTTTTTTAAGTGAAATGTTGTAAATTATATTAGATGTTTTAACTTGAAATACATTTAAATAATGATAAGACGATTTTTGAAACATTACGGTCAATAAAGTGACCGTCGAAGTCGACGGGTTCCAGCTAGTATATTTTAATTCTAAACCAAAAATACATACATGCTTTTTCGCTAACAACAGGAAACAAAATGTAAATAAATAAAAAATATAAATAACTGGGGGGGGGGAAAGAAAAAAGAAAATCTGTCAGAGACAGAATTTATTTTATTTTTAATTAATTAATTAATTATTACTATTATTATTATTATTATTATTTTGTATAATGGCATGTGATTTGTATTATTTTTCGTATAATGGCATGTGATAAGTATACACACTTGTATAAACTACAGTTCGCATACCTTTATTGGAAAAGACTGCGCTATTATCATACGGCCTCTCATCATTTAGTTTTTGGACTAGATCTTAAATCAATGTCCATATTTTTTTTTTATCCTTCCATGAATTCTTTGCCGCTTTCGGAATTAACCCCTTAACGCGCGATGTCCTCGCTGCGAGGACACAAAATTTAAGATCTAGTTGCAAAAATTCATCCCGGAAAATTTTTAGCAAAAATTTACGTTTCTAACATATCAGAAAAGGCATGTTTTTTAAATTTTAAAATTTGAAATTTCTTTTAGTTTAATTTAGTTCATCAATTCCGGTAGCAGTATAATTTAAACGATCCGAATTGTCTTGCGCCGCAAAGGGTTAAAATCTACATGAAATTCTCCCACCAACAAATGAATTCAAATTTATTTAATAAATTTATTCGTTTGTTTATTTTTATTCATTTAACTGTAAGAAAGTGTGGAAAATAGTTTGCTCAATGAATTTTAATCCGATTGTCAACAAAAAGTTTCAGTTAATGAAAATGACGCCAGAAGTAATATTCATGATGCATGTAAAAAAAAGTGGCTAAATTTTATTTATTTATTTATCTATTTATTTATTTGAACTTTTTTTTTCCCCCTTAGAAATAGGAGATTTTTGTTTAACTATTTTATTACTTGTCAATTCGTTGGTAACAATCGTTTTTACTTTTTCCTATATTCAATAGAAGAAAGTATTGGATTCGTAAAAATTTTCGACTTCCGGTTTTCGACGAATTCACACGTTTTGAGAGTTCTAGAACACGAGTTGACCATTTTTAGAAAATATCCGTCTGTGTGTGTGTGTGTGAGAGAGAGAGAGAAATTTTGTGGCAACTGTATCTCAGGAACTACTGCACAAAATTGAGTATAATTTTATATCTAGATGCACCTTGACCTGAATTAGTGCCTGTCAATTTTTGGTGCCAACCGCTCAACAGGTGACGCTGCTATACAGCGACTTCCGCAATTTAAGAAGAGGCTATAGCTCAGGTTCCATTGCGTATCATCAAACAAAACTTCATATACAAAAAGGCCATTATGAGACATTATGCTGGTTCAGTTTGAATGCTTATCGGCCAACAGATGGTGCTGCTATACAGTGATTTCTGCAATTAAAGGGAAGGCTTACTCAGGAACTACTGCACAAAATTGCATATAATTTTATATGTTGATGCAGCTTGACCTAAATTAGTGCTTATCAACTTTTGGCCTCAACCGATAGACAGATGGCGTTGCTATACAGCGATTTCCGCTATTTAAGGGGAGGCTATATCTCAGATTCCATTTGGTATAATCAAACAAAACTTGATATATAAGAAGGCCATTATGAGACATTTTGCTGGTTTAATTTGAATAGTTATCGACCAACAAGGTGGCGCATACCATACAGCGATTTCTGCAATTTAAGAAAAGGCTATGTCTCATGAGATACTGCACAGAATTGCATATAAATTTACATGTAGATGCACCTTGACCTAAATTAGTTTTTATAAACTTTTAGTGTCAATTAATCAACAGGTGGCGCTGCTACATAGTGATTTCCGCAATTTAAGGGAAGGCTTTATCTCAGGTTATATTGCGTATTACCAAACAAAACTTGATATTTGAGAAGACCATTATGAGACATTATTTTTATTCAATTTGGAGGCTTATCGACCGGTAGGTGGCGCTGTTATACTGGAAATTTCCTCGATAACAGAAAGGCTATGTTTCAATTTCTATGGCATATAACAGTATGAAATTCATATGTGAGATAACCGTTATAAAAAGACATTTTTTAAGCTATTATTTATACACAATAAAACTATCTTTCTTGGATAATCAGCGTCAGTTTTCTGTAAGATGAAAGTCATTTGCATTTATTATGTTAGATAATTTTAATAAATAATAGTCTTAATAAATTATTTGCAAATAGTGAATTTGTATAGAGAAAAATAAAAGAAAGTCTTGTGGTGACCATAACATACTAGTTTAAATATGTAAAAGTTTTTACAATTGCATACAATAATTGTCTTACCCCTCAATTTAAAAAACAAACAAAAAAGAAAGAAAGAAAGAAAAGAAAATTATTACGCGTTTATTTTATTATTATTTTTTTTTCGATATAAAAAGAAAGATGTTTATTATTCATGTACAAATAAATTTATTTCCTCTTACATCGGAAAATAATGGGTTTTTTTTTTTCCACATTTTCTTTTTAATAACTTTAAAGTTAAGATGTAATTTTTAATTAATATCGTTTAATTTAATTATCCGATTGAACTAAAAAATACATTGTTAGTTTTATCTACAAAAAAGACACTTAAAATGTACAAAAAAGCCAAGCTCAAAGAAAGAAAATTGATTAAAGTTGTGTCTAAAAAGGGTGTGATATCAAATTCCCAAGCTTACATTCAAATACTTATTTAATATTCCCTTTTAACTAAATTTTCACATGTGAATCAAGTGCCTTATGATATGTTGATAGAAATCCTTCTTTCCTGTACTAAATACATCATAGCGTGTTTCTGAAAAATATTATTATTTTTTATTTATGTATGATGGGCTTGGCGGCCATCTTTCAAAGTTTTACGTTAGTTTGAATTCTATAAATCTCATCAATTATAGGATGAGTTGGTTGATTGGTTGGTTAATTGAGTTTTATATCGCACTAGTGCTGCGCAATGAGAAATAATTATAGGATGGGAGGATGGGAGTGCGCCAAACTTAACACTGTTAAAACTTAAATTGATTCAACTTGTGTGCTTAACGGGGCTTTTGCGATGTTTTTAATGCATTTTTTTTTTTCTTTTTTAATCTGAATATTTCAACCCCTGTTGAATGGAATAACCATATTATTTTTATGAGATATTTATTCCAAGAAGCTAAATTCAAATTGGGTAAATATAACGGGGGGTGGAAGCTTCTATGCTTCCCCCCCTCTCCTTCATGTTTTAACGTTAATTTAAATTTTTATATTCTTTATTCCCGGCATTTATAGGATGGAAGTGCACTTAATACTAAATAATTATAAGAAATCATGTTATCGAATTATTTCCGTCTCTGCTGAATGGAATAGCAAAATTAATTTTATGTGAGATATATTTTAAGAAACTTCTTTCAAATTGTGTGAATGTTTATTCATTACTTGAAAGATGGCCGCCAAGCCCATCATACATAAATAAAAATAATAATATTTTTCAGAAACACGCTATGATGTATTTAGTACAGGAAAGAAGGATTTCTATCAACATATCATAAGGCACTTGATTCACATGTGAAAATTTAGTTAAAAGGGAATATTAAATAAGTATTTGAATGTAAGCTTGGGAATTTGATATCACACCCTTTTTAGACACAACTTTAATCAATTCTCTTTCTTTGAGCTTGGCTTTTTTGTACATTTTAAGTGTCTTTTTTGTAGATATCATTTATTTTTTTTTTGAAATAGTTTTTATATTTACTGGAATTAACCTGATACTTTACATCAGATATGTCCTGGATTTCAACTCAGCTTTCGTGCGATGTTGCTCTTTGCGTTAAACTGTATTACAAAGTTTTCTTTGCGTTAAACTTTCCATAATTCTGGTTGCTAGACATTATCCATGGGTTTTCTATGCAGACTAGTATGTCGTGTCCATCACAAAACTTTCTTCTACATTTTCCTATACATATTAATGCAGCACAAATTATTTATTATTTTTTTCATTATGAATGCTGAATATTATCAACTCAGAGAGGTATTGTCGCACAAAATGTCCAACGGAAGTAAATTTTCACCATGCAGATGGCATCCTTTCAGTTCTAAAAAAAAATTGTAGTATATGAGCTCCACTTATCGGCCGATAGGCATCGAGATTGAATCAGCATAATGTCTCAAAATGGCCTTTTCACATATTAAGTTTTGTTTCATTATATGCAACAGAACCTTTCCTTAAATTGCGAAAATCGCTGTATAGCAGCGCCACATGTTGAGATATTGGTACAAAAGTTGATAAGCACTATAATTTGTAACAATGTAAATTTATTTGTAAATTTATGCAATTCCATGTATTAGTTACTCAGATATAGCCTTCTCTGACATTGCGGCAATCACTGTATAGCAGCACCATGTTGAGCAATTGACACCAAATATTGATAAACGCTATTATACATCAAGGTTCAATTGCATATAAATTTATATGTAATTCTGAGCAGTAGCTCCTGATATCTAGTTGGAACAAAACTTTCGCGACACACATAGAACACACACACGCAAATAGAAATTTTCTAAAAATAGTAAAATTGTTTTCAGGAGCTCTTACAACGTGTAAATCCATTAAAAACCGAAAGTCGAAATTCATTTCAATAAAATGACAAGCGAAGCGGGCAAAGCCTGCTAGTATACTATTTGGAAAGAAGTAGAAATCTTTATGCATCATAATTATCATTGCCAGATTGAATTGAAGGATATTAAAATTGGATACTATATCGTGTACTGACTTTCTTATTCTAAGGTATAAAAAATATTTAAAAAAAAAATAAGCAATTCGAGCTATAGATTTGAAACAAATGTTATTCAAAAATGTATTCATTTCTGTTTTCAGGGATATAAAATTTAAAATTGTACAAAATAATAAAAGCAAAGATTCTTTGGTTAAAAAAATAACTTATAAAAAGAAAAAGCAGCTCAATTTGAAATTAATATTTTTCGGGTAAACTGAGATGAAGCAATTTCATATTTGGCGATTTATGTCTCTGGCGATATTTAACAGTTTTTCAGCAATTAATATAGGAAATTTTGATTTTTAAAAGCTAAATTTTATAAAAGTTCCTAGATTAAGTAATTGTCTATCTGAAAAACCAGTTTTCAAAGAATTCTGCACATTTATGAATTCTCTAGCTTGTTTTAAAAAAAATTTCTTGAAGAAGAAATTTTTTCAAAAAGTTGTCAAAACATCTAATTTTACGCTAAATTGAAAATGCTCCCATTTTTTTACTTATTAACTTAGAAAGTTCGTTTTTATCTCAAATTAAAGATCTCGTTGATACGAATATTTTACTTTTTGTTTCATTTTACTGCGATATTTGGTTCGTCCAATATTTAAAACTTTACGGAAAAAAAATTTGCCGATTTAACATGGGAAAGTTGGTTTCTGTATAATAAGCATTTAACGATCTTGGGTTATTTCTGTCGATTGATTTTATTATTGGCGCGTTCTGCTTTGTGTTAGTGGTAGTTTGTTTGTTTTGCTTTTCTCTGAGCTTGGCTTGGCAAAACGACCGTTTCTGCTTGATCCTGATTAATAAGTTATCAATTTTCGTAGCGAATGGTTGAATACTGCAGCTTTGTAGGCAAACTTGACATATTCAAGGTAAAACGCAGCAAAAGATGATGTAGTGAAGTGTCTGACTTAAAGCAATAGTTCTGTTGTACTAATAACTAGTTTGCGTTTGTATAATATTTATGAAGTCAACTAGATAAAATAACTGAGTTCACTACTTCCAGTTAGATTTTCAACTGAAGAAA
This sequence comes from Salticus scenicus, assembly GCA_963930645.1. Lineage (NCBI taxonomy): Eukaryota > Metazoa > Arthropoda > Arachnida > Araneae > Salticidae > Salticus > Salticus scenicus. The sequence goes on along the minus strand of OZ005653.1, from coordinate 62,192,761 downwards.
CATTGAGGGTGTTGTATAATTAATAGGACCAATTAACTAAGCGAATGCTCCCCAATCTAGGTAGTTTGTTCTCCTGGCGGCTCTTTCTAAAGAATTCTAGTTTTCTTTTTCTTTTTTTCTTTTTTTGTCTGTCCGCTTTAAAAATTGTCACGCTGAAAATGTCTATCAACAGATATTTTTAATTATTAAGCCACCCTTTAGACCCCTTTTAATATTTAGAACGACATTTTTTTTTTTTTTTCTTTTTCCGTTTTAAAAATTGTCGCACTAAAAATTTTTATTAACACAGATATTTTCAATTATTAAGCCATTTTATCGTCCATCTTTCAATATTTTGAATGGCCGTCATTCATTTTTTTATCATGCCATTTTTAAATGTTTTTTTTTTTTTTTTTTTTTTTTTTTTAAATCATCAAATACTGAATACTTCATGTCTATGGAACTTTTCGTTGTTTTTAATTGAACTTCGACATCATTGATACTCTGAATATCTACAGCAAAGATGGAACTGGTGATGCATTGTTATATTCAATACTAGCAGGCTTTGCCCTTTTCGCTGATCACTATATTTAAATAAATTTAAAAAAGAATCCATACTTTTTATACCGTTCTACAAATAAAAATTAAAAAGGAAATACATTGAAATTGCTTAAAAACTTCGCTTTGGGCCCTCGCTGCCTTGGGCCCTCACCGCAAAGTCTTGGTACTGGATAATTTAATTTAATTTAATTCATAGAGATGTCAATAATACAGGAAAAACTGCATTAGTCATTTTCTTTTTGATAATAAACAGAACGGAAAACGCATAATATTTTACATGGAGATATTTTGTACAATTAGACCAATTTAAAAAAATGCTTTTTTTTTTTCACATGGTTGGTATAAAAATCATCCATCCGTTCCAAATTTTCTAAAAATTAATTAAAGTTGATAAATAAAGACTTTCTAAATTAAAAAAAAAAATGCTTTTTCTTTTTTTCCCACTCGCATTACAAAAATTTTTAAATAAAATTGAGAAAAATTGTGCAAAAATATTGAAACAGCTTGGACCCATATAAACTCATCGCCGAAATGACAACAAAATGATAAATAAATATATATAAAAAAAACTTTTTATATACCATGTTTTTAAATTTTCTGTTGAATCTTATAGCTATGGAACTACACCAGCACTTTATCAATGTGTAGAAAATTTTTAAAGTGATAATGACGTCAATTTTCCTGAGATGCATAATTTAACTTTTTACAATTTTTTAATGTTCGTGTTTAATTAAAGGTATTTATTTCCATGTCGAAAGAAAATGATCTCGCATTTTTTTTTTTTTTTTTTTTTTGGCAACAGTTAAATCATAGCTAATATTTATTTTCATATTTTAATTAATTAAAAGAAAACTTTGCAACGTAATATCTTTAAATCTAATAACTTGATGTATATAGTGTCCTCATAAAAAATGAACAGTTTTTAGAGCTCCTTTAAAAAAGTACAACATCTATGCAGTATCTTTTTAAAAAAATCATCAGTTTTTACTAAAAAAATGGCCGACTTTCATCACCGACGTAATTAAATCTAGACCAATTAAAAAAACGAGTGGTCCACCCGGATGTGTTCCGCCGACAAACTCTTTCTTTATTTATATAGAACAAGTATACTTCTGGTCTCTCAGAAACCTAATTAACGGCTGATAAATCTTACAATGCGAGTGGCTCTAAATGGTTGTGAAATAAAAATTTATCTCTTACTTGCTGTTTAAGAAGTTACTTTTCAGTGTTGGTTATTAGTTCGCATTTTGAAATGGTATGTTTATTTATGCCTGAGTGTATATTTGCATTGCAGATAAATTCATGCGCCTTGCCAATAGTATTGCGGAGGACCCAAATTATACACAGTTCAGTCATATTATTATGACCACCGTCTACTTTCAGTGTCAACTTCAAATGACCAATCGCAAAAGAAGGTGGCAAAACTATCAGTTGACGGGAATATAAAGGGTGACGGAGGGAAGCAAAAAATATTCCAGTCATTGGTGTAATGCATGCAGAAACAGAGCTTTATCCGATATCCAAAAGGGCATGATGATTAGGTGGAAGTTTTTCTGAAACAGTTAATTTTATAAATTGTTTGGATGCCGCTGTAGTAAAATGATACTGTGCGTGGCAAAGAAGCACTATCGAAAATGTACGACGTGGCCGATGGGGTGCACCACTGGACATAGATGACAGAGACGGAGAGCTACGAAGATGAGATGCGTTCATGGGAATAGACGTGCAACCGTTAACCACCTGAACAACCTAATCAACAGCGAGGCTAGTGAATGTATCTCTTCAATTACAGTTTAACGAATGTTGCTGAGTATGAGCCTCCACAGCAGACGCCATGTTAAAGAACTTTTGCTATTGCTATCCATCAAAGACGAAGACTGGATTTTGAACAACAGTACTGCAACTGGGCGTTGACTGAGTAGTGACAGGTGGCTTTTTTTGATGAACCACGTTCTATGCTCAATGGGGGCCGATAGACTTTGTCATATGCAGCGTAAAACGTCTGAGAGTAAACACCGTGTAACAATTGCTCAAGGAGGGATCATTGCGGTCTGAGAATTCTTTCGTGGCAGTCTTTGGGACCACTTATCATTTTGGCGGCATGGTAGCGTCAATAGAAATAAGCATCTGTCCTTGCGGACTATGTCCACCCTACATGCAGACTGTTTTTTCTCAGTGCGATGGCATATACCTACAAGAAAACATGACGTTTCATACAGCTGTCATTGTACGTGAAAGTTCGAAGATCACCAGGATGAATTTACCATACTACCCTGTCCACCAAACTTTTTAAATTTAAACCCGATCCAGAATCTGTGGGACAATTTCAATCGGGTTGTTCACGCTATGGATCCTCAATCACATAATCTAAGCTGCCCACGATACTAGAGTTGGTATGGTTCCACATGCCTGTGAGCAGTGTTGTCAGATCTGGCGGATTTTTTATTCAATAATCTGTATAATACTTCTCTAACGTGGACCAATTACGATTATTTTTTGTAGAAACGATACGATAGTGACTTAATAAAATAGGCAAGAATAAAAAATAATACATAAGCAGTATTTAAGCACACTGACTGACTCAATTGAGTGATTTAATTAAAAAAAAAAAAAGTGACGACATTTGTCTGATGAGATCACTTCATAGAAAAATCTATTTTTAAAAGTTGTATTTTTATAATCTTTGCATACGTCATTTTAAACCTAGCAATACTTTACAGGTATAAACAAGTTATGAACTTTTGTCATAAACTGACTAAAACACGCAATAATAAAAAGTATAATAAAAAACAAAAATTCAATTTTAAAAATTTGACCTCAAAACAATACTTTCTCTACCTTATGTGTAAAAGAAAGTAAAAAGAGTTTTTTTTTTTTAAAAAAAATTGTGCCAAAATGAATAAGTAAAAAAAAAAAAAAAAAAATTATAAAGGCATCGCCAACATGGCGGCAAAAAATTAAAAATTGCCATAGGGGTCCTATACTAAAGCTGTCCTGCCTGGGGAAATATGAAAACTGGGTGGTCAAACATGAATTTTGTTTCGAAACTTTTCTTTAAATGATTTGGTCTAACTATCATTAGCGTTTCATCCCACAAAAACTAATGATAAATTGGCTTCTAATGAATTAAAATTTAAATTGGATGGTCAAATTGGTACAAGACTTATAAGTTTCAAATTTTAAAGGTAAAGAAAGAAAGAAAGAAATTGCGAAAATTTCGCGCGGGATTGCTTGTCACCAATAAGTTTGAGAAGTGATATTTTCATATACATAATAGACTATGAGTCTTCGATGTGATTAGGCAAACGTTACCATTAAAAATTATTGGTGGTTACTGAAAAAAAAAAAAAAATCCGTAAGATTTGGCAGTAGTGCCTGTGAGTACCTTCTTGCACGTATCGCAGGGGTCAGCATTTCGAAAAGTGGCTATTCTGGCTTTTGACAGGTGGTCACATTAATGTGACTAGACTGTGTAGTTAAACCATTTCTTTTCCATCGATAATATGTATAAGATAATTGAAGTTTTTGCTTCAGATATTTAAGGTCTTTCAAATGTTTAAAATAACTGATAATTTCACTTTTGAATTATAAATATTATTTTATCATTACGAACTTTCACTGTTTAAAAATATGTAACATATACAATTTACCTTTTCCTTCTTTCCTTGTTTTGGTGGTGCATTTTACTGATTTTAAATCAACAAGACTTCTACCACTTAAAATGGGAAGGATTAAATACACAGAAAGAAAATCAACAGAGGGAGATTCTAGATGTTTCATTAAATATAGCGCTGCAGCTGTTACATTCCACTGTTTGCTTTCTTCTTGCCCACTTGAAATAAGCGCCTAAAACAGACAAAAGAAATAGTAGATTAGATTATTTAAGTCATTTACATTTTTGGACTGTTTGAGAATTTAAATTCTTGTACAGGAAAGGAAAACTAGTTGAACCGCGTCCGCATGTGACTCGGCCACTGAGCTACTATCTTGTATTATTTTTTCAACGAAATTAATAAAATTTGTATTTAGGTGTCTTCTGTTAAGACAATAAAAAATATGCAATACTTTATGATTCTTCTGAGTGAAAACAACATAAACGGTAATGATAAATATGAACAAAAATCATAAATTAATAATAATGCTAAAGAGAAAAAGAGGTATCTCACTGATTATGCATATTATGCATTTATTTTATCAAATATTATTATTATAGTTATTTATTTTCAGTCATAAATGTTTAACTGATTTGTAGTTCATTTATGAATATTTTTTTTATAATGATGTATTCTATATTTTCTTTTTTTTTTAATTGAAAAAATATAAATGTCAGAAAAAAAATGCATTTTTTTACTCTCATGTTTTGTAAATCAGAACGTGCAAAATCACCTAACGGTTATAAAAGTGCGTGGAAACTTGTTAGAACAATTTTAGTGACGGATAAATTTTAAAAATGTTACTAAACAGTAAATTTTTGCTTTGTAAATAAGACATCTGTTGTTTAATAAGGTTAATAAACATAGTTTATTCAAAAATCTATGGGGGGGGGGACTAAATCTAATTTCATACCTGCCAATCATTCATTATGAAGTGTAAAATTTTTAGTACCCGCCTTTTTTTCACACCAGTCATTTTTTAGTGTAATTTTATTCTTGTTTAATCGTAACAACATTTGGAGAGAATTACTCTAAAAATGAAGTGGTGTGGAAAAAGGGGCGTTGACAATTTTACGCTTATTAATGAGATGGTTGGCAGGTATGTAACTTAAATAAGATTTTTACTGTAAAAAAACATTTTTGTTAATGTAATTTTAGAGCACATTGCTTTACAGGTGTTATTACTATACATTCTTCTATATTCTCCTATATTCGGAACACGGAATGGAACGCGAATTCATTTCACTCAGATCGGAATATCTCGCTATGTTCATATGGAGTTTTATACGAATTTTGCCTGGAGACTTTTTCTTCTTCTTCTTTTTTTTTTTTTTTTCTCGGAATGATACACAGAATTTCGAAACTTAGTACGAATACACGATTCCGATTTTTTGGAGAATACGGCTACGTAAGCTACATATCGGCACTTAAGCTTCGTAAATGCACTAAACTTAACATATCAGATGAATATTATATATATATATATATATATATATATATATATATAAAACTATTCAGTTTCAATCACGGTTTGTATTACTGAAGAGGAGTTATTTTCCTTTGAGATGAGTATTCGAGATTTTCAGATTCTATTAGGAAAAAAAGAACAAAACTTCTCCACGATACGCACACAATACTAATAAAAAATCAGACATTTCTATTGAAATGCATTAATCTTATAATACAGAAGAAAATTTTCAAAAAATTATAATGACAAACAGCATTTATCATTATCATTCCTCATCAACAGTATTACATCAAATCATAACAGACCATGTTTATAAACCTTGTGAAAGAATTAAAATATTTTTATTGTGAAATAATTATTTGACGCTGTATGTACACAGTATAATAATAATTCCGATTTACCTGTGTTACTAAAGCTGTTGTATATACATTGCCAAAGCTGCCGTCGGGAAGTTGACTGGTGAAATTTTGAATTGTCGATTCATATATACTCTTGGCGTTTGTATTGTTTATGAAATTATCCGTCTTGCTCTTTGCACATGTAAGCGCCATAATCGCCAGAGCCCGAACATCTATTTCAAACAAGAAACAAAAATTATACGGAACGCATTATGATATATTTTCCAATAATATCTCAGTAAATAAAAACTACAAGCATGCATTTCTTGAACGCTTTAAACATTCAGAGTCCACTATTATTTTAAGCATATTGCACATATATATATATATATATATATATATATATATATATTTAAAACTTTTTGGGAAACTTCTCTAATGTTACCCATATAAAAACAGATCTGTAAACTTTCGGGATTTATTAATATGACTATTTTCGAAAAGTTATTTTCATCTTAAAACGCAGAATTTTCATTACTAAATAAAAAAAAATGTTTTTTTATTAAAAATTAGAGATATTCAAAATTCCCGAGGACTAGCAACTCTATTAATATTGGTAAATTGAAATAGAAAAACACAAATTAAGGTATCAGTCTCCTTCCCGATATATAGATCATTATCCGCATATGATGATATGTAGATGATGATCTATATACGATGCTTCCATCATCTCTAAAAGTGACATTTCTGTTACTTATAATATAGAGATAAAAGTAAATGTATTATTTTCTAAAGATTCTAAATAAACTCGTATTAATTTCCTTTGCATTATAGTTTTTTTTTTTTTCATATAGGCACATACACTTTTTATTTATTTATTTATTTATTTTTTCTTTGTGCAAAATGTATTTAACTCCAATTACGCAATAAATATACTAACATACGAAATTTTAGTAAAAGTAACAGAAGCAAGCATCCTAACAGCACACTCATCAACAGTACATACTGATGATGTCTTTTCTTCCTCAGTACATCCTAACAGTATAACATAGGAACGTGCCGTTAGAGAAAAGACCTAAAATTAGTTTAAATCAATAACAGCTGCGATTGTTTTTTTTATCATGATTACAATACTTTGTTTTAGAGGTCTGCACGCGCCTCAAAATTTCGGCCCGGGCCCGGCCCGGCAAAAAACGATAAAATCAGGCCCGATTCAAAAATATGTAAAATAACAAAAAAATAAAAATAAATAAAAAAGCATGCTTTTCTACGAAAAAGATTTTTAGTACGTGCTTTATAGAGGTTTTATATAGTCAAGCAATAGAATGTTCTTTAACAAAACAGCTGAACTTTTACAAGATGATTATATATAAACAAAAATTCATTATTAAAGGCGTAAAGAAGGCAAAAAGACAGACAGAAAATCAAATAAAAAATATTAGCACTTATCAAACAATATAGTAAGGTATTTAAAATGGTTTATACTTCTAAAAATGCAATTTAAACCATTTCCTCTTATATACCGCAATGTATCCGAATCTTTCATGTGATCCGGTACACAAAACTTTAATGCTAATCCAACGATATTCAATAGAAAAGCCTTTGCACATGCTAAAAATGATGCTACTTTCATCCAGTGCGCTGGAGAAAAGAAACAAGAACCTTAGAGAAAAAGTTACAGCGGAAGGATTTTTATAGCCTTCATATCACCTAAACTCTACAGACCATAGGACACAAAGCCTTATACACTGTAACGCATCTAATTTCTTTTGTTTGTAGATGTGCGCAAACTATGATAGTAGTGACATGCGTACTACTTTGAATAGGAAAGCATCTAATATTACTTTAAATAAAATATATTAATTTTGAGACAGGCTTAACATATTTGCGGAAAATCAGATCGCGAACAAACAGACTGATAGACAATTAAATTGAAGTTACAAACATTTTTGCAACAAAATAAAATTTTATGTGACATACATACCAGCCTGTAAAATTATGTATAGAAAAGAAAAGAAATGTAAAAGAAATATTTTACAATTTTACTTTTTCGTTGATTAACAAGGAAACTAGAAAAAGATTCGGACCGACTCGGCCCGGAAAAAATTTCATCGAGGCCCGGCCCGAGTATACACACACAAAAAAAAAAAATAGACCGAGCCTGCAAAAATAATTTTAAGCCCGAGCCCGGCCCGGCCCGTGAGCAAATTCAAAATTTCGGTCCAAACCTGGCCCAAGTCCCGGGCCGGGCTCGGCCCGTAAGCCCGGCCTGTGAATAACCTCTACTTTGTTTACACTGCACGCGTATGTGAAATAAAAATAAAAATGTATAACCCAATCTATAACCAGAGCCTACTAAGGAGTCTCTGCTATAACTCAGACGGAAGATTATTTCTTGCGTGCTTTGAACTGAAAATAACATATGAATACGTATTTTACGATATATAAGAGTGAAATAAGGAGAAAACTTACCTAATTGAAATGGGTACTTTAAATCCTTTTTAAGAAGAGTTATTAGATTCTTTATGTCGAACTCAGACAACTTCCAGTTTTGACTACACAGTGTCAAATAGGCACTTGGCACTGGAGATTTAGCTAATGTCAATCGGTCGTATAGAATCTGGAGAAGATCGTAACCATAAAAATGTCGAGGATTGTGGCACGTGACGGACAATGCATTCACGAACATGCTGAGCTCACTGATAGATATGGGATCTGAGGCATTCCTGTTCGATAAACATAAAATTAAAGCTGTAAAATTATTTAAAGAAACTATAAGTTTACGAAAGTTTTAAAAAATTATATATATATATATTTATATATATATATATATATTTTTTTTTTTTTTTTTTTTTGCTTAGAAATTATGTTTATTTTGCCCATTTTCCCGATTTTGTTTACGGTTTCCACGAGGAATAAAAGTTATTTTGAACCCGTTTAATTTCTATCGTTTATATTTGTAATTAAATAGAAATTAAATCAAATGTTTTCTTTTTAACAGATGAAATTCAGTTGTAAGTTTAAATTCAGGATATATACATATATACAGGGTGATTATAGAAAAACTATCCCGGTATGTGAGACCATAGCTACAATACCGTTCCGAGAAACTGAATAAAAATTTGGTGGAAGTTATTTTGAGGTATGCGCTCAAGAATCATATAAAAAATAACAGTTAAACCCTAACAGTTACGGTTACAATGACAAAATTTCGAAAATTTCAAATGGCAACAGCTACTTTTTACTTTCTTCTATATTCAATAGAAGAAAGCATTGGATTCGTAAAAATTTCGACCTCGGGTTTTTGATGGATTTACACGTTTTGAGAGCTGTAGAACACGATTTGATCATTTTTAGAAAATGTATGTCTGTCTGTCTGTGTGTGTGTGTGTGTGTGACAAAATTTTGTGGCAACTGTATCTCAGGACAAAATTTTGTATAAATGTGCATAAAGAGAATTATTTTTTAGTAATCATTATGAAATTTACAAGAATTATTTATAATAGAGATAGTCAACTGGGAAAATTTTTTTGTATGTGCAGGAGCCTCGTCAATCCCCCTGGGGGGGAGTCCCCCCTCGAGGGGAGTAAATTTTCAAGATGGGTATCTTTCGAAAGGTCTCGTCAATACCTTCAAAACGAATGGTTGAACTATAAATCTGTGATAATTTAAAACAAAGTTATCGATTTTTTTTTTTTTTTTTTACTTTTTACGAAAAAAAACTTGAAAAAAAAAATCGTAATTAAAAAAACAATTTTTTTTTTTAAACAGAATTTAACCAAACTTGGTATTTAGTTGGCCTCTTACATAAACTGGTGCTGATTAGATTTGGGAATCAATCGCAAAACAGGAGGCGCTGTGATCGTATTTTTTCTAAATTTTTAACATGGCAGTATAGGACAAAATTTCGTATAAATGTACATAATGAGAGTTATTCTTAACCTGTGATTGTAAAATCAATACGAATTATTAATAATAGTAGTAGTTAATTAGGAAAAAAAATTGTGCATTTGGTGGCATCGCTCCCCCCCGTAGGGGGAATTACCCCACGGGGTGGGGTAAATTTCCAAGATGGATATCTTTCGAAAGGTCTCGTGAATACCTTTAAAACGAATGGTTGAAGCATAAATATGTGATTATTTAAAACAAAGTTATCGATTTTTTTTTTTACTTTTAACGATAGGAAAATATAGAAGAAAGTCTTGTGGTGGCCACAACATATTAGTTTTTATTGGAATGGGATCTCCATACCAAAACACCATAAATAGCGTTAGAACGGTACCTATAGCACGAAAATCGCGAGCGCTAGCAGTATAAGAAAAAAAAGAAGAAAAACAATTGTTATGTGCCTTACCAGAACCCGACTTTCATTTTTTTAATGACGTCACATTTTACACTAAGTCTTTGGTTCAAGCTAAAGAAGTCTACTGATTCTGCTTCGAAACGAAAAGAAGAGACCAAAGTATCCTTAATTTCGTGTAAGGCTACTGAATAAGGGCTTTAATTTCATTGTTAGTCGTAAGACGCTGTTATGACTGACGTCATCGCACTACGTGAAAAATAATGTACTGTGAAATGGCAATCAAAATCGATTTTGATGATGATAATGATGTTTCCCAGTAAACGCCATATTGTTCACAGAGCAAGAAAGCAAGATACACATCACGCATTTCTCAATGCTTTATTTTTCACTTAGTGCGATGACATCATTCATCACGGTGTCTTACGATTAACAACGGAATTAAAACCCTTTTTCAGTAGCCCTAAATATGGCAATTGCAAACTGCTGATAACAGCATGGCAACGTGGACAGCTTGTCCTCCGATATTGGTTGCCATGCGCCGTTGCCATGGTGCTACTAGCTGTTTTCAACTGCCATTTGCTTACTGTGCTAAAAATGGCTTCTATTTATTTTCACGTGGAGTTGATTGTCCTCCATCAATGCCACTCTGATGTCATATGAAACTTCCCCCGTGGTCTCTTCTTCTCGTTTCGAAGTAAAAGCAGTAGACTTTAGTTCTTTAGTCAGAGCCGAAGACTCAGTGGGAAATGTGACGTCATTAGTCGTGCTCGGTTAGGCACATCACAGTCGTTTTCCCTTTTCTTCTAGCGCTGGCAATTTTCGTACTACAGGTACCGTTTCAACGCTATTTATGTTTTTTTGGTATGGAGATCCAATTCCAATAAAAAAAAAGTAGGTGCTGCCATTTGAAATTTTCAAAATTTTGTCACTGTAACCGTAACTGTTATAGTTTAACTGTTATTTTTTATATGATTTTTGAGCGCATACCTCAAAATACCTTCCACCAAATTTTTATTTAGTTTCTCTAAACGATATGGTAGCTATGGTCTCACATATAGGAGTAGTTTTTTTTATAATCACCCTGTATACAGATTTGTTTATATTTTTTAATGACTACTTGGCTAAAGGTGGCTATCACGAAAATAGAGTCCATGGCAAAAAATGTCCTATCTACCCAGCATCAACAGTTAAAAACATATCCAGGATTATCAATAAATATTGCTCTTTAATACAGATCTGAATTAGCTTTCATTTTATTATTATTTAATTTTGATAATGACGTCATTTTCTCATGTGCCTAAGCAAATTTAATATTTAATTTCTTTTATTATTATTTGCGTGAAAATATATTTTATTATATGTCGAAAATAAATTAACTCGTAAACTTCTTTGGCAACAATTAAAAACTAGTATGTTGTGGCCACCACAAGACTTTCTTCTATATTTTCCAACACAAATTCCCTCAGTAACAATATTAAAAAAAAAAAAAAAAAAAAAGAATTTTTTTTTTCAGTTTTTTTTCCGTTAAAAGTAAAAAAATAAATAAATAAATAAATAAAAAAATCGATAACTTTGTATTAAATTATCACATATTTATAGTTCAAACATTTGTTTTAAAGGTATTGATGATACTCATCATGAAAATTTACCCCCCCCCTGGCAGGTACTTTCCCCCAGGTGGGAAAGTGATGCCCCCACATGCACAAATTTTTTTCCTAATTAACTACTACTATTATTAATAATTCATATTAATTTTACAATCACAGGTTAAGAATAACTCTCATTATGTACATTTATACGAAATTTTGTCCTATACTGCCATGTTAAAAATTTAGAAAAAATACGATCACCACGCCACCTGTTGAGCGATTGATTCCCAAATCTAATCAGCCCAGTTTATGTCAGGAGCCAACTAAATACCAAGTTTGGTTAAATTCGTAAAAAAAAAAAAAAAAAGGTATTGACGAGACCTTTCGAAAGATACCCATCTTGAAAATTTACTCTCCTCGAGGGGGGACTCACGCTCCTACACATACAAAAAAAATTTCCCAGTTGACTATCTCTATTATAAATAATTCTTGTAAATTTCATAATGATTCCTAAAAAATAATTCTCTTTATGCACATTTATAAAAAATTTTGTCCTATATCACCATGTTAAAAATTTAGAAAAAGCGGGATGGCAACGCAACCTGTAAAACATTTTTTACCAAAAGTTGATAGGCACTAATTTATGTCAAGATGCGAATACATACCAATTTGTATGAAATTCTGTGCAGTAGTTTCTAAGATACAGTTGCCACAAAATTTTGTCACACACACAAAGACAGACTGACAGACAGACAGACAGACGGACAGACAGACATTTTCTAAAAATGGTGAAATCGTGTTCTACAGCTCACAAAACGTGTAAATCCATCAAAAACCCGAGGTCGAAAATTTTTACGAATCCAATATTTTCTTCTATTGAATATAGAAGAAAGTAATAAAATAAATAAATTTAAGCTTTATTATAGAAGAAATATCTATAATATATAGAAGATATAACATAGATAACATTTTGCTTCCTCCCCCTCCCCTTGGAAACTGAATTTCTAAAATTCCAAAAATTGGTTTTTAAGTATTTGTGTTAGCTATACATTTTAAAGCAAAGATTTTACGGATATCTGTTTTTTTTTTTTTTTCTTTCTTTGAGATATAAAGGTTTTTGATCATGCTTTCTCCCCTGTTCCCTTTAGGAGCAGAATTTCTAAAATTCCAAAAATTGGTTTTTAGGTATTTAAGTTAGCTATATTTTGAATCACAAATCTCACGTATATCTGCTTTCTTTGAGATATGAAGCTTTTTTGTGAAATCATTTTTTGCGCATTTGGAATCACATTTTGCTACGCACCCCCTCTTATGGACCGAATTTTCAAGATTCCAGAAATGGATTTTTAGGTTTATGTATTAGCTATGTTTTGAAACAAGAATTTTACAGATATATATATATATATATATATATATATATATATATATATTTTTTTTTTTTTTTTTTTGAGTTATGAAGGATTTTGTGAAATCACGTTATGCCCTCCCTCCCCCCTTAGGGGGCGAATTTTATAAAATCGCTTCTTAGTGGATGTCTACGCAATAGAAGGAACATTGTCACAAAATTCCATGCTTCTAGGTCCAGGGGTTTGGGCTGGGCGATGATGAATCATTCACTCACTCACTCAGGACAAACGATTTTATATATATAGATTAACTAGCATGCAACGCCCGCTTCGCTGGTCCCTATTTTTAAATGAATCACTATAATGAATTCTCAAAATTGCATTAATTTTTATCACATGAAAAAAAAGAGAAACAAAATCTGAGTAGGAAAAATGTCGCACCGGGTTCTCACTGCCTTCGGAAAAAATTCCCAAAATGCTCTAACTCTTATTTCTATTATTTTCCCACTTCGCCCCCCCCCTCCTGTCTATCCTAATAATTTTACAAATTTGAAAATATCCGCAATCGATTTGTAAGTATCAAAAACCTCTATGCACCAGTTTTGAACGATATATCTCTATTTTTATTTTTTTACCGCTCTACTCCCCCCCCCTCCCAATAATTTTAAAAATTCGAAAATATCCGCAATCGATTTGTAGGTATGGGAAACCTCTATGTACCAATTTTGAATGATCTAACTCTATTTTCTTTTTTTTTGCCCCTCTGCCCCCCCTTCCCGGCCCTCCTAATAACTTTACACTTTCGAAAAATTCCCCATTCGACTTGCAGGCCTCTAAAATCTATCTGTACCGATTTTGAACAGCCTAACTGTATTTCTATTTGTTTTTGACCATAGCCCCCCCCCTTCCCGCCCCACCTAATAATTTTAAAAATTCGAAAGTATCCGCAATCGATTTGTAAGTATCGAAAACATCTATATACCAATTTTGAACGATCTAACTCTATTTTTATTTTTTTGCCCCCCCTCTCCCCTCCCCCTTTCCCGGCCCTCCTAATAAGTTTACACTTTCGAAAATATCCCCATTCGACTTGCAGGCATCTAAAACCTAACTGTACCAATTTTGAACGGCCTAACTGTATTTCTATTTGTTTTTGCCCCATAGCCCCCCCCCTTGCCGCCCCCCTTCCCGCCCCTCCTAATAATTTTACAAATTCGAAAATATCCGAAATCGATTTGTAGGTATCGAAAACCTCTATATACCAATTTTGAACGATCTAACTCTCTTTTTATTTTTTGCCCCCCCCTCTCCCCCCCCCCTGCTGCCCCACCTGGGGGCTGAATTTCTAAAATTCCAGAAATTGGTTTTTAGATATTTGCATCAGCTATATTTTAGAGCAAAAACTTCACGCATATCTATTTTTTTGTTTGAGATATATAGGATTATGCGAAATCACGTTTTTACGCATGTGAAATCACGTTTTGCCCCCCCCCCGCCCCCCTTGGGGACCGAATTTTGAAAATTCCAGAAATTGGTTTTTTGACATTTGTATTAGCTATATTTTAAAGCAAAAATTTTAGGGATATCTGTTTTTTTGTTTGAGATATGAAGGATTTTGTGAAATCACGTTTTGCCCCCCCTCCCTCCCTTGGGGGCGAATTTTGTAAAATCGCTTCTTAGTGGATGCCTACGTCATATCCGAAATCGATTTGTAGGTATCGAAAACCTCTATATACCAATTTTAAACGATCTAACTCTCTTTTGATTTTTTGCCCCCCCTCTCCCCCCCCCCTGCTGCCCCACCTGGGGGCTGAATTTCTAAAATTCCAGAAATTGGTTTTTAGATATTTGCATCAGCTATATTTTAGAGCAAAAACTTCACGCATATCTATTTTTTTGTTTGAGATATATAGGATTATGCGAAATCACGTTTTTACGCATGTGAAATCACGTTTTGCCCCCCCGCCCCCCTTGGGGACCGAATTTTGAAAATTCCATAAATTGGTTTTTTGACATTTGTATTAGCTATATTTTAAAGCAAAAATTTTACGGATATCTGTTTTTTTGTTTGAGATATGAAGGATTTTGTGAAATCACGTTTTGCCCCCCCTCCCCCCCTTGGGGGGCGAATTTCGTAAAATCGCTTCTTAGTGGATGCCTACGTCATATCCGAAATCGATTTGTAGGTATCGAAAACCTCTATATACCAATTTTGAACGATCTAACTCTCTTTTTATTTTTTGCCCCCCCTCTCCCCCCCCCCCCTGCTGCCCCACCTGTGGGCTGAATTTCTAAATTTCCAGAAATTGGTTTTTAGATATTTGCATCAGCTATATTTTAGAGCAAAAACTTCACGCATATCTATTTTTTTGTTTGAGATATATTGGATTATGCGAAATCACGTTTTTACGCATGTGAAATCACGTTTTGCCCCCCCGCCCCCCTTGGGGACCGAATTTTGAAAATTCCAGAAATTGGTTTTTTGACATTTGTATTAGCTATATTTTAAAGCAAAAATTTTACGGATATCTGTTTTTTTGTTTGAGATATGAAGGATTTTGTGAAATCACGTTTTGCCCCCCCTCCCCCCCTTGGGGGGCGAATTTTGTAAAATCGCTTCTTAGTGGATGCCTACGTCATATCCGAAATCGATTTGTAGGTATCGAAAACCTCTATATACCAATTTTGAACGATCTAACTCTCTTTTTATTTTTTGCCCCCCCTCTCCCCCCCCCCTGCTGCCCCACCTGTGGGCTGAATTTCTAAAATTCCAGAAATTGGTTTTTAGATATTTGCATCAGCTATATTTTAGAGCAAAAACTTCACGCATATCTATTTTTTTGTTTGAGATATATTGGATTATGCGAAATCACGTTTTTACGCATGTGAAATCACGTTTTGCCCCCCCGCCCCCCTTGGGGACCGAATTTTGAAAATTCCAGAAATTGGTTTTTTGACATTTGTATTAGCTATATTTTAAAGCAAAAATTTTACGGATATCTGTTTTTTTGTTTGAGATATGAAGGATTTTGTGAAATCACGTTTTGCCCCCCCCTCCCCCCCTTGGGGGGCGAATTTTGTAAAATCGCTTCTTAGTGGATGCCTACGTCATAGAAAGAACATTGTCACAAAATTTCATGCTTCTAGGTCCAGGGGTTTGGTCTGGGCGTTGATAGATCACCCCCTCACTCACTAACTCACTCAGGAAGTCTTTTATATATATAGATTTCAATTTCTGAGCAGACTTCCTGGACATGGTAAAATATCACAGTAAACCACTTCCACTAAAAATAAAAAAGTATATTATAGCTCAGTATTGTATTCCTGTATATCTTCTGAAGGTTATGTACACACAATATGGCGCACATTAATATAATCCTATATTAGTAACATACAGCACAACCTGAAATACACTTCTCTCAATACTCATGTATTGTCACACTATAATCTAGTTATTCCATGCAGCCCTGTAAATGAAAAGTGAATGATTTCCATACCATACTCTATATGGACATGTTTTTACGCATTTAATATACATATATATATATATATATTCGTTTCATTTTGTTTAGTGCAGTCTATATATGTTTAAACTCTGCTAACCTGCTATTTCCTCCATAGACGTAATGTACACTCATGTCCATAAATTAAGGATAATGCTAGATGAGGCAAATAAAGGTTCAGAAACAAAACAAACATGACTTATTCATAAAGTCCATTTATTAAACAGAAGACCACGAACAAAAAAAGGTGGTTTATGTAGGATACCATTTATAAAAACTACGATTTTTGCTCCCTGAAGCAATTACAAAAAATATCTTCCTTACAAAAACTTAACATTACATGGTTGGTATGATGGTTAATACACTGTATGTCTCTCATATGATGAAATACAGTCCTTACAACGCCTAGGAATGCTGAGTATTAAATTATTGATCTTATCTTGGGGAAGGTTACTGTACTCAGTAAGCAATGCTCTCCGAAGTTCCGGTACACATGTAGGAGGTGTTGACGGACTACAACTCGTCGGAAAAGCATGTCCTATACATGCTCTATCGGATTCCAGTCAGGTGAGAATGCTGGCCATTCCATGCGAGTGATAGCTTCAGATTGTAGGCATCCGTGTCCAACACTTGCACGGTGAGGACGCGCATTGTCATTCATAAACACAAATTCTGGGCTCATGGCACCCCTAAACAAACGTACATGTTGTTCCCGACTGATGTCCCGATAAGTTTGGCCTATCATTCTTCCGATTTGAACATGCAGATCTGTTCTGGTGCCCAATATGATCCCCCCCCCAAACGAGCACTCCTGCCCCACACGGTGTCGTTCAATGACTTTGTTTTAGTGGTAACGGGTACCTGACGTTCTACATATGAAAGTCTGGCGTGAATCACACTGCAAGCTAAACCTGGACTCGTCGGAAAACATCACACAAGTTCACTGTGCCGCTGTCCACATTGCATGTTCTCTACTCCAAGTTAACCGCTGGCACAGTGCATTGCCGTGAGTGGAACACATCTAACAAGCCTGCGAGCATATAGACCAATATCTCCCAAACGTCTATCCACGGTTTGTCTTGAAACTGTGGCTTTCGTGGCTGCAGACAGCTGACGAGACAGGTCTGATGCTGTGTTTTATCTGCTTATTTTGGCAGTTACTACCAAATACCGGTGGTCATTCGGAATTGTAACTCGTCGCCGAGCAGTACTGTAACGTCGACTGGCATTTCCCTCATTTTGGAATCGTTGCCAAAGCCTAGAGATGACACTTTGGGCGATTCTAAGTTTCCCCAATACTTTTATCTGAGTACGCCCACATTCTAGTCGGCCGATAATTCTACCACGTAAAAAATTATCTGCATGCGTCCTGTGTGTCATAACTATTCGGTTGTCGCACTGAGCGGCACACAGAACGCTTGTGAACATTTTTCCTTCTTCGCTCCCATTCCTTATCTACCCCCTTCTTACACTTTCGTCATTGTAACATCATATCGGCGTCATCTGATGGCTTCTTATAATTTGCATATTATTCTTAAAGATGTGTGTGGTATTTCTACAGGTGAAATTTTTAAAGTTCGATTTCAGTGTGAATCTGAATTATACTTAATTTATGGACACGAGTGTATTTGAATTCTCTTGGGCGTCTTTGTACGCGAATTACTTGCTTGATCTCAACAAGTTTAGTGTAGCATCCCTATATGATACGCATTTAGAATACCATGTTTGGACTTTCTGCTATTATTTGTTCTTGAGGAATGCTGATAACAGGCACACACACACAGACTAACAGCTAAAAACAGGATTTTTGGATTCAAGGGACCTCAAAAACGTGTAAATATAACCAAAACTCAATTTTAAAAATTTGACCCCAAAAAAATGCTTTCTCTACCACATATAAGGGTAAAAAAATACACTAAGCGACAGAAAAAAAAAAAGGCGCACTGCAGAAAAAATTACTTATACCTTTTTTTTTTTAATAACTTTAAAATTAAAGGTTGGAACAAATAAAACTGTCATGTTTGCATAATACCAAAGGGTTGAAATGATACCTATGTACATTTTCGATTTAATAATTCGCTTTATTACACTCTATGAAGTACTTTATAAAAATCTACATAAAACTTTTTTTTTTTTTTTTAAACGTAATATAATAACCATACACTTTGTATTTTATTATGATTTATTATATGAAATAAACAAATTACATTTTAATATATGAAATAAAACTATTTATTTGTTAAATCTAAGCAATTTTTTAATAAAAATATGTATTCTGCATTGGGTTAATTCCATCTTTATATGGAATTACTGCTGTAATGCATAGTGGCATAGTATTATACCTTATATATATATATATATATATAAAAATCTCAAAAACTTCACTTGCTACATATTGTAAATAATTTTTCTAGTTCTTGCAAAGTTGTAGGCTGCAAATTTCGAATCCTCCTCTCTCTCCCCGTGCCTTTGTATGACTAAACATTTTCGAGCGAATTGAGATTATGACTGTTTCCAAGACTAATAAAGAAGAAATTCTGTAATATTCTTTGGGGGATTTAACATAGAGTAAAAAAAAGTATTATTACTTACAGAATTAAAGGTGCTCATACAAATGGATAGGTAATTTTAAGAATTTGATTCAAATTGACGTACCACAGATGCCGTACAGCAAAGTGCATTATCATCTCGAAAAGCTGTTTCAAGAAAAGTCTGAAATGCCTCCAAAATAGTCGGGTCAGGCGCCACTTTTATAATCACCGTCTTTTATTTTGAGTTAATTGATCCCTTAAGCATGAAAATTTGCCCGATTCCTTGAAAAATTGTGCACCTCCTTACTATAATGTATGGAGAAAATGTCACTGTTTTAAGATTGCGATTTTCATTAAGTCGGTCACATTTTCGTCCTTATTCTGGCTTTTTTCTACTGCTCGAAATAAAGTAAACTTGATTCATCAGAGATAACCAGTTCAGCCTAATAATTAACTGATAATGTTTTTAGTTCCCCATCATACTATAGGTATGGGGAACTTAGGTAATCGTGAAAAATTTCAACCTCGGTTTTTTTAACTTTTTTATACGTCTTCAGGTGTGAGGAATCCGAAAATGACAAAATCTGTATGGTGTCTGTCTGTAGGGTGTCTGTTAGTGTGTCAGTGTGTCAGTCCGTTAGTGTGTTAGTCCATTAGTTTGTTAGTCTGTTTACACGATATCTCACGAACAAATGATCGCAGAGAGGTCAGATCAGTTTTAAAATATTACTTTCGATACTGGCAAGAACCCTATTCATTTGGAACATTCGAATTAAAAAACTTCGTAAGTTATTAGAAATTTACGATTTTCTTAACATGGGAGAATAGGACAAAAATTCACTTAAACGTGCATTAAATGGACACTTTTTACTGTAAAAATATCAGACCAGTTTTAAAATATCAGTTTTGATGCCGGAATGAGCATCAGTAACTATAAATATGCTACTTTGAAAATTTCGCAAGTTATTGGAAATTTACGAATTTCTTAACATGGCAGTATAGGGCAAAATTTCAGATAAATGTCAATTTTGAGGGATATTTTCATCGTAAAGATATCAAACCACTTTCGAAATATTATTTAGGATACTGACATGAATATCATAGACTATGATTTTTCCAATTAAAAAAATTCGTAAGTTATTTGGAATTTACGATTTACATAACATGTCAGAATAAGGCAAATTGAGCATAAACTTCCATTTTGAGGATCATAAAACATTAGACAACTTCAAAATTACATTTATGACATTTGTTTGAATATGATTGAATACAAATATTCTAATAGGAAAATTTCGTAAATTATTCGTAATTTACGATTTTATCAACATAGCGAAATTGTAAATTTTTCATATAAATATGAATTTTGAGGATTATTGCATTGAAAATAGTAGCATGAAAACTAAACAACGGAATCGACCCTGATAAAATAAATTAATAGATTAGAATAAGATAAATATATCGAAGTGAACGGTGGATAGCCTATTAGGTGGAGATTTCATTCTGTCACTGTATCAAGCGTTGGTCAAATTAAATTCATTTCTTTTTACATGATTATAATGTCTCGCACTAGAAATTTATGAGAACCTATATATGATGGGGAACTGAGCAAAGTCCACCTATGCCAACTAGTTTAATTTTTGGGCAACTGAAATATTGTTTATTCTAATTATTTTCATCAATAATGGGTTTTTTCGCAGATCTTCTGTTTTTAAACCTGCTTTGTTTAATTGCTCCCGCATTGTTTTTGAAGAAAGTAATTTATTATACACTTTTTAGTTCCTCATCATACTATAGGTATAGGGAAATTAGGTAATCGTGAAAAATTTCGACCTCAGTTTTTTGACTTTTTTATACGTTTTCAGGTGTGAGAAATCCGAAAATGACAAAATTTGTATGGTGTCTGTCTGTAGGGTGTCTGTTAGTGTGTTAGTTCGTTAGTGGGTCAGTCCGTTAGTGGGTCAGTCCGTTAGTATGTTAGTCCGTTAGTTTGTTAGTCTGTTTACATGATATCTCACGAACAAATAATCGCAGAGAGGTCAGATCAGTTTTAAAGTATTACGTTCGATACTAGCAAGAACCCTATTTATTTGGAATATTTGAAATAAAAAACTTCGCAAGTTATTAGAAATTTACGATTTTCTTAACATGGGAGAATAGGACAAAAATTCACTTAAACATGCATTAAATGGAAACGTTTTACTGTACAAGTATCAGACCAGTTTTAAAATATCAGTTTTGATGCCGGAATGAACACCAGTAACTATAAATATGCTACTTTGAAAATTTCGTAAGTTATTGGAAATTTACGAATTTCTTAACATGGCAGTATAGGGCAAAATTTCACATAAACAAGCAATATTTTCATTTGAGCAATATTTTCATGGTAAAGATGTAAGACTACTTTTGAAATATTATTTAGGAAACTGGCATGAATATTAATGACTATGAATTTTCCAATATAAAAATTTCGTAAGTTATTGGAAATTTACGAATTTCTTAACATGGCAGAATAGAGCAAAATTTCACATAAACGTCAACCTTGAGGGATATTTTCATCGTAAAGATGTCAAACCACTTTCGAAATATTATTTAGAATACTGGCTTGAATATCATACACTATGATTTTTCCAATTTAAAAAATTCGTAAGTTATTTGGAATTTACGATTTACTTAACATGTCAGAATAAGGCAAAATTGAGCATAAACTTCCATTTTGAGGATCATAAATACATGAGACAACTTCAAAATTACATTTATGATATTTTTTTGAACATGATTGAATACAAATATTCTAATAGGAACATTTCGTAAATTATGCGTAATCTACAATTTTATCAACATAGCGAAATTGTAAATTTTTGATATAAATATGAATTTTGAGGATTGGAAATAGTAGCATGAAAACTAAACAACGGAATTGACCCTGATAAAATAAATTAATAGATTAGAATAAGATAAATATATTGAAGTGAACGGTGGATAGCCTATTAGGCGGGTATTTCATTCTGACACTGTATCAAGCTTTGGTCAAATTAATTTCTTTTAGCATGATTATGTCTAGCACTAGAAATTTATGAGAGCATATATATGATGGGGAACTGAGCACAGTTCACCTATGCCAACTAGTTTTTAATCTTTTTCAAGTTCTGAACATGATACAAATCGATTTTTTAAACATTTGCTTTTTAACTTGCGGTTATCTTGCTTGAATGAGCAACGTGGCCGCCTAAAGCCAAATTTCCAATTTAAACGGCCAAAATATTTCATATTTTGCTGAAAACCATTTTACTAATATTTCGTGAACATTTAATTATTTCGCCATCTCACGTATTAAAATATTTTTTTATTTTCATTCAAAATTTAATACCTTTTGTGGCATTGTTAACTGCCTTATTTTTACCATTTTTGAAATAATTTCTAAAATTGCAGTTTTTCTGACAATTGCATTTTGTTTTTAACACTGGACCCAATGCTTATGTGTATGTGGAGGACAACATAATAAAATCTATTCGAAAATTTGCTTTTTAAACGATAAAATTGGCGATAGTAGAAGGTGAAAAGAAAAATAACCAAGTGCGGCTTTTTTTTTTTTTTTTTTTTTTTTTTTTTTTTTTGTCGCTTAGTGGGGAAAAAAAAAAAAAATTGGCCATAAATATTTGAAAATAATAATTTTGAAATTTCAATATTTTTACTTTCTCTTACCCATAAGGTAGTGAAAGTATTGTTTTTTGGGTCAAATTTTCGAAATTGCGTTTTTGTTATATATACACGTTTTGAGGTTCTCTGAATCCAAAAATAATGTTTTTAGCAGTTGGTCTGTGTGTGTGTGTTTGTCTGTTATCAGCATATTTCAAAAACAAATTGTAGCAGAAAATTCAAACTTAGTATTCTGTGTATCATATAAGGATGGTGCACTAAACTTTTCGTTGAGATCAAGCAAATGATTCGTGTACAGGGACACCCAAGATAATTCTAATACATTACGTTGTAAGGTTATAGAAGAAGATTCCGTAAGAAGTTCGTAAATAAGAGTTGCGAGGAATCGTCAATTAAGACCAAGAGTCACTACTCTACTTAAGAAGGTATTTTACGAGTTTTAAGTAAAAGTTTCAGATTTTGTGAAATATAGCAGGTAGGAAGAAATAGAATAAAGTTGTCGGAAGTCAAATGACGTAGGAAATGGAAATTAATGCGAGAAAGTTTAAAAGGGGAATGAAAACGATGCTCGGGAAGTTTTGGTGAGGTCAGGAGGTTTTTGAGAAGTCTTGAAGAGTGTGAAGGCGTCTTGGTTGTTTTGAGAAGTTTTGCGAGAGAGAGATAATAGTCAAATGCCGCTCAGGTTATAAACAAAGATATAAAAGCATCACGTCGTTATGAAAGTTTATGGGTAATATAAAGTTTGTTATATTTGAATTGAAGGTATATATATTGTCATGCAACCAACCACTCCTAAGTTTATTTTATGCAACCAACCAACCTTGGAAGCCGCCGTGAGCGGGAGAAGGTATTTTCGCAGAGAGAGAAACTTTGGCCTTCGGCCTGAAACGTAGGGTGCAATTGGCGCGCCCGAGTAACGGATTTATTCCGTTGGTTTATTCTTATTATTACATGAGTACATGGGTACTCATATGTATATAAATTTCTCAGTGTATATATTCATCTTCATGTTTAATTTAATATTAATTAATTAAAGAGCTAATTTTATACAACAGGGAATTTTCTGTTCTCAAGTGTCAACACTCGGTTTATCACAGCACGCTCTGCATACGTCGAACCAGAGTATAGTGTTCTCAGAAAGGATAATATAAATTCCATGGACGCAATATATAAAGGTGAGAAATTAATGTTATTTTATGGTGATAGGATATGAATTAACATTTTAAATAGCAATGTTTAAAAGTGTTACGAAGGCCGATCTACTTGCCGTTTTGCAAGAGATAGGCGAACAAGCTGACTCTAATTTAAAGGTAGTTGAATTAAAAGATTTATTGTTAAAATCTAAAGAATACATTAAAGATAAAGAATTTGTGAGTGAATTTTTAGCAACCACAGTTGCGCAAAGAAAGGAATCGGAATAAATAAATCGTTTGTGTTTGTTAAAGCAAACCGAAAGTAACGATGAGGTATTGCATAATTCTAGTAACTCAGAAAACATATTATCATTAGATAAGCTTTTGAAAGATATATTAACTTTGGTAATACCAGTACCTAAAAAGAATGAACCGTGGAATCTTTTTTTCGATTCCATTGAAAGAGCTTTTAAGCATAAAAATGTACCTAAAGAATATAAATCGGAGATTTTACTGAAAGTAATTGGCGATAAAGCCGCGAATATTCTGATTTATGTAAGTGAAGAAGAATTAAAGAACTATGAGAAAATTAAGTCATTAATTCTAAAAGAATATGCACCATCCCCTTTCATTTGTTTAGAAAATTATAAGAAAGCTACAAGAATATCTGGGGAGACACACCAACAGTTTGCTTCTCGTTTAAGATCCAGTTGGCTCCATTATTGTAAAATTCGAAATGTAAATGATTTTGAGTCGTTAGTAGATTTGATTATATCTGATAAAATATTTGAAAATCTAGATAAGGATCTGGCAATGCATGCTGCAGTCACACAGGGTGAAGATTGGTTACGCCCAGAACAATTAGCTAAGACGTGTGATATATATTTCACTGCTAAAGGTAGATCATTTGAGGAAACAAAATATGAAAAACGCGTCTATCGGGAAACGGTCACAGAAAATCATAAAAAATACGTCCCACCTCCATTGAGAAAATATTCTTCTAATAATGAGAGTAAATATTCTTTTAAGCGGGAGTGTTATATTTGCTCTGATATTTCTCATGTAGCTAAAGATTGTCCGAATCGTCGAAATAGATTCGATAAAATTAACAAACAAAGTGAGGAAATAAAAAAATCTAAAAGTAACGCACAAGCGACAGAGAAAAAATCTGTAGTGACCCACGTAATGTCGAGACATTTACAGAAATGTGGAAAATCGGAAAAACTTAATTTATACCCCTTACAAAAGGTTAATATTTATATCGCAGGTAAACAGGTTCCCTCAATTATCGATTCAGGTACTGAGATTTGTGTTCTAAATAGCGCCCTAATTCCTGATCTTCACATAGAAAGCAAAGGCAAAATTCTGTTAGAATCTGCATTTCGAGAAATAGTTGAGGCGAGATTAGCTGTAATTCCAGTCTATTATAAAAATCCTAACACTTGTATATTTACACACGCGGATTCATTATTTGCAATAACCGACAAATTAAATGTTCCATGTTTAATCACTCCACACTTCTATGATACATTAGTAAACCAAAAGGAAATATTAAATGAATTGTTTATCCAAGAAAACTCTAATACGCTATTGGCGCCGAATGAGGCAGGAAATGAAAGTAATTTAAATGAGTCATCGGCATCGCTGTTACATATCAAAAATGAATGTTGTAATCAAAAAATAATTTCGGGAGAGGATAATACATTATTTAAGAGTGATAGTTTTTCGAGGTCAAACGAAATGCAAGATTTGATTAATAAAAAAGAAACTAGTTCACATAATTATCCATCTCAATTGATAAATAAAAAAAAGATTGTTTCTTCAATAAATAATAGCGATTCGGAGGCAGCTGTTTATTTGATTTCGAATAAAGAAAAAGTGATTAACTTGCCAAAGGATAATCAAATTGAAATTAGGCGGCTGGAGAGCTCACAAAACAATGTTAGTAATTTATCTGATGTTAGTAGATTTAGGGAAAAGCAGCGAGAATGCTTATCGTTACAAACTGCTTTTAAAGAAGCGGAGTTAAAGAAAAATAATTATTTTCTTAAGGACGATTTATTATTCCATAAAGATAAAATATGTGGAGAAACAGTAGATCAATTGGTCTTACCTTTGAGTTATCGAGAAAGTGTTTTAAAATTAGCTCATGACTCAATCTTCGGGAACCATTTAGGGATGCGGAAAACAAAAGAGAGAATAAAACTATCATTTTATTGGCCTAACCTAATAAGAGATGTACAAAATTTCTGTAAAACTTGCGAAAAATGTCAGTTGAGGAGTCCGGAAAAAACGTCCGATAAAATACCTATAACGCCTGTGGTACGTCCTCCTTATCCTTTTCATACAGTGAGTGTCGATTTAATTGGAGAGATTGCGCCACCCTCAGGTAGAAAACATAAATATTGTCTTTGTCTAATTGACCAACATTCGAGATGGCCCGAAGTCATACCTTTAAGAAGCCTATCGGCTAAGGTCACGTGTGATGCACTTTTAGAAATATTTATGCGTACAGGAATCCCAGAAATGATATGTAGTGATCAAGGCACTAATTTTACGTCTCAATTAACACAAGAGTTTGAGAAAAGATTAGGAGTAAGTCCTCGTTTCTCAACTCCAGCTTACCCTGCCTCGAATGGGCTTGTTGAAAAATTTAACCGTGTATTTAAACAAATGCTTCATCATGTAATACGAACTGACCCTGTAAATTGGGATAGACACATTCCGTATTTACTTTTCGCGTATCGCGAAGTTCCTAACTGTACAACAGGAGTTTCTCCATTTAAGCTTATGTATGGGCGCGAAGCTAGAGGTCCATTAGCAGTTTTAAAATCAACGTGGTCAGGAGAAATCCCTTTACCTCTCAATTTAAGTAATACAGCTGTAGATTACTTACAAGAATTAAAAATTAACTTAGAGAAAGCTGCCGATTTAGCATCTTTAACTGCTGCGGAAAAGCAAGAAGCTTATGCTCATTATTTTAATCGTCGCAAAGAAATGAAAGAATTCAAAATTGGAGAATTAGTATACTTACTTATTCCGGATTCTACTAATAAATTGTATGCGAGATGGACAGGTCCTGGTGAGATTTTAGAAAGAATTAAACCTCACTCGTATAAAGTTAAGTTACCTGACGGTAATATACGACACGTACATGTAAATAAGATAAGAAAATTTCATGTTAGAGCACAAACGGTAGGTGTAATTTTTGAAGATGACTGTGAATTCGGAGAAATCCACCCAACCCCTATTAAGGAAAATAAAACTGACTTTGATGTAGATATTAGTCATTTAGGAAAGAAGAAACAAACAGAATTGCTCGAACTTTTGCATAAGCATGTACCATTATTTTCGGGTAAAGTTCCAAGTTGCTAATGTTGGGGAACATAAAATTCGTCTAATGCCAGGTACTGAAAGAAAAAAGCCTTATGTGTATAGAATACCCGAATCACTTAAACCTGAAGTTGACAGACAAATAGAAGAATTAGAAAGCTTAGGTCTTATTGAGCCGAGTGAAGCCGAAATAGCTTATCCAGTAGTGTGCGTAGCTAAGAAGGATGGAAGTGTACGATTATGTATAGATTTTCGTTTGCTCAATTCGGCAACCAAACCTTTTGATTACCCTATGGAGAACATTACAGACTTAATTAATGAAGTCGGTCGTGCACATGTTATTACTTGTTTAGATGTGTTAAAAGGATATTGGGAAATTCCCTTAGAAGAGAAAAGTCGTGATTTTACGTCTTTCAAGACACACCGTTCTCAATATCGCTGGAAGGTAATGCCCTTCGGATTACGAAATGCGGCTGCAAGTTTTCAGAAAATAATGAATGAAGCTCTGAACGAACATCGCGAATATTGCAAAGCATACCTCGATGATATCGCGATTTTTTCTAATGATTGGAAATCACATCTTATACATTTAGATGCAATTTTAACTAAGCTAACTGAACTAAAATTTACCGTAAATGTTAAAAAATGTGTATTGTGCAGATCAGAGATAAAATATCTAGGCCATGTAATAGGATCTGGACGACATCAACCTGATCCTGAAAAGTTACTTGCTATTGAAAATATTGAATCGCCGAAAACTAAAACAGCTTTAAAAAGCGCTCTTGGTCTTTTTAACTTTTATAGAAGTTACATTAAAGACTATGCTGAAATTGCCAAACCGTTGACCGATTTAACTAAAAAGAAGGTTCCGGAAAATTTACCGTGGACACAGACGGAAGAGATAGCATTTCGACAACTTAAAGAAATGTTGTGCGAAGTTCCTAAGCTTTATACTCCAGATCCAAATAAACCCTTTACCATTCAATGTGATGCCAGTTCCTATGGTGTCGGTGCGTGTCTTTCGCAAAGAGATGATGAAGGTAATCTACGTCCAATTAGTTTTATTAGTCAGAAGCTCACTAATGTACAGTGTAATTGGTCTACTATAGAACGTGAGGCCTATGCTGTAGTGTGGTCCATAAAGAAATTTGAAAATTATGTTTTCGGAACTCGTATTGAGATTATAACGGACCATAATCCTCTTGTTTATTTACAAAAAACTGCACCTCAATCTGCTAGACTGCAAAGATGGGCACTATCTTTACAAAGATATGATATTTACATATCGCATTGCCCTGGTGCAAAACTGAAAAACGCTGATGGATTGTCGAGACTATGCCAATAATAAGTTTTGCTATTTACAAATAACTTTGGTTCTATTTAGTAATTTAGTTTTTTTGTGTGAGTTTAGTATTATAAATATTTGTTCCGGTATTATATCAAAAATTCTTTACATCTGTTGTGAATTGTCTATTTTATTTTTGCATTTATTTCTTGTGTTAAAATATCTATATTTGTTCCGGTATTGTATCAAGACTTCTGTACATCTGTTGTCAAGTATTTATTTGGCATTGTTTTTATTTTCATGTGTTTAAATATTTATGTGTCAGTTGGTTGCTCATAATTATCAGATTTTCATACGCTTGGCGTATCTCAATCTTAGTTGGGGGGTGTCATGCAACCAACCACTCCTAAGTTTATTTTATGCAACCAACCAACCTTGGAAGCCGCCGTGAGCGGGAGAAGGTATTTTCGCAGAGAGAGAAACTTTGGCCTTCGGCCTGAAACGTAGGGTGCAATTGGCGCGCCCGAGTAACGGATTTATTCCGTTGGTTTATTCTTATTATTACATGAGTACATGGGTACTCATATGTATATAAATTTCTCAGTGTATATATTCATCTTCATGTTTAATTTAATATTAATTAATTAAAGAGCTAATTTTATACAACAGGGAATTTTCTGTTCTCAAGTGTCAACACTCGGTTTATCACATATATTTTATAATACAGTTAAGAAGTAGCCTCATTTCCCCCACTTAAGAGATTTAATTAAATATTTGTTAAATTAATCATCAAAGTCTCCGCGTCTATTCTCTTACACTTACAGCAGGTTCTAAATATGAAAGACGGAGGTGCCACTTTATCACTAAAGTGCCACGATAAGTCTTTACAACGTCTATAGAGGAAATTGCAGGTAAGTAGAATTTAACATCTATGGAATGCACTAAACCAAATGAAAAGAATATATATTTTTTATATGCGTGAAAACATGTTTCATGTAGAATATGATATAGAAATCATTCACTTTTTGTTTACAGAGCTACACAGAAGAACTAGGTTATAATACGACAATACTTGAAAATTGGTGGAAGTGTACTTTAAGTTGTGCCGTGTGTGTTGTTAATATAGGATTATATTTATGGGCACCATTTGATGTGTACATAACTTTCAGATGATATACAGGGCTGCCAATACTTTAAGCCATAATATTCTTTTTTTTTTTTTTTTTTTTTTTTTTTTTGTTAGTGGATTTGCTTTACTATAATATTTTACATGTTCAGGAAAGCTGCTCAGAAATTGAAATTAATTCCTCATAGCCACATGGTAAATAATGTATTTCTGTAAGCTAACTAGTCATCGCTGGTTTTTTGTATATTTACACGTTTTGAGGGTTTCTTATTACCCAAGTCAAGTTTTCTAACGTTTGATCTTTGTCTGTGTCTCTTAGAGTAACTTAAAAACGAATAATTTTAGGAGTAACCAAATGTTGTATTTTGAAGTTAATATAAGTTTGTTGCTGAAAAAGTTTGATCAAGATTTATAAACTTCAAGAAATGTTGCGTGTGAAAGTTGTCTGAATAATTTTAAGTGGACTTAATTTTAATAACATATTTTAACTGTATATGAATGTAGGTGCATTAGTCAAACGAGGGGTTGAGGGGGGCGGTAGCTCCTGTCACACAGAACTAATTATCATATAAAACTCTTCCGAAGCCTAATTTGAATTGTTTTAACATAGGTTTAGATAACAGAACTCGTTATCTTACCCCTTATTCACCAACCTGTATTTGTAGTATTAAATTTCAGGGTAAGAGAAAGTCGTGTGAGTGACACACCAGATTATTTTCTTTATTTTTTGACTCGCTATGTAAACTCTATTTTATATGTCTTTATACGTGTAGGAAGTTTCTCTTTCCAGAAAATTTTTTGGTGTCTGCTTCGTTAGGTCAATTTTATGTCTTCTGATCACATTATCTCTAAAATATGCATATAGTACGTGTAATAGTGGGTAATGGAAGTCGTGTGTCTGTTTTACAACAGATTTTTTACTTTCTTATACAAAGTATAAGGAAGTATAGTAATCCCGATTTGCGAAATGGATTTTGTATTTCACATTGCTCGAAAACGAATGATCGCTGAATGTTGCCAATTTATACGTGTGACTGTCATGATGTCTAGTTGCACACCTGCAAGTGTCGTCTTAACACGAGCTCTCGTTTTAGAGATATAAGGGTTTTTACACGATTTTTCGTGACGTCTGTATGTGTGTGTGTCTGTGTGTGTGTGGGTATGTCGCATAACTCAAAAACGGTTGGACGTAGAAAGTTGCGAATTGGTACTTAGGTTTGTTATAACATCTAGTTGTGCACCTCCCTTTTTGGACTTTCTATGACTTTCGGTTTTGGAGATATTTAGGAAAATTAGGTTCATAATGACAAAAATACATAGGTTTTGGCCATAATGTATCAAAAAACGGTAATAACTCAGAAACGGTTTAGACAAATCTTGCAATTTAACTGACTTCCCGACAAGCTAGACATTTGAAACTTTCAGAAAGGCTCAGAACACGTTGACAATGCATTTTTCAAATATTTTTAGCCAACTGTTTCCGATACCTGTTGCCTTCAGCAGCGTTTATGCGATTCAACAGAAAAATTATTTAACTAACTTCCCGACTAGCTAGACATTTGAAACTTTCAGACTAGATCAGAACACGGTGAAAATGCATTTTTTAATACTTTTAGCCAACTGTGTAGGGTTCCTGCTGCCTTCGGCAGCGTTACCAGTACAAATCTTGCAATCGATTTTTAACTAACTTCCCGACCAGCTAGACATTTAAAACTTCCCCAAGGCACA
The DNA here is from genome assembly GCA_963930645.1 of Salticus scenicus. Classification (NCBI taxonomy): domain Eukaryota; kingdom Metazoa; phylum Arthropoda; class Arachnida; order Araneae; family Salticidae; genus Salticus; species Salticus scenicus. The sequence continues at coordinate 62,161,228 of OZ005653.1, read as the reverse complement.
ACTATGACATGAGTCCCCCCCCAAGGCACAACTTTGACATGAGTCCCCCCCAGGCATAACTTTGACATTAGTCCCCCAAGGCACAGCTTTGACACGAGTCCCCCCCAAGGTACAACTTTGACATGAGTCCCCAAAAGGCACAACTTTGACATGAGTCCCCCCAAGGCACAACTTTGACATGAGTCCCCCCCAAGGCACAACTTTGACATGAGTCCCCCCCAGGCACAACTTTGACATGAGTCCCCCCCAGGCACAACTTTGACATGAGTCCCCCCCAAGGCACAACTTTGACATGAGTCCCCCCCCCAAGGTACAACTTTGACATGAGTCTCCCCAAGGTACAACTTTGGCATGAGTCCCCCCAAGGTACAACTTTGGCATGAGTCCCCCCAAGGTACAACTTTGACATGAGTCCCCCCAAGGTACAACTTTGACATGAGTCCCCCCAAGGTACAACTTTGACATGAGTCCCCCCAAGGCACAACTTTGACATGAGTCCCCCCAAGGCACAACTTTGACATGAGTCCCCCCCCCCCCCCCAAGGCACAACTTTGACATGAGTCCCCTCAAGGCACAATTTTATTTTATTTATTTTTTTTTTTTTTTACTTCCTTATACAAAGTATAAGGAAGTATAGTAATCCCGATTTGCGAAATGGATTTTGTATTTCACATTGCTCGAAAACGAATGATCGCTGGATGTTGCCAATTTATACGTGTGACTGTCATGATGTCTAGTTGCACACCTGCAAGTGTCGTCTTAACACGAGCTCTCGTTTTAGAGATATAAGGGTTTTTACACGATTTTTCGTGACGTCTGTATGTGTGTGTGTGTGTGTGTGTCTGTGTGTGTGTGGGTATGTCGCATAACTCAAAAACGGTTGGACGTAGAAAGTTGCGAATTGGTACATAGGTTTGTTATAACATCTAGTTGTGCACCTCCCTTTTTGGACTTTCTATGATTTTCGGTTTTGGAGATATTTAGGAAAATTAGGTTCATAATGACAAAAATACATAGGTTTTGGCCATAATGTATCAAAAAACGGTAATAACTCAGAAACGGTTTAGACAAATCTTGCAATTTAACTGACTTCCCGACAAGCTAGACATTTGAAACTTTCAGAAAGGCTCAGAACACGTTGACAATGCATTTTTCAAATATTTTTAGCCAACTGTTTCCGATACCTGTTGCCTTCAGCAGCGTTTATGCGATTCAACAGAAAAATTATTTAACTAACTTCCCGACTAGCTAGACATTTGAAACTTTCAGACTAGATCAGAACACGGTGAAAATGCATTTTTTAATACTTTTAGCCAACTGTGTAGGGTTCCTGCTGCCTTCGGCAGCGTTACCAGTACAAATCTTGCAATCGATTTTTAACTAACTTCCCGACCAGCTAGACATTTAAAACTTCCCCAAGGCACAACTATGACATGAGTCCCCCCCCAAGGCACAACTTTGACATGAGTCCCCCCCAAGCATAACTTTGACATTAGTCCCCCAAGGCACAGCTTTGACACGAGTCCCCCCCCAAGGTACAACTTTGACATGAGTCCCCAAAAGGCACAACTTTTACATGAGTCCCCCCCAAGGCACAACTTTGACATGAGTCCCCCCCAGGCACAACTTTGACATGAGTCCCCCAAGGCACAACTTTGACATGAGTCCCTCCAAGGTACAACTTTGACATGAGTCCCCCCCAAGGTACAACTTTGGCATTAGTCCCCCCAAGGTACAACTTTGACATGAGTCCCCCCAAGGCACAACTTTGACATGAGTCCCCTCAAGGCACAATTTTATTTTATTTTATTTTATTTTATTTTTTTTTTTTTACGTATGCATGCATTTTTAAAAAATATTTTTAGCCAACTGTTTCGGGTCCAGTTTTTAACATTATGTATATTTCTAAAAGTGTATAAGGAAGTCATGTGGTGCCCACATCAGATTCTTAATTTCTTAAATTTCCCCCTCGAAAAACGATTTTCCCCCCTTTGTTTAAAAATCAATAATTCTAAAATCGTACATAATGTTTTATTTATACTCAAGTCTAGTCTCATCATGTGCAGTTTCTTCACGGTGATGTAATTTGGAGCCGAGTTATGCTTACAAACTTTTTTTTGCTTCCTGTCCCGCTGGGGGGAAGGGGGTATTTCGATAAATCCCGTTTCTTTAGGTGCCGGTTGCATATACAAAATCCAAGCACCAAACTTCGTGACCGCAGCTCTCATAAATTTTCCAGGACAAATTTAGCGCTAAAAAGGGTGTCTCGTAATTGCCCTTTGTAACACATACCTCCCCCCCCCCTCCCTTCCCAAAGAAAAAAAAAAATTTCAGATCACAAAAAATCAAAAATGTGTTTTAGGAAATATCCTAAGAAAGTCGCATATTTTTTTTTTAATGAAATCTTTATTTTTTGAGAAAGTAGATTAATTAGTATTATATTTCATAAGTTTAATCGACTTAATATGAGCATTTATCAACCAGTATTGAAGAAGCAAAGATTTTGAAATATAGTTTATAATAATGATAATAATAATAATAATAAAATTTACCTAGTTTGAGTGAATTAAAAGTTATGATGAATGATATTTTACAGTAAATGTTAAATTGAATGTATTATTATTTTAGTATTTTCATAAAAATAAAGAATAGTTTAGTTACCTCTACACTAAGTACATTAGTTTCAACATATTCATTGTTTTTTCTCTTAGATATCCATAAAATGAAATTAGAGGGAGAGAAGATTTGAGAGGACCAAATTGTTTCTCTTATTAAAAACTTTAAAGAAAGTCGAAAGTTTTTATGAAAATTTTATTTTTATTGTTAATTAAAATACTGTTCTTGAGGGTTTATATATATACATTATAAAATTTATTAATTAAAAACACACATCTCTGTACGTAAAAGTCTTAAATTCAGCTCTGTCTTTACTGTGATGGCGTCCTTGAATTTGCTTCAAACAAGGCGGCTAGTTGAGCCCCTATTTCTTATACCTCATTGGTTTTCGTGGTCCATTGCTTGATTTAAAACATAAAAACTTAGTTCTTTTGGAAACTTAATAATATCTGCTCCGATGGTAGGTTTATATATATATATGTGTATATATACATTAAAAAATAGCAATCTAATATTTCTCCAATATGGTAAGTTTTATATTTCATTTTTACTTTTACAATAAAAATGAATACAACAAACTTTAAACTATGTAGAACAAATCTGCTGTCAAAGCAAAATTTAAAAGCCATTTTTCTAGAAAACGTATGTTATAGAATAAAGTCTATTTTAGAAATACATGCCTAAGCAAAGCTACAGAAGTTTGTAGCTCTAATTGTTTAGCGATAAGCTCTTCTTCCAAGTTGTCACCCTGAAACGTCATCGCTTTCGATAAGTATAGGGCTGTAATCGCTCTATGCGTGTTCTTGCCCCAGCCGTGAGACTGTGTTCTTTGATTCTTCAGCCAATTTGTAGCATTATTTCTAATGTCACTGACACCTTCGATGGCCATAATACCTTTTTCTGAAAAAAAAAAAAAAAAAAAAAAAAAAAAAAAATACATATGTATTTAAATACATAGTTTCCTTCATATTTGTATATCCCTATATAATATAAGCATCTCCTCAGTAGTTGAGAGGTAAACAAAGTTGGTAAACAAAGTGTGGTTAATTCGAACCAAGTTACACATATCGACCTAGCTGATTGTAATTTACCATGGTTTTGTCTGAAAATCGCATAAATACTGGTTGGAACTACTTAGAAAGACTTCCACGAAAGTCATTTTTGTGAGTACTAGGTCTCTAGGCAGCCGTTCTTAACCCATACATGACTTCTTTTACAATCATCTTATTTTTATATTACAGCACTTAATTGTTTTGTTAACACAGAGAACTAGTTTTTTTTTAAACGATTTCCATTATAAAACAACAGTAATTATGTTTGAGAGGTTTATGCTTCTCCTGACTAGTCTTGAGAAAGACCGCGAACGTATTTGACTAAATGTTGGCTTTAAACTTGAGCTATCAGGTTCTCATTATTCTGTGCTGCCATTTTAAATGCTTGAGTTCACGCGCAAGTTATCGGGTTATCATAGCGCAGGAGTTATCTCCTCTTTGAATGATAAAAATTGCGATGGCAGGCTTCCAAGTCACCCCTAGCAAGGGAAGTGTAAATCTGTAAAATTGCCATTGAAACCAAACCAATCTTAAATTAAAGAGCATGGTCGAAAATATTGGGTACAGTACAAATTTGCTGCAACCACTTCCATGGGGACGAGATATGACCCCCCCCCCCCCCAATTGTTTTAGTTATGTCTATAAAAGCCAACAAAACACACACCAAAGTGAGAACGGATGGCGTAATGGTAGCGTGCTCTTAACTTCTAATGCGTAGGTGGATCGAATCTCCGCAAGGGCGTTTTGTATTTTAGTTTTTTTATTTCAACTGAAATATTTATTTTTTACATTTTTAATTAAATTAAATCATTATTTTAAGAGAAAATATTAATTATATTAAAAAAATTTTTATTTTTATTTTTTCCAGCGCGGACAATTTAATATTTTTGTAATTTTTAACCAATTTATTTATTAAATTTAAAGAAATTAATAATTTAACGAAAAATACTTTTATATTACATTTAGATAAGATTTTTTTCATGAAAACATTCAGATAAAATTTGTCAATGATTATGTTTAAGTAGATTTTTAATTACTATTTTTTAACGATGACATTAATAGCAAGAGTTAATCGTCTGCACTCAATTCTACTATTTATTCATGCAATTACGAATTTACAATGGACCTTATGCATCACACGTCACTGCGGGTATATAAAAGTCTTTACGCCAATCGTTGAGCTTGAAATTTTTGTTTACTGCTGTATTAGCCAATACCAGTCGCTGAGATAGGTACATAAATACCCGCAGCCGTTGCCACTCGAGCATAAGGTCCATTAGTTTACACCTCAAAAAATTCAAAATCTGGGTAAATAAATTTTACAAATTTAGTAATCTAGACGAAAAGACAAATATTTAACAAAACGTTCGTGATGAATAATAATTGACGGTGAACAAAATTGTACTTCAAATAATTGTGATCAATCTTTTTATATTTCTTGTTTTAATTGTGAAAAATACTTATGTTTTCATGATTTTTCTACTTCAAATCATAATTTTTATAAATTAGAAACTATATTCGTAGCTTTAAACATGATTTTCTTTTTTATAAAAAAATATATATATATTTCTTAAATTCATGGTCAATACTTTACTAATTGGAATACTCACAAAAAAAAAAAAAAAAAATCTTCTTGATGTAATAAATATTTTCTCTTAAAATAATGATTCAATTTAATTAAAAATGTAAAAAATAAATATTTCAGTTGAAATAAAAAACACCCTTGCGGAGATTTGATCCCGGGCTCTCCGCATTAGAAGTCAAGCACGCTACCACTACCCCATCCGTTCTCACTTTTGTGTGTGTTTTGTTTTTTATAGACATAAGTAAAACTATTAGGGGGTCATATCTCGCCCCCATGGTAGTGGTTGCAGCAAATTTGTATTGTACCCAATGTTTTAGACCATGCTCTTTAATTGAAGCTTGGTTTGGTTTCAATAGCAGTTTTACTCATTCATACTTCCCTTGTAAGATGCCTTCCAGAATTTCGCACATAGCTCACTATGTAGCTGTAGTGTGACAGCAATTAAAATATACAATTCAATTTTTAATATCAGGTAAAACCAACCAATGTATTTATTTTGGTTGTTTTTTTCATATAAATAGCTCAATGCTTTTGGCTATTAAAATATGCGAATGAATTTTTTTAAAATCCCGCACGTACGTAGAGTCTCATATTTCGTTAGATATTTAACAGTTTTGCATTATGATTTCAGCATACTGTGTCTAATATAGCAAACCAAGTTTCCTAAAAATGGCTTTGCACTGGTTCTAATACACTACCTGTTGTAATTTAAAGAGTGGCGATTTTTTTTTTTCCAATTTTTTAAAGAAATTATTTTATATCTCCATGAATACGTGTGGTAGCCTCATAAAAACTTACACAGATAATTAGAAGAATTTGCATAAACATATACTACAGCAAAAACACATTTCAAGCATTACTTTTCACAAGGTGACCCAAAACATTTTGACTTTTATTTACTTTTTATTGGTCTCCGTTTCCTCTTCAGGACAAAGTTTTTTCTGAAATATATGAAGTATATAATATATGTTCTTTATATTCTGAAATATATGTTCTTTATATTCTTAAAATGTCAGAGTAATTCGCAAAGAATTGTTCTATATATTTGACAAAACGTCTAAATTTAAAAGTGTCCAAATACTTGTTGATAGATAGTGTATATTACTTTGAGTGAAATATATGATCTACTAACTGTTTAAATATTTGTCATAATTATCACATGAGCATAAAAAATATTAAAAATATTTTTTGCATTTTTATCATAATTTGGAAAAAGGAATTCTCAATTTTAATTATGTTTTATAATTAGTAATAAAAAAATCGAATTTAATAATGCATAAATAATTTATTTTTCCAAAAAACCTTTTAAAGTTGTTTACCATAATATTGTTTATTCGAAGCTATACATTTTAAGAGCCAAAAAGCTGCTTTTATTTTAATAATTAAACTATTAACTTTTCTTTAGTGGATTCTTAATCATTACAAGTATTTAAAAAAAATATGCATATAAAATTTAAAACATTACCGCAGCCGATTTCATCAGTCCCATTTTCACAATCCTTGACTTCATTACATACTTGATATTTGGGGATACAGAAGCTTGAATTGCATCGAAAATTATCCTTCTGGATACAAACCAAATTCTCTAGAAAAAAAGAAAAATATTTGCTTTCTGAGTAAATAATTTCTAATAAACAGTATAAAGATTATTGTATAAAAATAGTGGTGAGAAAAGGAATTTCTCATCTCTTTTTTCTTCTTCTTTTTTAATGTTTGAAATGCATAACTATTTTCAGTGCTACATATAGTTGTATAATAACAAAAATCTTTCATATACATTTATTTGCAATGCAAATTTTATATTCCTTTATTGTGTATAGATATTCATTGTGATTGAACTAAATATTTCAACCATTGCGAGTTGTAATTAAAAATGGTACAAAAGAAAAATCTTAAAAAATAATTTCAGGACTTCCTTTGAAATTCAAAAGGTAGGCCTGGCTTCACGGCCCTATTTATTTAAAAGACTCTGTGTACGTTATGTTATGAGCTGCCTCCTGAAAGGAAGGTACTTCATTAAGTTTACATATTAGACTATCAAATATGAATTATTGCATTGATGATAATACTAAACATGACTATAGATATCATGTATTTTACTAGATTTTATCCCCCGCTTAAAAGAACTAAATTTCAATTGAATTTTTAATTTTCGTAGACACTTAGTCCTCTCTGCTGAGGATCAAAGTTGGGATCACATGTTTCCGGCTTATTCCTTAGGATAAACAACAGCTCCTATAATCATACCTCAGGAGAACTAAGCTTTACGTCGCCTAAATATCGGCCGATTACATCCAATTAACACCATCTTATAGGTATTATACGTTGGTGTTAATTGGATGCAGTCGGCCAAACTTCCTTGACGTGAAGCTCAGTTCAGAGGCATTATTATAGGAGGTGTTGGATGAACCTACACTGCCACAAGCAGCCTTAATGTGTAGCTCTAATGCGATGGTTATTAGTTAACTCCCCAAATCTCAAATTTTCTGTCGATGGTGAAATTACCTTGAAGTCGAAGGGACATTCTGAAAAATTTGCAAACTTTTTAAATGGCTAGTAAATCTGGGAAAAACACCAGGTGTAAGGTGAGTGAATGGGTTACATTAAACTAACATTCGGTATTATCTTTATCATCTGAAATCTCTGTCTTTTATTAATACCATTTTTAAAATAAAAATAAACTATATTTTACATCATTAGAAAACTGTATATATAGATTTCCTTTTAAAAACTTCTGTATCTCTAGAAAATGCTTTAAAATGCACACCATTTATCTTTTAAATTCCCCGAATAAAATGACCAAAACCTTTTTAACACTTTCCAACAAAGTTGAAAAGTGTTTATGACTTCGTTTTGTGTGTCTGTCTGTCCGCGCTCTAACTCCCGTAAATATTTATGGAATTTCTTGAAACTGATATATGTTATTCAAGTTCACTATCAGAGGTTCCCTATTGAAAATGGGAGTGAACAACTTTACTGTTTTACGTACAGGAACACCTGAAAGTATTCCAAATTATTGTGTCCCACGGGAGGTATTTCTACAAACCATATTTTAATACCGTTACTTTACACAAATCTTAATGAAATTGAAATATGTTATTCAAGTCCACTATCAGATGGTTCTTATTGAAAATGGAATAAACACCATTACTGGTTTGTATAGAGGGACACCCGAAAGTATTCCTAAGCATTGCGTTCTATGAAAGGTATTTCTATAAACTAAATTTGCAGAACTTTACATTGTACAAATCGTAATAAAATTAAATTGTATTATTCATATGCACGAAAGAATGCTTTGAATAGAATACAGTATGATTAGTCTCAGATTTACAGGGCTACACAAAAATATTCAGTTACATTAATGGGAATTATTAGAAATTTATTGGAATTGCATTTTCGTTTACATTACGTGTTTTTATCGTTTTCTAAACGTTTTTAACATTTTCCAATAAAGTTGAAAAGTGTTAATGACTTCGGTTTGACTATCTGTCAGTCTATCCGCGCTCTAACTCACGTAAATATTGATGGAATTTCTTGAATCTGACATATGATATTCAAGTTCACTACCGGTTGTTCCCACAAGCATCGTGTTTCCAAAGCATCCTGTTCTATGGAAGATATTTTTATGAACTATATTTTAATTCCTTTATTTTACACAAATTTCAATAAAATTGAAATATGTTGTTCAACTCCATTATCGGATGTTTGTTATAGAAAAAGGAGTAAGTACCCCCATTGGTTTGTGCGCAGGGACTCCCAAAAGTATTCCAAAGCATTCGTTCTATGAGAGGTATTTCAGTAAACTAAATTTTAATAAATTTACTTTGAACAAATCTTAATAAAATTGAATATCTTGAAAATTTATTTTTCCAACTGAGTGAAAATAATGCCCGGACCGGGAGTCGAACCACGGATCTTTGATTTACAATGTCAACGCTCTACCAATTGAGCTATCCAGGCCGACAACAGGTGGGCATATTCGGCCTGGATAGCTCAATTAGTAGAGCGTTGACCTTGTAAGTCAAAGATCCGTGGTTCGACTCCCGGTCCGGGCATTATTTTCACTCAGTTGGAAAAATAAATTTTTAAGATATATGATTTTCTCCACAATCTGATGATTGTGTTATATTAATAAAAAAAATTTATATGTTATTCATATGCACAAAAGAATGCTTTCTATTGAATGTAATATGATTAGCATTAAATTTACAGGGACACACAAAATTATTCAGTTACATTCAAGGCTTTTATTGCAAATTTGATGAAATTGCATTTTCGTTTACATTAAGCGATATAACACTTTTTAACATTTTTAAGTGGGAATATGATTTCAATTTAAGTACCTATTTGTCTGACTGTACATCTGTCTATCTGCTCGCCTCAGTGTTCGTAAATATTTTTAGAATTTTTACAAAATTATATATGTTATTCAAATCCACTATGGCATGTTACCTATTTTAAATGACAATAATAAGTCCTGTGCAACTGGTTTGGGACACTCAAAAAAAATAAAAATAAAATAAAATAAAATAAAATAAAATAAATGCCAATGTATTGCATTCAGGACTGACATTTTTATAAATTACATTTAAAGCACTTTCCATTGTAAAAATCATAAAGAAATTGACAGTGACTTTTAATATGCTAAAATGTTATTTTGTATAGAATATGATTTTGTTATCCTTCAGATTTACAGGGCTACACTAAAATATTCCGATACAGTATGGACTGCAATTAGAATATAAGGGGTACGTTTTCTTTAGTGTTAAACATTGTTAATACTTTCTAACAACGTTTAAGAATGATTAAGAATTCAATTAGTCTATCTGTATGCTTTTCTGTCCGTTGTGTTATTACGTAGGCAAAGGGTATTGAAAGTTATACAATACAACAATTACATACACTTGGAAAGAGTTAATAATCAATGCGTACCGCATGATTTTGGGTTTGTAATTTAGCACATCTTGGACGTGAAATTCTGAGTGAGTGGTGAGAGACACAAATGATAATAAAGTCATAATTAGTCCCAAGTATTTATTAAAATTTCTATAATGGGACACATCACAGATGAATTACATAATTAATGAAAATCGATGATATATATACAATGAATATATATTACAGTTCAAGTTTACATTTTGTTTATAACTACTATACTCGCTGACACCAGCACACATCCTAGTGCTACCTTCACCCCCGACTCCGTCTCTAGCCATCTCCCTCTCGTTCCGAGAGTTAGGTTGTCATTCTTATTCGTGGCGGCGCAGGTTTGCCAGATTTGGCGCACCTAACACGCCCCACCTAAACATAAAATTAGCCCACAGTGGCTGATTTTATCACTTTTAAAAACAAAAAAAAAACACATATATATAATTGCTATTACAAAACATATACTTTCAAAATACTATATATATAAATGCTACTATAAAACATATACTTTCAAAATATTAATCAATACACTATATAATTTCAATTTTAATATATATAGAATATAAAAAAAAAATAAAAATAATGCAAGTAAACTTCTATTCCAGCCTAGACAGAGCGTCTGCACCTCTGTGCTGGATACCTGGTCTATGAGTGATGGAATGATTCCATCTTTGAAGAGCTAGAGCCCAACGGGTTAACTTGGGACTCTTAGGAGTAGTATGACTTAAATACTTAAGTGGATTAAGATCAGAAATGATCTCTACCTTAGCCCCATAAATCCACTTATCAAATTTGTTCAGTCCGAATAAAACTGCCCATGCTTCTTTTTCGATGCTTGCCAATTTTTCTGCGTCGCATTGAATTTTTGGCTGGCGAACGCTATTGGGCGATAAGATCCATCAGCATCTTGTTGGGTTAAACAACATCCTACACCATAGTCAGATGCATCGCAATGAACTTGGAATGGCAAGTTGGCATCAGGGGTAGCCAGGCTAGTTACCTCACACAATAACTCTTTTAGTTTGTCAAAAGATTTTTGTTCGGTCTCACCCCAACTGACTATGTTTGATTTATTTTTCTTGGTCAGCTCCGTGAGTGGAGAAGATATTTCCGCATAATTTGGTATATAAGTGCGATAGAAACCCATCAGTCCCAAAACAGACCTGACATCCTTTTTAGTGACAGGCTTAGCTAAATTTCTAATAGCTGATATCCTATCTTCTTCAGGACCATGCCTACCTCCCCCTATCACGTGACCCAAATATTTTATTTACCGTGCAGCAAAAGAACATTTATCCAATCTCACCGAGAAACCTAATTTATATAACTCGGTTAGAATTAACTCTAAATGGGCCAAATGTTCTTCAAAAGACCTAGAGAAAATGACCACATCATCCATGTATGCCTGTGCATAATCTGAATGAGCTTTTAAGATACGGTTCATTTCTCGTTGAAAAGTACCCGATGCCCCTGCTAGACCAAAAGGCATTGTCTTCTACTGGTACACGGCATTGTGAGTGGTAAATGCTGTTAATGGTTTACTTTCCTTATCCATTTTAATTTGCCAGTACCCCTTTAAAAGATCTAAACTGGTTAACCAGTGGGCTGATCCTGCAGTGCAAATTAACTCTTGCATATCTTTCATGGGAAAAACCGGAACTTTAGTTACCGCATTTAAAGCCCTGAAATCGATACACATTCTTACGGAAGAATCTTTTTTCGCAACGCAAACAATTGGATGAGCTATTTCAGATTCTGATGGTTCTATTAAATCTAGATCTAACAATTCTTGAACCTGACGTTCAACTTCCTTTCTATATGCCATGGGAACACTGTAACAATGGGGTTTTTTCCGAATTGCATTTGGTAGTAATTCAATTTTATGAGTGCCCACCGAGGTTGGTTGGACAGGTTTAGTAAAAATATGTTTAAATTTTACAATTAAATATCTAAGAGTTTTCCACTCAGAAGCATTTAAACGTTCAACTTTAAGACTATCAAGAATTTCAAAAAATTTAGATTCCTTGGTAGCGGTAGATAAAGTTTCAATATGACCGAATTCTTTTTCTTCCTCAAAAATAACATTTACAGAATTCGAACTAGCTATATAATGTTTTAATTTATTTTGATGAATATGTTTGGTCGCACCATCTGGTAATTTCACTATAAAAGAATGAGGATTACGTTTTTCAACAATAGTTGCGGGACCCTGCCATCTGACAAACAACTTATTTGTTGAATCGGGTATCAGAACTATCACCTGATCCCCAACTTTGAATACTTTGTTAGACGATCTTAAATTGTGGTAGTAAGCTGTTTTTTCCTGTTGTACTGCCGAAACAAGTTTGGCTTGCTCCGCAGCCTTCTCAAGTTTTAATTTTAAATCTTATAAATATTTAGCAACAGGAGTAGTATCTAACTGTATATTATTATGTTTCCCGGTCCAAGTAGATTTTAAGATTGACAAAGGACCTTGCGGTTGTCTACCATACAGTAACTGAAATGGAGACACACCCGTGGTTGAATGGGGTATTTCTCTGTACGCCCACAACACATAAGGAATTTGAAAATGCCACCCTCTACCTTCTTCCCTTATAACATTATGTAACATGTTTTTCAGTGTTCTATTGAATCTCTCCACCAATCCGTTCAATTGTGGATATCCCGGGGTAGAGAATCTTGGACTGCTCCCTATACATTTCTCGAACTCTTTAGTCAGTTCAGCTATGAAGTTTGTCCCGTTATCAGACGCGATAACATTCGGTATTCCGGTCCTTGAAAAAAATGCTTAGCAACGCCTCACAAGTTGTTTTTGCATTTAGACTAGTCAACGGTATGGCTTCGCCCCACCTAGTATGTTGGTCGACCATACACAATATATATTTATGTCCCTTCGAACTTGGGGGATCAATCGGACCTATCAAATCTATATTTACTACCTGAAATGGTAATTCCGGTCTCGTCACCGGCGTGATTGGAGTTCGGTCATTCGTTCTAACTGCTTGAGTGAGTTGACACTCTTTACATGATCTACAATATTTTTTTACGTCAGCCCTCATACCTTCCCAGAAGAATGAGTATTTGATCCTCTCTAGAGTTTTTCTAGGACCCATATGGCTGCTAAACACTGAGGTATGAGCAAGTTTCAGTACCTCCTTTCGCCTACATTCTGGAAGTACAAGTTGCCCAATGCTCTCCCTGAGTATTTTCTCCCTATGAAATAAGTAACCATCTACCTCATAATAATTACCCTTACCTTCCTTAGCAGGCTTCCAAGCTACTGCTAAATCGGTACACTGCTCTTGCTCAGAGCGAAAAGTATCAGCTACCATACTTTTCTTATTTGGCTCAGTGATTGCCTCACCATCCTTAGCGTTTACCGTTCCCACTTCATTTCCACATGAAGTAATTTCCCTTTGAGATTCCTCAAAAATAAAATTGTCCTGTGCTTTTCCTGACAGTGTCCCAGATGAAACTTCCGTCGTTCCATCTAAATTTCCTGAGTCCCCCTCAGGTCCTGAGAGTTCTGAGCCAGTGAAATTCCTTCACTCCGGGCTCCTCCCAACATGTTCAAAACATCCGGTGGAAGTAACACGTCTTCCACCAAAACATCTGACAAAGCACACAACACTTGCTGATGCACCACATTAACCTGGCTACCAGTAGCAAGACCTAATGGAACATAAACTAATGGACATTTCACCGCCGGACCAAAAATACCCTTCAAAAAAATTGTAGAAGCACCTTCGACCGAAATTCCCGGAACTAGTTCTTTTTTGACAACCGTAATTTCTGTTCCCGAATCCACCAATGCGTCAACTAATTTACCATCTACACTGATAGATGTCTTTTTTAGTTTGCTTAATTTATCCTCAATAGCTCGCCTAGGGATGACTTCCCCTAGTAAGTCTACCCTGGCCGATACAGTTTCTTCCTTTGAGTCTGTACCCTCTGCAGAAACTTTGTTAATGTTAAGCCTCCTAGTATCTGACCCTTTATTTTTCGGACAATCCCGTCTGAAATGTTTGTCGGACCCACATGTGAAACACGTTGGTTTTTTAATTTCTGAGAGCTTTGATTTTTCGAAATTTTTCTTGGGGAAAAAATTGTTAAAATCGGACCTTTTTTCACTAAACTGCGGTTTACCCAAATTAGAATGATACCCCTTTTTATCAAAATCCATCCCTTTGGCTCTTACTGACCCATCATAGGACTTACCCTTAGATGCATAAAATACATCACAATGCTTACCTAAATCCTTTGGCTTGAACCAATCTTCTCCTTGAAGAACTCCTATGTGGGTTGCAGTTTCTACATCTAATGTTTGAAAGATTTTATCCGAAACAATGAGCTGATTCAGCGACTCAAAATCACTTACCTTCCTGGCCTTGCAGTAATACAGCCACATAGAGGTTAATCTGGACGCGAACTGAGAAAAATTCTCATCAGGATTACGTTTTGCCCTACGAAAATTTTCTAAACATAATTTTGGAGAAGGTTCATACTCTTGTAACACTAATTTTTTCAAGGTTTCATAATTACTTAATTCCTTTTCTTCAATATTAGCTAACATATTAGTTACTTTTCCCCCTAATAAGCAAAGTAAAACTTTAGGTTTAAATTCGTCGTTAACATTTTCATTTACAAACGCTTTCTCTAAACTCGAGAAAAAATAGTCCCATCCATCTGATTTACTAGGAACCTTAACTGTTAAGAGTCTAACCATCCTAACTATTTCATCTAAAGATTTTATACGCGTGGTTTGACCACTATTTTGAACCAAATTTTGATTACTCTTAGACAATCCTACTTCTAAACGAAGTTTTTCCAATTCAAATTTCTCCCTTTCTCTCTCTGTCTGTAACTTAAATTCCCGCTCTAGTTTTAACTTATTTTCATTTTCCAGTTTTTTTCCCGTTCTAACCTTTCAGCTATGATAGCATCTAAATATTCTTTTGTTTCTTCCTCTTTATATCGCTTATTAGCTAAAATTAATTCCTTTAATTCCGATTTAGATAACTTTTCATCAACCTTTTCCCCATAATCTTGTGCCAGACAAATTAAATCTGCTTTTTTACTTTTGATTAGAAAAGACATTTTTTTCTATTTATCTATTTTTCTGGGCCACCCTAATGCCAAATTACCTTACAATAAAATGAAGATAGAAAGCAAAATATATCCAAAATACCTAAGAAATATCAAAAGAAACATTACTCTTTCTATACGAGAACAAAAACAACAACAAAAAAAAGATATAAAACATTTATCAGAAATAAACCAGAGCTATTTAATTATACTCATGCATTTATCTTCAAATAAATAAATAAAATACATATATTTATTCATTCATTTTTTTTTTCTTTATCCTTCCTTTTATAAAAAAAAAAAAAAAAAAAAAAAACAATAATAATAATTACTTAGGAAGTGAAAAATGATGCAATAAATCTATCTCTAATTATTCAGTCACAATGAACTACAGAAAAAAAAAAATACTTTTAACTGTCTTCTCAAAAACAAAATAAAATAAATAAATTTATCATTTAAGTATTTCATAACCCACAGCAATATATGGCTGAATATCACATAAGTGTGCATTTTGGATTTTTTTAAACTTTTTTTTTAAACTTTGTATTTTAATTTTAATTTTTTAAAAATAAGTCCGTAAGTACATCTTTTCTGAGTTTGACAGAGATCGATCATAATTTTTTTAAATTTTATTGAAATTTTTCAATAAAAATTTATAATTTTAATTATCTTATAAAATCAAAATTACCATTCAAATTTTTTATTTTGTTTGGTTCAGATTCATTAAAAAATACAAGACTTAGGCTTTTCTAAAAAGTTTTTCCCATTTTAAAAAATAAAATAAAATAAAATAAACCCAAAATTTTTAAATTAAAAAAAAAATAAAAAATAAAAAAAAGTTTAAATTTAATTTTTTATAAACATAAATTATATCAATGGGAAATATCATAGACTGCATACCTCTTGACTATAAACTGGAAATAATTAGTTTACTTGCATTAAATTTTTAATTATAGCATTTAAAGATGTCAAAAAATGATGTCACTGAAATGACTGGTTTGTCACTGAAATGACAATGTTTGTCACTGAAACGACTGTTTGTCACTGAAATGACAATATTTGTCAAAATGACTATTTTTCACTGAAATAACATTGTTTGTCAATGAAATAGGACCATATAATATTAAAAATGGAACATATTAGAACAATAGAGAAAAGATTGTGAAGGGAAAAGAAAGAGCAATAATGAGAATATCAAGCAATTTTATTGTATTAAAATCCTTGTAGTTACAAGTTTAATGATTAACTGAATTAAATTCAGAAAAAGCATTTTGAACATTATTAAAATCTTCATCCTGAAGTTTAAAATATCTATTTGAAGCAGGTTCAGGAGAATTCCTAATTTTGCACATAATATGTGGCACTTGAATTTCATGGACATCCTCTTTCTCAGGCCATGCAAACTTATTTTTTCTGCATCTTGCCATAAATGACACAAGTAAAATATTTTGAGTAACATTCTCAATGACACCTTAAAGGGGGCAAAAAAAAAAAAAATAAATAAATAAATAAAAGTTTGCTTTTTTAATTGTATCTTAATATTAATGTCGTATGTAATTTTTTTATATTTACCTGGATACCGGAAAGTACTTTAAATATTTATAATATAAAACTTATCCTACACCAACAAATATTTTAACTCAAAATAAAAAATTATTTAAATCCAGGGCTTACAAAATAGCAAATCTGCAACAAATGTCATTTTCGTGACGTCACAAAAATGACCGCCACGAAAATGACAAATCGTCAATAATTCGTTCTGTACTGAAAAACATGCTTTCACTAAGCCGATATCGTCACATTTTCTTCTTCTGGTCGTCATTTTATATTAAAATAAAACTTTGTTCTAAATTTTATAATAATATTTTTTTATTTTTTATGCATCTCGAAAATGACAAGCAATAAAAATACGCACAACATGTAAACAGTAAAAATAATGTTAACTCTTACCTGTTTTTAATTTTCTTGAGATTTATTTTCCCCACATATCGTCAATGTTGATTTCTGATCTTAAACTTTAAAAAAAGTGAATGGTGGCACCATCCCTTGATGATATATGAAGTTATTTTCACGTGTCACGAAAATGACGTCAAGACTTGCATACAAGCATTTTAATTACTCATGCATGAAAATTAACGTAATTAAAAAGAAAAAAAAAATTCCTTTGAAAACAAATAGTTTTTTTTACAAGAATTAACAATTATTATAATTATCATTTTATTTTTTTTTAGTAAAAAACATACTTTGTATGTAAACATTTGGTCTTGGAGACAGTCACGAAAATGACGATTTTAAGGTTTAAAATTTTCTAAAAAATACTGAAATAGCTATAAACTCACATTTTATGATTTGATGCTTTTTTAAAAAGGTACTTCTAAAGAATAATAATGAAATTTTACAATTTATTTGCTTAAAATTAATAATAAAGACCTGAAACACTAAAATGCACATTTATGTGATATTCAGCCATATATCTTATTTATATATATACTGAGACAGGAAATAGATTTATTTTTCTAATTTTAACTAAGCAATAAGAAAATAAGAAAAAAAAAATCTTTTTTCCAACATTGTTGATCAAACAAAAAAAAAAAAAAAAAAAAAAGAAAGAAAGAAACATCATTACGATCTACCGAAAATGACTCAATTGGCGCCAATAAAAAAAAAACAGATGTCTACCACCTGCTCCACTTTCGTAGAGTGAAAAAGAAACAAATCCATAATTATAAAACATTTCGATTACACATATATTGAAATATGTTTAATAAACTAAATATATTCCTTTTTCTTTACCTTTTTATGAAAAAAAAAAACAAAATATATATATAATAATTGCATTAATTAAAAACTATTAACCCTTTATATTTCACATTAGAAATCAAATAACCATAATAAATAAATATATATATAAAATATTTCACATGATTCGATAATCAACTAAATTTCAACTAAATTTAATACACTCTTCTTAAACTTGCTGATATTCCTTAACGATTAAAATTCTAATCGAAGAAAAAAATATATAGTACTTACAGTACCTTAGTGCGAAGGTAAAAGAAATAATGGAAAGAACGATTATACTTGAAAACTATAGATGCAGTCATTCATACATGTCACTGTCCTGAAACACTCAGTTTAAGAGTTCTCACAAGAATAAATTTCGTGCAGATGTACGGACGTATGAATCTATGCAAAAAAAAAACACTTTAAAATCGGTGATGGTGTGTGCCTACTGCACCCTGTATACACAAAAATTTTTTTCTTCGTTGTTTTCACTATATTCAAAAATCGCTGGATCACTCAAAAATCGTAAGAAGCACTTAAAAATTGTAGAACAAGAACACTTTCTAGAATACGTAGCACCACTTCTACACAAAATACTGTCGCTCCAGCATTATACGTTAGGAATACTAGAGACTTTAAGGATTTAAAAATAGCAGGTAAACTTTCGCTAGCACGTAAACTGTTGAACACTAAAGAATTTAAGAACATGCACCAATTCCGTCATCTTATTCTGTAAACTTTCGCTAGCACGTAGGTGCTCTACATATACACAAAATACTGTTGATACAGTATTATTTATTCACGCTAGGATCTATGTAGCCCGCCGAACGCTGTAGCATTTACAGCCTTAAAAACTGCACGTAATACTTCTATCATCTTATTTCGATGTCCAGATGACCATCGGCTATTGTGGCCGTTCCGCTGTGACACCACAATTATTTTTTCGTCTCTCTTCACCATCCTTTGTTCTGACACCAATGTAATTTAGCACATCTTGGACGTGAAATTCTGAGTGAGTGGTGAGAAACACAAATGATAATAAAGTCATAATTAGTCCCAAGTATTTATTAAAATTTCTATAATGGGACGCATCACAGATGAATTACATAATTAATGAAAATCGATGATATATATACAATGAATATATATTACAGTTCAAGTTTACATTTTGTTTATAACTACTATACTCGCTGACACCAGCACACATCCTAGTGCTACCTTCACCCCCGACTCCGTCTCTAGCCATCTCCCTCTCGTTCCGAGAGTTGGGTTGTCATTCTTATTCGTGGCGGCGCAGGTTTGCCAGATTTGGCGCACCTTACAGGGTTCTTGTTTGTTTATCTTACTGACACACGCACTCACAGCAAAATTTCAGATTAAAAGATCAAATCATTCTCTTCCCTCCTCCCCCTTCCCTCCTATTACCAGATTAAATTGAACGAGTGCATAACTCTGTTGAAACTCATCAATAAAATACAAAGGAATGTTTCAATTAATATTTCAAGTAAATGAAAAATCAAATTCAGTTGAGTGGTTTAAAGGGAATTGTATAAATACTGAAAAAAGAAAATAAAGAAAATAAAATATAAAGAAATATGTAAATAAATAAATAGATAATATGGAGCCTAAAAAGTTTTAGGTTGATTACTTTAGAAATCGACCTATTGCAATCACTTCGTTCATCTATCTATCTATCTATCTGTAATGAAAATTTTGTCATCACGATAACTCCCGAAATAGTACTCCAAATCGAACCAAATTTGGACAGTGAACTGATCTTATAAATATCTTGGATGTGTTCTTTAACCAAGTTGCTCCGACGTTTTGTTTTTCAGGTGGCAGCCACTTGAAAATTTAAAACCAGCATTATAAAAGCATATTTAAAGCTAGCTTTGCTTGAATTTGGATGTAAATACAGGCCACATAAGGGTCTCAATGAAGTTTATTAATGAAGTTTATCCGCTGTTTTTAATAAAGTGGCATATATTTTAAGTTAAGCAGGGCCACTTGAAATCAGGCTACCCCTTGAAAATTTAAAATCACCATAAGTTCTGAAATAATACTCCAAATTCAACCAAATTTGGACAGTGTGTTAACTTATCTTATAAATATCTTAGATGAATTTGTCAACCAAGTTGCTCCGCCATTTTGTTTTCAAGTGGAGACCACTTGAAAGTTTCATATTCAAATTATAAAAAGTGTATTCCGAATTCTTTTGAATTTTACATAGATTATACAAGTGTCTCAAAGACCTATATTAATGAACTTTATCAGCCATTTTTAATAAAGTGGTGGATATCTTAAGTTAAGCGGGGCCACTTGAAATCAGGCTACCACTTGTAAATTTAAAAATCACAATAACGTCTGAAATAATGCTCCGAATAGAACCAAATTTGGACAGTGTCTTAACTTATTTTATAAATACCTTAGATGAATTTGTTAACCAAGTTGCTCCGCATTTTGTTTACAAGTGGAGACCACTTGAAAATTTCAAATTCAAATTGTAAAAAGCATATTCCGAATTTTTTTGTATTTTGATGTACACATAGATTATACAAGTGTCTCAAAGAACTTTATCAATGAAGTTTATCCGCCATTTTTAATAAAGTAGCATATATTTTAAGTTAAGCGGGGCCACTTGAAATCAGGCTACCACTTGAAAATTTAAATTCACTATAACTTCCGAAATAATACTCCAAATCAAACCAAATCTGGACAGTGTCTTCAAAGTGTCTTCAAATTTCAAATTCAAATATAAAAAGCGTATTCCGATATTTCTTTTAATTTTGATGTATACATAGATTGTACAAGTGTCTCAAAGAACTTTATTAATGAACTTTATTCGCCATTTTTAATAAAGTGGCGGATATCTTAAGTTAAGCGTGACCACTTGAAATCAGGCTACAACTTGAAAATTTAAAACCATGATAACTTTTGAAATAGTACTTAAAATGGAATGAAATTTGAACAGTGTCTTAAATTATCTTATAAATATCTTAGATGAGTTTGTTAACCAAGTTGCTCCGCCATTTTGTTTTCAAGTGGAGACCACTTGAAAACTTCAAATTTAAATTGTAAAAAGCGTATTCAGGATTTGTTTGAATTTTCATGTAAATATAGACTACATAAGGATCTCAATGAAGATTATTAATGAACTATATATGCCATTTTTAATAAAGTGGCAGATATCTTAAGTGAAGCGGGGTCACTTGAAATCAGGTTACCATTTAAAAATTTAAAATCACAATAACTTCTGAAATAATGCTCCAAATCGAACCAAATTTGGACAGTGTGTTAACTTATGTTATAAATATCTTGGATGAGTTTCTTAACCAAGTTGCTCCAACATTTTATTTTCAAGTGGAGACCACTTGAAAATTTCAAATTCAAATTGTAAAAAGCGTATTCCGAATTTATTTGAATTTTGATGTACACATAGACCATATAAGTGTCTCAATCAACTTTATTAATAAACTTTATCTGTCATTTTTAATAAAGTGTGGATGTTATAAACTAAACGAGACAACTTGAAATTAGGCTACCACTTGAAAATTTATAAACAGGAAAACTTTTTAAATCCTAATTCAATTCGAACCAAAGTTGGATAGTAATCTTATCATATAACTATCTTGGATAAGGGGCAACTTGTTCCAACTTCTTGTTTCCAAATTGCGGCCACTTGAAATCACGCTGCCACTTGTAAATGTACTATCAAGATAACTTTTAAAATACTAAATTGATTCAAAGAAAAGTTAGATAGTGAATTTATGGTTAAAATATCTTGGATACGTTCGCTTGATAACTTGATCAGTAATTTTATTTCCAAGTGGCAGCCACTTGAAAATTTGTCATTATGATAACTTTTGTAATACTAATTCAATACGCATTAATTTTGGGTTGTGGCTTTACCATTCATATATCACAGATAAGTTCGCTGGGGATCTCATTCTGCTTTTTTTTTTCCCAAGTGGTAGCCCCTTGAAATCACGGTGCCACTTGTAAATTTCTTATCACGATAATTTTTGAAACACTGATTTAATTTGAACTAAATTTGGACACTGAACTTATCATACAAATATCTTGTATGATTTCGCTAGACAAGTTGCTTCGCCAATTTGTTTCTAAGATGCTGTCAATTAGACTGCCTCTTGAAAATTTCTCGTAACAATAACTTTTGAAACACTGCACTGATTCAAACCAAAGTTTGACAGTGAACTTATGTTATCTTGGACGAGTTTACCCTGCAACTTGCTCTATTATATTGTTGCAGCCACTTGAAAATTTGTTATTACGGTAACTTTTGAAATAATTAATCAATTGAAACCAAAGTTGAAAAATGGATTTGTCATTTAAATATCACGAAGTCCATTAATAATTTGTATTAATGTTTTCAAACAACATGCTACTTGATAAGGAGAAAGAAACCAACCTACCCTTCCGAATGAGTCAGAAGGACTTTTTTTTTTTTTTTTTTTTTCCTTTAGTAACAGTGATCTTGTTATTATAAAATTTTGTTATATTCACCTTCTTTTTTTCTATTTTCTAGAAGAATACTGGTTGAATTGTTCTTTAATTTCAGACAAGCCAAGAACGTTCTAGGACTCACATGAGTATAGTCATGAGTGTAGTATTATTTTACTTACTAGTTGCAAAACCCGTATACCTGTTTGTAACAATGTTTTTACTTTCCAGACATACGTATGTAAGGAAAGTATTGTAATCATGGTAAAAATCTGACTTTGAGATTTTGGTGTTTTTATACGATTTAAGGTCCCTTGAGTTCATTTCTGCTATTTTTACGGTGATGCCTGCGTATGTATATGTACGTGAGTGAAAACGGTAGACCCTAAATACTTTCTTCTAATGAGCTGAAAGTTGGTATGTGCGTTATAGGTCACTATAGCATGAACCTCATTGATTTTTATGAATCTAGCACTTATAATTTTTTTTTTCTTTTTAAAGGAATACAAAGAATAATTCTTGATCATTATGGTTCATATTTTTTAAAGTGCCTACGGGCCGAAATTTTTTAAAGTGTGATAGCGTCTAAATGCGTTATTTGATTGAGCTGAAAATTTATAAACATGTTATAGGTCAGTATTGTACGAACTATATAGATTTTGGTGATCTAGCACTTATAGTTTTTTTTTTTTTTTTTTTTACAGGGACATAACGAAAAAATTCTTTATCTTTATGGCCTATGAACGGAACGCAAATTATTTAAAATGCGATAGAGTCTAGCTGAAAATTCATAGACATGTTATAGATCACTGTCCCACGAATTGTTTGAATTTTGGAACATCTAGCACTTATATTTACAGGGACACAACGAAAAGTTCCTTATCATTATGACTTATGTGCTCAAATTATTTAAAAAGCGATAGCGTCTAAAGGCCTCATCCGATTGATCTCATAATTTATATACATATTATAGGTCACCAACGCACGAACTGTGGTAATTATAGGTCTTATAGATTTTTACAGAGACACAGCAAAAAATTCTTTATCATTAAGATCTATAGGCTCAAATTGTTTGAAGGGCAATACCGTTACATTAAACAACATTTTACATCGAGAAAAATATTCAAACATCCCATTATAACTTTTCTATTATTTATTTAACGATTTCTCTTATTCTTCGACCACATTTCATGAAACCATGGAAGCATCTGCGCAAGTGCTAACTCAACGAGTCCAATGCTAAAATAGGGGTGACAGTCATCTGACTCAGAGAAAATGAGCAATAACACAGAGTGCGGAATTGCTGGATGTTTTCCAAATTTCAAACTGTCGGTCAAGCTGGCATCCCTCCAACATTTTGGACGCGTGCTCACTGCTAGTTTTAGGATATGTGGCTGCACTGTACTTTAATTTATTTATACATCCGTTTATTACTTAATGTTGGAAATGTCGAGTAAAATCACTCTAGATTTTTTTTTTCTTTTATCGTCCCGTATAATCCTAGCACCACGGTTAA
This sequence comes from Salticus scenicus, assembly GCA_963930645.1. Lineage (NCBI taxonomy): Eukaryota > Metazoa > Arthropoda > Arachnida > Araneae > Salticidae > Salticus > Salticus scenicus. The sequence continues at coordinate 62,137,200 of OZ005653.1, read as the reverse complement.
TGAAGATTTTATGTTTATAATAGAGACTGTTAAGTGTGAGAATCTTCTCATTCTGAAAATTCAGGAATTCTTCCCAAATTCAGATGAAGCGTTGAACCATCTCCTCCATTGTGATAGCATGTCTCCGGACCACTCTTAGGGGGTGAGTCCCAGACCGCTGCCAATTGCCTATAGCGTAACACTAGTACAACGTTAAACCCACTGAGCTCAATTCATTTCAAACCCCAAATTCGATATGTTTTACGTTTCTTAACAATACATATTTTGTTTTCTTGGCGGCACAGATTTTCCTCTATATCATTTTATTTAATACCTCTAAACAAATATTAATATTTACTACTCCCAAAATATTTTTGAGTTCTGAACCACTTTTTTAATTTTTCTTATAAAAATCACTAACAGGCTTTGCCCGCTTCGCTGGCCACTATATTTATAGAAAACTCTTTTTTATATCTCTTTATAAACAAACAATTAAATAAAAAAAAAATTTGAAAATGCTGAAAAGCTCGCTTCAGGTGCCCGCTGCCTTCGGCAACGACTTACTCATTCTCACAATTCCGGGTGCCTGTCCCTATTGCCTGTGATAATGGCTTACCAGTGAGCTTTCATTTGGTGCATATTAGATGACAGCTTCGAAACTGATAGTATCGAAAAAATTGACGTATCCCTTTTATATTTGAACCCCAGTTACTTATGAACAACACTATACGTGGTGTACATAATATTTGCTTTCATGTTATTTCCTATATTCATTTTATTTATTCGATTAACGGTAAAATGACAGCAATTTCATTCCAAATACACTACTACAATATACTATGATCGGGTACGACTATAGCATGAGACAATTGAATTTTTGTGGTTACATGTACTTCATGGTTAGTTAATAGTAGTTAGTATATAGAAAAATAAATATGTAAATTTTATCATGGTACTGCCTTAATATAGCTCCCCTTGGTGACTTTTGAATTTTTGTCACCTTTTTAAACAAAAATACATAATTTATGTAATTATTGTTTCTGTTTCTTTTCTTTCTTTCTTTTTTTCTTAAATATTTTATAAATTTTTGAAATTTTTGATGCGCTACTTGGCATAAAATGGCTGTCGCGAAAGTGGAGTCCTTGGCGAAAAATGTCCAATCTACTTCAGCATCAAAATAAAAAAAAATATCCAGGATTATGAATATGTAAAGCTCTTTAATATAATGCTGAATTAGCTTTCATGCCAAGCACGATTCATCCGTGCCAAAAACGTACTATTTAAACAAGAAAAAAAAAAAAGAAAAAAGAAAAAAAAGAAAGAAAAAAGAAAAGAAAAGAAAATCTAAAATTGAGCTATATTAAAAAAGGTTATGGAGCAAAATTCATAAGAAACATGCTAAATTATTATTATTATTATTTTATTTTAAAGTTATAAAAACGTCCTTTTTTCATATGAATGAGCAAATTTAATATAAAATAATTTTTTATTTTTCGCGTGAAAGCATATTTCATTTTATGTTAAAATGAATTAGCTCGTGAAATTTTTGGTAACAATTAAAAATTTAAATATCTAATTTTAAACCGACGCAAGCGAAGTGATGACGTCACTGCCAGAATTCGTATTTACTTTTTAAATAATTTAATAATTTTAATTTTTCTTAGAAAAACGGAAGTTAATTTCATGTTTTCTAATAAGTAGTTTATACAATAAATCGTACAGCCTACATTGGGCAGATTTCGAGAACAGTGAAATATACTACATACATATTTATGCAAATCTTGCTCGCTTAATAGTATAAGACTTAGAAAGATAGCTCCCTTAAAAAATGTGCATTTTCCCTTTGCATATGTTGCTACTCTGATAAATAAATGTATTTTAGTGAAATCAGAGTACTGATCTAGAATGCAAGAAAAAAGAAATTTCGACAAGTCTGTCATCTGCTTCAAAATTCAGAAGCGAGTAGGGCAAAATGTTGTGCACAAACAAGAATAGGTTGATGCGCAGCTTTTTGACGTGCTCGATTCGAAACTTATTTCTCCGCGAAAAACGCTGCTTTTCAGTGCGTTTCAGTAGGAATTTATTACTCCTTATTAGGGTTTTCACTAAAGGAAATTTGGATGGCACTATTTTTTATATAACTAGCAAACGCGTGAGAAATTTTCGCACTTTATTTCTTTCCTGTTTTACTTTTAAAAAATGAAACTCATAAATATTATACCAGTTTCACCACCCAGTTAAAATTTTAATTTACCAGAAGCTAAATTATTTTTAGAACCAAATTAATATTGTGCAATAGTGAAACCAAAATCATTCAAAGAAAGGTTTCAAAATAAAATTCATGGTACACTACCCAGTTTTCATGCTTTCACAAGCAGTACAGTTTAGTATCGGACTTCCACGTGCTTCCACGGCAGCTTTTAAATTTTTTTTTGCCATATTGGCGATGACCTTTTTATTAATCTTGGTATAATTTTTTGTTAAAAAAGAAGTTCCTATTTTGATTATTATTATTATTATTATTATAAATATTTTTTTTTTTTTTTTTATTTTTTATGATTCTGTTTTTTTAGTCAGTTTATGACACTAATTCATATTGATATTCCTTAAAGTGTTGCTAGGTTTAAAATGACGCTTGCAAAGATTATAAAGATGCAACCATAGAATAATAATAGAGGAAGAAAGAGCACGTTAGTACTCTAATGCTTACAAACCACTTCTAGTGAATTGCCAGCAAAAGCTATTTTTGCTACTCAAAACCTTAAAGTAGGGCACCCATGCTCGGCGCATTTATTGCTATTTGTTGTGGTTGCTGCCTCGCTGACTGATTGACAGAGAGACGAGACGATTCAAAAATCTCGCCAACAAGTCGCCAACCAATCAGATTGAAGCATAGTTACAACCCTATACCCGGCATTCCTGGATTTTACAAACCGAAACCAAAACATGTACGCTCCTTCTTCCTCTATTATTATTCTATGGATGCAACTTATAAAAATTCATTTTTCCATAAAATAATGTCATCAGACAAATTTCGTCATTTTATTTTTTATTAGTTTATTGAGCTGAGTTCACGTGCCTAATATTGTTCATTTTAAATATTATTTTTTATCCTCGCGTATTTTATTAATGGACAATATTCCTGTGACGTCACCGTAGGTAAAATCGCCGAACACGTGGCCGATATTTTGTAAACAAATTAGATTCAAGATGCCATTTTATTGTTACGCATAACATTTTCCTAAATATTTCTGCAGTGAAACTTAATAATAATGTTCAAACAAGAACAAAAGAGAAATGTAAACAACTGAATCGAATGATAAAGTTAAGACTATTCCATATCGTAAAATTGCAGAACATTTTATGTATACACACACACATACACATATATAATGAATAAAAGATTAATAAGAACATTTTATACACACACACACATATATAGACATCAAAGCTTAAATAATTAAAATTTCAATTACTTTAATAAAGGAATTTACTAAATGGAACATCCATTTAAATATGTTAACATCGCCACAGTTCACACGGCAACTTTTAATATTACATATGTTGATTAATATTAAAGTATATTACTAAAACTGGATTAAAAACAAAACAAAGTTATCACTATATCACTCTCACTTCAATTTCATATAATCTGGGTAACTCTTAGAAATAATATTGCAAGATAAAAATTTGCAAGCCACAATGCTTTGTTATGGTAGAGTTGAGGATTGTTTCCCTACCCAGCTGATATTCTTGTAGCCTCGAACCCAAAGTGGGAATATGGTCCATTACACCACTATCGTATCGTTTCGAAAAAAATTGATTGTAACTGGTCAACGTTAAAGAACTATTATATGGGTAATTTTAGACATAGCTAATGGCTGCTAACCGTTGATTTACATTAAGAAAATTTCCATATAAAAGTTATGATATCCAAATTTTCTTTATGAAGTTGAGATTGAGGTTGAGTGGGTTTTACGTCGCACTAGTGCTACATTATGGACAATTTTCAATGGTCTGGGTCTCTACCGTAAACTTGGTCCGGTGACATGCCATCACAAATCTGATTCTCCAAGGAGAGGATTTCCCTTTATGAGAATTCCGCTCTTTATATTCCAGCTCAGTGAACCAGACTAAATATGTTGTCTCGGTGCCAACACATCTTATGGGAAAATGAGATAAACACAGTTTATATCTACAGCCTATTTCTTTCTGTCATGTGCAATTAAATTTCTATCACATTGTAAATGACTTAAATAGAAGCTGGAATTAGTACAAGATACCAGAAAGCGAGTTAATTAAAAGTTATACCTGTTGTAAACTGTAGTCCAAATCTTGAAGACGACCAGGGCCCCTGTCTATGAACATGAGATATAGTTACATCATTTAAAGCAATTATTTGAACCAGTCTGTTACTTTGTTGGCAAATAGTATAAGTTTCATTCCTTCTATTGATGGCAATTTCGACGTATGATACAGAACAATCCTGTTGAGAATAAATAATAATAATAATAATAATAAATATGAACTTCTGTCAGCTTCAAATTAAAACCAAAGTATTTTACATTAATTAAACATATAAAAATTATGAACTATTATTTAATTTAAAATAAGATTTTTTTTTATGTACGAGGATCAATCAAAAATGAACCAGAATTTCTTTCGTATTGCCGATGACAGCATGCGTTGGAGAGGCATGTGCCGTTGCGCGTGGTCGGTGGTGATGTTACATGATTATCTACACTGTAATAAGTTCCTTTCTTGCCGCGCTTTAGTTGGAGTCACAATGAGTGAGCAAGAGGTTCACCCTCATGTTGCACAGCATATTATTGTGCTGGAGTGAAGGTTACAAACATTCCAAGAGATCAGGGGTCGTGTGACCAGACGGAACGGAGCCATGGAGAGCCGTCTGAGCGAGAGTTGCTTTGTGTGAAAGAATTTTATATTTTCTAAGGAAGCGGTAACATCACTAGTTTCCAATTTCACGCATGGCTTTTGTTCGTTACCGACATTTCTCTGAGTTTCGGGTAGACGAAGATTGGACGAAAATGATGTCACGGCCAGAGTGATATCACGATCAACGAATCAGTGCTTCGTGTGGGGTATTCCCCCCCCCCCTCCAAAGTTGTGCTCGGAAGAAGGGGACACTCAAAAAGAGCAGAGAGACTTGGTGCTTAAAAGCTGTAGCATGTTTTTGAAGGATGCTCAGAGACGAGCATTTTGTAATGATTTTTTAATTTCTTTGTATTACAACCTTTTTTTTTAATAAGTTTGAATAAAAGTAGCAAAAATCACCACAGCTTTAACTAAATATATAAATTGGTGGCATGTCGGCGGAATGTTGTTTTAATATCTGTCTTCTATGTGTTTGTGGTGAAAAAGTAAAACAGAACGTTTTGCTGTGAGCCAGGTGACAACTGAAATTCCTGAGCCTTACTGGAGATTATTGATGCCTGTGACAATAGCGTGGCAAGGAGAAAGGAGGGGAAGTGCTTCTTTCCTGTGCTGCTGAATTCCCTGGAGAAGTCATTCAAGGTGGTTTCAGGTATGTTTTCTTCCATTGTCAGATATGTAAACTGTCAGAGATTGAGTTAGTGGGTTGATAGTTTTTATTTTTTCTGTTTGTAACAATGCATTTAGTTACGAAGTTTTAGGAGTAAGAATTTAGTTTTTATGTGTAAAATTTTAGTCACGGATATCTCGGATTCAAGTTAATAGTTAAGGCGGTTGAAAAGTTTAGTTTCATGACTTAACAGTGCGTTGACTTGAGAGATAAATTTATTGTTAAAGTTCTGTTTATTGTAACGGTGAGCTTGGTAACTTTAAATTGTTGTTTAAAAGTTTGATAAGATTATAATTCTAAATTCTTTTTAAAAGTAACGTAAGGAGTGGGTATACTGTAACTGTTTATATAGGAGTATACTGGAAATTAGTTGATTTTCCTACTGGTAAAAATTCTAGAAATTTTTTTTTCTCTAGTTGTTTATTTTAACTAAATATAGGTACTGTTTATTGTATCTGGGTAAATATTGTAGTTGATGTTTAGAGAAAAGGTGTTTAAAGAATTTCATAGGTGATAATCAAAGTGTTACTTTTGTGTATATTTTCATGGTATTTGATTTGTTTATTGTTTTTATTACATGTGCATTTTTTTTCAGTAATTAGTGAAATTGTATTTTGTAATTATGGCATTTCTCATTAAATATACGAAAAATGTATTGTTAGAGTTAGCGGATGAATTTGGTGTTTCGGGCAACAGATAAAAGCAAAAAACTGGAAATCAGGGAAGCCATTGAAAAGGCGGCTAATTATGATGAAGGTGTTGCGAAGGTGCTAATAGAAGGGATTTTGGAAGAAAAAGAAGGGGAATTACGAAAAGAAAAAGAAGAGCGTGAATGGTCGTTGCAAAAAGAAGAGGCCGAACGAAATTTTGAACTTGAGAAACTCAGAATCCAGAGCGCTGCAGAAACTAGTAGCATAGAGTCGGGAAGTTTAGTTCAAGAGACGGTTTTGAAGAAAATTAATTTAAAGGACATAGCTCCGAAATTTGACCCAAAACAAATGGATATTTCTCTTTTTTTCACGATAGTTGAAAGATTAGCACGTAAAGAAAATGTTAGCGAACAGGACTGGATGTCGCAACTTATCCCTTTATTGCCGAGCGACGTCGTACAAATAATTCAGAAATTAGACGAGTCAGAGGCTGATAACTTTCAACATGTAAAAAAAGTGTTGATGAATAGGTTCAGGTTGAGTGCGCGTGCGCTAAGAACGAAATTTGAATCGCACAACAAAAAAAGTGAAGAATTATGGATTGATTTAGTTCACGATTTGCGAGGGTACCTAGATAACTGGCTTGAGACTTTAGAAATTAAAGATTTAGAGTCATTAAAGGAATTGATGCTCACGGAGCAGTTAAAGAAAAGGGTACCATGCGAAATCAAACAACATTTTGTAGATGTGTGGGAAGAAATCAACAAAGCCTCGGATTTGGCGGAGAAGTGCGATAAGTATGACGTGGTTAGAACGGAGAATGGGAAAAGAGAATATAAGCTTTTTCAGCGTTTTACGAAGGGTAGAAATTCCTTTGGGAAGAATGGTCAGAAATTCGGGTCAGGTAAACATAATAGCGGGAGTAATCCGAAAGTTGAGTCAGCTAAGGGTGACAAAAAAGACTCAGGAAAATTAAAAGGGGATAAAACCGAATCTAAAGATCGTGATTTTGATAGAAATAGTAAAATTGTGTGCTATCTGTGCTCGGAAAGGGGCGATATTCGACCTAACTGCCCACAAACCCCTAATCGCAGAACAAATCCGATCAATAACTTAAGTGCGAGCGAAATTTTAGGTGTTGGTTTTGAGCCTTATATAGGTAAATTAGAAATAAATGGACAAGAGCGCGAATTCTTGAGAGATAGTGGCTCAAATATTGACGTGTGCAAAAGGAATATGATTTCTGTTGAGGATTTACTGCCGGAACAGGTATGGATTAAGCAACCGTTTGACGAAACGTGTAGGTGTTTACCTTTGGCGAAAATCGTTTTAAAAGGGGAATTCGGAGAGGTCATTACTAAAGCGGCTGTAAAACCGGCTAATTTGAGTCAGGGAATATATCTTCTAGGCAATAAAACCGCAGAGTTAATTGAGTGAAATAAAAAAATTGTTTATCCAATTAATGCGATAACGCGAAGTCAGAAACGTGAGCAAGAAAGGATTAAGAGTGCGCAGTCCGAAATAAATAATGAAAAGTCAACTCAGGAAAAAATTCAGAATTTTGAGGAGGAACCGGGTTTAATAAGCGAGTCGTTAGAGGAGACTAGTGCAGAAAGGTTGTTTTTCCTGTGTTAAAAGAAACAGACGGGTGTTCATTAATCGGGGTTTCAGCTGAAGAGTTTCAAAAAGAGCAAATCGCGTGTGACACGTTGAAAAATTGTTGGGAAAAAGCTAGGAATGAAGCGGGAAAGGAATTTAAGATAGAAAATGTGCGGTTAATTCGAATATCGGATTCTAAGCGTAACCGAAACCGGATGCAGTTGTGCGTGCCAAAGAAATTTAGGGCAGCGATTCTAAACCTGTGTCATGATTCTGTGTCAGGGCATTTAGGCTCGTGTAAAACTAAGCAAAGGGTGCTGACTAATTTCTTTTGGCCAAATTGCTATCAGGAAATCGAAGAGTATGTCAAAACTTGTGAAATTTGTCAAAAAGTAGGACAGAAAGGGGATAACAAAAAAGCTCCATTGAGATTAGTACCGATTATTTCTGAACCGTTCAGACGTCTGTCGATTGATGCTATAGGTCCGCTTGTAACGAGCAACAAAAATAATCGTTTTGCGATAAAGGCTGTTTGCGTAGCTTCAAAATTCCCGGATGCTATTCCTGTGGAAAACCTAACTTCGAGGTCAGTGATCAATGCATTGATGCAAATTTTCGCGAAGACCGTATTTCCTAGAGAGTTAGTCTGCGATCAAGGTTCTTATTTTACGAGTGACTTATCGACAGCGTTTTTTGAGAAGTATGATATCAAAATCAATCATTCTTCTGTCTGTCATCCGCAATCTAATCAGGTGGAAAGAATGCATTCCACTCTTAAGAGGATTCTCAAAGCGTTATGTCTCGAATCGAAAAGCGATTGGGAAGAAAATCTGCCTATGGCTCTTTTCGCGTTGAGGACGGTGCCGCATGAGAGCACGGGATTTTCTCCTTCAGAGCTTCTTTTTGGGAAGAATTTGAGGATGCCTCATACCATTGTTTACGAAAATTGGATGCAGGAAGAGGAAATGAATCAAAATGTAGTCGAGTATATTTTGAATTTAAATGAGCGCTTAAAAAGATGTCAAGATTTGGCAGGGGAGCGTATGACGGAATGTCAACAAAAAAGAAAATGGTGGTACGACCAAAATGCGGTGTCCCGAATATTTAAGGTGGGAGACTCGGTATTGGTTTTGGCTACCGCAAAACCACATAAAATGACAGTACAGTGGCTAGGTCCTGGTGTAGTTACGGGGGTAATAGCCGATACGAACTATACGGTAGATCTTCCGGGAAGGAGATGTAAGGACACGATTTTCCACGTGAATTTAATGAAACCTTATCGTAAACACCCAGAGTATGTCAACTTAATTTTGGAAGAGGGTGGCGAGGAAATTGAGGAGGATGCATCTATCCCGTATCCGATTTCGGACCCAAATCATTTCGACTTGACAGACTTAATTAAGGGGAGTAATTTGGGAAATAAGCTTTCGGAAGGGAATTTGGCAACTTTACAAAATGTCCTAGTAAAGCATAAAACGGTGTTTTCTAACGACCCTGGTACGACCCATAAGGTAGAGATGGATATCATTTTGGCAGATGATAAGCCGATTCGTGCAAAACCCTATCGCATGTCCCCGCGGCAGTTAGAAATTATGCGGAAGCAGATTTCCAGGCTGTTAGAGTTAGGGGTGATAGAGGTGGGTCAGTCCGATTACGCATCGCCTATGATTCGTGTAGAGAGTCCGGGGAAAGACCCTAGGCCGTGTGTAGATTATAAGGCCCTCAATGCCAAAACCCAAGTGCAATTTTTCCCGTTACCGAATATTGAGGAGGTTGTTGAGGAAGTGAGCACTGCAGAATATATTTCAGTAATGGATCTGATGAAGGGGTATTTCCAAATCCCGTTAACGAAACGTGCGCAAAGGTATGCGGCGTTTGTAACCCCTTTCGGTGAATTTATTCCAAAAAAAATTACGTTTGGCTTAGTGAATGCTCCATTTTATTTTTGTTAATTAATTAGTGAGGTGCTAGGCGATTTAGTGAGTTTTGTGAGACCATATGTGGATGATTTGGCAGTGTTTTCATCCAGTTGGGAGCTCCATATCCGGCATCTGGACATTGTGTTACAACGTTTGGAGGAGGCAAATCTAAAAGTGAAACCGGCAAAGTGTTTATTCGCCCAGGACCATGTAAAATTTTTAGGGCATGAAGTGGGGTCAGGGAAGAGGTCGCCGAGTGACGCGAAAATCCAAACTATCGAAGAATTTCCCATTGCAAAGACAAAGACGCATGTAAGGTCATTTTTAGGTCTGACCGGATTTTACCATAAATATATAAAGGATTATGCGACAAAAGATGCGCCTTTGACGGATTTGTTAAAAGGGAAAAATAAGAGGGAAAAAACTGAGTGGAGTCAGGAATGTGATCAGGCATTTAATGTACTAAAATTAGATCTAACTAAGAGACCGGTACTCTATGCTGCGGATTTTTCAAAAGAATTCATTGTTCAGACTAATGCAAGTCTTGTAGGGGCGGGTGTGGTCCTAGCTCAAAATTTCGGGAATAACGAGGAGCATCCAATAGTTTATCTGAGCAAAAAATTCTCTAAGGCGGAGAGTAATTATAGTACCATTGAACGCGAATTAGCGGCAGTCATTTTTGGGGTGAAAAAACTAAATCATTATTTAGATGGGCAAAAATGCGTTCTTCAAACCGATCATAACCCTTTAGTTTATCTTAAAAAAATGATGGGCACAAATTCACGTTGGACGAGATGGGTCTTATGTTTACAACAATACAACTTCACAGTCGAGCATAAGAGCGGAAAAAAGCATTTGAATGCAGACGCGTTAAGTCGCATGCATGAAGAATAGAAGGAAAAAAAAAGCCTTGGTTTTAGGTACTGTTTTTGGACTGTTTGTAAATATTTATTCATTTTTTTTCTTTCATTTGTATTCCAAAAAAAAAAAAGTTTGAATGTATTTATTATGAATTATTTTTCTTTCTTTTTCATGAAATTTTATTATGTAATTGGGAAATTTCAGTGTTTGACTTTTAAAATTTTGTTACGTGTAGAACCTTTGATTCTCATCACGAAATTGCATGTGAATGTTTAATTTTTTTTTATATACAATGTGAAATGAGACCTTGGGATCTAGGAATTATGCAAGGTGTAAGACTAGAAAATTTATTTTTAAGATTATTTTTAGTTCTATAAAAGTTCAGGGGGTTGTTTCGAAAAAAAATTTTTTGGGGGGGGGGCTAGCTCAACTCTCTGATGTTGCATGTTTGATAATGGGAGGAGGCACCTGTGTCTTCTGGAGCCCATTTTACATCCTGAAGGCCGTAAAATGGTCTTTTAGGAGGGAGGAAGCTGTGCTGAAGTGAAGGTTACAAACATTCCAAGAGGTCTAGAATTATAAATCTAGCGGGACAAAACCTTAAAAGTCAGCTCTCAAAATAATAATTTTTGGCCTTTCAAAAACAAAGTAGAGACCCTACACAAATTATATCCAAAATATAATAACAATAAGTGCTTGCCTTCCTTTGCGAATCTTTCGATGAAAACAAGTTCCCACCAGTTTTTCATGAAGGCCGTCGTCAGTCATATCCATGCGCTTTATTTGATATATGGGATCCCGATATATTTTTTGAGCATGGATTTGGATATTTTGCATCAAGGTAAATAGTTTATACTTTCATACGTTATTAAACTTTTTTTTCCATATTTATTTTATAACATTAGATCAAATTTGCGTAAAAAATTGTTTGAAATTTAGCCAAAGTTTTGATATCCTTAAGTTGCCAAAACTTTTGTACAGTCAGCAGAAAAAAAAAAAAAAAAAAAAAAAAAAGCTACCCCTCCAACTAATTTCGATCCAAATCGTCCTATAAATATGCGTCTGGTGTCATAACGTCTACTTTATAATGATATAGTTAGATTTTTTTAAGGGGTCATCTACATATTGAAACAGGCATCAACTTCATCTTTTTCAATGGCAACCCCTATTTTTGACCTCATATTCAAATTTCTGAGATCAAGACGGTTCGGAAAAAGTCCTATTTATAGACATTAACTCAATTCTTCAATGAGTTACAAGCAAAAATGTGCTAGGGGTCAGTCTATACATTTAGAAAAAATAAATTATGATCTACCACAAAATGAACATTATTCATTAAGATTCATACCGGAAAAAAAGTACAGAAGGATCTGTTATAAAATAAAACGAACTTAATTTTCAAAATGTATTGCGTTTGCTTCTAAACTTATCTGAATAATTACAGCTTACTCTCGTATAACGTGCTAGACAAAACAAGACCAATAAATAGAGTCTAGTACTCATACAGCGCGAAAAACAGTCCCATATAACGTGCAAGACATCTAAGGTATAAATGACTTGTATATATATATATATATATATATATATATAAAACTATTGACATGAATTTATATATATGTATATATAAGTTTACAGATTAGAAAAACCAAAAGGAGAATTACTATTTGTTAGTACTATAAACTATTCCAGCATTTTCAAAATCAGGTTCGATGGGATTAGTTTTAATTTATTTTGAAAATGCCCGAATAATTTATAGTACTAACAATAGAAACCAAGCTATACTTTATGAATCTTTTGAAATTATAAAAATGAAATCCGAAATTTGTAATGATACATTATCCATTAACCCCCCCCCCCCTCTCAATTTGGCTTCGTTTCTTAAACTTAAAATAATTTAAGGTAACCCTGATATTATTTATTCTGGCAACCCTGCAGTGTGATAATTTGACGGGGCCGTGCCCTTAGCGGAAATCGATAAATCCGTGTCCTTAGCGTAAATGTTATCTCCCCTCGGTGGCGTGCTTTCAGCATACGTGCCTTTAGCGGAAATGTATAATAAATTTAAAAATAAATTAACAAATACAAAAAAATGAGATCTCCAATTTTCCTCTACACTTTATCCACATTTAGCACAGGCTATATTTTGCTTCAGAAGTAACCCGTCGCAAAAATAGGTATGCTTACTGTCGAATATTCGTTATTTGAGGGAATGGTGATTTGTAACCATATAAAGTTTAATGAATCACAGTACTCCATACGAAAACGACCATTATTGCCATTTTACGATTTTATTTAAGTTTTTGAGAAAATATAATTAAGCATTGCACCTTTTAAAACTAAAACAAAAATGAAAAATCATGAGGTATACATTGATTATTAACACTTTCCAACTGTACGTATTCGTTGTATCGTATAACATTCTACGTTCTTTGTCAATATTATCACACAATGGACAAACAGAAAGACAGACATATAGATTAACTGAATTCATAATCACTCTGAAACATTGTTGGAAAGTGTTAAAAATGCCTAACACAAACAGATATGCTGCTCTTAATTTCCTATTTGCACCCCTTAATGTAACGAAACATTTTTGCGTAGCCCTGTAAATCTGGAGGTTAAGCATATTATAGTTCATACAAAACATTTTCTTAGCATATGAACAATAAATGCGAAATTCTTTATGATTTTTTGATGAAGTTATTTAAAATGTCTCCCCTAAAGCGCAAGGCATTGGCATTTTTTGAATGTCCCTGTGAACAAACCAGTGTCATAGGTTCTATTAGAGCCATTTTAAGTAGGGAATAATCAATAATGAATTTGAATAACACATGTCATTAAAAAATAAATAAATAAATAAAAATAAAACTAGTATGCTGTGACCACCACAAGATTTTCTTCTATATTTTCCTATACAAATTCACTAAGTGCAAATAATCAATTTTTATCTTAAAGAAAACTAACACTAAATATCCAAAGAAAGACAGATTTATTGTTTATAAGTGACATCTTAAAAATGCATGTTTATAATAGTTATCTCACATATCAAGTATCGTACAGTTATATGCCATTGAAGTTGAGATATAACTTTCTCGCTATCGAGGAAATTTGTAGCATAGCAGAGCCACCTATTGGCCGATAAGCATCCAAATTGAATCAGCATATTGTCTCATAATGGCCTTCACATATATCACGTTTTGTTCGATTATAAGCAATAGAACCTGAGATATAGCCACCCCTTAAATTGAGTAAATCGCTGTATAGCAGAGCCACCTGTTGAGCGGTTGACACTAAACGTTTATAGACACTCATTTAGAATGGAGTGCATCAATAAATAAACTTATATGCAATTCTATGCAGTAGTTCCTGAGATATAGCTTTCCCTTAAATTGCAGAAATATCTGTATAGCAGCGCCACCTGTCAGTCCATAAGAATTCAAATTGAATCAGCATAATGTCTCACAATGGCCTTCTTTTATATTAAGTTTTGATTGATTATACACAATAGAACCTGAGATGTAGCTTCCCCTTAAATTGTGGAATTGCTGTATATCAGACATCAGAGCCACCTGTTGAGCGGTTCGCATTAAAAGTTGGCAGGCACTAATATAGCTCAAGGTGCATCTACACGTAAATTTTTATGCAATTCTAAGCAGTAGTTCCGGAGATACAGTAGCCACAAATTCCCCACCCCCACCCCCCGCCACACACACACACAAGTGCTAAGTTATTAAAATTTGGTTTGTAGAAATATCTCTCATTGAACGAAATGCTTTGGAATACTTTCGGCTATTCCTCTACATAAACCAATAACAAAATTTACTCCATTTTCCATAGAGAACACTCCATAATGAACATATATCAGTTCGAGAATAAACATACCTTTTTATTTCCGCTCAGGGCACGGCTTCTTCTATTCCTCCATCTTCCCTTTGACCCCATTCCGCTAAGGGCACGGTCGCTAAGGGCACGACACTAGTTTGACTCTGTTTTATTAAACAGTTTTATTTTTCTTGTAATGTACATGATTGTGATTCATTTAGATCATAGGTTCCCAACGTGGGCGATAACGCCCCCTTGTGGGCGTTTGAGGCTTTCAGGGGGGCGGTAAAAGTCCCAGAGAAAATTAGGGGGCGTTGGTATGACACGGAGGGGCGTTGGAAGATTAACTAAATATAGTCTAAAAAAGACTTAAAAATCACGCATATAATTCATTTTATCACGTGCGTGAAAATTCACATATTGCGTAATTCATCGACAGCATTTGGTTGCAAAAAATTTGAGCGAACGCCTCCATACATCACTGTAATATGTTATAACAGCAGTTAATAAAATCAGAAGCAACTCGTTGAATGACAGATTAGTTAGTCAGCTTTGCATTGCAAATGATGAAGATTTCAACCGATTGCTGCTTCACACAGAGGTGTGCTGGCTTTCAAAAGGTACGTGTTTGACTCGATTTTGCAATCTGTTTGAATCTGTGATGACTTCCTAGGAAACAAAGACACGGAATTGCGCGACAACCTCATCGCATCAAAGAACGTAAGTCCTTAGCAGACCTGTATAAATTGTTTAATGATGTCAATCTCCAACTTCAAGGCGACGACTTAAACTTGATTAAGACTAAAAATATCGCTGCTGCTTTCGTGTCCAAACTGCTATTATATAAAAGAAATATAGGCAGACGTGAATTCAATAACTTCCCATGTTTATCAGCAGTATCATTCAAGCACGACGACTTGCTTGTTTACTGTCAACACTTGGAAAACCTCTACAATGACTTCAAGGAACGTTTCCAGGTCATTTTAAACATGGGCATACCAGACTGGGTTTTGGATCATTTTTCCAATGTCAACACAGCAGGATCATCTCAGTTAGAAGAAGAACTAATAGAACTTACGACAAATGAAAAATTAAAAATTAAATTCAAGAATGGCTACCAAGAATTTTGGCTGCAGAAGTCGATTTCGCAACTGTATTCAGAATTATGGTCGATTGTTCAACGATTTCTGATAGCATTCCCATCTTCATATTTAGCAGAACGTGGATTTAGTGCTGTGGCAACATTGGTAACGGAAAAGAGAAATCGGCTCCATGTTACTGAACGCGGCGACTTACGACTGTTTTTAAGTAACATCGAGCCTGATATTAACAAGCTCCTTAAAATGCATCAAATTCAGTCTTCTCATTAGTTAAGTTAGAAATTCGATGTCTTTAAATTTTAATAAAAATACTTTTTAATATAATTAAGTATACGTTTTGATTGTTCTCTGAATCTGTCAATTTATTTATTTAGAAAGCAATAGTTTATTATAGATTACTTCGTATCATCAAAAGCCCTGCCTGTACTTATAACAGGTACGCTAAAACTTTTATTCCTCTTTTTTAAATAAAGAAGAAATTCAGTAGCGTTTCAATTCCAACGATATTCTATCTATTAGTAATTTTTTTTATTTAATTCTTGTTTTCACCATGCATTATGTACGCTCTTATTTCTCTGGAGTGGGAGGGGGATGGGGCGGTATTGAAATATTCACTAGAAAAGGGGGCACCAGTTCAAAAAAGGTTGGGAACCTATGATTTAGATGTTTTTAACTTATTTTAAGATGTATATAGAGTGTGTTTTATATAATTTATGTAATCAAGTATTAATTTATTTGTGAATTGTTTTTGTAGTATCCAAGAATGGCTTTAGATTGCACTAGCAAGTAAGCAGAATTATATATATACATACATTGCCGTCAGTGAAATATCGTCCTTCGTGTTATTGGACTTCACAGAAGTATCTCACGACCATCCTTAGGAATGCGTGTAGTAGTAGTGGGACGTTAAACTCAACCAAGTAACAAGAAGTATCTCACATACTGTATTTCGCCTCTTACCCAACGTGTTTTACATATTAAACACATAATTGTGGAATATTTTTTATGTTTTTATTTTATTTTATTGCCGAAACGTTAGTGGAGGCCCACTGTTGAGACTCAAAACGGTTTTGGGTTCCGTCTGTGTGTTTGTTTGCCTGTGTACTTGTCTGTCGCGCGATAGCGGCCGCAAAAATCCTGACTAGTAATTTGGTACACATGTTCATGAGCCTCACGGAATCAGCTGTATAGTTTTGGGTGTGCATTCCATTTGCAGTTCGTGTACAGGGACACGCCAAAGTTTTTCTCATCATTACGGCCCATGAGAAGAATTTGTATGTCGCGCGATAGCGGCTGCAAAAAACCCGCTATTGACTTGAAAGTTGGTACACATGTATATGATCCCCACGAAATTAGCTGTATAGTTTTGGGTGTGCATTCCATTTGTAGTTCGCGTACAGTGACACGCCAAAGTTTTTTTTTTTTTTATCATTACGGCCTAATGGGAAGAATTTGAATGCTGCGCGATAGTAGCCACAAAATTCACGCTATTGCTTTGCAATTTGGTATACATGTTCTTGAGCCCAATGGAATTAGCTGTATAGTTTTAGGTGTGTATTACATTTGTAGTTCGTGTACAGGGACACGCCAAAGTTTTTCTTATCATTATGGCCTATGGGAAGAATCTACACTGATGGAAAAAAAAATCCCAACACCAGGAAGGAGCTGTGCTAGATAAACGAAATTTGGTAGGCGTGTTTATGAATCTGAAAGATGACGTCGATTCAAATTTCGAGCTACGCGCATAAGTGTGGCGCTAGTAGCGAAACTATGAACATGCAAATGAGGTTTGCTTTAAATAAGCGCTGTAAGGTTCGTGATCGTTATTTACAGTTGAGATTTGACGTAGTGGGTTAATGTTAGTCAACGATGCCTCTAAGAAGACGTAGAAGCCATTATCAACAGCTCACTGAGGTTGAACGAGGTCGTATTCTAGGGATACGAGAAGGTGGGTTTTTTTCCGCGATATTGCAGAAAGACTTGGCAGGAATGTATCCACTGTGCATGAGTGTTGGCAGCAGTGGTCAAGAGAAGGTACTGCCTCAAGAAGACCGGGTTCCGGGCGGCCACGTGGCACTACTGAGAGGGAAGACCGCCGTGTTCGGCGTATGGCTGTGGCTAATCGTACTGCGTCTGCAGCTGAAATTCGAGCTGTAGTTGGCACCACAGTGACACAACGAACTGTTACAAATCGGTTACTTCAAGGACAGCTCCGAGCCAGACGCCCTGTATCGTGCATTCCACTGACTCCAAACCACTGCCGTTTGCGACGTGAGTGGTGTCAAGCTAGAGCTCATTGGTGGACGGAGTGGAGATCTGTTGTGTTTTCTGATGAAAGGCGGTTCTGCCTTGGTCGCAGTGATAGCCGTGTGTTGGTTAGAAGAAGGCCAGGTGAACGCCTGCTAGCGACCTGTCTGCGGCCTAGACACACAGGGCCTACTCCTGGAGTTATGGTTTGGGGAGCAATTTCGTATGACAGCAGGAGCACTCTCGTGGTTATCCCACGCACCCTGACAGCAAATTTGTACGTCAGTCTAGTGATACAACCTGATGTGCTGCCATTCATGAACAGCATTCAAGGGGGTGTTTTCCAACAGAATAACGTTCGCCCCATACCGCTGTTGTAACCCAACATGCTCTACAGAGTGTCGACGTGTTGCCTTGGCCTGCTAGATCACCAGATCTTTCTCCAATCGAGCACGTATGGAACATCATTGGACGGCAACTCCAGCGTCATCCACAACCAGCATTAACCGTCCCTGCATTGACCGCCCAAGTGCAACAGGCATGGAACTCCATCCCACAAACTGATATCCGACACCTGTACGACACAATGCATGCACGTTTGCATGCTTGCATTCAAAATTCTGGCGGTTACACCGGTTACTAATGTACCAACATTTCACATTTGAAATGGCTCTTCTCGCGAATGGCTCTACCTGTGATCTTGAAACTTTAATTAATTAAATATGTTACCTAGACAAATGTATTGCTGAAATTTCATTACTGTACAATAATTTTTTCTTGGTGTTGGGATTTTTTTTTCCATCAGTGTATATGTACCGCGATAGCCACTGCAAAAATCAAACTACTGACTTCAAATTTTTGCCGAAACGTCAGTGGAGGCCCTCCCTCTGTTGAGACTCAAAGAGATTTTGGTTCCGTCTGTCTGTCTGTCTGTCGTGCGATAGCGTGCGCAAAAATCACGCTATTGACTTGAAATTCGGTACACATATTCATAATCCCCACGAAATTAGCTGTATAGTTGTTTTGGGTGTGCATTCCGTTTGTAGTTCGTGTACAGGAACACCCTAAAGTTTTTTTTATCATTACGGCCTATGGGAAGAATTTGCATGTACCGCGATAGCAGCCGCAAAAGTCACGCTATTGACTTGCAATTTGGTACACATATTTATGAGCCACACAGAATTTTTGCTGTATAGTTTTGGGTGTGTATTCCATTTGTAGTTCGTGTATAGGGACACACAAAAATTTTTCTTATCATTACGGCCTATGGGCAAAATTTGTATGTACCGCAATAGCGGCTGCAAAAATTCTCCGATTGGCTTGCAAATTGACACACACATTCAGGCTCGGTATAGAAATAGCTGTATAATTTTTTATGTCTATACTTTTAATGGATTGTGTACAGGGACAAGCCAAAGTTCTTAACATTACGGCGTATGGGGTGAATTTCGTTTAAATGCTTTTTAACATCACTACACTGCAATCAAGAAAATGAAACTAGCGTACGTGAGTAAGATGCTTAAACTTAGGTGGTTTAAAGAAAATATGTGCTCTTAAGCTTTCTAACTAATGTACAGGATATTACAAAAGTGTTCTGACAATATCACGTAGTCATGCAAATGATGTTAAATTTGGAACAATTATTAAATTTAAACGCAAAATAATCTGAATAGTTTTTACTGGTGTATACAATGTTTATGGTTCGTTTACAGAGACACACAAAAGAATTTCGTAACATTAGAACCTATGGACAAATTTTTATTTAAGCGTGCACTTTAATGCATTTATGCTGAATTGAACTTAATAGAAATAACATACATTATAAAGATGCTTAAAATCATGTTTACTCTTAAAAAAGTGTATGTATAGACTAAATAACTTATGGGACCACACATAAAAATTCCGGGTATGTAACTGTAATCATCCAAATGATGTCAAATTAATTTGAAAAATTAATGAGTTATAATTAGTTAGGTTTATTCTTTTTATTGACGTTTATAATGACTGTGGCTACTTTTCCGGTATACATAAAAGAATTTCGTACTATTATGGTACATAGTAGATATTTCTTAAAAGTGTATTTTAACATGGTTACACCCCATCAAATATAATGAAATTTTATTAGAAGTTTAAAAGCACGTTTTCCTTTTGAAAATTGTGGGCACAGGATTGGTAATTAGTTTAAAGGTTTCGCAAAATATTTCCTATATGCTATTTATTTATTTATTTATTTATTTTCATGAAATTTGGTACTTATGTAACTTGGTATTTATGAATTTTAGGGAAATAATACAAGACCTTCGTTTATTAAGAATACATATATATCATATACAGATAGGTATACAAAGAGAGATACTGCGAGGGGTTGAGGGGGGCGGCAGTCCCCCTCAGGAATGTATATGATGATGGTAGCAAGTCTATCGAATCAATATATCTATATTAATAAAATCAGACTTAAAATCAGACTGTCTGTAAATTTGTCAGAATCGAAAATTTTTGCGATATCTTCACGTTTCATACACCATGAAAGCCGAAAATGACTTCAGAAAATTTTGCTTGTGTGTGTGTGTGTCATCGTGTTTGTATGTCGCTTTTTTTGTCCTGGCATCACTCGAGAACGGTTCGACGGAATTTGACTGCGCTTGGCAGAAACTTCGATCTTTACCTAACTTAAAATTATATCTATAGAAATTTCAAAATTTTGATTAGTTTTTTAATTGTGGGTAAAAAACGCTTGCGCATGCGCCATAAAGATTTTTTCAGTAAAACGCTTTGAATGGAAAAATAAAATATAAAAATAAATTTTTAAGTTAAAGACTTTTTATTCGCGTGATTCGCACTACAGATTATGAAAAGATTGAAATGAAGCGTTGCCATCTAAATTCCATATACTTTAGGTAATTTAAAAAAATCTAATAGTTGTATAGAAAAACTGTTTGCACCCAGGATTCAGAAAAATCACACCTTTCATTTGGTACTAAATTTGTAACGATAGGCCTGATATTTCTAATTTATTTTTCCCTTTTTCCGTTTTTCCGCTGGCACCTAAATTTCATACTTTAGTCATTTTTATAAAATTTAACTGTCGCATCGAAAAACTGTTTGCACCCCTGGATTCAGAAAAATCTCCCCTTTCATTTGGTATCAAATTTATAAATATAGGTATGATATTTCTAATATATTTTCCCCTTTTTCCGTTTTCAACCCAGATTCGGTAGAAGGTTTTATATTTATATACTATACGCATTTATATATATTTTTATTTTCCAGAAATAAAATGAAATATTTTTAATTTCACGTGAATAATAATAACTAGTATATTGTGGCCACCACAAGACTTTCTTCTATATTTTCCTATGCAAATTCACTCAGTAAATAAATATATATATATATGTGTGTTATAAAAAAAAATAGTTTTTTTTTTTTTTTTTTTTTTTTTTTTTTTTTTTTTTGGTGTGTGTGTGTGTTAAAAGTAAAAAATAATCTGGTGTGTCACTCACACGACTTTCTCTTACCCTGAAATTTAATACAATAAATACAGGTTGCAGATTAATAGGTAAGATAACGAGTACTGTTATGTAAACCTATGTTAAACAATTCATATTAGGCTTCTGAAGAGTTTTATATGATAATTAGTTCTGTGTAAGGGGGGGCTACCGCCCCCCTCAACCCCCCGTTTCATTAATGCACCTACATTTATATAGAATTTAATTCGGTTATTAAAAAATAAGTCTGTTTTTAAAAAATAATTTATTAAAATTATTATTTAAAAAAATTATTTTTCATGATAATGCAGTCGATTTCCATATTAGAGAAGTAGTATAACACCAAATATAAAAAAAAAGTCCATTTTATTCTCAAAATTAAAAAAAAAAAAAAAAAAAAAAAAAATACGATTTTTTTTCTAAGTTTTTTTTTCGTTAAAAGTAAAAAAAATCGATAACTTTGTTTTAAATTATCGCAGATCGATGGTTCAACCATTCGTTTTAAATGTATTGGCGAGCTCTTTTGAAAGATACCCATCATGAAAATTTACTCCCCTCCAGTGGGGGAGGCGAGGCTGCTACATACACAAAAATATTTTCCCAGTTAACTTTCTCTATTACAAAATATATATATTCGTTTCATTTGGTTTAGTGCAGTCTATAGACGTCAAACTCTACTTTCCTGCAATTTCCCCCATAGACGTAATGTATTAGAATTCTCTTGATTGTCCCTGTGTACAAACCATTAGCTTGATCTTAACGAAAAGCTTTCTGTAGCATCCCTATATGATACACATTTAGAATACCAAGTTTGAACTTTCTGCCATAGTTTGTTTTTGAGATATGCTGATAACAGACAGACACACAGACAGACATACAGACAGACAGACACACAGACATACACATAGACCATTTGCTAGAAACATGATTTTCGTATTCAGGGGACCTAAAAACGTGTAAATATAACAAAATCTCGCGTTCGAATATTTGACCCAAAAACAATACTTTCTCTACCTTATGGGTAAGAGAAAGTAAAAATCGATAACTTTGTTTT
The DNA here is from genome assembly GCA_963930645.1 of Salticus scenicus. Classification (NCBI taxonomy): domain Eukaryota; kingdom Metazoa; phylum Arthropoda; class Arachnida; order Araneae; family Salticidae; genus Salticus; species Salticus scenicus. The sequence goes on along the minus strand of OZ005653.1, from coordinate 62,114,921 downwards.
AAATTATCACATATTTATATATTTATAGTTCAACCATTCGTTTTAAAGGTATTGACAAGACCATTCGAAAGATACCCATTTTGAAAATCCCCTTACTCCCCAGGGAGAAATCTATGCCCCACGCGCACATTTTTTTCATAATTAACTACTACTATTATCAATACTTAATATTATTTTTACAATCACAGGTAAAGAATAACTCTCATTATGTACATTTATACGAAATTTTGTCCTATACTGCCATGTTACAAATTTAGAAAAAGTACGATCACAGCGCCACCTATTGAGCGATTGATCCCCATATCTAATCAGCACCAGTTTACGTCAGGGGCCAACTAAATACCAAGTTTGGTTAAATTTCGTTTAACCCTTTACAGCGCACTACCCTTTAAAGTTGGAATTTCAACAAAAAAAAATGTTGTAGGCTATCTGCTTAGGTCTAAAGGAGTACACAGGTATAATTTTGTAAAGATAGTACTTGCCGTTTTGAATCTGTGGGTGTTCCATCAGCGGGAACACTGCGCCACTAGAGCTCTGAAAAGTGCGTCTAAGAGCATCGCAGTGAAGCGCGTAAATGAGTAGAAGATTTTGCATATGAATTAAAAAACACTGTATTATACCTGTGTAGTAGATTTAGCATGACCCATGGTGCATCATGAGGAGACCTGCTACTCTACAACCCCCCACCCCCACAAAAAAAAAAAAAAAAATCTTGGTTATATGATTTGTTATGAAATAATTTGATATTTACAGTTAATATACATATATACAAGTCCTATGTGCAAAAATATTTACAATTAGTCTATTTTTTAGCTTCATGAAATTTTTGGAAGCACGTCACACTTTTTTTGGTAGAAGCACAAACCAACATTGCAGGTTTTGCACATGAAACTAGTTTTGTGAGGTTTTTTTACTTTCTTCTATATGTAATATAGAGAAAGTATTGGATTCGCGAAAATTTTCGAAGTCCACTTTTTGATGGATTTACATGTTTTGGGATATGGAGAACACGAATTAATAGTTTTTAGAAAATGTCTGTCTGTCTGTCTGTCTGTCTGTCTGTCTGTCTGTCTGTCTGTATCATTTTTTTGTGGACGCTGTATCTCACGAACCAATGAATGAAATTTAACCAAACTTGGTATTTAGTTGCACCCTGTTATAAACTGGTGCTGATTAGATTTTGGGATCACTCGCTCAATAGGTGGCGTTGTGATCGCATTTTATGCAAATTTTTAACATGGCAGCATAGGACAAAATTCCGTATAAATGGGCATAAAGAGAGTTATTTTACACTTGTGATTGTAAAATTAATAGGAATTATTGATAATAGTAGTAGTTAGCTAGGAAAAAAATTTTGTGCATGGGGGGGCATCGGTTCCCCCCCTGGCGGGGAAAATCCCCCCCCGGGGAAGTAAATTTTCAAGATGGGTATCTTTCGAAAGGTCTCGTTGATAATAGTAATAGTTAACTTGGAAAAAATTTTTGTGCATGTGGGGGCATCGGTTGCCCCCCCACCGGGGGGGGGAAGTTCCCACCCGGGGGGGCAAAATTTCAAGATGGGTATCTTTCGAAAGATCTCGTCAATACCTTTAAAACGAATGGTTGAACGATAAATCTGTGATAATTTAAACCAAAGTTATCGATTTTTTTCACTTTTAACAAAAAAAAAAAAAAAAAAAAAAACTTAGAAAAAAAAAATCGTACTTTTTTTTTTTCTTTTTTTTTTCTTTTTTTTTTTTTTTTTTTAATATTGTTACTGATTGAATATGTATAGGTAAATATAGAAGAAAGTCTTGTGGCGGCCACAACATACTAGTTTTTTTTTATATAAACAACCAACCCTCCCTCGCAGCATCTGATAGCTTGACGTCATTCCCACCAAACAGACGAAAACAGAGTACTTAAACACAGCTGTCTTCTCTCATCATTGTTTTTGGTTGCATAATATGAAAAGTGCTAGTGTCGCAGTGGTCCAGGAGATGGAACACCTTATTTTATTCAACGATTCCTCGTATGTTTCCTGTATAAAAAATGAAAACTAATATAGAATAAATAATTTAGAGTACAGCCAACGATATAACCTAGAAATCTTTTTTCAAGCAATCTTTTTTGTATCACAAAAAAAATATATACGAAATTTCTTGTAAATACGAGGATTTAATATAAGCGTCCCAGCTATATACCATGTATTGCCTTGTGTAGTGATGCCATCTATGGATGAATAGGAAAGTTAAAAAAAATAAACCTATTTTTATGCATCTAAAATTGAATTTAACGGTTGGAGAAGCTAGCGAAGTTAGGTATTCCATGTAGTGGAACACTGAACGGCAAAGGGTTAAAAAAAATTACCAAATTTTTTTTTCGTTAAAAGTAAAAAAAAAATCGATAACTTTCTTTTTAAATTATCACAGATTTATAGTTCAACCATTCGTTTTAAAGGTATTGACGAGTCCTTTCGAAAGATACCCATCTTGAAAATTTACTCCCCTCGAGGGGGGACTTCGCCCCCAGGGCGGGGGGGGGGGGGGGGCGAGGCTCCTTCACATACAAAAAAATTTTCCCAGTTAACTAGCTCTATTATAAATAATTCTTGTAAATTTCATAATGATTACTAAAAAATAATTCTCTTTATGCACATTTATACAAAATTTTGTCCTATATCACCATGTTAAAAATTTAGAAAAAGCGGAATGGCAATGCAACCTGTAAGACAATTTTTACCAAAAGTTGATAGGCACTAATTTATGTCAAGGTTCAACTACATACCAGTTTGTATGAAATTATGTGCAGTAGTTAATGAGATACAATTGCCACAAAATTTTGTTACACACACACACAGAGACAGACAGACAGACGTTTTCTAAAAATGATCAAATCGTGTTCTACACCTCTCAAAACGTGTAAATCCATCAAAAACCCGAGGTCGAAAATTTTTACGAATCCAATATTTTCTTCTATTGAATATAGAATAAAGTAAAAATTAGAGAAAAAAATAAATAGTTGACCTACAAAAGTTGGTTAATTTTTACTTTCTTCTATATTCAATAGAAGAAAGTATTGGATTCGTAAAAATTTTCGACCTCGGGTTTTTGATGGATTTACACGTTTTGAGAGCTGTAGAACCCGATTTGACCATTTTTAGAAAATGTCTGTCTGCCTGACTGTCTGTCTGTGTGTGTGTGTGTGAGACAAAATTTTGTGGCAACTGTATCTCAGGAACTACTGCACAGAATTTCATACAAATTGATATGTAGTTGCACCTTGACATAAATTAGTGCCTATCAACTTTTGGTAAAAATTGTCTCACAGGTTGCGTTGCCATCCCGCTTCTTCTAAATTTTTAACATGGTGATATAGGAGAAAATTTTGTATAAATGTGCATAAAGAGAATTACTTTTTAGTAATCATTATGAAATTTACAAGAATTATTTATAATAGAGATAGTTAACTGGCAAAATTTTTTTGTATATGTAGGAGCCTCGCCACGCCCTCCCTAGGGGGGAAGTCCCCCCTCGAGAGGAGTAAATTTTCAAGATGGGTATCTTTCGAAAGGTCTCGTCAATAGCTTTAAAACGAATGGTTGAACTATAAATCTGTGATAATTTAAAACAAAGTTATCGATTTTTTTTTACTTTTAACGAAAAAAAACTTTTTTTTTTTTTCTTTTTTTTGTTAATATTGCTACTCAGTGAATTTGCATAGGAAAATATAGAAGAAAGTCCTGTAGTGGCCACAACATACTAGTTTTTTTTTTTTTTATCAGGAATTGGCGCATGTGGATAAATATTTTCATGGAGATATTTTTCATTAGTTTAATATTTTTATTTAATTAAGCAGTACTTTTCTTTCCAGCAGTAAAACAAAATTTTTCTTTGTTATTATGTACCGTCGGGAAAAAAAAAAAAAAAAAAAAAAAAAAAAAACGCAACACTCGCTGTAATTTTGTTACTAATTGACGCAGGAACATCTAGTAGACATAATTCAACAGGAAATTAAAAGCACTTTCTGAATATGTCGTCAAATTTTGAACTAGGGGTCATCTACATATTGAAATTAGTGCTAACTTTTATTTTTTTTTTCTATAGCAACACCTAATTTTGACTCCATTTTCGAATTTCTGAGAGTCTGGCAGTGCGGAAAAGTATACTGTTTGTATACTTTATCTTTAGTATTTATAGAGTTATAATCAAAAATGTGTTAGGGGGTTATCTGTAAATGTAGAAAAATAAAATTAAGATCCTATAAGAAATAGACAAAATTTTAAAGTTTCACACCGGAAATCTTTCTGGAAAAAAAATAATTATAAAAATTAATAAAACGTTGCGTCTTTTCCAATTCCTTAATTATCCTGAATTCAATTTTTTAGATTTGTATATACTTCAGTACTTTTTTAGATAATTTTAGGTCTATTTAAATACATTATACTTGCAATTAGTCCATATAGTACTCTTTGAAAAAAGTGCAATATTTTTCAAGTAAAAGTGTCTATTATAGCTGAACTGATCACCAATAAAGCTTAAATTTTCTTTCGTAGGTAACATAATAGACGAAATGAAATAATATATATATATATATATATATATATATATATATATATATATATATATATACAGTAACGCATAAATTAAACCTTTTCGGATAAATTATTGTAAGGGTTCATGAAGTAAATATTAAACAATTTTAATCGCACTTACCAGTTTTTGGTCAGTTGAATTCTTTGGAACTGTACGATTCGTTTTATAATTTCTATGAAAATGTATTTTCTTAATTAACCCTTTCGCGACTGCTGACGTAGATTCACGCCATTTGAAAATCTGTAACTCTGTCAGTGTGCGTTTCTTTTATAATTTGTGTATTACATATTTATTAAGTGTGTACCCAGTGTTCATATTTTTGCAATAAAATATACTACGGATAGAAATATATTGATTAGAAAGAATATAATTATAATGTATATCCGTTTGTAACATAATCGTGAATACAGAAAATTTGTTCTAAAATATTACATTTTGAGAGTATAATGCCCGTAGGCGGGTCTTACTGTCAAAAAGACAAAATCCTGCGGTCGCAAAAAGTGTTAAAATATATTTATAAAAGTTAAAGTATGTTTTTAAAAATGTATAAAGTTAAAATATATTAATAAAATTTTAAAGGCTAAAGTGTCCTTCAAAGAATATTCCTCCCCCCTATAAAATAAGTAAATATATAAATAAATAAAATAAAATAAATCAATATATGAAGCAAATGATTAAGCTTTTCTAAACTATGACGGTAGTTAAGAAACGAGTTTACAAGTCTGTCTTGCATTCCAATTCCATTCGTTATTTATATTTGACAATTTCACATTAAACCTATTTTTCTATTTAAAACAGTAAACCCCTCCTATTTAGTTATTTTTTTTTCTTCTAGTGTTCGTTTAAAAGATTCAAAATTTATCACCAATTAATCGATGAAGTACATACCACTTGTGCGTATTTTTGTCAACATAAAATAAGGTGTTTAACACGAATACTCAATGTCACATTTACTTTTTTTTTTTTTTTTTTTTTTGTATAGTTTTGTTTTGTTTTGAAGAACGATGAAGGTGGGGCTGGTCTTCTTTAGAAAACAGGAATTCTGGATGCTAACACTATAATGTCTAAAAATCATCATTTTTGTTTCATTTCTTTCCATTTGACGTTGTTGTTATATAATTTGACCCGTAAATAAAAAATAAAAATATTTTGTTTAATTTTCTTTATTATTTTTAAAGATTTGATTCGTTATCTCATGCAAAACTTTATAAGAGACGGCTCCTAAACCACTCCAAAAGAAAGATTTATTTATATCTCGAAAACTAATAACTGGAATGAGCTGCAAATTTGCACACCCATATTTTTCAACTTTAGGATTCATTTTATGTAAAAATTAATATAGGTCATAATTCATAATATTTATGAATATGAATTTATTAATATTTTTCAGAATTAAAAATATTTTTCAGAATCAAAAGTAATGATGGATTATGTTTGGGTTTCTTCACAGTATCTCGTAAAAAAAAAAATTATATCCGTCAAGTTACTTTTTGTGAAGATATTAATAAAAGTTTAAAATATGATTTTAACATTAGCACCTTCAAACTTTGAACGCTTATAACTCTGTGAAAAAATTAGTAAAATATACAACCTATATACTTTTTTGCGTTGTCGCGATCCCAGGAATTCAAATATAAAATAAAAATGGTGCATTACCATTGAAAAAAATCAAAGTTGGTGCGCGTTTTAATATGTAGACGGCCCCTAATTCAAAATTTCAGTTCATTTTCTGAAACTACTCACAATTCCCCGTCGAATGATACCTATTACATTTTTCTACATCGATTAGCAACGAAGTTACGTTGAGTGTTGCGTTTTTTTTTCCCCCGTCTGTACCTTATGAGATTCTTTTATGTTCTCCCCTTAATTGTAAATGGTTATAATTTGGATTTTATTCAGTTTTTTATTTTTATTTTGTAAATTTCATAAAAGAGTTTTTAATTTATTTTATTATTTTATTTTGTTTTATTATTTTATTTTATTTTATTTATTTATTTATTGTATGGAACAGCTTTAGTATCGGATCCCTTTGGCAAAATCTGAAATTTGGCACCGAAGTACCCCGGACGTTTCTCGCCTAGATCTTTAGTTGCACAATTGAGATAGCCATTTCAGTTCATCGCAAAAATGGCTTAAAATATTTAAAGTCACCAAAGGGGTTCCATACTAAAGTTGTACTTTTTGTATTTATTTATTTATAATATTTTCTATTAAAGGCTTCTGTGGTCACGAAATTTGGTGCGTAAATTGTTTGTATGCATCCGGCACTTATTGTAACAGGATTTTACGAAATTCGAAATCCCCCCCCTTACCCCCCTTCTCGGAGTCGGAGAGTAATAAACATATGTAAAAACATGTTTTCTCGTTTGAATTCGCTTTAAATTATCTTAGAATGGTGAATTTTGGTGTGTGGATATTGATTAAGTGCATGCATTATGTACATTAGTGGGATTTTGGAAAACTTCGAACTCACCCGCTGATTAAGGGGAAGTAAGAAGTGGGTAAGTTGTGCCGAAGGCAGTGGGGACCCAGACTCCTCACGTTGCGAGCGAGAAAAGCCTCTACCGATCACAGCGAGAACTAAGGTTATTAATAAAGATACGGGATTTGACAATTTATTTAAGTTTAATGTCCAGCGAAGCGGACAAAGCCTACTAATACTATTATATAATAAAGAATAAATAAAAATGACCTATTGAATAATGCCTGATGCAAATAAGATGTTGAGGTTCCTGATCTGCAGATCCACTAGTTTTTATTGCCGAAACGTCAGTGGAGGCCCTCTGTTGAGACTCAAAACGGTTTTTGGGTTCCGTCTGTGTGTTTGACTGTCCGGCGATAGCGGCCGCGAAAAACCCGCTATTGACTTGCAATTTGGTACACATGTTCATGATCCCCACATAATTAGCTGTATAGTTTTGGGAGTGCATTCCATTTGTAGTTCGTGTAACAGAGATACGCCAAAGTTTTTCTTATCATTACGGCCTATGGGATGGATTTATATGTCGCGCGATAACGGTCGCAAAAAACTCGCTATTGACTTGAAATTTGGTATACATATGTTCATGATCGCTACGAAATTAGCTGTATAGTTTTGGGTGTGCATTCCATTTGTAGTTCGTGTACAGGGACACGCCAATGTTTTTTTTATCATTACGGACTATGGAAAGAATCCGTATGTTCTGCGATAGCCACCGCAAAAATCAAGCTATTGACTTCCAATTTTTACCGAAACGTCAGTTGTGGCCCTCTGTTGAGACTCAAAAATGTTTTGGGTTCTGTCTGTCTGTCTGTCTGTCTGTAATGCGATAGCGGCCGCAAAAATCACGCTATTGACTTGAAATTTGGTACACATGTTCATGATCCCAACGTAATTAGCTGTATAGTTGTGGGTGTGCATTCCGTTTGTAGTTCGTGTACAGGGACCCCCCCCCCCAAAGTTTTTTTTATCATTACGGCCTATGGGAAGAATTTGTATGTACCGTGATAGCGGCCGCAAAATTCACACTATTGACTTGCAATTTGGTACACATATTTATAAACCACACAGAATTTTCGCTGTATAGTTTTGGGTGTGTATTCCATTTGTAGTTCGTGTACAGGGACACGTAAAAGTTTTTCTTATCATTACGGTCTATGGGCAGAATTTGTATGTACCGCAATAGTGGCCGCAAAAATTCTCTGATTGACTTACAAATTGACACACACATTTAGGCTCGGTACAGAAATAGCTATATAATTTTTTATGTCTATACTTTTTGTGGAATGTGTACAGGGACACGCCAAAATGCTTAACATTACGGCGTATGGGGTGAATTTCGTTTAAACGCATTTTAACATCATTACTTTGCAATCAAGAAAATGAAACTAGCGTACGTGAGTAAGGTGCTTAAACGTATGTTGTTTGAAGAAAATATGTGCTCTTAAGCTTTCTAATTAATGTACAGGACCTTATATAAGTGTTCTGACAATATCACGTAGTCATGCAAACGATGTTAAATTTGGAACAATTATTAATTTTAAACGCAAAATAAGCTCAATAGTTTTTACTGGTGTATACAGTGGTTATGGTTCGTTTACAGAGACACATAAAAGAATTTTGTAACATTAGAACCTATGGTCAAATTTTTAGCTAAGCGCGCACTTTAATGTGTTTATGCTGCATTGAACTTAACAGAATTAGCATACATTATAAAGATGCTTAAAATCATGTTTACTCTTAAAAAGGGGTAGGTATAGACTAAATAATTTATAGGACCACACAAATTAATTCCGAGGAAGTACTGTAATCAACCAAATAATGTCAAATTAGTTTGAAAAATTAATGAGTTTTAATAATTAGGTGCATTCTTATTATTGGCGTTTATAATAAGTGTGGCTACTTTTCCGGTATACATAAAATAATTTCGTACTATTACGGTCTATAGTCGGTATTTCTTAAAAGTGTATTTTAACATGGTTACACCTAATTAAATAATAATGAAATTTTATTAGAATTTTAAAAGCATATTTTTCTGTTGAAAATTGTGGGCATAGAAATTTTAATTAGTTTACAGGGTTACGCAAAATATTTCTGATATGCTTTTTTTTTTTTTTTTTCATGAAATTTGGTACTTATGGAATTTGGTATTTATGAATTTCAGGGAAATAATAAAAGACCGTCGTTTATTAAGAATACATATATATGATATACAGATAGGTATACAAAAGAGATACAGCGGGGTTTGAGGGGGTCGGCAGTTCCCCTCAGGAATGTATCTGATTATGGTAGCAAGTCTATCGATTTAATGTATACTATTATATAATAAGAAATAAATAAAAATGACCTATTGAATAGTGTCTGATGCAAATAGGACGTTGAGGCTCCTGATGTGCAGATCCACTAGTTTATTTATTTATTTCGTTTCAGTCTAAAATTTAAATTGAATCAATAGTTCGTGACATCGTGATGTTGCGGACTTCTTTCTTATAAATTTTATATTAAGTCTCACCTCAATATCTTTATATCACTACAACATATCGATTGTTAAAAAAATATATTCGTGGACGAAAGGGTTGATGAACTTTTCCTAATAATTGCGTACGATGTATATTTATTTGAAAGTATATTTTCAAATTATATTTCTGCATACATTCACTAAATCTTTTTACTCCGTGAACAAGCACTGTAGACAGATTTATCTCGTTGCTAGAAAGCACTTCATTGAGAGTTTGCTATGTCTTGCGAATTAGCGTGCTATTAGAGTGAGGCTCCATCAACTAAATTTCATCTTCCAAATGGGGTCAAAATGACCCCATCTTAGGAAAGCGAGTGTTAAGCAGCTATCACACGGATGATCCTACCCTCTGAACTATACGCTAATACCTCTCCGAATAATTGAGCATCAGGTAGTAGGGTTATTTTGAAGCCTGAAATGAATTCAAAAAGGCGTTAACAATTGGCGACTAATCGCTCGCTATTTCATGTTTTAAACGCACTCTGATTTTCTCGCACTACGATTGGTTGAATACGAGCTAACATCTAGCATAGGAGATTTAGTCAGTCATAAGTTCGTCATTGACAAAGGTAGGAGAGGGAAACTATCATACGGTGCGTTTTCGAGCGTTTGTCTCTCGAAAAACCTGTTTCAGGTGGTTTCAGGAGAAAGTATCTGATATAGCTGATCGTATGAGAGTCCGTGTGATAGCTGCTTTTATGATTATTCAGCTCATAGACAGAGCCCGTAATGATATTGTTATGAATGTTCTCGGCATTTTTCCGTGTAAAAAGTAATTCTGAAAGGCATATTCAGGTTCTAGTCGACCAATGCAATTCATTTAATAAATATTCAGCCCGTAGATATCGCCCATAATGAACTTGTCTTTTAGGCATTTTTGCGTATAGAAAGTGATTCTTTAGGACATAAGCAGGTTCTGGTCGACGAATGCACTGGATTTAATTAATATTCAGCGTATAGATAGAGCCCGAAATAGTATTATTATAAAAGTTGTTGATATTTTTGCGTGTAGAAAGTAATTCTTAAAGACATAAGTAGGTTCTAATCTAAGAATGGATTTTACTTAATGAATATTCAGTCCGTCGACAGAGCTCACAATGATATCGTTATGAAAGTTATTTACATTTTTGCATGTAGAAAGTAATTTTTAAAAGCATAAGCAGTTTCTATTCGATGAATGCATTTTATTTAATGAATATTCAGCCTTTAGATAGGGCCCGTAATGATATTGTTAAGATACTTGTTGGCATTTTTGAATGTAGAAAGTAATTCTTAAAGACATAAGCTGGTTCCAATCGATGAACGGACTTTATTTAATGAATATTTAGCCCTTAGATAGAGCCCGCAACGATATTGATATGAAAATTATCTACATTTTTGAGTGTAGAAAGTAATTCTTAAAGACATAAGCAGGTTCTAGTCGATGAGTGCATTTTTGTTAAGGAATATTCAGGAAACAGTTGAATAAATCAATTTTTTGTGTCATAAAAATCAATAACCAATGAGTGTTTTGAAACAATCCATTGAAACAGAAATTCCTACTGCAGAAATAAAATAAGCACTGTTAATTACACTGCAGAGCAGAAGTTTTGCTAATTTAGGAACAACCAAAAATTTCGAAGTTTCAACGAAATTTGAAGTCATCGAGAGTATTGCCACTGTGGTTTATAGAATTTTCGAGGTAATGATTCCTTAGAGTCTGAGGTAGAAACTAATGAAACATTAAAAGAAGTTCTAAAACTCGACTCCTATTGACGTTAGATTTTCCAAACTTTGGTAATACTTAACTGCCACTTTTCGCCCCCTTTGAATGCCTATGGACGCTGAGTCAACCCCCACCTTCGTGTAAAAAAAAAAAAAAAACTATTATCTGTTTCCCTTTTCACAGGAATACCTTACAGAAAGTAGCACGTAAAGATATAGACAAGTTTTAATCTACAATCATCAATAATAACTCTTTTTTTCTTTTTTTTATATTCCTGTTAGTCACTTATAGAATTTTCGAAGAATTTGATTCTGCGTTATAAATCAATGAAAGTTCCCAGAAAATTCCAAAACTCTGTTCTTGTTGAAGTTAGAGCTTCCGAACGTTGGCAACCCTCAAGTACAAATTTTCACCAAATTCAGTCTCTAATTCGCAAAATTCATTGCCAAATAGCCAAAACCTATGCCAAGACCAAAATCTGCATTTGTTACAAATTTGGCAGCTTGGCGAGATTAGCAATCAAATTTGACGGCAAATATTGTTTCAGGATAGCCAGAATTAATAAACCTTTTCTCATTTATAAAAGAATTAATTGTTTTGATAAAATATACCGTTTCTCGTCGTTAATTTTTGCCAAAGAGAACAAAAGTAGGCCATCTATACTCAAATGATTTTTATTTAACTCAAACTGTACATTTGGCAATGAGAGATTCTGTTATAAGGCGTGGAGAACTGTTCCTGAAAAAAATTACTATATTTGTCTCCACAGTATATATAATCCAATTATCGTGACTCTGGAGTAGCTTTTTTTATTATTATTATTAGTATTAGTACGACAGGACTATTTCTTTCAGACAGCGATTTTGTAGTGTTCGACTTCTAATAAGCCATGATGCCTGCCATTATCCTATTTTACCATGTTTTCATTAACTTCGATTCTTGTTTGTTTGTTTGTTTGTCCAGTACAAATCTTGCAATCGATTTTTAACTAACTTCCCGACAAGCTAGACATTTGAAACTTTCAGGATAGCTCAGAACACGGTGACAATACATTTTTTTAACACTTTTAGTCAACTGTTTAAGATCCCTACTGCCTTCGGCAGTGTTTATATGATTCGACACAAAATTTATTTAATTAACTTCCCGACTAGCTAGACATTTAAAGCTTTCAGAAAAGATCAGAACACGGTGAAAATGCATTTTCTAATACTTTTAGTCAACTGTTTCGGGTTCCTGCTGCCTTCGGCAGCGTTACCAGTACAATGCTTGCAATCGATTTTTAACTAACTTCTCGACTAGCTAGACATTTGAAACTTTCAGGATAGCTCAGAACACGGTGACAATACATTTTTTAATACTTTTAGTCAATTGTTTTAGGCCCTTACTGCCTTCGGCAGCGTTTATATCATTCAACAGAAAATTTACTTAACTAACTTCCCGACTAGCTAGACATTTGAAACTTTCAGAATAGTTCAAAATACTGTAAAAATGCATTTTTTAAATACTTTTAACCAACTATTTCGGGTCCCTGCTGCCTTCGGCAGCGTTACCAGTACAGAATTTGCAATCGATATTTAACTAACTTCCCGGCTAGCTATCTAGCCATTTGAAACATTTATAATAGCTCAAAAGGCGATAACAATGGATTTTTTTAATACTTTTAGCCAATTGTTCCGGGTTTCTCCTGCCTTCGGTAGTATTTACATGATTCAACAGAAAATTTAAAAACATGGTATATAAAAAGTTCTTTTTGTTAGTTTTAGGAATTTAAAATATTAGTGTGTTCTTGACACTCAATGTTTTTATTCAGTTTCACTCCCTCTTTAGTTTAACTATCTTTCCTTTTTTTATTAAAACCGATAGTTATTGAAATCTAATTTATTTTCTATTTACTTTTAAAATTTTAAGTTAATAAATATTTAAAAAACTCATAGTTTATTTAAAATTTATTTTAGCATAAAATATTAATACGTTAGCCGAAGCTATTCGTATGCAAATGACATAAGTCTACGTCATCTGCTTGAATTGAATAAGTAGCGTAGCAGAAAAGCAATCGTGCGGCTTTTTCGGTGTTAGGGCCGATGTGAATCCCGGTAATACAGAAGCTGGCATGAAACGCAGTTTATATCTTTCAGTTTAAGTTTCCTTGATAACCTCGACAGTATTAAAGCTTGTGTAGAAAGCTGTTGTTTTTCAGATGAGGTTTAAGTAAATATTTTTAGATTAATTCGAGGATAATAGTCATTTTAAAACTGCAAACTTTTAAGCTACTTTCAGTAATAGTATATTAGGCTTCAATAACTACTCTGTATTAATCTATCTGCCCTGAAGCATATTAAACGAATCATCTAAATGTGTTATAATTTTTATTTTCATTTGCCATATTTTTATTTCACTAGATAAATCAATCTAGTTTTTAAATAAATGATTTTATTTAAAAGAAAAACTTGTCATATTTCTTTTTACCTGCTCAATACAGTTTCCACTGCACTCTGTTATTTCAACTCTGCTTAACTTTGAAGCTTTAAGATAATCATGTCAGGTTTATAATCCTGACATATTTGGTTATGGGCCATTGCCCAGTAGTGAGCAGTTTAAGTGAAAGTTTTAAATGACAAGGTTTAATGAAGTAAAGTTTTCTTCCAACGTATTGGTCCCAAAGTTTTATAAGAATCTTTAAGAAAGGGGGGGGGGGCAATACAGTTAACGAAAATGGCAATGATACAGCATAGTATAGAAAAACTCAATGCTACGAATTATTGTAACTGGGCAGTTGATGTGAAGTTTTTATTATTTGAAAAGAATGCCTGGGATATCGTAAATGGAACTGAGGAAAAGCCGAAACCATCGGCTGATCCGAAAGAATTAAAAGATTATAATACGAGGTCAAAACTTGCTTTATCTATTTTATACCTCAATACTGAGGACTTTCGTCGGATTATAGAGAAATTAACGGATCCGGCTGAGATATGGAAAAAACTTAAACAACATTTTTATCCAGATAACCGCGCACGCCACATGCAGTTGTGCTGCGAACTGTTTTCCTGTAAAATAAAAAGTGGCGAGAAAATTGATATGTATGCTGCTAGACTCATGAGAATAGCTGAACTTTTAGAAGCAATTGATCAGCCAATGAAGGAAGTTTATCTATCATTCCAGTTGCTTCGTTATCTCCCAGAGAAATTCGATAGTATAGTGCATAGCATACTTAGGTGGCCTGATGATAAATTTGTATTTAAAGATATTTTAATTGAATTAATTAGTGAAGAATCAAGGATAGAACTGCGTGATCAAGATAAGTGTGATGAACTTTTCATTGAGAGTCACAGCACACAGTACTCAAGATCAAATGTGACTTGTTTCCGCTGTGGAGTTCTGGGACATATCAGACGTTTTTGTCAAAATTCAAGGAAAAACTTCGAGCCAAGATCAACATCGAGAGGATATCAACGCCGAAAGTCTCCATTTTTCCAGAGGCAAAGTGCTCAATCCCCTCACAGACCATGGCGAGCTAAACCTCCAGAGGCAACTGTATCCACTGCCAGTGATTCCAGTCCTGAGAGATCTAACCAGAGAGAACCTGACCATTCCCAGAGAAGAGGCCGTTCCAGACTCCCGAGACGAACCAGAAAGGACTCTAACCAGGTTTTTTTTTACTTTTGCTAATTTAAGTAAAAATGTGTGTGACAAAAGCAATGGGCTTTTTGATTCGGCTGCGAGTAATAACTTTTGTGGTGATAAAATTTTTTTTTCTAATTTTAAACCATTGTATAATGAAAGATTAGCTGTTGCAATAGATAATATTGATTTTCCTATTGAAGGAACTGGTGATGTTAAATTACGATTTGGTCAACAAAATATAACCTTTACTAATGTAATGTATTGCTCTAAATTGAGAAAAAATTTAATATCTGCTCCAAAGATGGATATTGCAGGAGCTAAATTTAAGGGGGGAATGGTAAAATTAAAGTAACTAACAAATATGATCAATTTTTATTTACTGCTAAATTGCATGATGGTATTTATTATTTATTTCCAAAAATTCCACCCAAAGAAACGAAAAATGTTAAATTTGAAATTTCTAAAACTTCAATTAAAAGAAACTCTCAGGATACAAAAACTGAAGTTTTACATACTCAAAAGGACAGTTTTAATATGTGGCACAGACGTTTTGCTCATGCTAGTCCTAAACTAATTGACAGAACTTGTAAATATGATAGTGTGAGGGGGCTTCCTAAATTAAAAGTCAATGAAGCTTCTTGTGAAGCTTGTAAACTTAATAAACAAAGACGAATTTCTTTCAAAACCGCATGGTCAAATAAGGTCTAGACATCCTCTTGAGTTATTACATATGGATGTATGGGGACCATGCAAAATAACTGGCCGAAACGGTCAAAGGTATTTCTTATCAATTATAGATGATTTTTCTCGTAAAGTAACAATATTTCCTATGAAAGCAAAAACTGAGGTATTTAAAAACTTTAGAAAATATGTAACAAGAGCGAAATGATTTTTAAATTGTCAGGTAAAAGCTATTAGATCAGATAACGGGAAAGAGTTTCAAAATAATAATTTTAAATCTTTTTGTGAGCTGAAGGGCATAAAACATGAATTTACTAACATTTATTCACCGGAACAAAATTCTGTTACAGAAAGGTTTAACCAAACTATTGTTGACGGTATGAGGACAGTTTTAGACGAAAGTGGGTTAAATAAAAGTTTTTGGCCAGATGCAGCTTTGTACTTTGCGTATACCTGGAACAGAATTTGTCATACTGATTTAGAGAAAACACCGTTTGAGTTGTATGGTGGTTATAAACCTTCAGTAAAGCACTTAAAAGCTTTTGGCTCAACAGCATACGTAGGGGTACCCAAACAACTTAGAAACAAACTTGACCGTAAAGCGAAAAAAGGAATTATGATAGGTTACGCCCTTAGTACAAAAGGTTACAGGATATGGCTCCCAGATGATAATAAAACAATAGAAACAATTAATGTTAAAATTGAAGAACCGATAAATATTAGGGAGCACAGTGGAGCAGTGATGGGCCGCGAAAATGAAAGTTGGCTATGTTCAGATGAGGGGTCAGATTCAGAAAGCGTGAATAATGCTGATTCAGATGCTTTTAATGTATATCAGATTTACCCTGACCATTCTGAATCTTCGTCTGACGAGGAAATTAAATCCAGTCAAGATATAATTAAACGAGTCCCGCTCAGAGAGGCTGTATGGTTTAGAACTCTTGTACCCCGTAAAACAAGTGACAGAATCGACGTTTATTATTGTGAATTTGGAAAAACTGAACGTTTAAAATGTCATAAAGATGTTAAAAAATATTGTAAGAAAAATTGTATAATTTATGAACCAAACCTTTTTAATTTTAGTCCCAGAGAAAAATATGTAGGTAAAATTAATGAAAAATCTTGTTCTAGTGCAGAACAAACTATAAATTCTGATGAAATTAATTCCGATAGTGAACTTGATTCAGATAATGAACTTAATTTGATTGAACCAGATTTAACTAAGAAAAACGATTGACTAGACGTGAATCAAATCCCTACAAGTTTTAAACAGGTTTTAAAATCTCCTTATAAAAATCAGTGGTTGCAGGCTATGAAAGAAGAAATGGATGTTATTCGGGAACGTAATGTATGGCACCTTACTAAACCACCTCCAAATTTTAATATTTTAGGATGTAGATGGGTCTTCGCTCTTAAACGTAATGAAAAGAGGGAAATAGCTCGTTTTAAAGCTAGACTGGTGGCGCAGGGATATAAACAGATAAAAGGAGAAAGTTATGACGATACTTTTAGCCCTGTCGTTAACTTTGGAGTAATACACTTCTTCTTTTCATTACTAGTTTCATGTAAAGGATGGACTCATTTACAACTGGATATTAAAGGTGCATATCTTTACGCACCACTCGATGAACATAATTATATGTCGCAACCACCAGGTTTCATAGAGATTGGAAAAGAAAAATTCGTTTGTAAGTTAAATCGCGCTCTGTACGGCCTACACCAAAGTGGTAGAGCCTGGTTTTTCGAAATGAATAGAATTTTGATCAAGATAGGTTTTAACAAATTTTCATGGTGTAACTGTGTTTATATTTTTAACAAGAAAGTAATTTTATTATTGTATGTCGATGATATTGTATTGTTTGCAAAATTTAAAAATCATATAGATGAAGTAGTGGACATATTGAGTAAAAATTTTGATTTAAAAATCTAAGGAAAAACCCGTAAACTATTGGGTGTAGAATTCGAGGAAAATAATGGAAATTTAACTATTCATCAACATTCACATATTAGTGAAATATGTAATAGATTTAAAATTTTCAATTTTCCTATATCGTCTCTCCCCATTAGTAAAGGGATAATTTACTCAAAATCTCAATGTCCTCAAACTAACGCTGAAACAATAGAAATGTCAAAATATCCTTATAGAAACATTTTAGGTTGCTTATCGTTTCTCTCTAATAAAACTAGACCTGATATATCGAACGCGGTTAATATTTTTGCCCAATTCCAAAGTAATCCTGGCATAATGCATTGGAATGTCTGTTAAAACTCTTAGGTTATGTTTGTTATACCAGAAATTTAAAGTTAAAACTTGAGTGCAGGAAACCACATATTACTGTTTATTCAGACGTTGACTTTGCGGCCAACAGAGACGATAGGACTTCAATGGGGGGACAGCTGATTTTACTCGATAATTCACCTGTAGCTTGGAGAACGTTTAAGGAAAAATGTATCAGTTTAAGTACTATGGAATCCGAATTCGTAGCCATGACCGAAGCTGCAAAAGAACTATTATGGTTCGATAGAATTTTAGAAGAATGCTTTAATAAAAAACTAATACAGGGCACTAAAGAAAAATCTTTACTTTTAGTCGATAACATGGCTGCTATAGATTTCGTGAAGTCTCCCATTGAAAACTATCGTACCAAACACATTGACGTAAAATTATTTTTTATAAGGGATTTGATTTATAAAAACATATTTAATATTAAACATGTTAAAAGTGCAAATAATTGGTCAGATATTTTCACGAAACCGTTAACAAAATATGGGTTATCTCTTTTCATAAGTAGCCTATTTTCATCTACTGAGTAACATGTATATTTTAAGGAGTAAATTTTGAAGAGAAAAGAATTAAGGAAATAAGTTTCTATTTTTTTTTAAAGTTATTTATTTCTAAAGAGAACAGAATGTTTTTCTCTTTAATATGAAAATGCAAATGTATTTCTGAAAGTGTTTATTATATTACGAAATGTATATACTTATTTTATATCATATATTGGTTAATTTATGTACATGCCAATGCTTAATTATTTATATTATATCTTCATAGCAAAAAGAATTTTCTGTATAACTTCGAAATGAAGCATTGCAAAAATTGGACTATATTGTTTTGCTCTTGAAATATACTAAAGAAAGACGATTAGTAGCAAGTCGTTGTTGAATCTGTCAACTTATGTTTTTTTTTTTTTTTTACATACAAGTTTTTTTTTTTTCTTTCTTTTTTGTTACTCAAATAATATGATGTGAACTTGTAAATTCAGGGCAGATATATATATATATTTTTCATGGTCTCGGCTGAGTGTCAAGAGGGGGGCTTATTGTTAGTTTTAGGAATTTAAAATATTAGTGTGTTCTTGACACTCAATTTTTTATTCAGTTTCACTCCCTCTTTAGTTTAACCATCTTTCCTTTTTTTATTAAAACCGATAGTTATTGAAATCTAATTTATTTTCTATTTACTTTTAAAATTTTAAGTTAATAAATATTTAAAAATCTCATAGTTTATTTAAAATTTATTTTAGCATAAAATATAATCGAAGCTATCCGTATGCAAATGACATAAGTCTACGTCATCTGCTTGAATTGAATAAGTAGCGTAGCAGAAAAGCAATCGTGCGGCTTTTTCGGTGTTAGGGCCGATGTGAATCCCGGTAATACAGAAGCTGGTATGAAACGCAGTTTATATCTTTCAGTTTAAGTTTCCTTGATAACCTTGACAGTATTAAAGCTTGTGTAGAAAGCTGTTGTTTTTCAGATGAGGTTTAAGTAAATATTTTTAGATTAATTCGAGGATAATAGTCATTTTAAAACTGCAAACTTTTAAGCTACTTTCAGTAATAGTATATTACGCTTCAATAACTACTCTGTATTAATCTATCTGCCCTGAAGCATATTAAACGAATCATCTAAATGTGTTACAATTTTTATTTTCATTTGCCATATTTTTATTTCACTAGATAAATCAATCTAGTTTTTAAATAAATGATTTTAATTAAAAGAAAAACTTGTCATATTTCTTTTTACCTGTTCAATACAGTTTCCACTGGACTCTGTTATTTCAACTCTGCTTAACTTTGAAGCTTTAAAATAATCATGTCAGGTTTATAAACCTGACATATTTTATCTTGTAATTGTTACTATTTAATTCCTTAAACTATCTTATAATATTTAGATATTTTATTGATAAAACCATCAACCGTCGCTGGGCGCGCGTATTCCTTCCCTGACCTTTCGTGCCCCCTAAAAAAAAAAAAAAAAAATCATTTCTGATCGGGTAAAAACTTACACCGTGTCCCCACTGCCTTCGGCAGCGCAGTCCTGTACACGCTGCGCGCGCGTATTCCTTTCCTGACCCTTCGTGCTCCCTAAAAAAAATATCATTTCTGATCTGGTAGAAACTCATACCGGGTCGCCACTGCCTTCGGCATCGCAAACCCATGCGCGCTGCGCGCGAACATGTGAAGGTATACGCGCGCTATGCGCACATATTCCTTCTCAAATCAAAATTTTATTCTTAAGAAAAGAAAATCAAAAAAATCCTTTCTGATCGGTTAAAAAGTCGAACCGGGTCCCCACTGCCTTTTTCCGCGCAGTCCCGTGCGTGCAGCGGGCGCACAAGTTAGAGGATACGCGCGCGGTGCACGCCTATTTCTTCCCCACCATTTCAGCCCCTTCTAATTAACCTACATTTACAAATTTTGAACGGTCTAACTCAAGTTTTAAAAAAATCATTTCTGATTGGGTAAAAAGTCGGCCCGGGTCCCCACTGCCTTCGGCAACGAATTCCCGTGCGCGCTGCTCGCGCACAACTTACGGGATACACGTGCTGCGCGCGCGTATTCCTTCCCTGACCCTTCGTGCCCCCTAAAAAAAATCATCGAGTAAAAACGAGTAAAAACTCACACCGGGTCCCCACTGCCTTCGGCAGCGTAGACCCATGCGCGCTGCGCGCGCACGTAAGAAGGTATACGTGCGCTGCGCACACATATTCCTTGTCAAGTCAATTTTTATTCTTAAGTAAATTTAAAAAATCATTTCTCATCGGGTACAAAATCGGACCGGGTTCCCACTGCCTTCGGCAGTGCAGTCCCGTGCGCGCTGCTCGCGCACAATTTAAAGGGTACACGCACCGCGCGCGCGTATTCCTTCCCTGACTCTTCGTGCCTCCTAAAAAAAAATCATTTCTGAACGGGTAAAAACTCACACTGGATCCCCACTACCTTCGGCAGCGCAGACCCATGCGCGCGCACGTAAGAAGGTATACTGTTGTAAAATTTTTACCCTTTCCGTGTTGATTCTCAAATTTAAATTTAAATTCATTTACTACTTAAATATAATTTAAATGATTTACTTTATAATCTTTAAAGTTTAAATTATTAATTAAATGAATTATAGCGTTTAGTGCTATTTTCTATTTGATACTGCCATTGAGTTAAAGATATATTAAAATTAAAAACAAAAGCTTAATGATAACTACATTTAGTTAAAAGTTATATTTCTTATTAGTATAATTTTATTTAAGTCATTTGAAATAACTTTAATTTACTTACCTCATATTTAAAAGCATGTTTTGTTATTAACTTAAAGAAAATATGTTTAAATCCTTTCACGGATTGTTCATTGTTTTATCGCTACCTAACACGGAGATGTTATATTTTTCAACTGCAGAATCTTTTTGCTTCGCCCATAGATGGCGGCAGACTCGTAGCATCATGTTGCTATGGCTATGGTATGCTTTGCCGAGTGTACAGCATCGAGTGGCTGTCACTTGAATCTTTTCGCTTGTATAAAAGGAGGTAAGGATTATGTAATCGTTCTCTTAGGTTCTTAGGCTCTTAGGCTTTTATGTTTTTTCAGTTTATGAGCTGGTATTTTAATTTGGTTATAAAGTGTTTAGTTTTATAATGATTGTAAATTACGTTTTTGTGACTTGATATTTTCGACGATACGTTTAGTGTATCTAGGTATGTCACAAAGTAAACGTCGTTTTCTATTTAAGCTCTATTAATCTAAATGGCAGTATTTTTAAAGGTCTTTAACCTTTCGTCAGCAAAGTTTCTATTTAACTATTGTTTCTACTTATTTAATGTTACTCATCATTTTGTTTCAAGTTTAATAAACAGTTTTGTTTAAACTTTTTGTCTTCAATGAATGCCACACATATTTATCATTTTATAGTTTATTAGAGCTGAGCAACTATCGTATATTTCACTGCTAATTCTGCTAATTAACATATGTGATAATTGTTTTTTTCACAACAAGTGGTTATGGGCAATTTGGCTCGTTGTCAGCTCATAGCATTTAAAATTTTGATAATAGTTTTTGTGGCATTCTAGTTGTTTGAAGATAAGAAATTGAAATGGCAATAAGCTTAAATCCCACTATTGAAAAATTACGGATGAATAATTATATTACGTGGGTCAAAGACATTAAAGTTATTTTAATTGAAAGAAACTGCTGGAATATAATATGTAAAAGAGAAAAACTGCCTGTTGAAGATGCTGGAATAACTTCAAAACAAGTGGAAGATTTTAAATCACGTAGTCGAGTTGCATTATCTACAGTTTATTTAAATACATCGCCTCAAGTCAGAAGCATTATTGAAAATTGTGATTGTGCTATTGATGCTTGGGAGACTTTGAAGAAGACCTTTATATCAGACTCAAGAGCTCATCATATGGGACTGTTTACAGAGTTCATTAATTGTAGAATGTCTGAGAATGAAACAGTAAATTCTTTTGTAACCCGGTTATCAAGAATACTGGACCAGCTGCGTGAAATTGGCCATGCTATGGAGGATGTGTATTGCTGTTTTCAGCTCTTGCAACACTTACCATCCAAGTTTGAATCTGCAGTGCAATATTTGTTGCGATGGAAGAATGACCAGTTTAAGTTCCAGAGTATTGTGTCCGAGTTAACAGCGGAAGAATCACGTCTACAGCTTCGAGAAGGTGATATCAAGAAAGATGCTAATAACAGTATACAGATTCAGAATGTTCAACATAAAGGTAAAAAACCTTTAACTTGTTTTAAGTGTGGCCGTATTGGTCATTTAAAGAAAAACTGTTTTTTGAATAGTAATGTTAAATTTAAACCTAGAAATTTAAAGTTTAACTCCAACGGTCGTGACAAATGCAAATCTCCCCCCTCCTACTACATAGCTCAAGCTAATTTTAGTAATTTAGGTGATGTTGACAGCTTTATTTTTGATACCGCTGCTTCAAATCATTTTCTAAGAAATTTAGGTCTTTTTGAGCACTATACTTCTGTTGAGGGAGAGGAGCTTTTGTCGCGATCGATGGTATTAGTTTTCCTATTACTGCTAAAGGAACTGTTAAGTTAAATTTTGGTAAAAATGTATTATATTTAAAAGATGTTTTATATTCCCCAAAGTTACGGAAAAATTTAATATCAGGTCCTAAATTAGATGTGAACGGTGCCACATACACTGGCGGTAAGGGTCGAGTGTCGGTATTCGGTAAAGATAAAAGACATATTTTTACTGCTAAAATTAAAGACGGTGTTTACTACTTATATCCTAATGTTTCTAAAGTTAAAAAGGGGAGTAATGTGAATGGGGGGAACTCAGAAAATCCTTCAGCTTCTCTTGCAAAAGTTAATGAAATTGGGTATTGGCATGCTCGTTTTGGGCATGTAAGTCCTGATACTATTGTAAATACTAGCAAGAAGAACGGGGTAAGGGGCCTTCCTAAACTTAAGTTTAAGAAATTTTTTTGTGAACCTTGTAGGATTAGTAAACAAACCGTGTGTCTTTTTAAATCATCCGATGTTCATGGCGTTAAATCACCGTTAGAGAAAGTATTTATGGACGTTTGGGGCCCAATTAAAGTAACTGGTAAAAATGGGGAAAGGTTTTTTTTGTCCATAATTGATGGATTTTCTAAAAGGGTTGCTGTTTATCCTTTAAAGGATAAGTCTCAGGTTTTTGGCGTATTCGAGAGACACATTGCACGGGCTGAACGTAGTTTAAATAAAAAATTAAAAGCTATTCGTACGCATAATGGTTCCGAATTTGTAAATGACAACTTCAAATCATTTTGTAGTAAAAATGGAGTTGTTCACGAGTTAACTAACACGTTCACACCTGAGCAAAATGGGTTAAGTGAGCGGTTTAATCAAACTTCTTTAAGTTGTGTTAGAGCTATTATCACGGATAGTGGTTTACCTTTTTCTTTTTGGCCTGATGCAATGTTGTATTTCGCGTACACTTGGAACCGTTTAATCCACAGGGGACAAACTAAGACTCCTTTTGAGTTATATACTGGGTTTAAACCATCCGTAAGACACCTTAAGCCTTTTGGGTTAATTTCGTATGTAGGGATCCCAAAACAACATAGAAACCACAAGCTTGAACCTAAGGCTAAAAAGGGAGTACTGATAGGTTATTCACTAAAGACTAAGGGGTATAAAATTTGGTTGGAAAATGAGGGTAAAATAGTTGAAACTATAAACGTAACGTTCTCTGATCAGCTATTTAGTAAATGCAGTGGAGCGGTGATGGGCACCTCGCTGGAGGAATTGGACTTGCTTCCGGAAAGTCCAGTTGATTGTCAAGCTTCCAATCCTGTTTACATTGTTTTCAGAAGTGAGCCCGATGATTCTAGTGACGAGTCCGTCGATGAAACTCCTGTAGATAAATCTTCTCTTAAACCTCTTTCTTCAATTACTTGGAATAGGAAACCCGTACCCAGAAAAATGAGTGACAGAGTTGACATCTTCTATTACCCAGACAACACTAAAACTAGATTGAGATCGATGAACGATGTCAAACAATATTGTGATAAACATAATTTAATTTTTGACTCTAATTTTTTTTATTTCTCTAGTAGTAATAAGTTCGAGGGGGTAGCTGATCAGCAAAACTCGGATAACCCAACTTCAAATTTAACTCATAAAAAAATCATGACTAGTTATCCCCGTACCTAAAACATATAATCAGGCCGTTAAATCTTCAGAATGTGTTGAATGGAAAAATGCCATGGATGATGAAATAAATAATATGAAAACCCGTAAAGTTTGGCATCTGGTTAATTTACCAGAGGGGAAAAGAGTTTTGGGAAATAGATGGGTATACGCCGTTAAAAGAGATGAGCTAGGAAACGTTGCCCGTTTTAAAGCGAGGCTCGTGGCCCAGGGCTTTCATCAGATAAAGGGGGACACTTATGACGAGATGTTTTCACCCGTCGTTAATTTCTCGGCAATACGTTTCTTTTTTTCATTATTGGTCTCATGTTATAAATGGCATAACGTTCAATGCGATATAAAATGTGCTTATCTTTATGCACCTTTAAAAGAAGAAATTTATATGTCTCAGCCGAAAGGATATGTTGTAAAGGGAGGGGAAAATCTCGTTTGTAAACTAGACAGAGCGTTATACGGCCTTCATCATAGTGGTCGGCTCTGGTATTATGAGTTAAATAAAGTACTATTAGATTTGGGGTTTAATAAATTTAACTGGTGTAACTGTTCATATTATTTTGAAAATTATATTGTTTTATTAGTTTATGTTGATGATTTAGTTTTGTTTGGTAAAAATAAATTTCAAATAGAGAAAATTCTTAATTTATTAAAATGTAAATTTGATATAAAAATTTTAGGTAAAACCAAGAAATTACTTGGTGTAGAATTTAATTATGAAAATGATTCAGTACAAATTTTTCAGGAATTATATATTAATGAAGTGTATGACAGATTTAAGTCGTTTAATATTCCTTTTTGTTCGTTACCTATTGTAAAAGGCATTAAGTATTCTAAAAAAGATTGTCCTACTAATCAAAATGAAATTGATGAAATGTCTAGATTTCCATATCGGAATATCTTAGGATGTTTATCTTTCATCGCAAACAGAACACGACCTGATATTGCCTACGCAGTTAATATATTCAGTCAATTTCAAAATTCACCGGGGTTTAATCATTGGAATGGGTTAATTAAATTACTTGGGTGTGTTTCGAGTACTCGAGATTTAAAATTAAATTTAAATTGTTTTAATCCATGTTTAACTGCTTTCTCTGACGCTGATTTCGCGATGAATAGGGATGACTTCGTATCGATGGGGAGACAAATTTTATTTTTGGATAATAGCCCTATTTCTTGGAAAACTTTTAAGCAAAAAAATGCTTGCCTTTCAACCATGGAAAGCGAATTTGTATCCATGTGTGATGGGGTTAAAGAATTAATGTGGTTTGATAATATATTACGAGATTGTATTGATTTTAAATTAATTTCTATTTCATATGAACCACCAATACTTTTTGCTGATAACCAAGCGGCTATTAATTTTACGAGATCTCCTATAGAAAATAACAAATCTAAGCATATTAACGTAAAGTTATTTTTCATCCGTGAATGGTTATTTGAGGAACGGTTTGATTTAAAATATGTAAATACTAAAGTTAACTTTGCCGATCCCTTCACAAAGCCCCTTACTAAAAGTGATATGTCTAAATTTATAAATAAAGTATTTATTAAGTAAATGTATATAGAGTAAATTTAAATTTCTTTGAACGTATAATATATATTTAATTTTTTTTTGAAATTGAAAAATGTTTTTAGAGGGATATGTATGCATTTTCTTGGTGGGTTTTTCTGCGTTTTCCATTGTGTAGTGATGTATAGCTTAGTTTAACTTTTTGTATGAGAGAAATTCGTAGCGCTACGTACAATCGGTTATGTGTATGTTATATATATGTTTCATATATTTGTGAATATCATCGTTTTTTTTATTTGACAATGGGGAATGGGGAAAAAAAAGGTTTCCTTGAAATGCTATTCATATTTGCTCTGTATTAATATCTTGTTCTTTTTTTTAGTAGATGTGTATAGTATATTGATAATGCTACTTATTTTTGAAATTGTGATTTGGACTCTTGGACTTATCTTATGATTTACAAGATTGACAAACCTTCTAGCTTTGTATGAAGTATATCCTGTAGAAGACATATGTGAATCTGTCGTCAAGTCACTAAATATTCAAGGATTTTTTTTTTTTCTAATAAAGTTTATATTGTAATTGCTGACGTTTGTGTTTGTCGAATCAACACGGTGGGGGACCTTGTTGTAAAATTTGTACCCTTTTCGTGTTGATTCTCAAATTTAAATTTAAATTCATTTACTACTTAAATATAATTTAAATGATTTACTTTATAATCTTTAAAGTTTAAATTATTAATTAAATGAATTATAGCGTTTAGTGCTATTTTCTATTAGATACTGCCATTGAGTTAAAGATATATTAAAATTAAAAACAAAAGCTTAATGATAACTACATTTAGTTAAAAGTTATATTTCTTATTAGTATAATTTTATTTAAGTCATTTGAAATAACTTTAATTTACTTACCTCATATTTAAAAGCATGTTTTGTTAAAATTAACTTAAAGAAAATATGTTTAAATCCTTTCACGGATTGTTCATTGTTTTATCGCTACCTAACACGGAGATGTTATATTTTTCAACTGCAGAATCTTTTTGCTTCGCCCATAGATGGCGGCAGAGTCGTAGCATCATGTTGCTATGGTTATGGTAGGCGTTGCCGAGTGTACAGCATCGAGTCCGAGTGGCTGTCACTTGAATCTTTTCGCGTGTATAAAAGGAGGTAAGGAATATGTAATCGTTCTTTTAGGCTCTTAGGCTCTTAGGCTTTTATGTTTTTTCAGTTTAGTTCAAAGTCATGAGCTGGTATTTTAATTTAGTTACAAAGTGTTTAGTTTTATAATGATTGTAAATTACGTTTTTGTGACTTGATATTTTCGACGATACGTTTAGTGTATCTAGTTATGTCACAAAGTAAACGTCGTTTTCTATTTAAGCTCTATTAATCTACATGGCACTATTTTTAAAGGTCTTTAACCTTTCGTCAGAAAAGTTTCTATTTAACTATTGTTTCTACTTATTTAACGTTACTCATCATTTTGTTTCAAGTTTAATAAACAGTTTTGTTTAAACTTTTTGTCTTCAATGAATGCCACACATATTTATCATTTTATAGTTTATTAGAGCTGAGTAACTATCGTATATTTCCCTGCTAATTCTGCTAATTAACATATGTGATAATTGTTTTTTTCACGACATATACGCGCCCTGCGCGCACATATTCCTTCTCAAATAAAATTTTTATTCTTAAGAAAAGAAAAGAAAAAAAATCATTTGTCATCGGTTAAAAAGTTGGACCAATGAAAGCAAAAATTTAGTATAAAGAATGAAAGAAAGTTTAGAAACATAGATTTTGACTGAGATTCGAACCTGCTACCTTGCAGCAAAAAAATATTTCAGTAGTTTTCGCATATGTGTGAGTGATTTTTCTATTATATGCCTATGCAGATCTTTTTTAACCTAAGAATACTATTGTCTGAAAATTAATCAACCATACAAATGATATTAATTACAGAATAATAATTAAAATAAATTAATAAAAAATAATAATTAAAGATCTTGTAAAAATTCACCAGATGTTTAAAAACTCAAATGTGTAAGTGAAATTAGATTAGGATGAAAGACGAGAATTGTTTTTTGAAAGATAACTAAAAAAGAGTGATTAAAATTTCTTATTAATTAATTAATTGAAGAAAGTTCGTTAAAAAATACTTTTTCCATAAAAATTTTTAAATCGTTAATAATCAGTATCTATTTTAAACTGTATTTATATATATTTTTATTATAAATCGAATAATGTTTGATGAAGAGTGTACGCGAAAGCTAATATTATCCGATCTTTCATAACTATTAATTCTCCTCGAAAACGTGAAGGTCATATCCACCCTCCCCGAACCTGTTTTTTCACCCCCTACTCACACCCTCGAAGGGGTTTGACAATTCCTGACTTCTTAGAGATGAGAGAGAAAATATCAGATTTTTTTTTTATAGATTTCCGCTACCTTTTTTAAAATATAAATTCATTTCTTACATTACTTTTGAATAAACTTTACCCGCTTCTACACTTAGAATTTTGGCGAGATTTTAAAACAGTAATATTTTACGATACATTTAACAAGATTTTTAAAGCATTTGGCGATAAGATAATTCAGATTTGGCAAGAAACATACAATATTAATATCGAGTGAAGTAAAATTTTATCACTTGCTAACTTTTTTTCCTGGAGCGAGAACGCTTATTTTATAACCTGAATCCAGTGTTACATATTGGTAATTCGTGTTAGAGATGAGTCTACCCGTAGAGATACCTATTTTAAATCAACCGTTAACCCAATCGCGAATGGATGACAAGAATTTGTGCAAATTTCCGATATGTCCAACTTGTGATAGAACATTTTGTAAAAAGTCTAATTTAATTCGACATTTGAAGGTTCATACGGATATGAAACCTTTTATTTGTAATGTATGTCAAAAAATCATTTAGAAGACCCGACGATTTGAAAAGACATTTAAATATTCATGAAAAGACTCTTACAGAATATGAATGTGAACAATGCAATGAAAGTTTTAATCACAAGTATGATTTATCGATTCATGTTAGAAAAAATCATAAAAAGACTTTATCTAAGCATGTTTGTGATGCATGTAGTGAAATCTTCAGATGAAATATGAATTATTGAAACACATAAGAAAAAATCATCGAAAGCCTTCGCCCCAACATTTATGTGAATCATGTAATGAAGTATTCAATAGTAAAATTGATTTGTATTGTCATTTACATACTTCAGTCAGGCATCAGTCAACTCCAAAGACTGCAGAAAATTCTTCCCAAGATCCACTTAAGGAGAAAACTAAGTTTTTTAAAAGACGAAGTGCTGTTATTGTACATACATCCACTATCTTTGACAATGAAAATAAAGATATGGATTTGTTATCATTTTTTTAAAATTTAAGAACTAACATTTTAAACGAATTGAACTTTCAATTAAGTGATAAAAAAGGGATGAAATGGTTTATAGTTGTTAAACTCACCCTTAAACGTTCTATGGATGGTAAAGAAGAATTTATTTCCCATCATTTGCAATCAAAAACCTTTACTACATCTTCATCAAGTGATTTGAATAATGATCTTGAAAATGCTTTCAACAAAATGATAGAAAGTTTTGAAGAATTTACTGATCAAGAATTAGGTTGTACTTTAGTTGAAATTAGCAAATTACAACTTTGTATGGTAAAATTTTAACTCGTGTATCACCTATCTCATGTATTTTCATTATATTCAATAAATTGAAAAACAAAAGTTTCTACATAATTTGTTAAATAAAACCCAACATTAGTTATTTTAAGACATATTCCCTAAGAATTATTTAATAATCTATGTCAAATAAAGACTTCCCAACTACATTTTTTACTACTTTTCAATACTTTCTACCACTTTAACAAAGTGAAATTCCCCACCTCACATGCTACCTTTCACTCAATGTTTCTTCACAGATAACAAGTTTGTAAATAATGAAAGCTAACTTTGAAAAAATTCAGAGTTAAAAAATATTAATATATGTTTTATTAAATACATTCATGTTCACATATGCATACTTAAGTTTTCTAAAGTGTATTTTATCATACTTAAAAAATATTTTAACCAAGTATTGTCGATTACAAACATATGTATACTTGAAAAATTTTACAAAGTATTTTAGAAATTAAGATAACTTATTCTTGAATAAAAATATAAGAAACTCATTTTCACAATAATAAGATTGTAAATGTAAGATAAAATCACAAAATTACCAGCTTAAGAGATTCAAAATGTGTAAACAGACAATATAAGAGAAATCATTAAAACATTATTGCAAAAACAAATTTAAAAAAATAAAAAATTGTTAATTTTAGATTGTAAAAAAATATTTAACAATGTTTCATAATGATTATAATTACAAGCATATGTGTATGTATACGTGTATAGATTGTAAAAAATATTTAACAATATTTCATAATGATTATAATTACAAGCATGTGTGGGTACGTATACGTGTATGTGACTTAGTGAATTTAGTATTTCTTGTCAAAACTTTTTAGTGTAATTCTCTTCTTTAGTGAAACACTTAGTAAATTTTACACAATTTTTCGTTTAATAACTGAAAAATATTATAATACTTAGTAAATTTTAGCAAAGTAATCTTAATATACTTTCACTGAGAGCAACTTAGTCAAAATTTAAGATTTTCTTAACATATGATATTCCACATTGTTATGCAAATAGTATTGGATTGCACTTAAGCTGCAGATATCTCGAATAGTTTAAAGTCTTTGAGATAAAAAAAAGTTAAAGATTTTTATTAAAGACTTAGAAATGCATACAAGTTAATTTTTGTAAAGTGGGAATTGTTTAAATATTAGAAATTATACTTTGGTATAATGTAACTTAGTGGTATTTAAAACAAATACATATCAATTCATACTTGTAAAATATAATTTGATGTTTATGGAGAAAATTTTTACTTCAAAGTGTATAAAAACGACAAAGTTTTTTTTACAGATTATTCATTTTATACATAAAGTAAAATAATACAAGATAGGAATTGTGGGTTGACATAAGTACTTTTTGTTAAATTATACATTTGTGACGTAGTGGTAGGGGAAAAGTTACGCCACAGAGGTTATGATGTCAGCTACAGGTTTTAGTGTCTCCTCAAGCTTGTTGAACCATGTCTAAACTTGAAAGCATATACACCTTTTGTTATTACTTCACATATGGTTTTTCGTATCTTATAAGTTTTATCTAGAAATTTTCTAACTTAATGTTTTGTGATAGTAATTCTGTTAAAAAACAGTTAAATTTTTCTAAGTGATGTGACATAAAGAAAACATTTGATAAAAATATTTAAAAAGTTTTGTGAAATTTCACAAACTTCTAAAATTAAGCTTTCACAATTCTTACAAAATATTTTCTGTATTCTAAAAATAAAAAAGTTAAAATACAATCGTGAAAGTATCTATATATAAAAGTTTAAGTTGTTACTATAACATTATTTTTACACTCTTTGGAATAGAGATTGTGATTTTAGTTAAAGTACAAAACACTTTGATGATGCATATTCAAAGTAAGATTCAAACGTGATACTTAGGAAAATACTAACTTCATAATTATATCTAAAATTTTTATAAGATAGTTTTTCAGAAAATTGTTAATAAGATAAATTCATTTAGGATTTTTACAAGTACTTTACAATTGAGTGGTAAAACAATTTTACAAGTTTTTTCTTCTTCGATGTAAGTTTGATAGTTTATAAAACTAGTATTGTGCATAAATTTTACTTAGTGTTTAAATATTATACTCAAACAATACTTCTACAGTAATTAAAAAGTATATCTCTAATATCCAAGTAAACTTTTTACATACTTTATTTCAAAAAGTTAACACTTAAGTTTGTATTCTAATAGAAAATATTATATAAAAGGTGATTTTGTTATAAAAATTAAAACAAACCATTTTCATTAAAATCTTTTTATTTGAAATTCATTCACAATAGTACAAGACAGCAAATCTATAATGTTGGGATATCGTTCATACATTCAGTATTAAAGTTATTCAAAAAATTTAGCAAGTCTAAATTTTCATTGTTAAAGTTATCTGTCACTAACTCATTTTCCTTCGCACTAAAATTATTCGAATTCATATTTTCGTTTTTAGCAGAAAAAACATTCAAGCAATTGGGATTAAAGTTATACGAAAAATTTAGCAAGTTCAGACTTTCATTATCATAGTTTACTAGAGGTAAATCAGTTTGTATCAGGTTAAAATTATTTAAGTCCTTATTTTCATCTTTGGTAGATAAATCATCGATATTATTTCCACTTGTATATTCCACATTCGAATTGTTCAAAAAATTTTTGAAGTCTAAGTCTATATTTTCATTCTGAAAGTTGTTGGAAGGTAAGTCAAAAACACCATTCACACATTCAATGTGAAAATTATCCAAAAAATTTAACAAGTCCAGATTCTCACTGTTATTATTAACTGTTGGTAATTCATTGTTAGTACTTCGTTCATTACAATTTCTACGTATGTTAAAGTCTTTAAGATGATTCTTTCTCTTATGTTGCAATAATTCAAACTTACACTGAAAAGTTTCACTGCATTCATCACATCTAGTTTGCATTGAAGATTTTTTATGCATATTTTTTTATGTTTTAAAAAATGTCGTTTGTTTGAAAAAGTATCAGTACATTCGTTACAACAGTATGTATGTAAAGTCTTTTTATGACTTTTTCGCTTATGGTTTGAAAAAGCATGATTTGTTGTAAAGGTTATAGAACATTCCTCACATAGATACTCAGGTTTACGATAATGCACCCTCTTGTGTTTTTCCAATTCATACTTGTGTTTAAAAGCACCTTTACAAATAATATAGATGTTAAGGTAAGACTTTTTGATGTAATAATCTCTTATGTTTAAATAAATCACACTTGCGGTTGAAATTTTCAATACAATATTCACATTTGTATCTTATGGAAATTTTTCTATGGGTTTCCATATGTCTTTTTAAACGATGTAAAGTAACAAATCCTTTCTCACACACGTAACAAATATTAGGTTTAATATCATTGTGAACCTTCACATGTCTAGTAATATAGGATTTTTTTTTAAAATGGCTTCTTACAAGTTGGACAAATAAAAAGTTTAGATAACTTCTCATCCTCAAAACTTGATGAAGGGGTTTGTTGAACGGAAACGTGTGTCTCCTCAGACGGTAAAGTATTATCCACTTTGTACTTCAGTTTAGCAAAGTATAAAAAATCACTCTAAAAGTAAGACTTTAAAAACTACTAAGTATGAGAACTTAGACAACTCTACAGCGAGAAAAGATTGTAACTAATTCAAATTTTTTCTTAGTTCATCAGTTTTACTTAAGAATTTACGCTAAATTCTCTTATTTCATGCCAAATTTTTATAACTATCGCCAATATTAGTGGAAATTTAGCCAAATATTATCCCATACCTTGCTATAATACTCGAATCTTGTGGAAAATTCTAGTTTATCAACATGTCTAAACAGATAATTTGTACACTTTCACTCTGTATTTTTATGGATGTAGCATCAACGTTAAACATTTTAGGGAAAAAAATATTCTATGTTTTTTAACAGTTGATTATAGATTTGTCGAAACTTGTGGTTTAGTATTTTCAAAGAAGGTAGGTTGTTAATACTTAAAGTTTCAAGTTCATGATTTCATCATACATCTGCAGCTTCTAAATTTGATAAGTATTAGACTTTTATCTTACATTTTCAATTTAAAAAAGAAAAAGTTAATTTTTCCGACAAAGTATTTGTATTAAAATAATTTGTGTAAAAATTTTTCATTTTCAAAAAATATTTGTTTATAAGCATATGTGTGAAAAACTTCAAACTAAATGACTTTAAAAAACTTAGTGCTTTGTAAAATTAGATGCGTTATTAACACATGTGAAACATTAAAATTCCATACTTCATAATTTTTCAAATACTTGCAGTCTCTTAAATTGGTAAGAATGAGATTTTATCTTACATTTTCATTCTCATCATTAGAAAAAATAAGTTTCATATATTTTTATTCTAAAAATAAGTTAATTAATTTCTGAGATGATATCTTTCTAAAACGCTTTGTGTAAAAAAATTTTCACTCACAAAAATTTCAGTTTATAAGCATATGTCTGAAAAACTTCAAACTAAATGATTTTAAAAAACTTAGTACTTTGTAAAATATGATGTGTTGTTAACATCAAAATTGTTGACTTCGTGATTTTTTTCGAATACCTGCAACCTTTTAAGCTGGTAATTTTGTGATTTTATCTTACATTTACAATCTTATTATTGTGAAAATGAGTTTCTTATATTTTTATTCAAGAATAAGTTATCTTAATTTCTAAAATACTTTGTAAAATTTTTCAAGTATACATATGTTTGTAATCGACAATACTTGGTTAAAATATTTTTTAAGTATGATAAAATACACTTTAGAAAACTTAAGTATGCATATGTGAACATGAATGTATTTAATAAAACATATATTAATATTTTTTAACTCTGAATTTTTTCAAAGTTAGCTTTCATTATTTACAAACTTGTTATCTGTGAAGAAAAATTGAGTGAAAGGTAGCATGTGAGGTGGGGAATTTCACTTTGTTAAAGTGGTAGAAAGTAGTGAAAAGTAGTAAAAAATGTAGTTGGGAAGTCTTTATTTGACATAGATTATTGAATAATTCTTAGGGAATATGTCTTAAAATAACTAATGTTGGGTTTTATTTAACAAATTATGTAGAAACTTTTGTTTTTCAATTTATTGAATATAATGAAAATACATGAGATAGGTGATACACGAGTTAAAATTTTACCATACAAAGCTGTAATTTGCTAATTTCAACTAAAGTACAACCTAATTCTTGATCAGTAAATTCTTCAAAACTTTCTATCATTTTGTTGAAAGCATTTTCAAGATCATTATTCAAATCACTTGATGAAGATGTAGTAAAGGTTTTTGATTGCAAATGATGGGAAATAAATTCTTCTTTACCATCCATAGAACGTTTAAGGGTGAGTTTAACAACTATAAACCATTTCATCCCTTTTTTATCACTTAACTAGCTGTTACCCGCGACTTCGTTCACGTGGAAATTTTGATGTGTATGTGTGGGAACTGACGGTTTGATCATAATATGTAATGAAATGAAACCTTATCATTGTGGTGTTGTGCAAAACAGAGTCTGATAAAGTACACTCAAAAAAATTTGTAACTCATTGAAAGCCAAAATAAAATGCCAAAATAAATAAATAAAAAGTTATCGCCAACATGGCGATAAAAATTTAAAATTCGTCCATAGGGATTCTGTACTAAAACAGTACTGCGTTTTGGAAGTATAAAAACTGGGTCGTCAATTATGAATTTTATTTCGAAACCTTTCTTTGTATGATTTTAGTTCACTATTGCACAATATTAATCTGGTTCTAATAATAATTTGGTGACTGGTTAATTAAAATTTTAACTATGTGGTGAAATTCATATAATATTTATGAGTTTCAAATTTTTATTTTTATTTTTATTTTTTTTTATTTTTTTTTTTTTTACAAATAAATGATTTTTTTTTTTTTTTTTTTTTTTTTCATTTCCCGGCGAATTGTTGAATAATATTTTAGTTCTTAAACAATTTTGGACGGCTTTGCCCGCTTCGCTGTCAAACTCTTTTCTATATGCTTTATGGAAAAAAAAACTGAAATCGGTCAAAAGCTTGCTTTGTGTCCCCGCTGCCTTAGGCAGCGCCTTGTTCGTCCTTGCAATCTCCGGTGCCTGTCCCTATTTCCTGCGACAATGGCTTACCCGTGGGCTTCCATTTGGCTGCTTATCATACATAACAGTTTCGATACGGACAGTATCGAAAAATTTGAAGTAACTCTTTTATATCTGAATCCCAGTTACATATGAACAACATTATATATGATGTACATAATATTTGCTCTCAAGTTATTTCCTATATTTATTTGATTTAATCAATCAACCATAGAATGACAGCAATTTCAAGCCACATATAATATTACAATATGCTATGATCGGCAACTTCTATCGCATGAGACAATTATTATTTTGTGGTTATATATACTTCATGCTTAGTTAATAGTAGTTGGTATATAGAAAAATAAATAAATTAGTATGTAAACTTGATCATGGTACAGCCTTAATGCCCTTGGCGACTTTTAAATTTTTGTTGCCGTTTTAGACCAAAATATAATTTATGCGATTATTGTTCCTACACGCAAGCGAAGTGTGACGTCACTGACCGTCCGTGGATGCAAGAAAATGATTTCCTATGTCAATCGCCCATTGGATTTTTTGTAAAAAATGATTAAAAATCGAAGAAAATTATTTCCCGATTTTAATCCCCATATTTGGGTACACATATGTATTAGTTATCATGTGCATGTGTTAGATTGAGTTATTTTGCTGTCAAATTGACAAAATTTTAATTTTAAATTTCAAAACTCTGTCGTTCTTGGCGCTTATTGTATTTGGTGATCAAAAACGTAATACGAAAATGTACATGCCAGATGTATATTTTCGTAATATGCATTGTACGAAATATTGTTTCATATTATTCATTACTGTCTTAAAATAAGTTGTTAAAATAACCATGATTTTTGAAAGGAATTAAATTATGTTCGCCAAATAATTTGGCGATATTTTATTTTTTTACCAAGGATGACCGATATCAAATCTATTCCGCTACAACATTAGTATCTTATATCAGATACTTTATTTAGACATTTGAAAACAAATTTGACTTCAAATTATGATAGAATATTTATCATTTCCCTTTTAATCAGTATATTAGTTGGATATTTATTGTGTTAATATCATCCTTTGAAATTAAATGTTTGTGTTTTCAATCGAATATGGAAGTTTGCCATTTTTTTTTCTAGAGTATTGAAATTAAAAATTCAAATTTTGTCAATTTTACAACAAAAATAACTTAATCTCATGCATGGACATGATAACTAATACATATCTATACCTAAATATGCGGATTAAAATCGGGAAATATTTTTCCTCGATTTTTAATAATTTTTTACAAAAAATCCAATGGGCGTTTAACATAGGAAATATTTTTCTTGCATCCACGAACGGCCAGTGACGTCATCACTTCGCTTGCGTATTTCTTTCTATCTTTTCCTTGGCGAAAAATGTCCGATCTACTTCAGCATCAAAATTATAAAAAATTGTCAAGAATTATCAATAAGAAAATACCTTTACCATAATGCTGAATTAACTTTTATGCCAAGCGTGTTTCATCCGCCATACTAAAAAAAAAAAATCTGAAGTTGAGGTATATAAAAAAAATGCTGTGAAATAAAATTCAGAAGAAATATGTTAGATTTGTAATATTACTATTTTATTTTAAAATTATAATGTGTCATTTTCTCATCGACCAATTTAACATTTAGTAATTTCTTATTTTTCGCATGAAAGCATATTTCATTTTATGCTGAAAACAATAAATAAATATATCTCGTAAACTTTTTTTGGCAACAATTAAAAATTTAAATGGCTTATATTAAGTCAATATAAGTCAAGAGGTTTATTATTTTCATATTTTAATTAATTTTAAAGATTTTTTCAATTTTTTTTTCCTAAACCATTCCTGACCTATAAGGAAAAAAACAAAAAAAGAATGATCGAAATCGGTCAAGCCGTTTACGATTTTATAAATAACATACAGACAAACATTCATTTTTATATATATAGATTGAAAGTTCAATTCGGTTAAAATGTTAGTTCTTAAATTTTTAAAAAATGATAACAAATCCATATCATTATTTTCATTGTCAAAGATAGTGGATGTATGTACAATAACAGCACTTCGTCTTTTAAAAAACTTAGTTTTCTCCTTAAGTGGATCTTGGGAAGAATTTTCTGCAGTCTTTGGTGTTGACTGATGCCTGACTGAAGTATGTAAATGACAATACAAATCAATTTTACTATTAAATACTTCATTACATGATTCACATAAATGTTGGGGCGAAGGCTTTCGATGATTTTTTCTTATGTGTTTCAATAATTCATATTTCCATCTGAAGATTTCACTACATGCATCACAAACATGCTTAGATAAAGTCTTTTTATGATTTTTTCTAACATGAATCGATAAATCATACTTGTGATTAAAACTTTCATTGCATTGTTCACATTCATATTCTGTAAGAGTCTTTTCATGAATTTTTAAATGTCTTTTCAAATCGTCGGGTCTTCTAAATGATTTTTGACATACATTACAAATAAAAGGTTTCACATCCGTATGAACCTTCAAATGTCGAATTCTTGTCATCCATTCGCGATTGGGTTAACGGTTGATTTAAAATAGGTATCTCTACGGGTAGACTCATCTCTAACACGAATTACCAATATGTAACACTGGATTCAGGTTATAAAATAAGCGTTCTCGCTCCAGGAAAAAAAGTTAGCAAGTGATAAAATTTTACTTCACTCGATATTAATATTGTATATTTCTTGCCAAATCTGAATTATCTTATCGCCAAATGCTTTAAAAATCTTGTTAAATGTATCGTAAAATATTACTGTTTTAAAATCTCACAAAAATTCTAAGTGTAGAAGCGGGTAAAGTTTATTCAAAAGTAATGTAAGAAATGAATTTATATTTTAAAAAAGGTAGCGGAAATCTATAAAAAAAAAAAATCTGATATTTTCTCTCTCATCTCTAAGAAGTCAGGAATTGTCAAACCCCTTCGAGGGTGTGAGTAGGGGTGAAAAAACAGGTTCGGGGAGGGTGAATATGACCTTCACGTTTTCGAGGAGAATTAATAGTAATGAAAGATCGGATAATATTAGCTTTCGCGTACACTCTTCATCAAACATTATTCTATTTATAATAAAAAAATATAAATACAGTTTAAAATAGATACTGATTATTAACGATTTAAAAATTTTTATGGAAAAAGTATTTTTTAACGAACTTTCTTCAATTAATTAATTAATAAGAAATTTTAATCACTCTTTTTTAGTTATCTTTCAAAAAACAATTCTCGTCTTTCATCCTAATCTAATTTCACTTACACATTTGAGTTTTTAAACATCTGGTGAATTTTTACAAGATCTTTAATTATTATTTTTTTTTAATTTATTTTAATTATTATTCTGTAATTAATATCATTTGTATGGTTGATTAATTTTCAGACAATAGTATTCTTAGGTTAAAAAAGATCTGCATAGGCATATAATAGAAAAATCACTCACACATATGCGAAAACTACTGAAATATTTTTTTGCTGCAAGGTAGCAGGTTCGAATCTCAGTCAAAATCTATGTTTCTAAACTTTCTTTCATTCTTTATACTAAATTTTTGCTTTCATTGCCTTTTTTTCGGAAAATATTTGATGATTTTTTACAAGAAGATCCTTAATTAATATTTTTCTTAATTATTATTCTCTAATTAATATCATTAAAACGATTGAATTCTTTTCGGACACTAGCATTCATAGTTTTAAAAGAACAGTGCAGACATATACTATAAAAATCACCCACACATATGCGAAAACTACTGAAATATTTTTTTGCTGCAAGGTAGCAGGTTCGAATCTCAGTCAAAATCTATGTTTCTAAACTTTCTTTCATTCTTTATACTTAATTTTTGCTTTCATTGCCTTTTTTTCGGAAAATATTTGATGATTTTTTACAAGAAGATCCTTAATTAATATTTTTCTTAATTATTATTCTCTAATTAATATCATTAAAACGGTTGAATTCTTTTCGGACACTAGCATTCATAGTTTTAAAAGAACAGTGGAGACATATACTATAAAAATCACTCACACACGCGAAAACTACTGTCTTATGGAAATATTTTTACTGCAAGGTGCCGGGTTGGAACCCCAGTCAAACCTCTCTTTTTCTTTCATAGTATATTCGCATTCTTACATTCGTATATTTTATTCATTCCTTATTTTCAAATTTTTAAAATTTTTAATTCATTTCTTAATTAATTTCTTAATTAATTTCTTAATTAACTCCCTAATTAATTTCCTCATGAGTCACAAACAATATCATACTTTTTTCATTCTTTCACAAACATCGCTTTAAAACCAGCGTCACCTTTTACAAAAATCACTAATTAATTTTTTTAATTAAATTCCCTCATTAACACCCTCGTCACGTTTCACGATTAAGCCAGAGGAGGTTGCTCCGAGCTCCGCAAAGGCCGTGAACATGATTGACACGCTCCGAGATCCGCGTGACACCCGCACGACTTGCCGGTGCACCGGTGCACCCCCCTGCTGACCTAGAACTCTCCTTTTCTATCTACTCCTATTTCTTCTCCACCCTTTCAGGCTCTCTTAATTAACCTACGTATACCAATTTTGAACGATCTAACTCATTTGGCTGAGATGCAAAAGAAAACGTAATTAGGACACCTCAAAACGTGTAAATGTGGTGAAAACTTTCGATAATATAAAAGAACTTTAAAGTATCTTTCGAATGATGTATTAAAAAAAAAATAATCATAATTAGAAATTGAAATATTGAAATTTGAAAATATTACAGCGCCATAAAAGAAAACTGATTCATGACACCTCAAAACGTGGAAATTTGGTGAAAACTTTCGATAATTTAAAAAAAACTTTAAAATATCTTTCGAATGATGTATAAAAAATAATTTAATCCTAATTAGAAATTGAAATATTGAAATTTGAAAATATTACAGCGCCATCTGGTGGACCGAATTTCGGTATTCCACTGTTCGATTCCAAATGAAAAAAGCTTTCTAATGATGCATTACTTATGAAATAATTTTAATTAGTAGCTGAGATACAAAAGAAAACCTAATCAGTACCCCTCAAAACGTGTAAATCGGGTGAAATCTCGCGCGCATCGCGCGCGGTATACACCTATTCCTTCCCCCCACCCTTTCAGCTCCTCCTAATTAACCTACGTATAAAAGTTTTGAATGGTCTAACTCAATTAGCTGAGATGCAAAAGAAAACCTAATCAGGAGACCTCAAAACGTGTAAATCAGGTGAAAACTTTCGATCATATAAAAAAACATTAAAATATCTTTCAAATGATGTATTAAAAATAATTTAATTGTAATTAGAAATTGAAATTTTAAAATATTAAAGCGCCATCTTGCGGTAGAAATTTCTGTAATGTACAGTTCGATTCCAAATCAACAAAGCTTTCTAATGATGTATTACTTATGAAATTATTTTAATTAGTAGCTGAGATACAAAAGAAAACCTAATCAGGAACCCTCAAAACGTGTAAATCGGGTGAAATCTCGCGCGCATCGCGCGCGGTATACACCTATTTCTTCCCCACCCTTTCAGCTCCTCCTAATTAACCTACGTATAAACATTTTGAATGGTCTAACTCAATTAGCTGGGATGCAAAAGAAAACCTAATCAGGAGACCTCAAAACGTGTAAATCAGGTGAAAACTTTCGATCATATAAAAAAACATTAAAATATCTTTCAAATGATGTATTAAAAATAATTTAATTGTAATTAGAAATTGAAATTTTAAAATATTAAAGCGCCATCTTGCAGTAGAAATTTCTGTAATGTACAGTTCGATTCCAAATCAACAAAGCTTTCTAATGATGTATTACTTATGAAATTATTTTAATTAGTAGCTGAGATACAAAAGAAAACTGATGCGGGACACCTCAAAACGTGTAAATCTGGTGAAAACTTTCGATAATATAAAAGAACTTTAAAATATCTTTCGAATGATGTATTAAAAATAATTTAATCATAATTAGAAATTGAAATACGCGTATTAGAATAAAATTTAATTTGGAATTATAATGTAAACATTTTGTTTATTGACGAAAATCGATGAAATTTGAACTGCAAGTTTATTTTGTGGTGTTAAGATTGTATACCAAGTGTCGTGTGCAAATTCTAAAATTTCAAGAAAATAGAAAATTGCAATTTTTTATCCCACTTAAAATACATCTGATTATCAAAGGCAGGTGGTTTTTTTTTTTTTTTTTTTTTTTTTTTTTCGTTTCCGAATAAACATCTCTCTTCCTTGACGTGGTTCCCATGGTAACGAAAAGCGGCAATGAACACGTAATACAATCTCATCCAAGGAAGGTCGCGTATTCAATTTCAATGGGTTTAATGGCTAAAATTAAAAAAAATTATAACTCATTCAGTTTTTGAAATTTTCTTTCAATCTTTTGGAAATTGAATTATGGAAGCGAGATCAAAAAAAAAAAAAAAAAAAAAAAAAAAAAGAAAAGAAAGAAAGAAATGATTTATCTTTAAACGCTTTTGAGTTATAAAATGTTTTGTGAAAAAATCGATGTTTCGTAAAATCTAAAAATATGGATCGCTAATCCGTATTTTGTAAAAATGTTTATATGGTTCGAAAGAGGATTAAATGTCCTTCCTTTATATACCAGTTGTTAAGAAATTGAACAGTTACTCGGTCGTACAGGGCGTTTCAAAAAAGACGATCGCGAAAAAGAGAAATTTTCGACCCTTTTTAAAACTTTTTTAAAAAATATAAAAAATTCTTATTAAAAAAAAAAAAATTGTACCGTAAGAATCGGTAATAAATGCTCTTCCTGTTGTTTGAGGTGTATTTCGATATCTCTAACCGTTCGAGCAGGATCGCTTTACAAACACCCACGAAATTTTCTCTCTTTGCTTTTCCTTTTGAGGTAGGCTGTTCCGTAACAAAATGGCGGTCGCCTCCGATTTCGAATCGTTTTTTGATTTGACATGGGTCAACATTTTAATTAATATCTCCGCTAATTAGGGTCGCATCGTTTAGCAAATTAGATAACGTAGATCTGCGATAAATTATCTGTCCGACGGTACCTGTTCGAAGTCCGTGCGACCATTAGCGGCGGAGCCTTTGC
This sequence comes from Salticus scenicus, assembly GCA_963930645.1. Classification (NCBI taxonomy): domain Eukaryota; kingdom Metazoa; phylum Arthropoda; class Arachnida; order Araneae; family Salticidae; genus Salticus; species Salticus scenicus. Next base: position 62,072,035 of record OZ005653.1, on the reverse strand, counting down.
TGTTTCAAGCCGTTTCTCACAGACAGACACACGCGTACAGATTTTAATAACATAAAAAGATTATTCATACGTGTAAAAAAAAAGAAAAAAAAAAAAACTTTCACTTAATGTTATCCGCGTTTGTAATGATCGATAGGTGGCGCTTTTTCAGCTTTTGTTGTTAGTAAATATAATAGCCACGTGCATTTATTATTGTTCTATTTGTGTTACTATTTAATATTCGTGCTATAATTTCTCCTCCATTACATCATGGATAATTGATTGCTTTTGGAAAAAATATTTCAGTTTATTCAAAGTTCGATCGGAAGTAGATTTCTAACTGAACTGTACAAATATTAGTTTCAAATCATCTGATTGATTCTTTACTTCCATTAGCCGAAGCAACTGAAATTTTAAATTTGTCATTTGGAAATAAATGGAAACTTAATTTTGGATTTCTTGATCCTTTGGAGTTACACTGTAGCACACAACAGTATGTGTTATCTTTTTCACCGGATTTATTCATTTTTATTCAATAAATATATGTGAAACTAAACATCGGCAAGCAATGGCGTCTCGACGAGAGCCGAAAGCTATTCATGTTAATTGTAATTTCACTTTAGACCATCAGAGGGCGAGGATTTCATTACAATCACGGATTATTCTGTTGGCCCTTGCATACGTTTTCAGCTTGGTTTACATTTCCAAAATTTAAAAATCTAGTTATATATGCATTTTGTAAAGCGGATTATCTCGAAGAAAAACAGAATAATTTCCAAAATGTTCGCTTCAACGTTGAACAAGGTTGTAATGAAATTAATCGTGATAAATTTTCTTTTATATGTTGTTCTCGTCATGAAAAGAGCTTATTATGTGATCATTTTCTTACTTCTAATCGTAGTCATTATTAACCAGAGATGCCAAATTATTACGGATTGTCCGTAATCTTAATACCGGAAACTTTTTAATGTATTTTTTTCGTAATAATTGTCTGTAATTTAATGGGATAAATTTTACTTTTTCTTTATTGTGGTAGGAAATTAAGTTTTCGTTAGTAATAACTTGGCATCTCTGTTATTAACTTGAAAATAAATTTGTAAATTTCAATGTGATTTTTTTCTTCACAAAGAGGTAATTTTATCCTATATTTCTTAATAGTATCTTTATATAGACTATATTTATTTATTTATTAATTCCTAATTAAGTTTAATAGTTATTTTCTTTAAAGTTATTCATTTATTTTAATGTTTTGTTTTATTTCATTAATATTAATAATAATGATCATTTCGTCGGGGTGTGAACTCAAGTAAACTTAAGGAAAAAGAAAAATGAATAATAAAAAAAATTTTTAAATTATAAAATTTATATATATATATATATATATATATATATATATATATGGAAAGTTATGTGGAAAGCTTTGTGGGACGCATTCCTTGTACAGTCAACAGATGGCGCTGCCTCTGATGCTCATCTTTCAAGGAGATGACGAACGGGAGTCAGTTGGGATCTGTCTGCCATGGAAAGCTGTTGAGACCGTCAGCGCGAAGGCTGATATGGTCATTTTCTTCTAATTAGAGCTTGAGTGTAGAGTCATGGAGGGCTCAATACATCAATCTCACATATTTGACAAAGTGCGCGAAGGTACTTTTGTGAATTATAAGTGTGAGTAGGTGCTTAAATGTTGCTTTGTTCCGGTTATTCTTATGAAGAGAGCTTGTTCTGTGTGTTAAGTCTCGACACCATCAGTTGGTTAATGATGGAAATTCTGCTATTATTATAATTATCTTTATGTGTAAACTGCGTTGTGTGTGTTCCAATAAATGTTTCGTTATCTAAATCGCATCTCATCATTGCCCCACCTCTATACGCCCAGCCAAGATCCTACAAGTGGGGACTCTTCCGCGATGTTATTAACACCAACAAGTTATAAAAGGTAACTTTTATATATTTATCATTCTGTTAGATAATAAACGATAATGAGTAATGCATAAAATGAAGCATGAAGAATTTAGTACAATTTTGAATTACAGAAATTAATGAAGAAATATTTTTAAGTATAACAGTTTTGGTTTCATTTTGTATATTTAAGATGAAATAAAAATATCACTTGAGAAGAATGAATAGAAGTAATAATTATAATTAAAAAATATGATTCTGAATAACCTTCTATAATTTTGCTTATTATTGTTTGCAATATTATTTTAACAATTATTATAACAATACTAGTATATAACCCCGTCAAAAATGACGGAATGTGAACGATAAATCTTGAAAACAATGTTTAGATCATGATGGTTACCACGTGATCATTTAAATGTATTTTCAATTTTTGTTTATAAATCAAATGTGTTTCGATATTTTGTAATTTGCGTTCTTTGTGAGGTCTAACTGTAATAGAGACAGTGTCCGGAGATGAGAGAAGTCGTGTAGAGCCACACCAGATTGTAAAAACGTGAAAAAAATGGAGGCTGTGGCCTTTATCACGGTTCTGTGAGGTCTAATTGTTTCCGGCTGCAATCTTTAAGAGACAGTGTCCGGAGATGAGAGAAGTAGAGCTGCCAACCTAATCCGGCAAATTGTTAGTACCGCCTACACCACTTAATTTTTAGAGAAATTCTCTTCAAATGTATCTACGATGAATTAAGAAGAAAAATACTCTAAAAATTAAGTGGTGTAGAAAAAGGGGCGGTACTAACAATTTGCCGGATTAGGTTGGAAGCTCTGGAGAAGTCGTGTAGAACCGCACCAGATTTTAAAAACGTGAGAAAAATGGCGGCTTTGGTCTTTCTCATGGTTCTGTGAAGTCTAACTGCAACGATTCCGGATGCAATCGTTAAGAGACAGTGTCCGGAGTTAAGTGAAGTCGTGTTGAGCCGCACCAGATTGTAAAAACGTGAGAAAAATGGCGGCTTTGGCCTTTCTCACGGTTTTGTGAGGTCTAACTGCAATAGAGACAGTGCCTGAGATGAGAGAAGTCGTGTAACGCCGCACCAGATTTTAAAACAATATACAGTATATAATTATTAACACATCACATTAGCAAGTTAATTGTATGATACATTATTTGTATCATAGAAGGATGGAAAGCGTTTGCTGACGATGACGCGAATTCAATGATTTTTCTTCACCCAAAAGTTTTCACTTCAAATGGAAAGCGTTAGCTGACGATGACGGGAGTTCAATGATTTTTGTTCACCCAAAAGTGCTCAACGCGCCTAAAGAAGTTTTCACTTCAAAAATTTTACCCGATCAATAAATATGAATGACAATAAAAAAACTGCTGGTTGACAAAAAATATAGGCCCGACAACACAACAGCAACAACACATCCCAGTGTTCCATTAAGTTCTCAATACGCAAGCGAAGTGTGACGTCACTGACCGTCCGTGGATGCAAGAAAATGATTTCCTATGTTATTCGCCCATTGGATTTTTTGTAAAAAATTATTAAAAATCGAGGAAAATTATTTCCCGATTTTAATCCCCATATTTGGGTATATATATGTATTAGTTATCATGGGCATGTGTTAGATTGAGGTGTTTTGCCGTCAAATTGAGAAAATTTTAATTTTAAATTTCAAAACTCTGTTGTCCTTGGCGTTTTTGTATTTGGCGATCAAAAACGTACTACGAAAATATACATGCCAGATGTATACTTTCGTAATACGTGTTGTGCGAAATATTGTTTCATATTATTCCTTACTCTCTTAATATAAATTTTTAAAATAACCATGATTTTTGAAAGGAATTAAATTATATTCGCCAGATAATTTGGCGATATATATATATATATATTTTTTTTTTTTCTGCCAAGGATGACCGATATCAAATCTATTCCGCTGCAACATATTAGTATTTTATATCAGATACTTTATTTAGACATTTGAAAACAAATTTCACATCAAATTATGATAGAATATTTATCATTTTCCTTTTAATTAGTATATTAGTTGGATATTTATTGTGTAATATCATCCTTTGAAATGAAATGTTTATGTTTTCAATGGAATATGGAAGTTTTTTTTTTTTTTTTATCTAGAGTTTTGAAATTTAAAATTAAAATTTTATCAATTTTAGAACAAAAACAACTTAATCTGACGCATGCACATGATAACTAATACATATCTAAACCTAAATATGGGGATTAAAATCGGGAAATAATTTCCCTCGATTTTTAATAATTTTTTACGAAAAATCCATCGGAAATATTTTTCTTGTATCCACGAACGGCAAGTGACGTCATCACTTCGCTTGCGTATTTAAAGTCCTCATAATAAGAAAAAACGATTCACTTCATTTTACCAAAATACTCTTTTTTAAGACTATCGTAGATCCTGTTTTCACATTTTCTAACTAACTATTCAATAACTACAGACACTCCATGCTAACCCAAATTCACCTCTACTCGATATCTCCAACCAGCTATCTCACCCACAACATCGCCAAAATATCCAGGATCCAGCTAGGGACTTTCTCATTCTCAACCAAACATTTTACCTTGACTCGACATTATCACCATAGACTACTCTACTTTCAATACTCATTTCAACTGGTGACTTTTACTTGCCCAACCAACGAGATGTATAAAGTAGAGTGATAAATGGCAACCCTTGAGAAGATCCAAGATGAGTCATGTGACATGCTCTCCTTGCACCTGCGTATTCGATGGTTCCCTTGGTAACAGCTTATTTTCAGTAAATTTCTATGGCAACGGTTTGGAGATTGTTCTTCGCATAAGCCATAAACGCCAATGTTTTTGTTTACTTACGTAGTTTAATATTCTTTTATTCTAAATCATTTTGATTTTGATTTTACTTCTCTTTTATTTCGTGTAGTTGAACTTTAACCGACAAAATGCTTAAAAATAGTTAAAAAATTATTATTTGTTGTTAAATTTAGCTCTTTAAAAGTTTAAATTTTCTTTCATAAACACTTTTAAACTTTGTTGGGAAACGATGAAAAAAAAGGTATTTTATTATTTATTAAAATGTGAAATATGCGTAAAATTATTTAAAAAACAATTTATTTCGGCCATAGGACTGTCATGTTACATAATAATAATGATAATTTGTCGAACTGATATTTTAAATGCCAAAATAGCGATAAAGGGCCAAACACAGCAACCCATTCGAGCATGTCACGTGATTCATCTTGAACCACGGAAAGTTAATCCTTCATCCATTGAATCAGCACTCTAATTTATATATCTCGTTGTGCCCAACCAAACATTCTATCCCAACTATCATTTTACACTAATTTCAAAACTAAAATCAACTGGCGGCATTTACGTACTAAACTCGACGCCAATCATACCTTACAATGTAAACAAACAATGAAGTTTGATCAAAATATTTAAAGGCTTTAATGCGTTTTTACAAATATTTTACGATTTTTAAGGCTTTAATACGTTTTAGAAATATTTTAAGCGTTTTTTTAATGAAACAGTCAAAGAGTCGTTCATTCGGAATTAAAAAGTTGTCCATTTGGAATTTGTATTTTCTGAATGGCAACAATTTTGGTTTGTTTTTATTTGGTAGATTTGGTATTGCATTGTTTATAATCATGAAGTTACATAATTCTATTTATAGGTTCATGTTTATAATAGCCAGTGTTCCGTTATACTTAATTTAGACATTTAAACATTACAATTGAATAGTTTTTCAAGGTTTTATAGGAAAAAAATAAGAATATGTGCGATACAAAACATGTATGAAAATGATATGTATGTTTCCTAAGTTGAATTAAACAAACGGGAAAAAAAATGGCTGCCAAAAGTTTCTGTTTTGAAGCGGTACTAACCGGATTCGTTCATGACAGATGAGGGTCATTATATATATTAATTTTTAAGGCTTTAATATGTTTTAGAAATATTTTAAGCGTTTTTTTAATGAAACAGTCAAAGAGTCGTTCATTCGGAATTAAAAAGTTGTCCATTTGGAATTTGTATTTTCTGAATGGCAACAGTTTTGGTTTGTTTTTATTTGGTCTTGCTTTGTTTATAATCATGAAGTTACATAATTCTATTTATAGGTTCATGTTTATAATAGCCAGTGATCCGTTATACTTAATTTAGCCATTTAAACATTACAATTGAATAGTTTTTCAAGGTTTTATAGGAAATAAGAATATGTGCGATACAAAACATGTATGAAAATGATATGTATGTTTCCTAAGTTGAATTAAACAAACGGAAAAAAAAATGGCTGCCAAAAGTTTCTGTTTTGACGTGGTACTAACCGGATTCGTTCATGACAGATGAGGATCATTATATATATTAATAACTAGAAGATCAGCCCGTGCAAAGCACGGTGGTAGTTTCGTTATAAAAATTTCTTTCAAATTTTTAAAAATCTCATTGAACACTTTCACGACCGCATGCTTTTGTCTTCTTGACAGTAAGGTCCACCTATGGGCGTTATTCTCCCATGTTACAATATTTCATTACAAAATTTTCTAAGTTCACATTTATATTACAAATGGATATACATTATAATTATATTCTTCACAATCAAATTATTTATAGCCATATTGTTGCGAGTTTGTAAATAATTGTATTCATTCTTGAAGAAATTCTTTCAAAGAGGCTTAGTAAATCGTTAGAATGTTAATTTTCGACATTTCTAGTTGTTTTAGCGTTAAAATAATGCATATTATATTATAAAAAGAATAATTATATTATAAAAAGAATAAGAAAGCGTAATTTTCCCTTAAAAACGCATTAGAAATCTCCAATAAGGCAGGTAATGGATTTGGCACCAAATTTGGTGACTTTTTCCCTAATTGTTGATTTTTTTGGTGACCTTGGCGAGAAAATCCTTATTAGTGATATACCAAATATGGATGCTGAAATATGATTGGCTCAGGAGATACAGAAATTTCTGGAACATTCCACACTTTTCTACAGGGGTATATAAGGGCTGCGTTTTTCGCCAAGGCAGTCAGTTCAGTTCAGTCTGAAATCAGAGTCAGGCAGTTTCGCTAATGCTTGCATTGCATTTCAAGGAGTTCTAAGCCTCTTTGAATGAGTCTTGCTTTATGTGCTATTGCTATACAGTTAGTACTGTGGATTTACAGTTGACAGTTGTTAATTAAGCTGTGTTTGCTGATTGAATTGAAGCTGATACTTAATTTACAGACCTGTATTTTTCCGGAACTTTCTGTGAATAAATTACTGAATTTTTGCAAGCCTCGCCTTTCATTCTCGGACAACTTACGAACCCCCGAGTACGCAACAATATTACATTTGACTGTACAAATTTGAATACTGGGTATATTCTTCAGAAATAAGTAACATAAAAACCCTGAAAGAAACGCCCACTGGTAGAGTTACAGATATAAAAAATGACGTGAATCTACGTCAGCGGTCGCAAAAGTGTTAAGATATATATGAAATACCGATAAAAGAAATATATATAAATATATGTATAAAATAAAGTTTAAGCATTTAACTATTAATTAAATAACTTCAAATGAAATGGGTTGTGAAAAAGTACTTAAGATGTTTAGCCGGAGCAAATCATGGTGGTAATTTTACAATTATAAATATTGTAAAAAAAAAACAATCCGCGATTGTAATGAAATGCTCGCCCTCTGGTGGGCTAAGGTGAAATTATCACACAACTGCATATCCTCATATTATGCAATCGACTTTCCATGATGAAATGGCGGAGAAAGAATAATAATTACACGTGGCTGTTATATTTACTAACAACTGCAGTGTTCAGAGAGCGCCATCTATCGATCATTACAAACGCGGATTATTGTGGATATATAAGAGTAAATAATTTCAAATAATTATAAAACTTCTCTGAAAACGACATTTCTTGTAAAAAAGTTTCTGCTGTTTCCAATCTGTCCTTGTGCGTCTGTTGGCTGAATATGAAATTTAATGTTATTTTGATTTCGTGATCGGGATAAGGCAACATATAGTTGTCCATGAGGGAAAACTGTTTCATCAAGATAAATTCCTACATGCTGAAATGTCTGACCTTGAGATTTGTTTATTGTCATTGCATAGGCAGGAATGACAGGAAATTGGCGACGTTTTAGGATGAATGGAAGAGTGACATCACTTGGACACAAATCAACTCGTGGCAAGAAAACTGTTTCACCATGATGACACTGAGATAAAATTTTCGCAGAAATGAAATTTTCATGCATTTCAAGTATTGATAAGCGAGTCCCATTGCAAAGACCCTGATTTGGATTAAGATTTCTTAGCAACATGACTATTATACCTTTTTTTAAAATTAGCTGATGAGGTGGCATGCCAGAAGGAGTTTGCTCATGTAAAAACTCTGTTGGATAATTTAATATATCATTATTGTCTTCAGAAACAATAGAATCTACACTGTAATACACATGTGGGTCTCCTTCAATTCTTGATATTATTTTCATGTTAATTTCCAGAGTTTTCCTATTTGTTGGAGCTAAAATAACTCTGTTTCCCAATTCTTCAACCTGCATGGTGGCTAATTGACTGTAAATTGCTTCGATGATGTTATTTTCAATCATGTGTTCAGGGATTTCTATGGAATCGGTGGGTAATTCGGGGATGCTAGGAAGAGTTCCTTCTCCTACATTTAAGAGACAAATATTGTGTTGTTCTTGTCCGGCACTTCTCATGTTTGAGATGAGTGGAAGGTGGGTGAAGTATCTCCATAAAGGTGTAGATTTGATACAGGTTTCTATGATATTTGCTGTAGATCCTCTTGGCACAACTGGAAGTGTCTGTCTGAAGTCTCCTCCAATAACGATAACTTTCCCTCCGAAAGGCTTATCACTGCTCATGATTTCTTTCAGAAGGGAATCGATACATCGAAGACCATCTTTTGTCAGCATCGTTATTTCATCTATAACGATGAGCTGAGCTTTGCGAAGGTTTTCAGCTTCTGGAGTATTTGTCCTCATTGAGGAAACTGATGTGTCAAGAATAGGAATAGGTAACTTGAAACCGCTGTGAACTGTTCGCCCACCTTCGAGAAGTGTTTCTGCAACGCCAGTAGTTGCAAATGGAAGTGCTATTTGTTCTTTTCCCCGAATATAGTGCAACAGGGTTGAGTACAAATAAGTTTTTCCTGAACCCCCAGGACCATCAATGAAAAAATACCTGTCCATTTTATTTATGTCTTCGATAGCTTTGATGATTTTTCTGAAGGCTTCTAACTGTTGTGGATTAAGCGATGCAATCTGAATTTCTGGCAGTTCTCTTTGTTCGACTGGGTTGTAAAGCTGTATTTCAATAGGATTTCCTATTGGCATTGGAAGTTCAAAAGATTCGCATGTCATTCCGTGTTGCTTGAGAGTTGCATTGATATCATGTAGAGCCAGATTAAAAGAACTTTCATTTTTGTTACACTGAAAATCCATAGCCATATCAGAACAATAATTATTCCATAGTTCAAGTGCGTTAGTAGGATTGCATAAAATCAGTATGAAGGCAAAAGTCTGTCTCAGTTGTTTTGGCATCTGGTAAACAGCAGCTTCCCTCAAACAGTGATTCCATTCTTCATCAGAATCAAGTAAATGTCTGTGAAATGCTGCTTCTTTGAAGGTATCATAAACAATACCATCAACAGCTTTTAAAAATTCAAAACTTGTAGCACCGGGTACGTGAAGAAGCAACATCCGTAGATAGAATCGTTCTTCTTCTTTAGCACTAACAACATACATTCTTGGCACTATCTTATTTGCACCTCTTTGTCTTTTTTGCCATTTGTTCTTTTTGTATACGTAACTGTAGGGAATATCTGAATACAATATTGTTTCAGTATCCGGGTTGGTTTGATTTAATTCGAACCATGCCTCAAGTTTAGTTTTCCCTGTTCTTGCAGCCTGTAAGGCTTCTTCTTCTTCACCTTCTGTAAAGATTATGCGCTGCTGATTTGGCAGGTGTACTGGCAATCTCATAACTGCATGTGACCTGTCATGCATTTTAAACTGGAGCAATCGCCACATGGCTTCTGGTGCACTGACATACCTCGCATGAATGTAATTTGCAATTTCATTGTTTTGAATCTCCCCAGCACTGACAATTATATTCGCACAGTCAAAACCTTTATAGATGTATTTGTAAATATATTTCACTGCTCTCATAGATGTACAAACTTCGACATTAATATGTGCATCATATTTCAGAAGCAGATAGGCATTGTAAGGAACAACGAATCTGTTGTCCATTGTGGTTCCACGTACAACAACTGTAGAATTCATGCATCTCTTATACTTAGGATAGCCATCAGCACTCAATAAAGTTTCTGTTTGAAAATCTTTTGGGAAACCTTTTCTACACTTTCTAGCTTCCATGCAAGGAGCTCGAGGATTGTTTGAACCGCAAGGGCCATGAATCATACAGCGCGTGACGATTTCATGCAGGCGTCGATTTAAACCAGGATCAGGAATCTCAGCACTAATTAAACGATCAATATGTTCTACCGATGAAAATTTATCTTCTGCACGCAAGACAATTAAAATATGGACATGTGGAAAACCTCTCTTTTGAAATTCTGTTGTGTAAACATGAGCCGTTGAAATTCCTAAAACACCATGCACTATCAAATCTTCAAGAATGGATTTTAGCTTTAAGTTATAAACTCGTGAAACCAAATCAGGACGGTCACTTGGCTCTTCACCTTTTCTCAAATTTTCTGTAATTTCACGCCACTTAGGATTGGCTGTGAAAGTTATGAAAAGATCTGGCGGACCAAATTTTGCAAATATTGACATAGCATCAGCACACCTCTCACGCATGTTTCTTGGTGATCCTTCAAATGATGAGGGAAGAATGACTGGTATCCCAGCTGCTTGTGCATTATTGACTCTATTTTCAATGTGATCTGCTATTCCTTGGCAGAATTCTGTTCGCAGCTTCTGCTGGTGTGTTTTAATGTAGTTCAAATTATTGGCTTCAACTTGCAAGTAAGAATCCACTATGAACTGCTCTGTCAGTCGTCCCGCACTAATAACTGGATTGAAGTGTTCTCTTATGGCCAACAAAGCTGCTTTGTACTGCAGCATAGTAACATTATTTCTCGTTCTATTTGTCTGTGCACCCTCATAAGCCTCGCAAGTCCAGTTAGGTTGCCAACCTGGTTCGCCATACGGGAATAAAATGGGATAAACCATTGGGTCCAAGTTAGGGCTGAGAATGTTGATATTGACAAACTGCTGTCCTGGATTTTCTGGGTTTACTGGATAAATTCTAATGTCTCTGTCAAAAGGAGGCTCACCATGATCATTAACAAAAACCATTGCAATTTCATTTGCTGTAGGTGCATTATACCTTCTCTGATCAGTATGACGATCTCGTCGAAATACCAGATTCACTATGGGAATATCTTGTCCTGCTTCATTCGCTTCATCGATCGATTGAGCTTCAACGTCCCTTAGCATACGGTAAGTGTGACAAAATCGATTTGTCATTCTGAATAGCCTGTCCAACTGGTCCAGAAGACGGGGAATGCATTGTTGATTAGCAGGATTAAGAACTCTGCATTCTGTTGCCTGAGTGCTATCTATGACATACAGTTGGGCATACTGTCGAGATTGTTCACTGCGTGGTTCTAGATGGCTGGTCCTGTGACATATTTGACCATGAACTTTAAACACGTAAGGTCCTCTTCCACTGAAATTTAATACTTTGGCTCCCATTGTTGCAAAAGATAAAGCACTGTTATAAGAGCGAATGTTATCTCTAAAATTCTTGTAATCAGGGTTCTCATGATTCATCAACAAATCTTGAAGAACTGGTGGAAAAATCAACTGATTTCCTTGAGAATCCGTTGGTTTAATCAAAGAAACTGTCCCTTTCCGGCAATAACTGCTGAATTTTTTGTCTAGAGGTCGTTCAGCGGCAAAATTCTTCGAACCACAGAATTCACAAACATCGATCATTGGTCCACAGTAATGTAATTCATCATTCTCATTGGTAAATACTTCTTGAACTCTACGACTATTTCTTTCATTTCTTTGATCATGGGATTCAACATCAGCTTGCCTTCGCATTTGTGCTGCAAACTCAGATTCTCGTTTCCTCCGTCGCCTTTGAATATCAGCATTATTTTGTCGAATTCTTGCCAATGACTCTGGACTTTGTCTTTGTAACCATCTTCTTTTCCTCTCATTTTCCAAACGACGCCGTTTTTCAATGAGTGTTTCAGACAGATCCATTCGGAAAAAAATTAAAATCTCACATTAAAAAAAAAATGTTCAGTTTGAAAGATTTTTCTAATGATGTAAGGTTTATGTAGATTAATTTAGAAGAAATACACAGCATTTCTTTAAAAAGAAAATCGCTGCCAAAAGTTGAAAAATGATCATTTCATTTTATTTATTTCTCACTTCAATTAATTCATTTGCTAGTAAGACCGTGCGAAAATTTCACGCTCTATTTATCTCTTCGACAACTTTAAAATTTAAAATTATTATTATTATTATTTAATAGATGTCATTTTCTCATATGCATGAGCTAATTTAATATTTTAATATTTTTATTTATTTATTTTATTTTTATTTATTTATTTATTTATTTTGTCCGTAAAAGCATATTCAATTTTATGCTGGAAAAAAAAAAAAAAAAAATGAAGCTTGATAAAAATAATTAAAGGCTTTAAATATGTTTCTACAAATATTTTAAGAGTTTTAAGGCTTTAATATGTTTCTGAAATATTTTAAGAGTTTTTTTTTTAAATAAAACGGTCAAAGAGTCATTCATTCGGGATTAAAGAGTCATCCACTTGGAATTTGTATTTTCTGAATGGCAACCGTTTTGGTTTGTTTTCATCAGGAATTGTGTTGTTTATAATAGCCAGTGATCCGTTATATGTAATTTATATACCTTTAAACATTCCAATTGAATAGTTTTTCAAGGTATTAAAGGAAATAAGAATAGGTGTGATAAAAAATATATTATATGTATGTTTTCGTAAGTTGAGCAAACAGAAAAAAAATAAAATAAATAATAATAATAATAATGGCTTCCAAAAGTTTCAGTTTTGAAGCGGTACTAACCGGATTCGTTCATGACAGATGACAGATGAGGATCATTATATATATTAATTATTTTAAAACGAAAGTGAAAACAATTATTAAATAAAGAACAATAATGGTGATATTATGTGTCTATAATAATAACAACTGAGAAATATATAAGTTGTTCTAAATATTCTGTTGAGTAATATAAATTGTTCTGAATGTTCTTATTTAAAAATCATGATAATTTTGATTTGAGAACAAAAAAACATAGAATCACTTTTAAGAAAAATGTCCTCATATTGTTTTGTTTCTGTTTAAGTATGATATTAATTTGGTAGAAATATTGAAATATTTTTTGGTATAAGTAATTATTTGGAGTTATAATGGCCCAAAACGTGTTACAAGGTATTAGAAAGGCAGATTTAAAAACAATTGCTGAATAATTAGGCCTAAATGTTCCGGCAGAAGCTAAGGTATTTTAAATCAAAACTTTGATTGAGAGTTCTGATATTTACAAAAATGATTTAGAATTTGTTAGAGGCGTTATTAAAATGTTAGTAGAAGAGCAAAAGTTGAAATCTTTAGAAGAACAAACCAAAATTGAGATAGAAAGAATTAAATTATCCCAGTTCGAAAAAGAAATAGAGCTTCAGAATTTAAAATTACAAGCTGCAGCAAATAATTCTAGTAATAATGCAGAGCAAACAAATTCGGTTGGTTGGTTGGTTGTAGGATTCAAGGCCGATTGACTCCTGATGTGTCCTAGGCCAAGAGGGGGAATGCCCTCCGTGCGGGTCTTTCTAAGGGGTCCTAGCCCGTATTTACGCAAGATTCGGAGGAAACCACGGAATACTCCGAACGGCTAGGTCGATGAGCGCGACTTGGGATCGAACCCGGCACCTCCCATCTACCAGCTTTGAGCGCAGAACCGCTCGGCCGCTGGTGGGCCCGCAAACAAATTCGGAAACTACCTCACAGTGCTTAGAGAATTTAATTAGAAGCATAAGAACTTTAACCATTTCAGTACCTGAGAAACCGGAAGCTTTGCACTTATTTTTTCAATCCCTTGAAAAAGCATTCATTTCTAAAAATGTACCGTCTAAATTTAAATCGGAAATATTGATTAACTTATTGAGAGATAAAAGTAACCAGGTTCTTGCGTACGTAACCACCGAAGAAATTAACGATTATGAAAAAGTTAAGGAATTAATTTTAAGACAATTTCTACCAACGCAGCGTGAATGTTTAAGTAATTATAAAAATGCGCTGCGGAATCCGTCAGAATCCCATGTCCAGTTTGCTTCCCGTCTAAGCGCTTCTTTTGATTACTATTGTAGATTGAGAGGAGTTAACGATGTTAAGCAATTGTGTGATCTTATAGTTTCTGATAAGTTATATGAAACGTTGTATTCTAGAACTAAGGAACATATCAGTATTAGAGAAGGTCAAAATTGGTTTAAACCCAATGAATTAGGTCGAGAGTGTGATTTATTCTACTCTTCTATAGGGAAATCGTTAATTGAAACTAATAATACGCGAAACGAAAGCTCAGAGAATAAGCGGTTTGGGAACAAAACTCCTTTTAGAAAGGCTCAGAAACAGTATAATAATAAAGATCCCATAATACGAAATTCGATGCCTAATCAAACTCACGAAAAGCATGAAAGAATGTGTTACATTTGTGGTGCAAAAGGGAAAACATTTCATTTCGCTAGAGTCTGTCCTCAACGTGTTGCAGGAAAAAAAGAATTCCGTGAAAATCTTCCAACGAATTCAGTAGTTCAATCCGAAACAAGCCCGATTAACCTAATTGTTAATGAGCTTGAATATCTTGATATTTTAGTGGATGATATTCCACTTAAAGGGTTAAAAGATACAGGTTCTTCAATTTTAGTTGTAAATAAAAACATTATTCCACAGACAAAAAATGTTATTTCTTCAACCATACTAGTTAGCTGCTTTAATGAAAAGAAAGATGCAAATCTGGCTGAATTTAAAATATCTTTGCCTAATCATGATTCAGTAAATATAATCGGAGATTTATGCAACAATTTGTCATGTGACGTAATTCTGCCTGGTAATATCTTTCATATTCTGAAACAACAAAATAAAGAGGAGACAGATGTTTCGAATTCCACCGACATAGGGGGGAAAAATTGTTTTCTAATTTCGGGGGAAAGCGATCTCGATGAAGCAGATGACTGTTCTTTTTCTTTATTCGATCGAAGGGAAAATGAGATAGATTCTTTTTTTTTTTTTTTTTTTTTCAAATATGTGCAACTTTTCAGAAGAAACAAAATTCGATGTCAGTCACATTTTAGATAAGTCGTTAAAAGAGAGATTAAGCGAGTTAATAAAAAATTATAATCCAGTTAAAACAAAAAGTACTGATTTAAAAATTTCCATTATTTTATCTGATGATACACCAGTACGTTTACGTTCTCGCAGATTGTCATTTGTAGAGAAATTAGAAGTGGATAAGCAAATTGACCAGTGGTTAAAAAATAGTATAATTAGAGAAAGTACGTCAAATTACGCTTCGCCAATAGTGCTGTGTAGGAAAAAAGATGGAGGAATAAGGTTATGCTATGATTACCGTATTTTAAATAAGAAAATTATTAAAGATAAATACCCGTTGCCAAATATTGAGGATTTATTTAATAGATTAGGGGAGGGTAAAATCTTTTCGACACTAGATTTAAAGAATGCGTTTTTACAACTTGATGTAGAGGAAAAAAGCAGGAAATATACAGCTTTTGTGACCGATAATGCCCAGTACGAGTTTCTAAAAGTTCCCTATGGGTTATGCAATAGTCCCTTAGTATTTCAAAGATACGTAAATTATGTGTTTAAAGACCTATTAAAAGATGGTACTGTAATTATTTATGTAGATGATATAATTATTCCATCTAAAGATGAGAATGAAGGGTTAGATAAATTAAAACGTGGGTTAGAAACGGCATCAAAATTTGGTCTAGAGTTAAATTTAAAGAAATGTCAGATTTTGAAACGAAAGATCGATTTCTTAGGTCACCTAATTGAGAATGGCACGATTAAACTCGCGGTACAAAAAACTCTTGCAGTCCAAAATTTCCCAGAACCCCGTAATGCTAGGGAAGTGCAGAGTTTCTTAGGTTTAACAGGTTACTTTAGAAAATTTATTCGTTCATATGCCACATAGCTAGACCCCCTCAATGACTTATTACGTGCTTCCACTCCATTTAAATTCCAGCAAGAGCAGAAATTGGCTTTTCAAAAGCTGAAAGACATTTTATCGAATACACCTGTGTTACATCTTTTTAAACAAGGTTATAAATTAGAAGTTCATACAGATGCATCTAAATTAGGATTCGGTGCTATCTTATTACAACAAGATGACGATGACAATACTATCCTATCCATTATATGAGTAAAAAGACCTCGGTACAAGAAGAAAAATACTGCAGTTATGAGTTAGAAATGTTAGCGATAGTCGAGGCTCTTAAAAATTTTAGGAACTATTTATTAGGTAGTAAATTTAAAATTTATACTGACTGTCAAGCGTTCACTAAAACTTTAGATAAACGTGGATTGACACCTAAGGTAGCCAGGTGGTCTTTCCTGCTACAGCAATTCGATTATGAAGTAGAACATCGCCCTGGTAAACGAATGCAGCACGTAGACGCTCTTAGCCGACACACTGTAATGACTGTAACTACTGATACTCTCACTCATCGTATTGCTACTGCTCAAGAAAATGACGAGTTTATCAAAACCATGAAATCTCTTTTACAACAGAACCAAAATGACGAATATGTGTTAAAAAATAATATTTTATATAAAGTGTTAAATGATAGGGATGTACTAATTGACCCGGAGACCATGCAAATTGAGGTCGTAAAGAAATGTCATGCCCTAGGACATTTTTCCGTTAATAAAACTGAAGAGTTAGTGAAAAGAGACTACTATTTTTCTAATATGACAAAATATATAGATAATGTTGTAAAAAGTTGTGTAGAATGCATACTCATAAACAAGAAACAGGGAAAAGGAGAAGGTTTTTTTAACCCTATCCCGAAAGAAGATATATCACTGTCTACTTATCATATCGATTTTGTGGGTCCATTACCAACCACTAATAAAAACTATAATCACATTTTTACAATTATAGAGGAATTTAGTAAGTTTTCGTGGCTATATCCCGTGAAATCAACTTCTTCAGCAGACGCCTTGCAAAAATTAAAACAACAAGCTGCTATTTTTGATAACCCCGCAAGAATAATAACTGATCGTGGACCTGCGTTCACATCGAAGGACTTTACAGATTACTGTGAATCAGAGGGAATCGAACATGCCACCATCACAACGGGAATACCAAGAGGAAACGGTCAAATAGAGAGACTTCATCGAACAATCATACCTGTATTATCCAAATTATCTACAGATGACTCGAACAAGTGGTACAAGTTTGTTGAGGCTGTCCAGAGAACAATTAATTCCACCTAATCAAAAAGTACCAAAAGAGCTCCTTTTGAATTACTCACTGGTGTAACAATGAGACGGAAGGAAGATAAGAGAGTACTAGAACTCCTCGAAGAGGAAAGGATAAATTCCATGCTCGATAACCTTAACACCATTCGTGAAGAAGCAAGGAAAAACATCCTTAAGATTCAAGAAGAAAATCGCAGATATTACAACAAGAAGAGAAAGAAAGCCCATGTGTATAAAATTAATGATCTAGTTGCCATCCAGCGAGCTCAGTTTGGAACTGGCATGAAACTTAGACCAAAATTCTTAGGTCCCTATAAAGTTGTACGTGTGAAGGCCAAAGACAGATATGAAGTCGAGAAGATAGGTGACCACGAAGGTCCTATTCACATTAGTACCTCAGCAGACAATATGAAATTATGGTCCATGAATTGACCTAAAATCTAATGATAGAGACTCATGAACTTTATGGGAAAAGTTAACTGTGAATATTAATGTACATATTTTTTTTTTAATGTTTGTTTCACTTTTTCGTTTTTTTTTCTTTTAATCGTATCTTGCAGATATCCTCTAGTATCCTAGGCTGATTCGACGGTGAGGACACCTTACGTCAGGATGACAGAGCTCTGTGGAAAGTTATGTGAAAAGCTTTGTGGGACGCATTCCTTTTACAGTCAACAGATGGCGCTGCCTCTGATGCTCACCTTTCAACGAGATGACAAACGGGAGTCAGTTGGTATCTGTCTGCCATGAAAAGCTGTTGAGACCGTCAGCGCGAAGTCTGATATGGTCATTTTCTTCTAATTAGAGCTTGAAGTGCTCTTAGTAGTTGTGTAGAGCCATGGAGGGCTCAATACATACAATCTCACATATTTGATAAAGTGCGCGAAGGTACTTTTGTGAGTTATAAGTGTGAATAGGTGCTTAAATGTTGCTTTGTTCCGGTTATTCTGATGAAGAGAGCTTGTTCTGTGTGTTAAGCGTCGACACCATCAGTTGGTTAATGATGGAAATTCTGCTATTATTATATTAATCTTTATGTGTAAACTGTGTTGTGTGTGTTCCAATAAGTGTTTCGTTATCTAAATCGCATCTCATCATTGCCCCACCTCTAGACGCCCAGCCAAGATCCTACATATATATATATATATATTCGTTGAAATAAAATATTTTAATAATTTAAAAAATATATCATAAATTTTCCAATTGAATTTAATACATGTACCCCCCCCCCCTGAAATTATTCATATATTTTTATATTGTATTTCATTTATATCTTATAAAAAAAAAAAAAAATGCGAGCAGCCACTGGGATTTGATATTAGGACCTTCATCACTCAAGCTTATCGCTCTGACCACTACGCCACGCCGTCTTGTTAATGGATTCTCTTTCGTTGATCTTGATGGAAACAGCTAAATCTTTTAGGGTCGTTTTCTCGTTCCATGGGGGATTGTTGCAGCAAATTTGTACGCTGCTCTATGTTTTAGACCATGCTCTTTAGTTTATGCTTGGTTTGGGTTCAATAGGAATTTTACTGATTCATACTTCCCTTGTAAGTTGAATGTCGTTTAATGAATCATATTGCATTCAAAATCTTTTGTGTGTCACTGCAAATGGTAAGAACGCAATATGAAATATTTGCTTTTTTTTTTTTTTTTAAGAACTTTCCTTTAAGTCTCTGTAATATAACTGTAAGTCATACATTCAACAAGATCTACACAATTCGTGGGACGGTGACCTATACCTATCAACTTTCAGTTATATTGACTAAGGCCTTTAGATCTTAACGCACATTAAAAAATTTGAGTCCATAGGCCAAAATGATAAAGAGTTTTTCTTGTGTAGCTGTAAGAAAACTATAACTGCTAGACTCATCAAAATCTATACAGTTCGCACGACGCGACGATGGCATATAACATACCTACAAGCTTTTAATTTAATCGAATAATGTGATTAGATACCGTCGCACTTTAAATAATTTGATCCCTTAGGCCATAATAATAATAGTATATATATATTTGTGCCCGTGTAATAGAACCATGAATCGTACATTCATTCAAAACCTATACATTTTGTACAACGGTGAGCTCCAACACATATATATATATATATATATATACCTACTAACTTTTGGTTGAATTGAACAAAGCGTTTAGATGTTATCGTGTTCAATAACAAACACACAGACATACACATATACATACATCAGAACCCAAGAAAAAGATATATCAAAATTTTAAAGTCGAATTTTTCATGATTGCAAAACTTTCCTTTTATAATGTTTGTTCTTTATGTAAAAAATCTGGTGTGAAACAACCACACAACTTCCATTACCCGCTATAATACTGTAATGACCCCCCTTTCTTTACGGAATCCTGTATGGAGCTCTCACGGACTTGATCGACAGCAGAGACAGGAAGTCTGCACTTTAGAAAAGAGTTGGAGGCTAGAGTGGTCTTTGAGTGATACCGACACCATTGAATCCCGATTTCATGCTGTCGTTTGATGGTTCCGATGTCCAGCGATCGCATCAAGGTGTGGCAGACAGGATGGCGCCACGCTAACGATCAGGCGACTGGCCGACGAAAGTTCCTAGATATAGTCTAGAATTCTGAGGAGCCTATAGGGGCCTGATTACATCAGGGGGTTCACCCCCTCTCTCAAGTCCAGGAAGAGACGGCAGACGAGGAAGAAAGAAGAGGGGAGATGACCTCTAGATTTGAGAGGACATAGATTGATTTTGTAGATCTGGAAAGGCAGAGAGCCGAATATGAACTTTGTGTTCATATGCTTATTTTAATCAGGCATGATGCCTATTTACGTTTTACTATATATTTTTTGTAATGTAAATAATGTAAATATTTTCTACATTAAATGAGAAAAGGCTATTTAATGGCTCTGTTTTATTCCTGCCTAGTTCCTTCGATTTTTATATCTTAGCTGTTTGTGACGCTACCACAATACATACTAAATGCAATTTTTGGAGATAATGTGATCAGAATACATAAAATCTACCTGACAAAATAGACACTTAAAAATTTTCCAGTAAGAGAAAGCTAATACTCGTGTAAAGATATGTAAAGCAGAATTACATAGCACAAAAAAAAAAAAAAAAAAAAAAGAAATGATGAATAATAATAAGAAGAAGAAGAAGAAGAAAAGAAAATAGGTTGAGATATTTTTTGAAACGCTAATTTCCGAGATATAAAACTAAACTATCTAATCAGGATGACTGTTAAATTCCCGGTAATAACCACTTATAGTACACGGGAAAAAAAATCTAAAATGGGTTTATGTAACAGTTTTTATGAAAATAGTTAGAACCGTTTTTGAGATACCGACATTCACCAAAACTTGGCTTGCTCTATTGTTGACCGGAAAACAACAATTACATACAAAAGGTGTAGTAAAATCAATTCCCTTTAGACGGCGCTGCGCCGCCAGTGAAAGAAAAAAAGAACCTATATTTTGTTAAAAGAATTTGGCAACAGCCAATAAGTTTTAGTTTTAGATTTTTGGATGCTTCAACTGTGTTCGAAGACAGAATTTTCGATCTCTCACTATGAGAGTTAATTAGATTTGGGAATTATATTCCTTTAAGTATTCGTTTTTGTAAATAATGTATTTAACTGTAAATAGAATTTTTATTTTATTATAATCATTAAACTATCAGAAAAAGTATGCATCGTTCTACTTTATTCATTCTCTTGTTTCAAAGCAATCCGGCATATTAATTTTGATTCTTTATGTTCTTAAAATGTTAATACCACTGAACCGCAAATTATTTTT